>CM047748.1:5045381-5677881 GCA_026225825.1 Pistacia integerrima
GAGGCCTATATAATCCCACCTCAACAACCAGAGAAAGAATGAGAGTATATTATGTTAAAAAAAAAAAAATTATTTAACATAATATACTCTCATTCATATCCTTGTTGAGTGTTGACAAAGAAAAAATATTTTGTACAATATATGCATCGGCATTCAACCAATTAAGAGATATTTACATGTCTTTTGTCGTAACGTAATACATTTATATTGATCAAATGGATGTTACATGTGTTACATAGTTGTCGTTTGTATCATGACATTCGATTATAAACCAATCGAAGTTTCTTTAAATTTTTTTTTTTTTTTCAAAGTATTTATAAGAACACTTAGTGGATTAACATCCTTTTTTCCTAAAAGTAACTTACCAACCTTATTCAAATTGGAAATATTTTAAGAATATGTCATGATGTTGTGCAAATAATAAAATAAGGTTCACGCATGAAACCTACATAGAGACAATACAAAGCAATAAAACATAAAGCCAAAAAGTGAAAGTAAAATAATTTCTTGAAATGAAAACACAAAACAAAAGCAAGACTCATGCATGCTTGGGTTAAGAACATAAGCACCCCCGAGGTTTTCTCAAAGGACAGTCTTCCTCTTTAGTCCTAGAAACCAACCAAGAGTTCTGGGGGTATTTTCGTTATTTTCCAGAACTGAAGGGGTTTTTATGTTATTTTATAAAACTATGGGAGAGTATAGTGATTAACCCTGCATGCGTATACAAGTCCACTAAAGGTCATGGTCGGCGCTCAAAGTTCAAGATATCTCCCACATATTGACCAGGAAAAGTATCATTTCACTGGAGGCTTTTGTTTTTACTCTTTTACCCTTTCACATTTATGCTAACTATTTATTAATCTATTTAATTAATCAAATTATTATATTTTGATTGTGAAAAATATTTTTATTTATTTTGATAATACATTGACTTATCAAAATTTTTAATTAAGCAAGTTCTCATAATTTATTCACTTAATTATTTAGTCATTCCATCATTATTAAATGAGACTATTGACTTTAGCTTGGTACAATTAATGATATTAAATTTTGAAATCATTTAGTCAATAATTATATTTATTATTTATACATGTCATGTGTAAATTAAAATACCTACCTTCAAATTTCTATAATTATTTTCATAAATTAGAAAGAATTTATATAAACAAAAAAGGTTTTTTTTTTCATATACCTTTAAGATTGTATAATATGAACAATACCCAAATTTTTTCATACCTATTTTTAAATTATTAAAAATCCTCTTTTTCAAAGCATTTTCTATAATTATATTTAGGTTTTTCATAGTTTCCAAAACCCTTAAGTGTCCATAAGATTAAATGATCTTGTAAGCTAAGATGACTTGGACAAATTATAAATAGTATGGATAGACACACTATCTTAGATTATATTCCCTATCTATTTACAATTTAAATGAGACCGTGCATCTACGATTTAAGTGGAGGATCGTGCATCCGTAATTTAAGTGGAGGATCATAACGGTTGGATGCTGTACTAGTCTTCTTTAAGGATTAGTTGAGGTATGGTAAGTTGGTCCGACACCTTGGTTACCAAAAACAAAAAAAAAAAAAATCTACAAGGGGCTGTAATAAACCTTAAAAAAATTGAGCCTTTAAATAAATTCATACTCTAGGAATATTTATGAAAAATAAGCATTAAAAAAAAAAATTAATGAGCTGCCTGAAAGGGTAAAATGGGAAAACAAAATGGCTGAGGGCATTTATGAAAGTACATACATTTCAATTCTCCTGCTCACATTCCTTCTCTTTCCTCTAAGCTCCAACCTGTCTGTTAGTTTTAATTTCTCTCTCTATTTTTCCATTCTACCAAACAACTCAATCCTGCGCCACTCTATTTTTCAACTGCTGCTTCTACACATTAACAATGCAGGTTAGTTTTTTTGTTGGTTTCTTCTTAATCATCTTAGAAAGATTTCATAACCAATTTGTTTCACCACTGTCTTTTTTTTCTTTCTTTTGCTTTGTTTGTTGACAGACGAGAACGGTTCAAGTAAAGAATGTTTCAGATCTAGCTACTGAAAGAGAGATTCACGAGTTCTTCTCTTTCTCTGGTGATATTGAACTCATTCAGATCCAACGGTACGCTACTTTACGTGCTTATTTAATTTAGTATTTTATATTTAATTGCGTGTTTCACACCGTTTTAACTCTTTTTTCTTTTTCTTTAATTATGTGTTTGGTTGCCAAGAAAAAGTTAAATTAGTAAGAAAACGAAGTTTTGGATCTGGGTTTTGGGCTTTTTTTTTTTTTTTTTTTTTTACTTCTCAAAAGGAAAAAAAATAAGTACACTTTATGGGTATTATTGATACTAATTTTCGGATTTTTGTATAGCAAAGAAAAGTTAGAAACTGTGATTATATGGCTTTTTTTTTTTGGTGGGTTTGTTTATGGAAACTTGAAGGGGAAATTTTTATGTTATTAAGCTTATTTTTAATTGCATTGCGGGAGAAATGAAGTGGAAAGTAAAGTCTAATAAAGATTGTTTTGTTGCTTATTGTGTGTAGAGAATCTGGACAGCCAAAGACAGCTTTTGTTACATTCAAGGACCCTAAAGCGCTTGAAATTGCCTTGTTATTATCGGTGTGTATCCCCAATATGGTTTTTATATAGCTAAATTTGTGGGTTTTATTCAGTTTTATTTTTTGTTTTCAAGTGAGCTTGAAGCAATTTAGTGAAAGAATGACTTGAATACTTAACTTTAATTTCACTCTTTAAAGTGAGCCTCTTTATTTAATTCCAGTACAGGCTGTAGCTGTACCTGCTTCATTAATATCAAATCAATCATAATCATTAAGATTAATCAAATTAAAATAAGTAAATTGCAAGATAATGATGCAATTAGAATTGACTTCAACTTGCTGCTTATATTGGGGGTAGGAGTCGGTGGGTGGTTTTATCTGATTGCCTATAAACTGTGAAAACAATAGGAAACTGTTTGTGTGGTATGTGATGCTTCAGTTTTCTCATTTATATGTAACAGTAGGAAGTTTCTTTTGTATGTTTAACCGTGACATATTTAGTCTTTTAATTGTATTGCAAGTTTGTATAACTAGTATATGAGTATGCTGCTATTTTAGAGTTACCAAATAAAACTTAGGACTTCTTTGGCCATGGAACATTTTATCCATGTTCGTTCTCATTTACTAGGTCACAAATTGAGAAGTTTTAAGAAATTCATTTTAACTTGGCTAGATTTTTACTTGTGATTCGGAATCTTTGCTATTGTGCATATAAAGTTATTCTGCATAGCATGAATATGGAAAGTGAAAAACTTGTGTATATCTTCTTCAGGGAGCAACAATTGTAGACCAGATTGTAAGCATAACTCCAGTTGAAAACTACGTGCCCATCCTTGAAACTCATGTAAGTTGATTACAAGTTTTTATATTCCGTCTCTGGTTTAGAAGCCAAACTTCTTTTGTTCAGGAGTGTTATTCATGCAGGTAATAACAGTGGTGGACAGTGATGTATCTGCAAATCCTGCTGAATATAATGAGGTACCACAAATCACCAGTTTGGAGCTTACTTGCTGTTAAGAATGTCAATTAAAATAAGTTTGTGTCATAAACTTAAAGTATTATTTGGTGCTAAACAGATACTGGATGTTGGAATGCTGCAGGACTATTTTGTTCATAAGCTTGATTTCTAGAATGTGGAGTTTGTTTATTTTAATATTGGGCTGCCTTGTGATGTCAATTTAAAGATTAAGTCATTGAGCAATAACTTTTTAGTCTTCAAATCTGCATAATCTGATCCACTATAAAAAAGTTCTCATATATGTCATGCCATCTTTAAAGCGAATCATGGTTGTATTTTTTTGTGAATACATTTGACTTTTTGTGCTTGAATTATTCCATCTATGTTATAGGATGCCAGCTATCTATAGATTTATAGTGCTCAATTCAACTTGGCTTTCGTTAGAGTCCTCTGACTCATTGTCAATCATTTGCACCTTAAAAGTTCTCTTTGAGTTTTGTGTTCTTAGTCTAATTTGTCTCTGTTATCAGGCTAGAACAAGCCCATCTAATAGTGGAAGAATTTATGCTAGCAAAGCACAAGAAGTTGTTACGAATATGCTGGCAAAAGGTTCAGCAATAAGGCAAGATGCAGTGAACAAGGCTAAAGCATTTGACGAGAAACATCAGTTGACAGCCAGTGCATCAGCAAAGGTTATTTCCTTTGACCGAAGGGTTGGACTTACAGAGAAGCTGACAGTTGGAATTTCAGTAGTTAATGAGAAAGTGAAGTCTGTTGATCAAAGGCTTCATGTGTCAGACAAAACAATGGCAGCTATATTTGCAGCGGAGAGAAAAATAAATGATACTGGATCAGCTGTCAAAACAAGCAGGTTTGAAGATTCCTTCCTAAACTAAAACATTAACATCTGATTCTCTGTTTCCAGTTAATGACCAATAGTTTTCAAATCAGAAAATTATGAGATAATATGAATATCTTATCTTTATACAATGTTTCTATCATTAATTTTGAGCTGGCTGTTCAACTTTCTATGTTTGTTGAAGTGTTAACGGCAGTTGTGAATGAGATAAATCCAGATTGTTAATATTTTTCTTTTGGGGGTTGCGGATAGATATGTGACTGCTGGAACAGCCTGGTTGAATGGTGCATTTAGTAAGGTCGCAAGGGCCGGGCAGACAGCGGGGACAAAAACTAGAGAAAAGTTTAATGTGGCTGTGTCAAACTTAACCGCCAAGGTGGGTTTCTCCCTCTGTTAACGTTTTCATTTTTTTCAATATTTTTGTAGTTTGATTCATTGCTAGAGGAGCATAACATTTTGTTATATGCAGGATCCACCAATTGCTGTGTAAATCGGATATTTTGTTCACCAAAAAGTCGGTTTGTTAAGTCTTTCTACATTGATGCATTCAACAACCATGTTGCTCAAATCATCAAATGGAAAATGGATGCAGAGTTCAGAATTTTTAAGGGTTTGGTACAGGACGGGACGAATTCGTGTAATGTTCCCTTTATACCTATTTGTCTTTGGTTTGACGTGTGCACGATAAGTTTTGGCATTCAATATTTTTCTATACTTGTTATTCTTTGATTTGTAGGGTGCTCTGTTTGTTAATTCCTTGTAATTTTGCAGCTTGTCACATTGGTTTTAAGTGGTAAAGAAATTAAATTTTGTGGCAAGATGAAATCATTTCTTCCAGTTCAGGACTTAATGTTCCTTTCATCTGTGTAATTGCGAAGCAAATGAAAGCATTATTATTTCTGCACTCATAGGAAAATGAAGATGGGAGTGACTTGTAAAATACTGCAGTTGGACTTGTCATACCATACCTTTTACTTAAAAAATAAACTAAATCCCAAGTGCTATTTTCATTTATTCTTAAAAGTTCATGCTAATAAACCCAACAATTTTATTTGCAGCTCTCCCTCCATTCCAAGGGTGAATTTGTAAAAAATAAGAAAGAGTGGTGGTTAGTAAAATTGTTACAACCTACAGTTTATCCGAAATAAGATAATGAATTCAGAATTCTAAACAGAATTCTTCCCTATATTATATTTGATTAATATTAATTAATGAATTGATAGAGTCATAAATTTATTGGCATTCTTTCAATGTATTAAAAAAATAGTTTTAGAAAATAAAATTACTCTTTTTAGATTTAATGTAAAATATAAGATTACAAATTTAACTGGATGATATGATGGTTTTATAAGTTTTTTGAGTTTGAGTCTTTTAGGCATTAATAGAGATAGTCGTTAGGACTCTTATCCGATCAACAATTTTAGAGCTCTAGAAGACTATTTGAGATGCGTGCAAACTGGTTCGAACACGAGGATGATAAAAAAAATAAATAAAAAAAAAAAGATTACAAATTTTCCTCTTTAGATGGGTCATTGATAAAACTAAGAGAGCAATTTATCACCATTGTTTTTAAAATTTCAGTAAAGGATAGGCTAATTTACTTCATTTGGTGGGGTTACAGTTTAAGTTTAAGTTTAAAGGGAGAACGACTTACACATACCCAAGATTTATCGTAACGATAAGTTAGTACCTAAAAGGTTTTGAAATAACAAATAGGTACTTTCCGTCATGTTCTGTTAGTAATTTCTGTTTATTACTGTTTATTAATAGTGAAAAGACTAAAATACACTTAAAAGTTTGAATTTTAGTTTTTTATAAATTTAAAAATTTCTAAAAAACCCCCTAAGTTTACAAATTTAATTAAATACCCTAATATATAAAAATTTTATAAAATAACAAAAACACCTCTGCCACCCGCGATGCAGTTCCGCCACCACCAGCCGGAATGCTGCGGCATCGTTGCGACACGGACCGTCGGATCGTGTCGTATGTCTATCGCTCTGGCCTTTTAGGACGATCAGTACCGTCTGTCGGCCGGAAAAAGCCGATCTACGGCTAGATACGGCCGTCAGCCAGCTAAAACTCCATCTGCGTCGGCGGCGGTCACAGCGTGTCGGCCTTTTCCGGCCAGACGGTCACGGATCTGGCGGCGAGGTCAGCTGCTTGCTTCAACGGCGATCTTGCTTTTTTCGACGGTCGTGGCGGATGCGGCCGAAAAAGGCCGATCGACGTCGACAGATCCGAGGGGGATGCGCGTAGCAGTATCTGATCACGATTCCGGCGATGGTGGCGGAATCGCACTAGGGGTGGTGGGGGTGTTTTTATCATTTAACAAACTTTTTATATATGGGGGTGTTTAATTAAATTAGCAAACCTAGGGGGTTTTTTAGAATTTTTTAAATTTATAAAAAACTAAAATTGAAACTTTGAAGGGCATTTTAGTATTTTCACTATTAATAAACAAAAATCACTAACAGAACATGACGGAAGGTATCTATTTGTCGTTTCAAAACCTTTTGGATACCAACTTGTCGTTACGGTAAACCTTGGGTATGCACAAGTCGTTCGGCCAAGTTTAAATTCAAATTCAAATAATAACTATGATGCTTAACATGTCTCTTATATAAATAAAAGTTAACTTTTACAATTTACCACTATCATGTTACATTATTAAAGAAAAGCCCTTTTGTAATTTCATTTCATTGCCCTTAAAAACTACAATGTCAAAGCTATAAAAATGCATTAAGTTATAATTTTTCAGGCTTGGATTTCAATTCAACTGTGCTACGTAATGTTCTAGATTCTAATGGTTAAGTAAAGTCATTATCCAAAGTTATAACATTCATTTTAATTATTTACCATTAACAGAATCCCAAAAAAGAATCGGACATACCATTTGTTTTCAAGTTGCATCTCAAAACAGAAGAAATATTAGACCTCTTATTGATATGTCACAATACAAAAATAACAACGTCATGACAGTATATTTTCTATGTACACTATTGCTACCACCAACTATTGGAAATACAAAAAATGCTGATAAAATAAATAAGATTTGTGTCATCAACTTCTAATATAACTACCTAAGCTTTAATAACATATTCTATTTCGTCTCATTTTTTGGGCTCGATATGTTTCATTATTACAAATACAGATTACCCGCAATACCAGAAAAACAGAGAAAAAGGGAAACAAGCTAATAAAATTCAAACATTAGAAATTAACAGCAAGTTTGATTATTAGCAAACCTATTTTCTTAACAATCTGTAAAAATTCTTAACACTATATAATTCAGTCAGCTAACTTATACATATGTACACACCTGTAATAGAATAAATAGAACAACTTAAAACCGTGTTTATACAACACAATTCATCCATTCAAATTAAAACCATTAACATCTGATTCTCTGTTTCCAGTCAATGACCAATAGTTAATGAGAAAGTGAAGTCTGTTGATGAAAGACTTCACGTGTCAGATAAAAAAATGGCAGCTATATTTGCAGTGGAGAGAAAAATAAATGATACTGGATCAGCTGTCAAAACAAGCAGGTTTGAAGATTCCTTCCTAAACGAAAACATAAACATCTGATTCTCTGTTTCCAGTCAATGACCAGTAGTTTTCTAATCAGAAAATTATGAGATAATATGAATATCTTATCTTTATACAATGTTTCTATCATTAATTTTGAGCTGGCTGTTCAACTTTCTAATGTTTGTTGAAGTGTTCGTGGCAGTTGTGAATGAGATAAATCCAGATTGTTTAATATTTTTCTTTTGGGGGTGGTTGTGGATAGATATGTGACTGCTGGAACAGTCTGGTTGAATGGTGCATTTAGTAAGGTGGCAAGGGCCGGGCAGGTAGCGGGTACAAAAACTAGAGAAAAGTTTAATGGAAAATGGTTGCAGAGCTTCAGAATTTGTAGGGTTGGTACAGGACAGGGACGAATTCGTGTAATGTTCCCTTTTATACCTATTTGTCTTTGGTTTGACGTGTGCGCGATAAGTTTTGGCATTCAATAATTTTTCTTTGATTTGTAGGGTGCTCTGTTTGTTAATTCCTTGTAACTTTGCAGCTTGTCACATTGGTTTTAAGTGGTAAAGAAATTAAATTTTGTGGCAAAATAATGAAACCATCTCTTCCAGTTCAGGACTTCATGTTTCTTCCAACTTTTCTTGTTCTGTTTCTTTCACCTGTATAATTGCGAAGATTGGAGTGACTTGTAAAATACTGCAGTTGGACTTGTCACATCATTCCTTTTTCCTTGAAAAAATAAACTAAATCCTAAGTTCTATTTTCATTTTCCTCTTTTAGGGTCGGAAATTCTTTAAAGTTCATGTTAATGAACCCACCAATTTTATTTGTAGCTCTCCTTCCAAGTATGAATTTGTAAAAAATAATAAACAGGGGTGGTTATTAAAAGGATAAAGATTTGTTCACAACTCCATTTTGAAAACTTTCTCTTGCAATGTAATAACTGTCAGCTCGCAAATAGGTAAGTGAGAGAGACCCATAGCGAGTAGGTGAGACTTATTTGCGAGTTGACCAATTGCAAGATCACGTTAGAGTTGTGAGAGAAAGTTTATAAGATTGAATTGTAAATATAATATTAGTCTCATTAAAATTGTTACAATCTACAGTTTATTTGAAATAAGATAATGAAGTTTAAATAGAATTCTTCCCTGTATCATATTTAATTAATATTATGTATCTTCGATTAATTAATGAATTGATAGAATCTTTCAATTGATTAAAAAAAAGGTTTTTAGAAAATAAAATTACTTTTTAATTTAATGTAAAATATAAGATTACAAATTTCCCTCTTCAGATGGGTAATTGATAAAACTAAGAAGAGCTATTTTTTTAAATTTCACAAAAGGATAGGCTAATTTACCTCATTTGGTGGGGGTAGATTTTAAGTTTAAAAGACCTAATCCATTATCTACCTTTAAAAAAAGACCTAGACACAACGAAATAATTTCAAATCCAATAATTACTATGACGCTTAACAAGTTTAGAGGAGATAAAATCTTATGTCTCTTACATAAACGTTACTTTTACAATTTACCACTATCAGGTTACATTGTTAAAGAAAAGCCCTTTCATAATTTCATTTCATTGCCCTTAAAAACTACAATATCAAAGCTGTAAAAATGCATTAAGTTATAATTTTTCAGGCTTGGATTTCAAAATTCAAAATTCTAATGGTTAAGTAAAATCATTATCCAAAGTTATAACATTCATTTAATTATTTAATATCAACCTAATCGGACAAAAAGAATCGGAAACCCATTTGTTTTCAAGTTGCATATCAAAACAGACGAAATATTAGAAATCTCATTGATATTTCACAATACAAAAATAATAACGTCATGACAAAATATTTTCTATGTACACCATTGTTACCACCAACTATTGGAAATACACAAAATGCTGATAAAATAAACAAGATTTGTGTCATCAACTTCTAATATAACTACCTAAGGTTTACTAACATAATCTATTTCGTCTCATTTTTTGGGCTCAATATGTTTCCTTACCATTAGAGTCTCCCATTTGATCAATGTTTCAGATACAGATTACCCACAGTACCCGAAAAACAGAGAAAAAAGGCGAACAAACAAATAAATTTCAAACATTAGCAATTACCGGCACGTTTAATTATTTTCTTAACAATCCGCAAAAAATTCTTGACACTACATAATTCAGTCAGTTAACTTATACAAACCCAAAGACATCTTCAAGAATTCAGCTCCAAACTGCGAAACACCTCCGGTTATAAGATGTTATATACAACCCCCCTTGTTTCTATATGTGCAACTCGGACCTGCAGTAATAGATCACAAGAGTAAGTGCAATAATATGCAAATGGATTATTACTTGGTTGTTTCTTAAAGAAGATTTTTCAATTTGCATAAAGATCATAATCGACATATTCCTTTGAAAAAGCAGGTACCAACGTTAATTTTATTTTCTTTTAGACATCGAATCAACTTTTGCATGCAGATGTGCTATACGAACACTCAATTGTTGACCAATGAGTGTCTATGATACTAGATGCTAGGGCATTGGGCCGACACTAACTTCAACACTCAAAAGCATGCCTGTGAGTCCGTCATGGCTACCTCAATGCAAAACTATCTCATGAATTTCAGTATCTGAAACTGTGTTCAATAAAATAAACAAGGAAAACTGTACTTCATCCTACTCACAAATCACAAGGCTTGCTCAAGATTAAAAAAAAAAAAAAAAAAAAAGCTAAACTGGTAAGTAAAATACAGCACCCGGGTACAGATTAACTCTGAAGTTGCTAAGCAAATCATTGCCTGTGTGCTTGGTAGTTAACAGATTGCGATGCCTCAATCAATAACCCAAGAGCTACTAAAAGAGAAAGATAATTAGTTGTATATAAGGAAATAGAGGAACCTTACCAGTTTCTGGAGGCTATTCACTTCCAAAATCTTCATAACTTAGGCCTTCTGATATAGTGTCCAACCTTTTGTTATCTCCTGTAGACAAAGACCCCAAATCATGCCCCTTCTTTGTTTGAGAAAAAAATTAATATGATACGAAAATTGAGGGGAAGGCACTTGGAGA
This sequence comes from Pistacia integerrima, assembly GCA_026225825.1. Classification (NCBI taxonomy): domain Eukaryota; kingdom Viridiplantae; phylum Streptophyta; class Magnoliopsida; order Sapindales; family Anacardiaceae; genus Pistacia; species Pistacia integerrima. Next base: position 5,056,353 of record CM047748.1, read on the forward strand.
GGATGAGAGGAGAGAAGAGGAGAGGGTAGAACTCACCTTGATGTTCTCCTCTTTCACGAGAATCCAGGAAATTATCACTATCTGTAGCTAGGAATGGTGACCGAGGATAGCTCTCCAGTATATCTGGAAATATTAGACATGGAATTTAATCCTATTAATGCTTCAAAAATATCTCTTTTTGAGCACTGGACCTAGTATTGACTATTGAGTGGACTCCAAAGCAATTTAAATTGAATCCCAGATACATTAACAGAACAAACCTGAACTCTGAGAAAAATCAGCGGCTAAATCTGAGAGACTGAAATTTCGAGGAATCTGACCTAAAAATCCAAATGAAGATGAGTCTGCATCTAGAAGTGATTCATTCAGTGGTTGAGAGGTGGACTCCACACTGCTAAAAGATGTAACAGATGCATCTGCAATAGATGGGCGTGGTTCCAGGACATTGCCATCACCAAACATATAAGGGGAAGCAGAGCTTCCTGAATATCCCACTTCTGATTTGATCATCCCCCCATTCATCCCTTGTATCAGATCTATGCTCTGAGTTGAAACCATATTAGGTTGGGCATCAATCCTGTTCACTTGGGCAGACATGTCAACAGAAGAGTGCAAATTTGAACGCAATGACAATCCTCCATTATTAAATGAAGTAGGTAAACCAGAACCAATTTGATGGTGCATGTTTTCTGGCTTTATACTGGGTCCACTATGCTCTGCAGGATAGCATGCTGAATTCTGGTGCACTGTCAAAGACAGTAACATCAGTTGTGATTTTGAAAATAAACAAAGGAGCCATAAAAGTTTCTGAATTGTATCATGTTATCTGGCAAACTACAGCATAGTATATCCGAGATTTTCTTTCAAAGAAGTATTTTCACAAGTTTTCCTAAGGAAAAATTGCATGAAGTTGCATTACTCAGTCATAGAAACTCGACAAGGTTGATTTAGCTGAGCAAATTCAGATAACAAATCCATGAAGGTAGATCATAAAATTTATGGGAATGCTTTTCTATTCTTTTTACCTTTGTAACTATTTCAGTAATCAGTGATCATTAATTAAATATTGTAGCTCGAAGAAACTTGGTATTTTTCTATTCAAATTTATTGAGAAGATTGGATCTTTTACTTTTTAGGTTTTGGATAAGAAACATAGAAGCTTAGGGTATGATTATTTTACAATCCAAATGAAATTCTTTATTTTGAAAACAAAGGATACAAGTAAATGTTTTTAACCATAATGATATTAAAAATAAGTTTCCGATTCCAAATAAAATTGTGAAATGTAGTCTACTATACTAAGTCATCAAATATTACTTTTACTCTTTTTTTTTTTTTTTTCAAAGATTCATCCACATCATGTGCAAGTTCTTAACAACTGTTTTTGGATCATGAACCAAACACGTCCATAAGAAATGAATCAGAATGCCAAGGGAACCATTGGCTTTACCTATGACTTAGGAGAAGCACACATATAAAAAGGATAGAATTTTCACTAATGCGAAGCATGCCCTTGATCAATTAGGCAGAGTAAGCATGTTAAATATGGCTAAAAGCAATCTTACAAGTTGGTACATGAGAGCCATTGGAATTAGGTATTGGAGAAACTCCAGCTGGACGAATTTGACTCATTAACTGCACCTGTTGCTCAAGCAGCCTATTAAATTCATCAATTTGGTGCTTAACCATCAACCTCAAATAATAAGCCTTGAAGAATTCTCGATTCTCTTCTTCAAGCTTTTGCCAAACTGCAAGGCAAGAAAAATTTCAAACTGACGAGGAGAATTAAAGAATAAAATACAGGAGAGAAACAAAGTTAACACTAACTTTTTGATAGTGGCAGAAATATATAGCTCCAGATTACAATTTATCTAGTCCATCCAGTCAGCAGAAAAAAAAAGTGTTAAACCCTAAAAATCTACTGGTTTGATCAATGAAATCATTAATAAGGAACAAGTAATATTTATGTCCATCTCTGTAGACTCAGAAGGGAGTTACAAAAAATCATGCAATAAGGTTACCAATTTCAAGCAGTAGCTGAAAGTCAGTAAAAGAGTTATTCCGAATATTTACTATATACATAATATAGTACCACTGTCTATCATAACAATAATAACTTTAGATGTTAAAATCAATCCAATAATAGTAATTTAAGCAATCAGCAAATAAAACTCCAACTATATTACTAGTTCTGCCATGGGTCTAGCAGCTTGATACTATTTTGCCAAAGCCATCTGTATTCACTTGAGCACTACATTAACACATCCGATATCCAATGTATAATACTGCTCCGCTCAAGACTCATAAGGCTAGGTGATTAAATAACTTCATAAGAAGCCTTTTGTTTCTACCAAATGAATGCTTGGCATTAACTATTACCATTTTCAGACTTCTAGCTACGAAAATGGTTAACCAAATTAGAAGCCTCAAATAAGAAAATTAAAAAAAAAAAATCCTCTGTTTATAAATTAACATAACTCATCATGCTGCGGGACTTTTTTCACTACCCTTCCAGAAACTGCACACTGTACTTTCTTTGGATTCTTCAATATTAAAAACCCAACTTAGAGTAGGGAAAAATCTTTGCAGCATATAGGGATAGGAATAACATTAGCTGTTTGAGACAAATATACAACACAAAATTTCTTTAAGAGAGAACCAAAAGCCACTTAAATGAATGTCCAACGACAAATGAAAGAAACTTGCATAATCATAATTGTCCAGAAGCCTCATTTTAACAACCAGAAAAAAAAAAAAAAAAAAAAAAGGATAGTTCATCATGTCTTCTACGCAACCACTGAACTTTTATCCCTAAAAACTTCTAAACAACCTCCTCTGAGTTTGTGCAAGTAATAGACCCCCTTCATAACAGTGGAAGGTTCTAAAGAAAAGTAAGCATGCACTACTTTGAATTTGGTTCTGTAACACAAAAATGATCAAGACAACTATGCAAAACTACTCAAACTATAATCCAGATGTGAAAGAACATTGCTTTCAATCCCTGGATTCCCCTTTTACATAACTTGAATATATTTGAGCTATAAATTTCACAGTTTATCATTCAATTAATCAACCCTCTATTTGGAAAGATAGAGAATGAATGGAAAACAGATATTAAAAACCAAAGAATATACAGCTTATAAACAGCTCACAATAATCTTAACAGATTTGATCTATTCGTAGAATAAAGCTAAGACAAAAGTTACATATTGACGCTTTAACAAATGTGATAATTAAGTCAAAGAAAAACTAAGTTCCCAGAATATCTAACCGAACATGCAATGCTTAAGACGTTGTGGTGCAAAGAGAAATTGTTCTAGAAAAATATTGATCAAACAGGACATAAAAAGCGAAAAAAGTTCAGAAGTTGTCTAATTTGATTACAGATTATTAATGTCACCATACACTTACATGGAAATTAGCAACCACTGAAAAAAAAAAATTGAACAAGAATAATTCGGGGGCCAAAAATTATAAATAAAGTCATTTAGACAAGTTATCACTGGGCATTGAGGTTAGGTCTGCAAAGCATTAAAACTGATATTTAGTAATTACCGAGTTCAGTAAACCCAGGCTCTATCTTTGCCTGAGCTAGTAGAGTTTCCACGACTTCCTTCTGGTTCATATATAATTGAAGACATCGTTCTATAAGATTTTGCACCTGAAATCAGACATCAATAAACCAAAAAAATAATCACATTACACAAAAATTATCACATTACACAAAAATTACGATAGATAAAGATTTGTAATGCATATTTGACAAGAAAACTTAAAACGCAAAATCAATAAGCAAAGGTAAGAGAAGAAAGTTTAGAGTTGATTAACTATTCTGAGTTGATTAACCATTCTGAGTTGATTAACTGATTGCATGACAACTCAACCACGAGATTTATTTCACCAGTGCTAACAACAATTATTTTGCTCAAGGTTTTGGGAGGTATTCTCTTATCTGATCAGCTGCTCTCCATTTATACTTTCATACACTATTGGCAATATGATTATTCTATGACAAAATCTCCATTTAAACCCTAACCCTAAAGAGCTTGCCGTAGACTAGTCATATTGCCAATAGCGTATGAAAATAAAACTATACTCAGTCTTGACTCTTGAGTCATAAGGCCCAAGAAAAAAATATCTTAAAAGGTTAACAAACAAGGGATCACTTTCGCCTTTATTTGTGTATAAACTTATTTGTTTTTTCTTAATATAATATCTATTGAATTATAATTTTTTTTTCTTTAAAGTACAGCTAAATTACATAATAGTTTTCAGTAATAATAATAAAAATGTAAAACTACAATAAGGGAGAAATAATAAACCTAATGTCTTTAATTTTATATTATAAACAAAAATAAAACCTATAAGATGATACTAAATAAAGAAAAAAAAAACGTTAAATAAAAATAAAAAAGGAAAATAATACTAAAATTTTATGATTCAATACTTAGGTTTTATCATATATTACTTATAACGATATAATTCGAAAAATAAATATGATAAATTATAAATACATTCTTTGAAGTATATAAAGTTTAAGTTGAATCAGATAATACTCTTTAAGTATAAAGTATACAAACACATATTAAATTTAAAACATATTAAACCGATTTAAATTACATATAAATATTTAAATTATCAATTAAAAACTAACTTCTGTATAACAATTAAGAAAAACATATGACATAAATGATAGAATGCATAACACAATTAGAATAATTAATTGCATTTTTTAGATTTTAAGATTAAATTTATTTTTTAACTAAACCTAGAAATTCATTTTTTTAATAATTTATAATTTCTTCAGAAAGCTAGCCCCCTATATCCTCCTCCTCCACCTATTGCCATGAAAGTAAGCAGCTCAAGTTCTCTCGCAGAAAAGAACCAAACTAAGTGCAGCTTTTGGAATGAAAGTAAGAAATTAGAGCTCGAATCTTCACAAAACTATAAGTTAACTTCTTTTAACCAATCAAATTCAATATTCGTAATTACCAGCAGCTAAAATCATCCTATCACAATAAAACAATTCAGTCAAATTACATGATTCTCCGTTCTAGTTGCTTTCACATAGTTCTACAAAATAGAAGATTAACAAACAGAGTCAAACAGCTGAACATCTTACCAACTGTATATCTTGACGTGAGACTCTTCTCGACGGTCCACTCGACATCTTCAAGTTCCAATGCGAAAACACGAACAGCTCATACAACTTCTAAACCAAACACAACATCACAAGCCACGATCACCACAAATCAGCTCAACAGAAAAAAAACAAAAACTGAAAATAAATTCACAACGATTAGCTAGAAATGAAAACGCGAAGAAGTTAGATAGCGTATTCGATCTTTACCTAAATTCGACAGCAACGATATCTGAGAGAAGGATAACGAAGGAAAGGAAGCTTCGTGGTTAGCTTTTGATAGTGGAGAGACGCTTTTGATCAAATTGAATTTGTTTTCCTCTTTTCAGATCAAGGTGCTCTTATTTTTTTATTTTTTTGGAAATATAAAAAAGGATTTATAATAATTTCAAAACACACCCAAGGGTTTCCAAAATTAACAAATACACTTATAAAATTGATTACTTTACCGTGTGGAGACTGTATAAAACTCCCAAAAGGAATTTATTTCAAAATTATTCTTTATCTTATTATACTTCACTCTTCTATTTTATTTAATTCAGTTTTTTAGTGTGTACTTTAGTTAAATTTAGACAAAGGGTATTATGGTAAAATAATCTGTATGTGGGTGCATTTGTTATTATCCGAAATCATTGGGTGTGTTTGATTTTTCTCAAACCTTGAGGTAATAGAACAGTAGTATAAATGTGGGGAGTAGAGAATGGAGAGATGACACGTGGAATTAGCTAAAGAGGGGTCCCACTAAGAGGATCAGATCATTGATGGGGATTTTCTTAACCATCTGACGTGGATATATAATTGTTTTTTATTATTAGATGATACAGAGTAATTACTGATTTTAACTGTAATTTCTTAGTTAATAATTTTGTCCTAAAACGGTTATGTCTATCCATAACTTGAAACAAATATGAAAATTTATGGGTTAAATTAAAGTGCTATAATAATTTTAAGAAAATATCAATATATTCCTAAAATGTAAAATGGTTTAAAACCTCTTTAAAAATATATGACGGTCAGAACGAGGTTTTGAATGGAGTGACAATGGTAATTTCTAGTGTCAATAATGGCTGAGATCGCGCGAAAAAGTGGTGGTCATGGGCCAGCAAATGAAGTGTGATAATGGGTTTTGGAGAGGGTGATGAAAGGATTCTAAAAAAAGTGTCAAAGAGGTTCACTGGTTGATAATAATATATATATGCATCCCTAAAATGGTTTACAACCTCTTTAATATATATATATATATATATATATATATATAACTCCTTATAAATAAATAAAAAAATTATGATAATAATATACTCTACTCCTTCAAGTTTTATTCTATTATATGTGATAATATTAATAATGTGAAAGGGAACCTTATCTTTTTTACATGTAAAATTAAAGAATCTTATAATATGCTTTTGTTTTAAAAAAAATGTCCACCCACTTTATATTATGTGACTACTGCTGTTGATATTCACAAAACTTTATATTAAAAAAAAAAAAAAAAAAAAATTGTCCCCCTTCCGACCATCTTTATTCATCATCTCCACACTTTAAAACTATTTTTTTATAAAGTACAAAATTATTGGATCGATGAAATTTAAAAATCTTGTAAAACCAATGAATTCTATAACAAGAAAATTATTATAAATTAACTATTAAAAGATCTTTAAATTAATTTCATATTATTGACTATTTTGAGAGCATCTTCTGTTGGATTTATATATTTTGGTCGTAGTTTAAAAGTGTGTATATATATATATATATAATTTAAAATAAGTTATTTTACGTTTTCGAATCACTGTTTTATAAATTTGACTTTAATAATTAAAAAATAAAAAAAAAACTCTTGTACGTTTTCTAACCAAACCACCAACAAATTTTTTCGTTCAAGCTTTAAACTAAACGGAATTCAGTAATTTCTCTGTATAGCAAAACCATAACTACAAAATCAATCTAAAAGCTTCTCAAGTTGAATTCAAGTAGTAAATCATCTATAAACTAAACTTAATGTTTTATTAATTAATAATAAGTTAGATGATTCAGGAAAGAATATGAACAGAAGTCATGCAATATTCCCAAGAGTTTACAATATTATGCATCAACTCACCTCCTGAGGCGCTCAGCCTTGGCTCCGGCGCCTCATTTCCAGAGAGAAACGTAAACTACCTTCTGCATGTCTGAAGGGTGTTGTCCAATTAAGGTCCATGAAAGCCAAAAAATTGGGCGTATACAAGCAGCTACAGAGGGGTCCGGTCGCAAGAGCATTGTCTAAATCAGCAATCAAGTCATCGACATCTTCAATTCCCACAGAGATACGAATAAGATCTTCAGTTAGACCTCTTGCCTCGCGCACTGCTGCCGGTATGCTTGCATGGGACATAAAGCAGGGCATGCTGATGAGAGACTTCACGCTTCCTAAATGTAGAAGATAACCAGACAGTGAGAGTTGAAACAAGTACAATGTAACAAACTTGCATCTTAGCTTCAGGGGAAAAACAAGTTCACTAGACTGTAATTTAAGACAAAATATCAGTTGGGTTTGTTTAAATAGTATTCACACAAAAGACATCTTCATTAACAGAGAGAGACAGAAGGGTGTGTTTTGAGGAGGCACTAAAAATTCTAAAGAAGTCTGGCAATATCTGTAGAAAATTTAGGGGATTTCCAAAAAGGCCAAACAACTGTTTTTGAAATTGAGGAAGATCAAAACAAGCCCTCACTTGATACAACCATATAGGTAAAATAAGCCGTTTCATCATCACTGACTTGCTCATGAGGATTCTTGTATTAATTCATAACTTTAAACTAATTCATATTAAAAGATATGTGATCATTTTTATACTTTGATTAGGAAGCGTGATTACCAAAACTGACAGTAATACTGAAATACTTTGTCGTCTCAACAATATGTTTTGAGAGTGCCAGTGATCCTGTCAGAAAGCTAAGTACAGAGCCTGGGCCCTTTGCCTGCAAGAACAAGCATGAGGTATTAATGGTAACGATATTTTTTTGGGAATAGTAAACTTGAATTTAAGATCCACCTATTTGACTATAACCTGAGAATAGTGTAAATCACGTCCAGGGTGACCAGGGAGACCAGCATAGTTAACTTTCTTCACTCGGGGATGGGAAGCAAGGAACTCAGCAATCTTCTGTGCATTCTCCTGAAAAAGTCGGAAAGGGCATTATTCAAACATATTTGATGGTTAATCAACTGAGATGCATCACATAAACAAATGAAACTTATTAAATTCCACACTCAACTTGCACATATATTGGAATTTAGAGGACAATAAAGAAGATTAAAGGAAGGGAGGAAGCGGCATTATTCAAACATAATTTGATGCAAGGAGACTAATGTACTCAGACTTGACTAAAGCAGAACCTGTTGCTTCTCTACACGTAAGGCCATGGTCTTGATACCTCGCAAACAGATCCAACAATCAAATGGAGCTAATCCAGATCCTTCTGCATTTTGTAGGAAATACAAGTCTTTTGCCAAGCTGAATGTAAAGATGGTGGGAAAAAGTTAGAAAGGAAAATGAATATAAATAATTGACAAGATGTCAATAGCAAGTTGTAGAAAGCAATTAAATCAGAAAAAGAAGACTATTATTGAACACCAATAAAAAAAATGAAGTGATAATCACATTGATTTCCTTGTTTAAACTTATAGTATTATTATTTAGTTCTGTAGTGTGGTTTTGGATGTGATAATAAAACATCAATTTTATGATATTATAAGATCATTAAGCTCAACTATATATGGAACCACAGTCAGGATCCAATTCAAAAAGTTCTCTCCAAAAAGGAAATAATATTGGAAATTTCAAAAATCATGTCAAATCTAAAATCCACAAAGAATATTCTAGCTGAATTAGAATGACTTTCACTTGGCATGCTGTTTACAAAAGATTAATACTTTAAAATAAGTAAAAGTACCACTCTGGGGATTAGAAAACTATTCCACAGTATATAGATATTTTACCAAACATAAGAAACTAATTGAAAATTTTCTACTTCTTGTCAAAAAAGTTAATGAAAACATTTTCAATCAATTGTAATGGAAACACATTTAAGAGAAAGAATTTAGTGGGGAGAAACCCTAGACCAAAAAAAAGCTCATTTCAGAAAGAGAAAAGAACCTCACAGATTTAGAATGCATTAGCAAATTATTGGCAGACTTTCGACCAAAATTGCTGCAGCAAGGCATGCTAGGTATTCAAAATACACATACAATGTGTTGTCATTAACATATTAATGTTATTCACTTCTTTCTTTATCTATATATATATATTATTTTTGTTTTTTGTGTGGGTTATGATGGAGCACAGTTCTTCTAGATCTACAAGTGACATGTTGACTGATCCTTTTAAACAAATCTACATGCTATATTCATGACAATTATTACATTACTCACTTTTTTCAATGAAACCAAAGTATAGAAAAACAAAATGCTTCACGTAAGTATTCTAGGAGAGCACAAGTACAGAGAGAAGGGCTACAACCTTTCCCCTTTTACTGCAAGCACGCCAGCCATGACATCACTATGTCCAGCAATAAATTTAGTAGCTGAGTGCATCACAATGTCTGAAAAGGAGTTGCACCAATCACAATTAAGAATAATTTAAAGAAAAAAAATAACAGTTCATTAAACTGAAGACATATCTCCACATGTTGTGATACCTGCACCAAGTTCCAGTGGTCGTGACAACACAGGAGACATAATGCTGTTATCGACCAACACAAGAGCACCATGTTCATGTGCCATTTCAGCAATTTTCTACAAGACAACAATTGGAAAAGTAAAGAGAAAGCATCAGAAATATTTAAAAACCACAACCAATTACTGTATTTCCATAACCGTAGCAAAGAGAGATAGATTAAAAGTACCTAGTACAAATATTTAAAAGCCACTACCAAAATTATAATATATCATAAAGAAACTTATTAAAAATCTATGCTCATATTCAAGGAAAGAAGGGTAGATGCATGGCCACTGCATTGTTCCAAAATATTATATTAAAAATCCAACACAAGATATATTTATTTTAACAGAATATCATGATAACATTTTCTAAAACAAATTATATATAAATAATTGAGCATGCCACATCTGCTGATAGTAAGATTTGGCACATTTCAACAACTAATTATTCCAGCAGTTAACTAACCTAAGTTGCGAACACATAAAAAAAAAAGAATTATAATTATAGAAAAGTAAAATATTTTACACGAATATCAGATATTTGTAGCCGAGGGTTGGTCGGACTCTCAAGCCACACAAGCTTTGTCTTGGGACCAATAGCAGAGGCAACCTCAGCTAGATCAGTTGTATTCACACGTCTGCACATTTTCCAGCATAATTATCTCAATCAGGGAAAATACTTTACATTCAAAATAAGAAATATACTAACTTCACCACAATCCCAGCTTTTGGAGTTACTCGCGATAACAATCTATCAGAACCACCATACAGATCATCTCCAGCAACAATTTCTTCACCTGAAAATAACATAAAACATACAAGAAGATTTCAATATTCGCCATCAGCTGAAGAAGGAAGAAAAATACATTCATAGAAAGTATAGCACAAAGAAAGAGACACTATAAGCACACTTAATTTTATAAAAGGAAAGTAAAAAAAGAGAGAAGCACCATTTTCAACGAGATGAGAGACAGCAGCCAAAGCAGCCATTCCACTGGTGAAGCAAAATGCTCGATCTGCCTTATCAAGCTTTGCTAAGAGGCTAAGAAATCAGGAAAAGAAATTAAAAGAAAACTAACAAGAAAAAAGACGCATCAAAGAATCTAAAGATTGACAAAAGCCTAACCTTTCCAATGCATCTCGTGTAGGATTTCCACTTCTGGTATAGTCGTAGGGACCATTTTCCGTGGCTGAAGGCTACAATAAAAAGTCTACACAAATTAATACTATAAGGATCCCAAAATCGATATGTTGAAAATGGCCAAGCTTCCCAAAAGAACAATTACAAAATAAGTTCTATCCTACCTTCCCACCTCCCTTCTCTCTCTACACCTCAATAAATAACTTCATACATTGCACATAATTTGTATTCTAAAATCAAGAATATTCTTCTGTCTTTCATAATTATGGTAAACACAAACCTCTATTGACAAAATGTGAACTGAAAGTATTCCATCGAGCTTACCTGCTTAAAAGTAGCTGTCTGGTAAAGTGGTATACTCATTGCATCATAAGGATCAAACTTACTCTCGAAATTCATCAATAACGTCAAAACACTAGGCTCCTTAACACTCATTTCTGCGTCATGTTAAACGAAATTACAATAGTGCCAATAAAACCACATATTAAACCAAACATGAACAAAACAAAAGGAAAAAAACAAAACACAAACCATTGCAACACTCTGCCAGATCATCAACAACAGCTGAAGTGCTCACATCCATGTCTCTGTCCATTGAACAATTCAAACTGAATTTCTTCACAAACAACTGGTTTTCCATAAAGTTAAATTCTTTCTTGATCCCCAAACTTGTAGGGAAATTCCCAAGAGCGGAACCCTATAAGAAACACCAAAACATAATCATTTTGCAAGTACTCTTCCCTCAATGAAATAACCCAATTCAACAAGACAACATAAAAAGCAACGTATTGACATACGGCCAATCATTCTTGTCCATAAAAGCTTGCTAAAACATGCGAAATTGAATTGAAATTAGACAAAAGATAAGTGAAAAGAAGAAACACACACACCTGGTGATTGAGATCAGTGAAGAGAGAGGTGAAGAACGGTTTGAGAGATAGAGAAGAGGCCATCATTAACAGAAGCCAAGCACTAGCATTCCCACTCCCAGCTCCTTGGCCTTGAGTCTACGCAGGAGGCCACTTTCTCCGCCGGGTGTGTTGTTTTGTTCTGCTTAAGTAAACCCCTTTTACTGTGTCTGTTTTTGTTAAAACCTACAACTTTTAACAATTTGAAAATGGCAACACGACCCGTTGGGTTGGGTATCCGACCCGCACTTTCAACGGTTAAAATACGGGTTATTCCCGCATATAACGTTAATTACCGTTTCATTTTACTTAACTTTTGTTAAATTGAAGAAGGGTTCAGCTAAAAAAGTTGTTTTAGATCGTGAAAAGACAATACTTTGATTGGACCCTTTCTCATTTGATTGGGTAAAGTGAAAACACAAAGAAATGGCGTCTTGGTTGCAGCAGATCGAGGGCGATGAGTCGGTTGTTTTACGCGTCACTCACTCTAACATCAAAACCTTCGCAGCTGATGTTCGCTTTTCCCTTCAGGTTTTCACCATCAACACAAACGATACTTTTACATTTGAACAATCTTGTTTTCTTTCTACGATAATTTTATTTTTATTTATTTTTTATATAGATGAGTGTGGAATCTGTAAAAGATAAGCTGTGGAAAAAATGTGGTACTTCTGTTGATTCAATGCGCCTCGAGCTTTATGATGACACAAACTCTAAAGTTTCAGATTTAACCGATAATTCTAGACCTCTTGGGTTTTATTCTCCTCTTGATGGGTTAGTCTCCTTTTAAGCTTTTTTAAAGTAGAGGAAAACTGCTGAGAGCTTGGGCATTGTAGCTTAAACCTCGTTAATTTTGACTGCTGATTTCTGAAATGTTATGTCATAATAGTTGCATAACTTTTTTAGCTTGTTAATTTGAAATTTTGAGTATTTAATATTAACTGCAAAATATCCCCACTTTTTTTTTTTTTCTGAAACCTGTCTTATTGATCTGGTGGTTGTTTTTGTTTTATTTGATTTCTTTTTTTGTTGTGTATGTACGTTCTTTTTCTGATTGATTTCATTTGGCCTGTATGTCTCTTCTCTATAAAAGGTATCGGTTACATGTTATAGATCTTGACCCGTCATCTGTAACCTCTGGTGGCTGGCTTGAAGACACATCATTGGTGGAGAAATACACTATATCTGAAGAAGAATATCGCAAACGTGATGGTAAGTTTCCACAGAATATGTTTTTGCTATCTTGGGAATGAAGTTGTATGCTAGGTCTTTATTTGACATTCATTTAGCATTATGAAACAATTTTTGAGTCAAGAACTTAAAAAATAGTTGATGTAACTGGCTCAAGTTGGTTGTTCATATGGTGTTATGGTTGATGGGGGTGGAGCCTTCTATCAAGCTAATCAAACTGTTGCACTTGAGACATAAGTTGAATTTTAGACTGAAATAGAAATTGAGCATGCTGAAGGGTTTTATTCTTTGTGCTTTGCCTTGCCAGCCAGCACCTCCTCTACCAAGCTGCATAGTAATGTTAATATGCTTATCCACAAAATTATTTAATTGTGAACATCAACATTTTTGTGCTTTTATTAAGCCTTCATAAGTTTATTGTAGAGGCAACTGTATTTTAATCATGATGTTTAGGACAAATGTAAAAAGACATGCAGCTAAAGGGCTTACATTCATGTACATATCCACGGAAATTTGTGCTCTAGTTATTTCTTGTGGCATGAAGTTTTGCATTGGTATGTAGTAAGATGAGCAAAGGTTTCAAGTCAAAGGATTTCTGGAATTAGATTCTCAAAATTTGTGGTTATGCAGTAATGAAATTACACAGGCTAATCACAAATGACATTCTATTGTAAACCCAATTTATGGCTTTCATTGTATAAGTGGATCACATTACACAGCTAATATTGACATTGTAAAGAAAATAAATTTGAGAGACTACTTAAGTCAGAGATTTGAAAAGTCAAGCTTTGGAACAACTAAAGCAATTCCTCAGTACAGAGATTACTACTCCAAGAAAGCAGTTGCTTGCTTGGCTTGGCTCTTTTTCTAGTTAGGCTGGAAAGAAAGTGTCATAACGAGATATGGTGATTTGGAGCAATCAAATTTCATATATGTAGAATATTTAGAGTTTTTTATGTGAATATTTGATGTTGAGAACCAACAAAATCTTCGTTTTTGCAGTATTGACTTTGGCGATGGACTTTGAAGAGTTAAAGATTTTGTCCAGGAACTTGCCTTTGTTGGAAATTCATATTTGATTATGCTTTTTCACTTCATAAGATTCAATTGTAGGTTAGTACTTCTTAGAGTGGCATTATAGACAAAATGGATTGAGATGGTAGTTAGTTAGTTACACCTTAGGGCTGGAAATAAGAGAAATCTTATAATACAATAAATGGTTCTGTCTTTCTTGTCTTTTCTAATTGAAGTACTTATAAATTTTGATTCTTTTTTGTAAATAATATCTGGATAATAGAGAACTTACTAGCATGATGCATGATTTCTTTTAATATTTATTTATTGTGGAAACACTATATTTAGTGCCAAAGGTTTTATTCTCAATTGCATGTATTGCTTATGTGATTGTATTCGCATGAAGAACCATATTTTATGCTTTAGTGGATAACAATTTCCTTACGTCTTTTTTTTTCCTTTGTGTGTGTGTGTGTGTGTTTGCACTTCAGGTACGTTTAGAAAATTTAAGGAGAAAATGCAATCTCAAAACTCATCAGCTTTTGAAAATAAGGTAAGTTTCTCACATTCCTGTTTTTAGTCTGCTGTGCAGTGTTCCTAATAAAATTGACAAGGGTTACAAATAATTAGTTGCAGCAGGCTGTCTTCTCATAAATTTTCAACTGAAATTAAATAATGTAGTAGTGGCTCGGCTTGAGGTTTCTTTTTCCTTCTTATTTTGATTTTTAATTTTTTAGTATAATTTTGATTGACAGATATCAGACAACTACATGGAAGATCTCTGTGCAAATATTAAGGTCAGTTAACTCGATTTTTTTTTCTTCTCTATCTTTCTACATATTCTCAATTATAATAAATGCTTTCAGAAGTTCAGTTCATTAAAGGAGAGAATGTAAAATTTGTCTGAAATGATTATGGGGATCAATGAAACTTTCATGGCCAGTAAAAATGAGCAAGAAAGAGAAGTGTCAGCATTCTACTGTCCAAGACTTTTCAATCCAGATTAATTGTTGTCTGTTGTTTTTTATGGTGTTCACTTTGTGTCTCATTGTTTTAGATGTTGGCATATCTTTCTTGCTTTTGGCTGGAAATGTCCTACGCATTTGTGCTTTCTTTTCTAATCAAAAGTAAAATAACTTGAGCTTCCTGACAGTATTGTTTGTGTAATTATTGTCTTTTCTTCCTTTTTAGTATAAAAAAGTCTAAGCAGTACAATTTAGAAAAGAACCTGAAATTCCTTGAAGTCAATTATTTCGTCATACTGGTTATCCCATTTATTAGAAACCATTTCATGCAATTGATAATTAATTATCCTGAAGAGAAAATGAGAAAAGACCAAGGGGAGAATTTCTCTTTTCTTGGTAGATAGACGGTACAAAATTCCACGAAGTCAATTATTTTGTGCCACTTAGTGCACCTTAGGGCTGATGTGGGTAGTCTTAGTGATGCAACAACTGGTCAAATGTTATCGTTATTCTAGTCTTGTTCTTCCTTGTTTATTGTAGAGACAAGGATAATATAACTTGTACAGTAATATGTTGTAAGATTCTTTAATGCTCCAAGAATTAGAAAAAGTTGAAGTCTTCTTTGGTAATTAACAATTGCATAAATCCTGTTAGTAAAGCATGTTTTCTGGAATTGCCGAAGATACTTAAAAGCTTGGGACAGTTAGAAACTTAGAATGTAATACTTATAAACTACTAGCATTTGCATTTTTGAATGTGATTTTAATCCTTTGAATTGACTGATATGAGATAATGTGTCCTAATATGATTTTTTTTTTTTTTTTTCCAAAAACCTATTGATGTTACTTGGTTCCTTGTGCTGGGTTTACTTGTTGTCTAAAGCTGTAATTGATACTTGCATTCATTACAAAACTTTTAACTGCAAATGTAGATGGCCACCTTATGCCTTTAGACTATCTGTTCTGTCTAATTTCGGTACAAGCAGTGAAGAGCATTCTTGAATTCCACAGTTTGTGATTATACAAAACAACTGTTGACTTGTCTTGTTTGAGACCCTTTCACCATTATTTGTTTTCCTTTTTCAATTTTTCCAACATTTAAGGTAGGAGACAGATGTGAAGTTGATCCAGGGGCAAAAAGAGGTGTTGTCAAATTTGTGGGTAGAGCAGAATCGCTTGCACCTGGTTTCTGGGTTGGAATTCAATATGATGAACCATTGGGAAAACATGATGGCATGTATGTGAACTGTCATTTCATTTTCTTGGAGTTTTTTTAACATTCTAAAACCTGTTCTCTAGTTTTCTTATTGTTTACTTGTCATTGTGTCTTATTCTTATTTACTAGTACTGTCTGTTTTTTTTTTTGTATATTCCGCAAAATTAATATTTTTTTTATCAGAACCGCATCATAAAACAAACTTTGATGCATTCATGTTATAGATTGTTTCAAATAACTTGGCAGGTCATTGTGCAATTTATTGAGTGGTAAGGGTAGCATAGTTCTAAAATAGCTTAAAAAAAATTGGGCCCTGTACTGATGAACTTTATACTTCTATACCACTTAATACACTTTTGGGCTGCTATTATCATGTGAAATACCTTTAATAACTTTTAAAAATTAGTGCACAGTTTACTGAGAGCTTAGTTTCTTAGGTTGAATTTTGCTGTTGAGTTATGTTTATAAAATGATTGGTACGCTGAAATAAATGCACCTTTCTGTTTGTATATTTTGCTCCCATTCTGCATTTTCATTAATTACGTTTTTTTCTTGGACATGTTGCAGTGTGAAAGGGATTCGCTACTTTCAGTGCCCTCCACTCCATGGTGCAATGGTTAGGCCAGACAAAGTAAAGGTTCGTATGGCAAACTATGTTATGCTTCTATGTAGGAACTTCTTCATGCCAATGATACTCATTTTCCTATCAAGTGGTTGAGCACTTTAGAGTTTTTAGTCATCCTCTAATTTAGGTGGCATAAGTGAACAACCTGACATAAGTGCCCACTGATTGAAAGCTGTGTCTATATATGGTCTACAAAAAACTGCAACTGTGATAAGGCAGTTGTCTACATTCTGTACGCCACACTGCCGATGTCTTGACTTTTTCCTTTCGGTCTGATCTGCAAATTTACTTTTTTTTTTTTTTTTTCTCATATCATTACACGGATATTCCCTAATTGCAAAGTTTCGCTTAAGTTTTAATTCTTTTTTAATGCCCTCCAAAACTTAGAAGAGTAGCCTGTTGAAAAAATGTTACGGATTACTTTACTTGGCCTTCCTAAATTATACTGCCTGATGTATTTGGTTAATGTTGTTACTATCTTATTTTTACAGGTTGGTGAATATCCTGAAAGGAGACCCGTTTGAGGAAGACGAAATATAAGCAGGGCATTGATAAGCTTAAGAAGATGATGCCCCGTTTCTCCATTTATCACATCCATTATTGGAACATCTTATGGATACTCAATACTGGAAAGAGTTATTCAAAATTCGCCTAACAGGGTAAGAAACAATGAATGAGGGCATCACCTCTATTTCTCTTCTTCTCTAAAACCATTAAGGAGCTGAGGCTTGCACGTCGCCTGCATCATTGCCGACCCCTTGAACATCTTTCATCGTGTGTATGTGTGTTATCAACAGTAATCTACTGCAGTCTAAATTGCATTTGAAATGTCAAAATTAACTTCTTGTCTTCGTTTATAGCATTACTTATGGAGGAAGGCTTCAAATCTATCTCAGCCACTGGATGACTCCCCAATGATCAAAGTTAAAAATGACCATCATTAGTGTCATTCAATGTTTAAGCTCATTTCAGTTCTAGTTTATGAGTAATCTGATGATTATTTTTATATTTCTAAAGGAAGATTTTATGGTTGAGAAGAGTCAGCTGACAGCTTCACTTGAGTCAGAAATAAGAATATGATAACATGCGAACATGGTCATTGTAAAAATCGCCATTGAAATTGCCAAATCGTGGTTGGAAATGTCAGAGCTACTTCAACTGACTTTGTTTTGTGAAAGAAGCCAAAGATAAAAGATCATATCTTGGCCTTTACGTTCAGCTACCACAAAATTATCACAACCCACTTTGGAAACCACATGGGCTTTTGTACATTTCAAGCAATTTCTAATTTCTATAATTAATTAACCCCTAAAGTTTAACATTAATGGAATTTATACGTTTTTTTTTATTTTTTGTTTTTATTTTTTAATTTCATTAGCGGTAATAGTTAAGTCTAAACGATTTGAGCGGTTCTTAGAAAATACTAAATATTTTCTAGAAATTATCAAATAGTTTTCTAAGAATGTAAAAGTCCTTATAAACCACTTGGTTGTGATCAAATAATAAGACTTTAATTATCTGGATGAGTTAATCATATGTCTTGTGTTCGAGTTTCACAAAATATGGTCACTTATCTATTAGTTTGGGTACCTTGGTTACTCACATACTACTGTCCTCCCACATATGCATTTCAATTGCTTTCAATCACTAAAACTTTTTCTTTCTCCTGGTTTCTTTTTACATTTGGATACGTGCATTTTTTTTTTTTTTTTTGTGATTAGGGGTATTGAGTCAGTTTACGTGCACCTCAACTAATTTTTCAAGACCTTGAAGTAAACAATCTGATAAATTATTTCCATGACCACTCTTATTAGTGTCAGAAGAGACTCGAACTCGAGAACTCATGTTGGATCCTTTTGCTCTTTTATTATCAGGTCATTCAGTAGTGATTTACATTTCCTTTATTTGCCAGGTATAAAAATTGTCATCACCCAAGTTTTCACTTCGACGGAGAAAGACAATATCGAAATTTTAATTAAAAAATTTATTTTGAGATAAACGTAATTGACTTCAAAGATTTGGTACATTATTAATTAGTTTGAATTTGTGTTGCACACTTTAATTGAATAATTTTATTCACCTACTAAATAAATAAATTTAACCCTAATCTCTGTTTACATCAAACTCTTAGATTTTTAGGTTCTGCTGCTTTTAATAAAAATTCAATTTAATGCCGCATGAGTTGTCACGTTAAAGCTCAAACACAGCCAGTCACATCATGACACGTCAGCAATACATCGTCACAGGCGGATGTGTTGGATTAAAAAAATCAGTTATTAGGCTCAACACATCATCGTTCATGGACCACAGGGATCTAAACCGTTCAATCAGAGAATATGCTATTAGCGGATTCGGTACACCCCGCTCCTCGTGCTCACGTGGTCACA
Organism: Pistacia integerrima; assembly: GCA_026225825.1. NCBI lineage: Eukaryota > Viridiplantae > Streptophyta > Magnoliopsida > Sapindales > Anacardiaceae > Pistacia > Pistacia integerrima. The sequence goes on from CM047748.1 coordinate 5,075,635, forward strand.
GCTGGGCAAACACGCGTGATCATCCCAAATCAATTAAAAAAAATAAAATTTTAAATTACATTAATTAAAAAATGTATTAAGTTTAAAAAGATATTAAATAGGGAAAGGGTCATAAATTAATTGATTTTTAGTTTTTTTTTTTAATATTCCCAACAAAGTTATTAATGTTTAATTTAAGGCTACATGTTAAAGACTTTAAAAATAAAAAAATATATTGTATATTATCTGATTATATAAAAAGCTTTAATAAAAGAAATAAAATAATTTTTATTCCTTCTTTATAGCCCTTAAATAAAGGCTATTTTTATCCCTTAAATAACTATAAATACATATATTTATAAACTCTTCCAATCTCTTAATATATAATTTTTTGTAAATTGAATATTAATTGCTTAATTAAAATTAGAAAAATAAAATTACCAAAGAGGACACCGTGCATCAAATATACGTTATGTTTGACCAAGTTTTTTTTTTTAAATATTTAAAACAATAGAGTATTTATTTGAAAAAAAGCAATTGAGATAATTTCATGAAGCCAAAATTTATGATTTCATCCAAATAAATATCCTTTTAGGGAAAATTTTATTATTAATTAAAATTTTTGTAAGAAAAAAAGAGGATTTGGTTGACCTTAACTAATAAGAATATGGGCAAAATGGTCATAACGACCACAAACTTCCAACAACAACGAAGTGATAGTTTGCAACGACCAATCAGAAAAAGGGACACCACAAAACTACAAAAAACGGCAAATTAACTAATTAATAAAATAAAATTTCTTTTTACGCACTTTTAGATGTTGTCATGAGTTCTCTAGCCTATTTTCTCGCCACGTGTCACTGACCGCATCACTTGTTTACGTGTTCTAAGGACAACTCAGAATCGCTCTATACTTTCTCAAACAAAAGTCCAAGGACATTTTCGTCATATGTTATTTCAAATTTCCCAAACTGCCCTCAGATTTGAAACAGTTCGGTTTCTCTCTCTGTGTTTGCGTTGATGTCTTTGGTCCGGTCGGCATATTCCTTTGTTATGTTCGATTCTCTTCCGTAACATAAATAACTTGCTTTTTATTTTTTTCTTTGAGATTCTTATTGTTCATAATTCTCTGCGTTTTCTCTTTAAAATAAGCATAAAGAAAAGTATCAGGTAATGTACAAATCTATTGAATTTAGGGCCTTTTTTTTTTTTTTTTTTCCTGTGGATTTTGTGAAGTTCTGTTCATTTTGTAAGTGGGTTATGATTTTCCTTTTGTGGGTATTACTTATTGTTTTGTTTTGATTCTGTGGGAATTGGTTGGTTTTAGATTTGTTTGGTGTGTCTTAAAGGTATCATTTTTAGGTGGGCAGGTTTTGTATCCTTGTTTTGGATGATTATGGTGTTGTGTTGTCTTCCTGTTGAAATTTATGATTTTTTTTGGTTGCTTTGGTTTATTATGGTTAGTGTGAATCAAATTTTTGTATTCTGGATGTGGGAATTGAGACTTAATATGCTTGATCTCATGCTTTGAATACTAAGAAACTTTGTTTTGTGCTGTAAAGTTTTTATTTTTCTATTCATTTTGGTGGAGCTAGGAGTTGTATTTGGGGCGCAATGCAATTATTTTTGGCTTGATTTTATGGACTATTTTTGGAGTCTTGTGATGAATGAGTTCAAGCCAATGTATATTTTTTCTTTCGTATAATTTGTTTTGACACTCAGTTTGTGATCAAATCAAACCCAGTCGGTGACTCTTTTGTCTCTTGAGTTTCCTATTAAGGTTTACCAATCACTTTTATGTAAACTTGGATCTTCTTTGCCTTATAATTATTTGCATTTCCGTGCATAGCTTATGCTTCTGTTTATATTATGCATTGTGGGAAGTTTGTATAAAGTTTGTGTCTTCCAGTGAAGTTACGTGTCAGTAATGCCTGAGGTCTAAGAAGGATAGCCGCTGTTGTGATATTGAACCGTTCTATACTGATTTTTGTTAAGAGCTATGTCTGTTCTGCTTGAATTTTGTTTTTATCATTGTATGGCCGTCTTAGTTGTTAATCATGAGTCACTTACATATTTTCCAGTGAAACCCGATATTTTTTAGAAACTTTACTATGTAAAACTTTATCGAGGAATTATTTACTTTTGATTGCCTAGTGGGCACCAGATTTAAGGGCAACCCCACACTTTTTGTATGAAGGAAAAAAGTTTCCCTGCAGTATTTTTTTTTTTTTCTGATTCCTTTTTTATTTTTCTCTAATGAGGGATTACCCTGCTTTTTCTGGTCTGTGCGTACCTGTGTTATTTGTATGTGCATATGCATCTTTCTGGTTAATTTGACAATTTTTTCATTTCTTTTTGCAGAGATTTTATTGAATGAAAGAACTTTCAATGCATTGTGTTGTTTGTTTGGTTGCTGGAGATTTCTCTATGGCTTGTCAACTTTGATGGGGGTTTGTGAATGGCTGCTGCAATTGGTTTGCGTTCATAAGAAGGATGGCGATGATAATGATTTGATTGCAGTATTTTAATTCAATTCTAATTGAAATGGATCTATTTTTCTCTTGATGCCTTGCTTGGAATATCTGCTATAACATGGACTAGAGCTGCTTAATGTTAGTTGGCCTGGACTAACTCCTTAAGAAATTTAGAGAGTTTAGCCCTTGACATTATATAGGCATATAGATATTTTTAAGCACTAGATGCCACTCCTGTCAAACTAACAACTTTGTGAACTAAGAAAGTGCTGATCGATTTCCATATACAACCAATGACGGAGATATTAGTTTCGCCTCAAGGACATAAGCAGAATCTACAAACATCTGCTCGTAAGCATTCACCTGGTGGAATCCAGAAAGATCTTTGTCTTGTTGTGCGGGAAGGGTCTTTAGCTGATGTAGATTCAGCATTAGCTCTGCTGAAGAAGAATGGAGGTACTGTTAATTCCAGGAACTTGTTCGGTCTGACTCCTCTTCATATTGCAACTTGGAGAAACCACATTCCCATTGTTAGGAGGCTTATTGCAGCTGGTGCTGACCCTGATGCTAGGGTGTGTTATTTTTCTTTATCCTTGTTCATATAAATTACCTGGTGTTACAAATGAATGCCTGTCCATTGTTTTACTTTAGAGTGTTTATGATCTTGTTTCGGTGTCAATAAGTTATGTTGTTGCGTTTATCTTATGTATCCTTTAAAGGTGTTTTAATAAATGTCTTTCGTCATCTGTTTCCTTTCATACTTCTCGAATGTTGCATGCAGTCTTCGATTATGTACACTTGGTTCTTAATTTTTGTGTAAATTTGATTACATAAGTCAAGTTCTGTTGTCTACTTGGACGGAGAAATTTGCTGAAATCATGTTTACTTTTGAAAATTGGTTGGAAGTGCTTCATTCATAAGCTGAATTTGTATCTCGTTCTGGGAACTCCTGTTTGCTTGAAAATACCAGAAACCAAACTGTCATGGGAAGCCTTGAAAATTAGTGCCTCCACATTTTAATTACTCGGTGCCTGTGCTGCTTAATTATATATCATAACACTCCCTTATTCCCTGAATTATTGTGCTAATTTTAAGTTCAGCAATGTTCTGCCGTGTTTAAATATAATGAATTTGTAAGCATGTTGCTGCAGGGGAAATATATTTGTAAATGTGTAATGAACTTTACTTCTTTTGGATTCATAATCTTGATTTTTGATCTTGGAGGTTTCATATATTTAAGAATAGATCAAGTTAAAGAAAATCATTTATCCTCCTAGTTGAAAAAATGGTGTCTCTTAAGTGATGATGCAGACTTAACACCCGAGATACATTTTGAAATTAAAAGAAGAAGATGAGTGAGATAACACAAATTGGGAAGTTGGTAAAGTTTAGCTGGTGTTGTGGACTTTTCCAGTTCAGGGAGGATATAAGAGTCACTTTTATCCAATTTGTAGGAGCCAGTTTTATCCAATTTAAGTTATGGTGCTGGATTAGCTGTGAGTAATAAGAATACATTAAAGTCAAAGAAAAATAGTGATAGTATAACTTGAATAAGAAATTATCACGAAATTGAACAGATTCAATAATCTGCTATTTAATTCAGGGTAAGAACCAATCTGGAAGTTCACATTTTGCAAACTTTATAATTGGGCATTGCTCCTATTTGCATGATCTTTATACTATCCATTTTCAGGATGGAGAATCAGGATGGAGTAGTCTTCACAGGGCTCTACATTTTGGTCATCTTGCTGTGGCAAATGTCCTACTTCAGTCTGGTGCTTCTATTACATTGGAGGATTGTCAATCACGAACTCCAGTTGATCTCCTATCTGGACCAGTGTTGCGGACTGTTGGACCTGAACATAATTCAGGTATTTTTTTGCTTTGTTTTTGTATGATTTATGTGGATCTTGTTGTTGGTGCATAATGAATGCGATTTTGTTTGGGTATAACCTTAGTGCTTTTTTGTCTCTTTAGTAGCAACTGAGGTGTTTAGCTGGGGAAGTGGTGCAAATTATCAACTTGGGACTGGAAATGCACACATACAAAAGCTACCATGCAAAGTTGATTCACTTCATGGTTCTATTATTAAGTTGGTTTCTGCTGCAAAGTTCCATAGTGTTGCAGTTACTACTCGTGGAGAAATCTTCACTTGGGGATTTGGGAGGGGGGGCCGCCTTGGGCATCCTGAGTTTGATATCCACAGGTATGGATCTTTTATCTATTACTATTAAATGCATGTTTACAAGGTTTAAATTTTTTGATCATAAGTCCAAATTTACATTTTTCTGACAATTTGGTTTTGCTAAGTAGTACTCACAGACTAACTTTTGAAAATTATAATGATTTTGAATTTCAAAGGTTCAAGGTAACATTGAATTGAATATTCAAATATATGGGCTTCGTTTGGTTGCATTTTGGGAATACTACTTTTAGTATTCCCAAAAAAGTTAAACAGTCAAATACCAAAAAACTCACAATATTTTTCAACTTTTTTTAAACCCCCTAAATTTGTTAATTTAATTAAATACCCCTAAATATTTTTTAAAAAATTACAAAAACACCCCAACAATCCACATTTGCAGATTCGGCCACCACTAGGAATGCGGTAAGATATCTCTGCCGAGAATCGGCCGGTAGTGCGCCGATCTAGCCTTTTCCAGCCAGATCTAAGGCCAAAGATCTGGCCGTTGACGGCCAAATCTTTGGTCGTATTTGCTCGTCAACGACGACCGTTTGTTGGCCGTCGTTGACGAGCAAATACGGCCAGATCTGGCCGGTGGATCTGGCCGGAAAAAGGCCATATCGGCGCACGACCGACAAGATCCAGCCGGTCATGCGTCGATACGGCGACTTCGGCCACCCTCCGGCGGTGGTGGCTGGCTGTCCGTATTTGAGGGTGGGTTGGGGGTGTTTTTGTTAACTTTTAATGTTTTATTATAGGGGGTATTTTGTAAAAAAACAAACATAGGGGGTATTTTATAATTTGTAAATCCTAAATCGTAATACCCGCCCAATTTAACTTTTTTTTAACTTTTTTCAAAAAACTTTTTCCAAAAACACAAAATTGTGAACCAAACGGAACTGTGAATATTATATGTATTACTAACATTCTACACTTATATGTTTAGATTTATGATAAACAAGTGTGGTTGTGTTTCGTGGATGGTTGCTAAAACCACAAAGAATTGAGATATACTTAAATGGATATTCATGGTTCCAGTTACCACAAATTTAAATGCTGTGTACCAAAAAGGGCAAAAGCTAAACTCTATGGCTCCGTTTGGTTCACAATTTTGTGTTTTTGGGAAAAGTTTTTTGAAAAAAGTTAAAAAAAAGTTGAATTGGTCGGATATTACGATGTAGGATTTACAAATTATAAAATTCCTCCTATGTTTGTTTTTTTACAAAACACCTCCTATAATAAAACATTAAAAGTTAACAAAAACACCCCCAACCCACCCTCAAATACGGACACTGCCACCACCGTCGGAGGGTGGCCGGAGTCGCTGTATCGGCGCATGACCCGCCTGGACTCCACGGCCTCGCAGGCCGCATGACCTTTTCCTGCCAGATCCACGCCGAGATCTCGCCCCGTATTTGCTTGTCAATTCGAGTGGCGAGTCAGCTATATCGGCGCATGACCAGCCGGACACCTTCTGGTCGTGCGTCGCTATGACCTTTTCCGGCTAGATCCACGCCGGCCTGAGATCTGGCCCGTATTTGCTTGTCAATGACAGCCAACAAACGGTCGTCGTTAATGGTCAACACGACCGTTTGTTGGCCGTCGTTACCGACTGGTTACGGCCAAAGACGGCGAGATCTTTGGCCTTAGATCAGCCGGTAGTGTGCCATCCTACCAGATTCCGGCCATTTTTCGGCAGTGGTGGCCGGAATCTGGTAAATGTGGATTGTTGTGGTGTTTTTGCAATTTTTAAAAAAATATTTAAGGGTATTTAATTAAATTAAAAAATTTAAGGGGTTTAAAAAAAGTTGAATAATATTTTGAGTTTTTGGGTATTTTACTGTTTAACATTTTTGGGAATACTAAAAGTAGTATTACCAAAAACCAACCAAACGAAGCCTATTATTTTGTTCTCTGTCACTGTGTTTTTTAAGTTATTATGCTTACTGGTGTTTATAAAGACCTTTGAGTCAACAATCAGATGGATTATATTTATTCTTTTCAGTGGTCCAAGCTGCAGTTATAACTCCCCGTCAGGTGACTTCTGGTTTAGGGTCGTGCCGGGTGAAGACAATTGCTGCAGCTAAACATCACACTGTTCTCGCGACTGAGGGTGGGGGTGTATTCACTTGGGGATCCAATAGAGGTAAAATTTATTGGGTCTTTGGCAGTACGTGGATTCAGAATTTGCTGACCAGATTGTATGGTTGTGATTTAGATCAAGTCTTGTTTAGCTGTGTGATTTATAATTCCCATTATCTAGTTTATTTATTGAAAAGACGCCAATAAGTTCTGACTTTAGTTAATTTGTGTTTAAAGTATAAAGCAAATAAATATGAAAAAGACAAATTGGTCCTTTAAATTCTCTGTATGCTGTTTGCATTTCTGCTTTTTGAATGTTTAATTCTTTGATGGTGTGCAGAGGGTCAGCTTGGCTACACATCTGTGGATACTCAACCCACACCTCGTAGAGTGAGTTCTCTTAAGTCAAGAATCATAGCTGTTGCTGCAGCAAACAAGCATACTGCTGTGGTTTCTGAGTCTGGTGAAGTTTTCACGTGGGGCTGCAATAGGGAGGGTCAGCTCGGTTATGGCACCTCTCATTCAGCATCAAATTACACTCCTAGATTGGTCGAGTACTTGAAAGGCAAGGTCCTAGTTGGAGTTGCAGCTGCAAAATGCCACACACTTGTATTAGGAGTTGATGGAGAGGTAAATATAAGCAGATTTGATTGTTGTGGTCAATAGTCTACTCATCATAACTTATTTACTTCTTAACCCAAGTAGTCGGGCTAACGTACAACTAGTACTATGTATATCATTCCACCTTCTACTCTAACTAGGGCCAAATCTATTTATTATGTATGTCAGGTCTACACTTGGGGTCACCGACTTGTTACACCGAAGCGTGTTCTCACTGCTAGAAATTTGAGGAAGAGTGGGAACACCCCTTTGAAGTTCCATCGATCGGAACGGCTTCATGTGGTTGCTATAGCTGCAGGGATGGTCCATAGTGTGGCTCTCACTGATGATGGAGCATTGTTTTATTGGGCTTCTTCAGATCCTGATCTTAGATGCCAACAGGTTTTATTTGACTGAACTTAGTATCTTGATCAACTTGTACCTCTGCCATGTAATAAATGTTTGACTTATATTTTCCTCGAACTTGTAGTTGTATTCACTGTGCGGAAGAAATGTGGTGAGTATATCTGCTGGGAAGTACTGGATTGCTGCAGTTACAGGCACAGGTGATGTTTATATGTGGGATGGGAAGAAAACTAAAGATAATCCACCACTTATTACTCGGTTACCAGGTGTCAAGAAGGCTACTTCTGTTTCTGTGGGTGAAACACATTTATTGATTATTGGATCTCTCTATCATCCTGTCTATCCTCCCAGTGTGGCTAAGACTCCTCAGAAGCTGAAGTCAAATGTTAAGAACGACCTAGATGAGTTTGAAGAAGATTTTTTGTTTGATGACATGGAGTCCAGTATGTTATCTGCTGTCGAAACTGATGATTCTGGGCATAGGCCTGTACCAAGCTTAAAAAGCCTTTGTGAAGCAGTGGCAGCAGAGTGTCTCGTGGAGCCAAGGAATGCTTTACAACTACTTGAAATTGCAGATTCACTTGAAGCTGATGATCTAAGGAAGCATTGTGAGGTATTTTGTCATTACCATATTTGTCATGGAAAAGATTCAAAATTTCATTTGAAGATTTAATTTGTGACTGTATCCTTCCCTGACTTTATTATGCGGAATTTAACAATTTGTGATTTTCCTATTTATTTGTGTGCAGGATATTTGTATTCGCAACCTTGACTATATATTGACAGTCTCATCACATGCTTTTTCTAGTGCATCCCTGGATATTTTAGCTAACCTTGAGAAGTTGTTAGACTTGAGGTCGTCAGAACCTTGGTGTTATCGTCGGCTCCCAACACCAACTGCTACTTTTCCTGTTATCATCAACAGTGAAGAGGAGGATAGTGAGAATGAGGTTCTAAGGACTCGCAACAACAATATGAAAAAATCCACCTTCAAGAAAGAGGGAAACATAAGATTAGACTCCTTTCTGCAACCCAAAGATGATCTCAATCAAGGCATAAGCAAGGAAATTCGAGCTTTACGGAAAAAACTGCAGCAGATTGAGATGCTTGAAATGAAGCAGAATAAAGGGTGTCCTCTTGATGACCAGCAAATTGCAAAGCTTCTAACAAAGTCAGCTCTTGAGAATTCTCTTGCTCAACTTGGTGTTCCATTTGAGTTACCGCAGTTAATAACATCATCTGCAGCCTTGCCCGATGGAAAAGGGAATAAAAAGGCTGGAGTGTCAAAAAAACAGAGGAAAAAGAGCAAACATAAGGCAGAACAAGTGGAAACAGTTTCTGGTTTTACTGTGACAGATGTGGAACCAACTCCTGTAAAGGATTTCCTTGACGCTGAAATCTCACAAATTTCCAAGAGTAAGGTATGGTTCCATAAACTTTCATACACCTAACATCCGTACATTGGTTGGACCTAGATTAATTAATGGCTAAATGCAGTATATTAGTGGTACCATTTAAATCTCTGGTGTTTGTTCGGGTATTACACTTCAAATTTCTGGTGTTTAGAAGGGGATTCCTGGTTTTCTGGGTTTGTCAAGGCTTCTATGTTCTTCCATGTAGTGGCAATTGCATTTAAGTAAACAGTAACTTCAGCACAATGGCCCTCCAGTTTGGAAAGAGTCTTCATAATGGAATCAGCAATTTTTTATAATCTTACCGTTGCATTTTATAACATTTGAAATTGGTCTTTGAAAATATTGTCTGATTAACAGTATCTGTAGGTTTGTGACTAGAGGTGACCAGACTGCTAGTGGTCTTTATGTTCTCTTACTTGGATGACAGGATTTTGTTTGAGTAGATCCTCTAAAAAGTAGTGCAACCATCAGAAATATAAGTCCAGAATTCTTTTTATAACGTAATACATCTGTTGATTTCTTTTTATTTTTACTTTTGTAGGAGGAAGATGCCGCGTTTGAAGATGATAAGGTCATCGAATCTTCCATAGAGTCCACTTTCTTGGTTCAGAAGATAGACAGTCCAGAGACACCGAAAAGTAATAGTTCTTTACAAACGGCACCTAAGAAGAATAAGAAGAATAAGAAGGGAGGGCTTTCTATGTTCCTGAGTGGTGCTCTTGATGACACCCCAAAAGATGCCCCCCCTCCCCCACCAACACCAAAAAGTGAAGGCCCTGCATGGGGCGGGGCTAAAGTTTCAAAGGGATCTTCTTCACTTCGAGAAATTCAGAATGAGCAGAGCAAAATCAAGGTGAACCAGCATACTAAAAACAAAGATCAGTTTGAAGATCTTTCTAATGGTAGAAATGAAGGAAAATTTCTATTAAGTTCATTCTTGCCTTCAAAACCAATTCCTGTGGTCTCCTCTCGAACGTTGCATGCATCTGATGGAGAAAAAGGCACACCCCCTTGGGCTGCTTCTGGGACACCTCCCAATCCATCTCGGCCATCTCTGAGGGACATCCAGATGCAACAGGCAAGCAAAATTACAATCTCTCTCTCTCTCTCTTCTGATTCTATGTCAAATAAAAATCGGTTTTGTGAAGTGATTTCTTAACTTAGTAAATTGAGATGGGCTGAAATGTTATTCTTTTGTTTCACAGCAAGGAAAACAACAATGTCTCTCTCACAGTCCTAAGATGAGAACAGCTGGATTCTCAATCTCCTCTAGTCAGGGCTCACCATCAGATTCTCCTGGAATGAACAGGTGGTTCAAACCTGAAGCTGAAACAACCTCATCAATTCGATCAATTCAAATCGAGGAGAAAGCTATGAAGGAGTTCAAGCGCTTCTACAGCAGCGTTAAGATTGTTAAAAACCAGTCATAGAAGAACAAATGATATTTCTTGGTGAGACAGCAATTGATGTTCTTCTTTGTTACTTTTGTTTTTTCTTCAATGCTCTGCTGTACGTTTGACTGTACAGATAATCTCACTGTACATTTTAATCTTTTATTTTTTAGGATAGTTTATAGCTGTCAATCATCTTATTTGTTTTTCTTGATGCTTTTAAGTCCCCTGATGTATCAACATTTAGACGTTTTCATCTGGAAACTGTAAATTTTTAGAGTCAATTTAGCCTAATAAACAGATGGTCTGATCTTATACTCAATTATCTATTCAATTGGTGCATGGATTTCCTTGGCAGCCTAGAAAATTTCTCTGGGTGTTGCAACTTGCAAATTTTCTGCCGCGGAACCGGGACTTCACAGTTTTGATTGAGCAGGGGATGAATGTCTATTGTCCAGTCTGTATGTAAAAGCAGCCTACATAATTAATTATTTTGACATATATGATTATCAAGTTTCTGCGACAAAGACTTTCTCACAAATAATATTTGTTCATCAAATATTAATAATTACTGGAATTAATTGAATGGCTATGCCTAACAAGTTTTGACCTGGAAAAATCATTAATGAACTGTTAAAAGTCTTCACCACTCATAACATTGACACCTTAAAATTCAATATTTGGACAGATAAAATGAACTCTTCATATTTTCCTTGTGAAATGTTAGCATCTTTATTAACAAATAAGTTCAATCAACTATAGAATCTATTAACCCCAAGAGATTAGTCTGGCGATCAAGGAGATTTGCTCCCTTCCTTAAGTTCCTGGGTTCAAAAGTTGGGATCACCTACTACAATAATATTGTGGTTTATCTGGTCCTTTGGACTTGTAGGGTGTTCAATGAACTCCGGAGATTAGTTGAGATATGTGCAAGTTGGTTCGAATACCCTAGTTACCAAAAAAGAAAAAAAAACTATAGAACCTATCCATTATTGTGAAACTTAAAACTCCGAGATTAATTGAGTAGCTTCATACATTAGTACCAAACACAAAATGCAACAGAGCAATAACCTTCATTTACAATTCTAGATTAGATCTCAAGATTCCTTGGAAACACCCTCTGCAGTTGACTGCAAACTTCCATTCTTCAGCAGCAAATAGGATGGAAGAAAGTGAGGAATGATTAAGGCCAATATCAAGCAGATTGTCACGAAGACAACAACCCACCAAGCTTCGTAAGGAATGCCCAACAATAGTTCATCACAAACTGTCATGAGCAACAAGATTAGTTAACTACCAAACTAAATGCTGTGCTGCTAGACAAGACAAGATATGGACATTGGATCATAAAAGCAACAAAAAAAAAAGAGCAAAAGGAGGATGCAAACAAGATAAGTAGTTGCTATTTTATTCGAGTTAAAAGGAAGGCGATGGCCATTGTCAAGAGGAAGCTAAGAAGGGAAACAAATCAGATGGCAAGGGAATATGAATCATTAAAGTAGGGGACATCATCCAAAGAAAACAACCACCGGTATTTGTGTATCAATTGATGAATGACAATGAAATCCAAGATTCCTTCTGTTGAACGAATAAAAGAGAAATGAAAAACAACTATCCAGCCAATTCAACTCCAAAAATAAGCTTAGTTTAATCAACACATTTACTCAAATGTCATTATAGGTGTCTGAACATGTGATGGTAATCTTATCATATGTCTAGGATTTTGGGTAATCGTTTATGAACCCATCTCACAAATACAGATAAGAAAGAGTCAGTACCATCACAAATTACAGAACAGAACTGGGATGGCATCATGGCAACAATGCAGTAAATAAATCATTTAAAAATTTATTTCTTAAAGGGATGCTGCATACAAACTGGCTCTATAGAACATGTGGAAATCACATAATGAAAAAAGAAACCAGTAATTGAGGGGAAGAGCTAGAAGATCTATGATAGGGATGATAATGGGAGAGGTCTTTGGCAGGAAATGCCATCACCTTGTCAATAACTACAACATACATGGTTCAGATTAATTCCTACCCAAATCTGTCCGACCCCAATATATAACTACCCATATCCATATTCCATCCTATTAGGTGCAGTTATTCATGGGACCCTGAGTCCAAGGGTCAACCTGCCTTACTTAAAACTCCAAACGAGGTCCAGTGACAAGAAAGAACAGAGGAGCTTAACAAATTTTAGATGCAACAATGATAAGAAATTTCATAAATTAATAATGTGATAAATACAGTTCTATATGGATCTAATGTTTACCTATATTGAAAATGATGAACTCCCTCTCTTGCACATGCGGTATTGCAACAATCCCCTCAGGCTCCACAGTCACTAAAACATACATTCCACCCTGTGCAAAACACCAAACTTCTAACCATCCTCATAAAACATGGAACATTGCATTCAAAAACTCAGTAACATAATCAAACCTGATCATCGATCACATCGAGATTATCAGTTTTGAAAATCAACTTCTCTGTATTTAGTAACCTCCTGTTCCGGTTCAGCACCAAATCTAAATTACCTTTCTTTAGTTGCAAGGAAAAGCTAGCAGGTATCTATCATTAACAAAAAAATAAATAAATTAAAAAAAAAAAAATTAGATGTAAGTCCTAAAAAAGGGAAATCACCTAAATTCACAAAAGCTCACAAATTTAATTTCATCAAAACCCTACCTAATACTGTTAATTCATTCATGTATTTTTCATTGGTTTAAACCTCTCCCAATGTGTTTTCTCTATACATACAAGATGCCATTTTTCTCTTCTCAAAATGATAAAGATGCAAAATAAAGATACAAAAGATACAAAATTTACATACAGAAGCTGGATATGATATCTTCACTTCGTACCAAGTAAAAGATTTGAGGCCTTGAAGATGGTACAATCGAGTACCCCTTTGTAAAGCCATACTTTCCTTCCACAACTCTTCCCCAACATTCAAAATTTTTGCTCCAGCATCAAACCTGAGGTCAGACAAACTATTTCAGACCCAATTAAACATAATTCCTTTTTTCTTTTATACGAGACCATACTTACATGCCCACATGACTCGAAGTTGGGACAGTAAAAACAGCAAGAAAGTAGATCAGAATCGGCAAATGGTATGTGAATACATGGATCATTGTGGCTTCGCAGAAACTAAACAGTAAACGCACTACTCTGCTACTTCTAAATGCAGTCAGCAATCGTACAATTTTACTTAACAGACCAAAATTTTCAGGTTTCTCATTTTCTGGACTGGCCTGAAGGAACCATATTTTTGGGGGTCTTTTGGAGAATTACTCACTTCAAAATATTCTAAAATTCACTTTAATGGACCATATTCTATAATATCCATGGATGGCAAAAATACGGGTATTACCCAACCCAACCCAACCAAATATGAAGTTCAACCCAATCCAATTTAACCCAACCCAATATTCAAAATTTTATGTTCTTGAAAAAAATTCTGATTTTTTATAGTATAAGCTATATGGATTAGTTTGGAAGCAATGGCTTCTTAAACTCAAAGGTTTTGTTGAGTTGATATTGAACTATTTTTCCTTTTGTATGCTGGTTAAGATTATCAATTTAGAGTGATAAGGGTAAGGATGGTAAAAAAATCCAACGAGGTTGAATTACCAAAAAACCATGCCTCACTAAAACGAGAATCATTGAAAAGGTTTGGGATTGGGGATAGGGAAGGGCAAAATTATATCCCTCTAATCAAGGATAGGGCAAGGTGAGGTTGGGGAAAGGAGGAAACTCGCAAAACCTAGCCTCATCCCCGTCCTAGGTAAAAGTATATAATTTATTAAATAGAGCAGACCTCTCTATAGTAATACTTTATATAGGAATAATCTTTATATAGTCATAAAAAATTTTGGTCCTAACTTAAGTCAGTTATAAATAAGAATAAATTTCACATTGTGAGAAGTTATAGTTATTCTAAGTCTCGTCTTAAAGAACTTGTCTCTCTATAGTAGTAATTATATGTATATTATAAAAATAAAAAAAATATGTTTTATTACATTAAGGATTTAAGATGAAATAAAATATTTATCTAAAGTTGTTTGAGACAATGATTTATGCTTTAGAGTTGTTACCACATCTTTTATCTTGCGAGTTCGTAATAAGCTGTTAGCATGGAGACCTTCTCGTTGAAGCCAAAATATTTCTAGCTTTTTAAACATATTTAGAGCTTCTTGACATGAAACTTTTGGTATTTTTGTACTTTCATCCTAAGGATTATCTCATTCTTCTTTATGTCTAATTCTAATAATGATTTCTTCTTTAGTGAAAGCATACACGACTTGTTGCTCATTTAGATGATTGAAGAAGACATTAATATCTATTGAATTCGTGTAGTGAAGTTGTTGAATCTGATTAATCAATTATGCAATTACTCTTTGATATCCATTTCCATACTATGCTAACTCTACTAAAACAATGAATTAAAATCCTAATACTGCTAAAACATAAATAATAAAATAAGAAATCAAAACAATAATTTTTAAATCAAAACAATAATTAGGTTACAACTTTTTCATGATAATAAGTTTAGTTGGCCCCAATATTATGATTATGGAGAGATTCTACTATAAAATTAATATTTTTATTTAAAATTTAAATTAATAAATCTAGGGATTTTCAGGTACGAGACTACTGAGTGTAGCCCCCTAAAAATCCAAGGTTGGCATCGAGGATTAAAGGAGTGACATCATCACAAAGATGAGATTGGAGATGAAGGTCCTTGACCCCATTCCAAGATATTGCCAACCCTAAACAAGCCTTGACAATTTTCTCTTATTTTCATTCAAACTCATGAATTTAAATAATGAAAAAGATTTTAAGGGATTTATTATGTTATCCATCAAAGATTGAATAATATTAACTATCTTTCGGTGGTTGAGTGGTTCGATAATGACTCTTGGATGTATTACTCGAAAGGTTTTAAGTTCGAGTCTCTCTTTGGTTATTAATAAGGGATAGCCATTAGAGCTCTTATTTGATTGGTAGTTCCAAGGTTCTAAAGGATTAGTTGATGTACACGTAAGCTGGTCCAGACACCCCTAATCATTAAAAAAAAAAAAGATTAAATAATATTATCAGAAGAATAACTTTAATGAGAATTTGATGATAGTTTTGAGATTTGGAATCATAGATGATGAATGGAAAGTGTATAAGGAAAGGGAAAAGCACAAGGAAAGTGGGCCTGTAAATAGGGTCCATGGATGAAAATCAATGATGGTAGTCCCGATAAGAGAGAAAATGGGGAGGACCCAATTGCCAAACAAACAGAAACAGCCAGAGAAGTTGAAATAGTTGAGCCAAAAAGAGTAGACATTGATTAGACTAGTAAATATGATGTGAACAATGAACATCTTTTGCTTTTGCATTTAAAGTATCAATCGATATATGTATGTGTAAGTGAGAGGAGAAAAGAAAGTTAATGGACCCATTTGGTTTGGAAGAAATTTGAGTAGTATACTATAGTTGAATTGAATT
Source organism: Pistacia integerrima (assembly GCA_026225825.1). Classification (NCBI taxonomy): domain Eukaryota; kingdom Viridiplantae; phylum Streptophyta; class Magnoliopsida; order Sapindales; family Anacardiaceae; genus Pistacia; species Pistacia integerrima. The sequence continues at coordinate 5,091,634 of CM047748.1, forward strand.
TGGCAAAGGGACAACAAATCCATCAACTTTTTCAATTTCCACTTCAATTCTTTAAACCAGATTCAATAATTTTGAACTTGATGATGTAATTCTCTTCTATGTTTATGCGTCACCATTAATTTTTTTAAGGGTATGTTTCTATGATAGGCTCATTAATTATGATGATATTCATAGGATATGTGCCTAATAATGTTAGTGGGTTGTCATTAATCTAATCAATATTAGATTTGATGTAATCATGTAAAGTATATAATATATCAACCAAATATACAAAATCAAATTTAACAGTTTATAGAATCAACATTACTAAGTCGGCAACCTATTGGTCCTTCAAAACAATACATATATTTTTAAATTAAATAGTTTAATCATGCAATGAATAAGACAATTTGTTGATACATGCCGGATCTAGACACATGATAGATGGGTTTTAGAGGTATTGTCTGTTTTGGGCTCTACACCCGCACGGTGTTATCCCAAAAATGCATCTTTGGGTGGTTGTGGTGTTCTTGTGCTATATAAGCGATCAAAGTCCTCATCTCCTAACCGATGTGAGACTTTGACACCAACATAACCTATTTAAACAAGTCTCATGGATTAATTTAATTACGAACCTTAATTGCATGTTAACATAGCCAGGTTATGTCGATTATTCATGAAAGAATTAATTGTGTGAAACTCTTTTGTAATTGTATGATTTGTCTTGATTTAATGATTTATTTATATAATATACAAGTAATATCAGTAATTAGTAATGATTAATTTGATTATTGATTACTTTGGAACAAGGTCTATGGTGACCAAGACATAAACAAGACAAATTCGGAGCTTCTGTTTCTTAATTACAAACCTTAATCACTTAATAATTATAAGGGGTTTGAATTTTCAGTCACTTTTTTTCTCTTTTAGAACTCTTTAATCACCAGAATTCAAACAAGGTTTTATATTAATAAGTGTGGTTAATGATTGCATGGACAATGAGTTACACAAAATTTTATCCTTCAATCTCTCAATCATAATGCCTTGAAAAACACAACTACTCTTTAGTATAAACAAATATAAACTGATGTTTAAGATGAACAAAATTCTTTGGAATAATTTCAACGAGAAGATATGGAGAGCAACCATGGAAGGGGGAACTAGTTGTTTCTATATATATAATTTACATAATTTCTTTCTCTTTTATGTTGTGTCGTTATCACGACTAAATATATTATACTTATTTTGAATACAATACTATTTATCATAATATGAAGAGAATAATACACTCATCCATGGATAGTCCAGATGGTTAGGACAAATTAAAGATAATGTAGATAGACGTACAGTCTCAAATTCGATTTACTATTTGAGTGTCCACGATTTAAGTGAAAGGTCATGATGGTGGGTTGTTATGCTAGTTTCCCCTAAAGATTAATTGAAGCGTGCGTAAACTAACTCGGATATTTTAGTTAAAAAAAGAATTAGAATAATAAAAAAATTAAAAAAAATACATACTTGTATATGCATATATATATATATATATAGACATTTTTTTATAAGACGAAAAGATAATTACATGGAAACTTATGGCATCTAAACTTTTTCCATTTGAAAAAAGAAAAATGGAATTCTTTTGTCTCTTTGGATCGTATAAGAGCCTCATTATAGAATTCTTAAACAGAATTCCAAAATAAAATTTGTAGGTATTAAATATGAAACAGAAATCTATATGAAATGACATTCATATGGGCGCTCTTTGCTTGATGTGGTGTGCCATTACAACTCCAATTACTTTGGATATATATTTTGATGCTTGAATAGTTTTTCAATGTAGATTATTATATACATCTAAAAGGTCAAAATCTTTTAACTTAAAAATTTGAATGGTTATAAGATCTTACTTTTGACTACCGATTTCAATATATTGCTAATAAGTCTCCTGTGCAATTAATTTATGTCCTATTTTTAGTTAATTAATCAGCCTCAATGAGACTTCTTTTTCTGTGACTTGTTGATTGCGACATACACTTCCATTTCTAAATTCTAATAATGCTTTCCTATCTAACTAGCTGGTGCTGCACCTTTCTATCGACGAAGAAAATTCAATGTAGCCTTTTGAAGTGGTAGCAGGTATAACAACTTTGATAGCAAGACTAATCCTCGATCAATAATTTCCTAAATCGATCCTTTACGTCATCTTTATTTGGTGACTTTGAATGCATCAGGAAGCTACACTTGTAATGCCTTGAGTGAGTTCACATAGCAGTGATTCATTTCTAAGTTGAACATTTCTTCCACGTATATCAGATATACATACAATCTCCCTATAAGAGCGTACGTATCATACACGCACGGATGACATGACACATCTTCATTGGGTGGTTATACGTACATTGGATAATAATCCTATAAAATTTTACAATTATATCTAATCTTCATTCTTTCCAAACATAATTACTTATTTAAGATAATTCAAAGATTATAAACAGGTCAAACTCTTGTTAAATAGTAATATGAGAGTCTGAGTAGCAAAAAGCACGAGTGATGGCAATTATCTTAAAAAAATAACCCGCAAAGTAAAAAAAAAAAAAAGTAAGTGTTGTGTGGTAGTTTGGACACTTTCACACTCCCCAAAATGACATAAACTAGAAAAAGAATGATAATGGTATAATTGAATAAGTTATTGGGATTCCCCGAATATATAGCTATTGCTTTTCACCAATTTTGATGAACTTCAGAATACTCACTCTCCCTCCCACTCCCACTCTCTCCAGAACATATATATATTCTTATAATTTACAATATAATTAAACAGTACACTATTCCATACTAATTAACAGGAGAATATATATTGATCAGTAGTGCTCATATGATGCTTTGATTTGGCCGGTGATGTCTTTTCTTCCTTGATGGAGATATCTTGATTGTTGTTCTAACTTTTCTTAATGTGCGATCCTTACTTTAATATCACATAATGGAGCAGTAAAAGACGAAAAAAAGAAAAAAATTAAGCCCATAATATGATATTAAATTGCGCCAAGTGGGAGCCCATATCGTTGTTTTCTTTGGTCCTCTCCTCGTTATTTTCAGTGCAGAGAGCTCTTTTTTCCACAGAGGTAGGCTGTAAAAGCTAGCCTTAGAAGAAGACAATATCGTCCCTGCAAAACCCACCACACTTTTCATTATTTTATGAATACAATGACCTGTCTATCATGTGCTTTTCCCACATTTATCTGTTTGTTTTATTTCTCTCTTTTGCTTCCGTTTAGTCTTTTGTCGTCCCTCTTTTTTACAATTGAATGCTTTTTTCAATTTGGTTGTTGTCTGTAAGTATAAATGTGTGTGTATAAAAGAGAGAGAAAGAGATAACTACTTGAGTATTGCTGCAAGGCTGCAGCCTTGTGGCTATTAGGTTTGATTGTTGAATCATGAGAAAAAGAGAAAGAGCAAAGAGGGTTTTCGAAAGAAGGAAAAGAGGTGTCTGGAATGAAGTTTGATCCAAGATCCTATTGTCTCTCCTCCAACTCTTTGTTTTGTGTGTGTAAATTAGGATAGTCTCGAGGAAGAAAAGGGTTTTGAATGGGATGAGTTCTATAATATCTTTTATTTGCTTTGAAAGAAGAGGAATCCAAGAGAGATCCTTTCATTTATGAACCTTCTTCTTCTTCTTCCTCTCTCTTGTCACTTGTATTTGGATAACTTCATGGACCGATCGATCTCGGACCAGGCTTCATTCCTCACACCAAATTTTTCCTTACTCAACTACAGGACTTCATCATCTCGAAGAAGGTATGCGAACTCTCATCTTTAATTAATCTCTAGAGATAAACTCGTTTTGATCTGTTCAAGATTTATATATCATTCAAATTAAAGCATAACTATTTTCACCAGTGGATTTCGTAGGTGTATAATAGTATTGGATCGATCTTGTTTGATGAGAAAAGGGGTTTGATTTCGGGGTGTTCTTCACGTTTGATTTATTTATACATTTACTTATATATGTTGAGGGTTTTGTGTTAAGATGATCCTTAAAGATGATTGATCATATCAATACCCTATTACAACTTAGGCTTTTCTTCATTAACCCTATTGTTTACTTTATTTTTTGATATATCTGATAATGCTAAAATTGAAATATACAACATCTCTCTTGCTTGCTCTAGCTTCTCTCTCTCTTTACACAGACATCGTCAATTTGTCCCTCAGATTCTTGGACAAATAACATAAGACATGCACGCAAAAGAAAGAGAATATGAACATGTCATCATCGATTACCAAAAAGGAAGAAAAAAAGTTAGAGAAGAAGAAGAAAAGAGTATTGTTTTATTCATTAAGTTAAGATATAATTAGTTTTATCTGACTTACAAATTGGATCTGTCTTGAACAAGTCGTTTTTCAATGAGTTCAGGATCTAAATCAAATAGCTTGAGCATTTATATATATAAACCCTAGCAAAAGCTTATAGTTTGATTCCAATACTTCTCAGAAATCATGTAAACATTCCAAGTTATGAAATCAACCGACAGAACTGTCTTTTCATGGTGATCATCATGGGGTAACTTACCATTGTATCTTGTCTTAAAAAGGAGAGAATGAGGGTGCTCAATTATTTTCCACAGTGCCCATGTGGCACTCAATGGTAGGTGTATATTTCAAAAACATATACGGATATATTTTTGGATTGATACATGTTGTCACCAAAAAATGGCCAATAATTCGGGCTTTTCATAAAATTAATTTCAAATCTTTGTGCCCATGCCGCAAGAATATGGTCTAGTAGTTTATTAGGGTTTAGTTCTTGGAGTCAGAAAACACTTTTGTTTAGGGTATACTACTTCTTTCTTTTGCTTACTTGACATGTGCAGATATATCAAAATTTTGTTTCTCTCTCTCTCTCTCTCTCTCTCTCTCTCTCTCTCTCTCTCTCTCTCTATATATATATATATATATATATATATAGGAACTGTATTTCATTAGTTACAATTTCTGGAAGATTGTATAATCAGAATGTGTTATTCAGAAAAGGATGGAGCTGGTAATACTGGCTGTAAACTTTAAATAAATCTCAAGTCTTGAAGTGGGAAGCAGATTCTTCCAAGATGAATTGATTTGCTCTACTGTTTACTACTTTTTGTGTTATATATCTTAGTGTATCATGTGATTTGATGTGACGTGGATCTTGTTTTCTTCTTCTTGGTTTATCTATGGTAGAAGAATGTAATAATATAATCTATAGATATAGATATATTAGTCGTATTTATGAAATTAATGTTGTTGGTGCTACAAAATTTTGTGCAACACACAATCATTCCATACTGCATTCATAATGAAAGTTAATGTCAACGACATTTTGATCCAATTTTTGTTCTGTAGTCAAACTCTATACCTATATATGATTCCATTTACTTGTTTCAAATTCAACTCAAGTCGTATAATTAGGGAAATTGTTGGCTTCTGTGTGAAATCTAGTCAAATTAGGGAATATTTGATGTATGCCTTTTTATATCAATTGAAATTGTGATATCCAAGATTCAAAACTCATTGATAGTTAAGGACGAAGAATAGAACTTGGTAAGCCTCGATTCAATGATTCATTATAGGAAGGCCACAATTTTATTTGTTCTTATATATTGTTGTGTAGTAAATCCCGAGGGACGGATTCATGTCACATGTATGTCAATATTTTTAGGTTAACTTTATTTACAAGTTTGTCACTATAATAATATATAAGCATACTTTTTACCCAAATTAGGGATCCATAAATTATTCAATTTGTTAAGTCACACTTGTGCGCAGCAAAACAAAGATATCAATACAAAAATAGTAGACATAAGGATTTGAATTGGGCATATGAAATACTTTAAAATTTGTTTTCCTTGTGTGATTACTTATTTTCATTTGTATTTATCATCCATAAATCGATTCAGCACCAAATCTTTCACAAACTTATACGGAGATTCTTCCCAAATCCTACGTACTTCTCATTAGTGCAAATCGTTGCATCAACATATATGTCCTACTTTTATGCAATTCTTGAACCATTTTAAACCTTTAGATTCAGATATTTTAGATAAATACTGAAATTAATTATATCATTCAGCAGTTCATCATTCGGATACTATAGCTCTTATAACGTCTAAAAATTATTATATAAATCACAATCTAGGCTCTCTCTAATAGTAGCCTTAATTAATTGATGATCTGTATATATATATATACACACACTAACAATAGGTAGCTCTAATATTCTATAAAGATTTTCCATTAAATCTTCGTCATATAATTAATTTTATTGGTATATTATATATAAGATGTGCAGCCCTCTACCAATTTATTTATTTCCTAAGGCATTTTAATAGAGTCAAATGGATTCTCTAGGCTTTATAAACCATAATCAAACCTAAGTACTAGCTCTAGCTATCACCATGCATATAGAAAATAAATAAATTACGAGGATTGGCTACTAAAAAAGTTAAACAATTTTTTCATATAAAATCTATTTTTTTTAATTTTTTATCTAATTGAAATATGTAAACTTGAAGTTGTGACATTTTGTTTTGATACTATATTAAATTAACATTTGTATTAAAAAAATTAAATTAATAATTAGGGATTAAATTAATCTATTGTTGTTTTGCTAGTCAGAAAATTAATGTCAGCTCAATTTTTTCGGTATATCAAATAAATTTTAGACAATATAATCAAGGACAGATCCAGAAATTTCTATTAGGGTTGGCTAAAATAAAAACTAATTGCACATTAACATTTTTGTCTATTAATATTTCTATTAGGGTGGGTCAAAATCCATAAATAATACATATTGATATTTTTTTTTTTAAACATGGCGCACCCTCAAATAGTACTGCATCTGCCTCGGAGTATAATGAAAGATCGACAAGCCATTTATGTTTGATTATATGAACCAAATAAACTTTAATTTTTCATACCTTGGTAGCTTGTTGCTACTCTTGACAGAAATTAAAAACTTAAACTTAATTATACATGGTTTAATATTTATGAGAGTAAACGACATTTTCCCACTCAAGGTTTGCCTTAATGACACTTTCCTACCCAAAAAGTTTTAAAATACAACTTTTCCACCTAATGTTTGTATTCCGTTAATATCTAAAATATATTTCACTTTCTCAGCCAGCATTTGGCGAGTTACCGGGAGCTAGGGTAATAGGATTTTTGTAGAGTAGATGCCAGTAGATCGAATGTTGGTGATTGGTTGAATATTCGTCACCGAAATCAGCTAAGAACAAGAAACCATAGCTTTGTGGTGGCTGGCAATCGACAAGAAATCAGGTGCCAGAGTTAAAGGGGTTTTGTAAAGAGGAAACCGAATGTTCAAATGATGGTGACAGAGAAAATTATCGCCATTGGAATCGACTTTGGGTAGTAATGGAATATTAACTTTAAGTGAAAAAAAATGGTATTTTGAAACTTTTGGGGTGGGAAAGTGTCATTAAAGCAAACCTTCATGGGAAAAAGTCGTTTATTCTATTTATAATTGTTTAAGCTCGCTTGACATAATAGAAGATGTTGATTGGACCTAAAGCATATATTTTTCAGAACAATAATGCTAAACGTATAAAGAAATTTACAAAGACTATTTGTACAAAGTGAGGTGGCAGGAGATGAATAGAAGAGTTAATACAGAAAGTCAAACTCATCATATTCAGTCTTCCATTAATCTCCTGACACATCACTTTGTACAAAAAATCTTTGTATAGTTCTTTGTACATGTAGTATTACCCTTTTCAGAAACCCTTTACATACATATGTATAAGAGTAAACGACATGTTCCCACCCAAGGTTTGTCGAAATCCCAAGTTGGTACTACAGGTTCCATTTATTCCAAATTCCCACCCTTAAAGTAACGGAAAATTGTTAGATATAACGGCTCAGGGGTAAATTGGTCATTTCACAGAGGAGGCGCACATTAGCAGATCACCGCTCTTAACAAAAATCCGGCGCATGTTAGCAACATAGCCGCCGTCATTTTTTGCTCTTTTCCGGCGATTCTTCCACCCAAAATCACCCTTGTCACCACCATTCGAACCCTCATCCTCCCCTCTACAAAACCATACCCTTGACAACCCCTCATCGCCCGCCGATCTCCGGCCACGACAGCCGCCACATGCGACTAGTTTTCGTCGGTGTCCACCGGCGAATGGCCACTAAACGGTTGCTGGGACATAGGGGTTTTGTAGATTAGGAGACGCTGGTTGCAGTGGTGACGTCGAATTAGATTTTCGTCGCTGGAATCGATCAGAATCTGGCGAAGAACGACGAAAACCTAAGCTTGACGGCACCGGCGATCGGAGGGTCCAATGAGTCGGGAACAAGAGGGGTTTTGGACAACGGATGATGGGGAAGGTGATGGAAGTGACCGGGGTTTCGCTGGCATCGAAAATAGCCCAGATCCAGTGAAAACCGAGACAGTGCACAGTCATTGAGGGTGTAATTGATGTAATTTTAAAATAAGATGGTTAATTTTATAATTTTAGTAATTTAGGGGTTAAAATTTAATTTATTAATTTAGGGTTAAAGGGCATTATGGTAATTGCACCCTCACTATCCTAAAAAATGTTAACAGTGTTATTTTAAGGGTGGGAGAATTTAGAATAAATGGAACCTGTGGTACCAACTTGAGATTTCGTCAAACCTTAGGTGGGAATATGTCGTTTACTCTATGTATAATTTCAGCAGGCGGTAGATTAATTTCTGCCTCTTGTCCATTCCAATAAAAGAAACTGTAATTTCTGTAATTGCAAAGTTTTTGAAAATCATGTTGATCATATTTTGCACCTTGTAATTGCCATCTACTCTTTTTTGTTCAGTTTCTTTACTCTTCAAATAGCTTTTCTGTTCACCCAATAAATGCTATGCACCATATATTATATACATATATGGAGTAGCTATAAGTTTAAAATATTATTAAAGCAATTACTATAAAGATAAAGATAAAATTAAAGCCTGCCCGATCACTCAAAAGAAACATCAAAATGAAAATGATATAAATGAGAGAATCTCTTCCATCTTAAGAAACCAAATTAGAATTCTTAATATCAAACAGTATATTCAAAGTTTTGAAAACGATCACGTAGAGAGTGAGTTTTCAGTTTTACAGTATGTATCAAACAATTATATCCTCAACATTTCAAACATCGTTATAAAAAGAAATTTCAGAGATATTTGATATTGTTCTCTTTGAATAAGATCTCGATTACAACGACAATTTCATGATTAGATATTTTACAATTAAAATCCATTTTTTTTTTTTTTTTTGAGTCAATTCCTCTACCACCCTAAACCCTTAATAGTTAGATTCAAGTTCAATATGTCAACCCCAAGGGATTGGTCTGACGGTCAAGAAAGTTTGCTTCCTTCTTTGAGTTTCTAGGTTCAAACATTGAGGCCATCTACCATAATAACATTGTAACTTATTTGGTCCTTTGGGTTTGTAGGGTGTTCAATAGATTGTGAAGATTAGCCGAGGTGCACGCAAGCTGGATCGGACACACGGTTTCCCAAAAAAAAAGTTCAACATGTCAGAGTATGTTTTAGATGCACATAGTGTTAGGAACCGATCCAGTTACGCAGCGGAAAACAAAAAAATTTACAACAATGGATAGTTCCTTAGAACCCAAAATCAGGGCACAGAAATTACAGTTTATACATTATAAGAATCTGCAGAAAATTAGTTTGAAGTTTAGGAACCATACCCACGTTGGAGGCTCCTCCAATTTTATCTCTGAACGTGTTTTGCTACCGACCCAAGTGTAGGATCGAATCGATGAAGTACACATGAAGACAATCACAAGGAACTAAAGAGGGATTTGCTAGATCCTCTTTAGCCTTAAGAACAAAAAAGAAAAATCAAAAGAATTTGATTTCAAATCAAATAAGCAATGTGGCGTGAGAGAGAGTGTTTTTGGGGTTGTGTTTTTTCTTTTTCAATCAAGGAATGAATCATTTAAAAATCATACACACCTTTTTCTTTTATAGTCATATTTTAGTTGCCCTATTCCCTTATGGAATAGGCTTGTGCTCCAACCCAAACACCCCATGTTTCCAAACACTCCCAATTAGATATTTATTTTAATTCATCATTATTTTCAATTAAAATCAATTAATATATATTTAATATATATATTAACATTTAACAATAATGATAATTTATTTAAATATATGCGAACACGTATTTAAAAGTAATTTCACTTATTTAATTTTTCTAATAAATTAAATAAAGGCTACGACCTCAGCAGATTTAATTGCACTATGAAATTACCAAAATACCCTTTCGCCTAAAAAGACGAAAACGTCATTCTTTCTTCCTGGCTCTTAAATTATCTTCTATGTATGTGACCCATAAGCTCCTCATCATACCGGCAGTGTATAGTATCGCGATTAACACCAATTAATCGTCTCACTAATACACAGACCAAGATTGGCCCCTAGTAAGGCATCATGGCCATCCGATAGATTCAGATTCACCAAAGTAGCTACCTTTCAACGATATGGTTATCGTACAATTCGATCCTTTCATGATACTGTATCTCGACGAGACGAAGGCATAGAAATAGTGTCAACCTCCGGTTACTCTCGATATTATGTATTAAGTTTTTGGACCAATGACCTGTATTATAATCTGGATAGAGCAATAACTCAATCCCACTGTGGCCACAATTTTAGTGTCATTGCCATATACTGAATTGCACTGTGAGATAACTTCTCCGTGCAGGGAGTGATGAATCCTCTGTCAATCCACCATAGTCTTAATACACTCCTTGATGTAGCCAATCACCACCGTATTGACAGCTCTCAATATAACTGCGTTAGGCTAGTGTCAAATTGCACCAATCGGTGTACAAGACACTCCAGTGATCTCAAGTCTAAGGATCACATGCACCACCATTCGTTAGAGGATTTGTTCCATAAACACTAGGGTTACCATCCATATGGAATCCTCACGGTGGGTCGATCCAGGTGAACTTGCTACGGTATATCCGCCTACAGCAAGCACCAATGTGTTGCACCAGATTGTCACCAAACAACCTTGACAAGTGAGATCAGTCACTGTCTTTCGACAGGGTCGTTCAACACTATGATAGCCTTACCGTATTATCTTTGCCCTTACTTCAGAATAATACTAGGGCTATGGACATTTCTAGAATGGCCACCATATGTGCTCATAGGGTTCTCACTATCAAGATTTGAAACACTTGATACCCTCGTCACGGTTCTACCATTCTAAGGACATATATCAATACATATTGCAATAATAATGATTTATGCGATATAGAATAAAATGTCTTTTATTGATTAATAAACATTATTACAAAAATTCAATTCTACAATAATTGATTAGCTCTAGGGCATCTACTCTAACACATAGAATATAAGATATAATCAATTTTTCTTTAAGTTCACTAAAAAATGTTTTTGGATTTAAGATAAGCATTATTTACTTAAAGCGTGCCAACTTGTATAAGATAACATAAACCCTATTGAATCTTAAACTGATTTGCTGACTATATAGAATGTGACATGAAAAGAACAAAATGATTTTTATATAAAAACTATAGTGAATTTTTTTTTTTTTTAATAACTGAGATATCTGCGTTAGTTTATACTGGACCTTGACTCCCCTAAGTAAATTATGGACAAAGATACTATCTTTACGTCCAATAGAAATTGAACCTAAGATAGGAGATTGAAACCATGTGCAACCTTCCTTTGTTCGCCCTTTCCACGTGCCACCCATGGGCGGATAGTATTGTGAATTTTAAGGTCATGCTTTAATAACTTTTGCAAAGTAGCATACGCATTTTCTGCAACTGCAGATTTAGGGGCTGACCTGTGGTTAAAAAAAAAAAAGGAGAAATTATATTTATTAATTGCCTAGATAGTCTCCTGCTTTCTTAGCAAATAAGGAGGCTTTTATATCAATTACAAATTAATTACTTTTTTTATTAAAAAAAAAAACTAGGGCTATTAACTTAGGTATAAAATCAAATGGCTTGCTATCAAACTACATCATTCGATCACACAGTGATGGCAGCCTCCTGATGAAATTCAACGCCGGTGATGGCATTTGATCACGGAACATCGGATGGCGGAGATAGTAGAACCCAAAAGCCATTGCCACCATTTTCGACGGTACTAAATACAGTATCATTGCCACAATGAAACATAACAGTACAAATATCCCCGTCGCACGTGGGTCCCTCCACGTCACCAATGCCTGCACACGTTCTCCTTGCGTGGCCAAATCACCCAACAATGTCTGGACACGTGCTCCAAGCGTGCGTAGCTTGTCGTATCTGATCCTTACCACTTCATTTGGTCTGGTACTTGGCACTGTATCAAACTCTTCATCAAGTTCATCACGATCAACTGTATCAGCCAATGAGAGCTTCGGATCAAAGTGGGGCAGTGGGTCCCGTGATCGAAACCTATAGTTCCATGCACCAATCACAAAGACGTAAAACGCTAGTGTGGGGACGATTAAATCAGGGAACCAGACCAACATCACCAACAAGGCATGCACAAGTATAGTGGCAGTCGGATTCTTCCACGCGCGCGTGTTGTCCACCCACCTTATGATATCAATCACACCCGCAATCACGTTGATGATCCTGAACCAATTTGCACGTACTTTACGCATGCTGAAAGCGTGGGAGTCCAAATCCAGCATGTAAAGCACCACCTCTTGCCTAAGCGGCGGCTCTGATCTCGTCAAGTGGGCGGCTACGATCTTCACAGCTGTGCTCCTCATCATCTCCTGGTGGACTACTCCAAGCGGCTTAATATGATGCATCAACGGTAACAAAGGCTGCGAGTACACATGTAAGAAATCCAACGTTGGACTCAGACGTATGAACCTTACAGCCAATTCTATCTCACCCATTTTTGTCGTCCCATTGTGTCCCAACAAAAGCAACGGATACGTATTTCTATACACCTTACCCGTCTCCAAAGTAGAGATACGTACCCGTACTTTACCAATACGACAATCAGGACGTGCCGTTTCTTTATTAACGTTATCAGCTTCGAAGACTCCCCAACTATCAAACACTCCGATGGTTAAAACCGTGCATGGATCGTAAACCCTAAACGTGTACTGTTCATTCCACCGTGGCTCCAAGCTGTCAGAGACCGTACGTGTCCGAATCCACTTGGAGGCGTATTTAGCTACCACGTAAGCATCTGTCGTGCCTTTACCAAAAACTGTTTTCATCGGTAACAAGTTCTTGCATCCAATCACACCGAGTTCAATGGTTCCAACCGGCGGTTTCCACAGCTGCCTGGCCGTTCGGTCGGTAGTCACTGCACACGTGCGCTGCCTCATCCATCACGTGATAGCCACCGTCAAAACATAACCTTAAATGGACTCTACCTTTGTAAACTCTCTTATCATCGTTGGTGTTTTCAAAGCTGAACCATCTAGACACAACTTTCCGGTCATCGACTCGCCTCTCTATAGTTGTAAGTGGGATCTTCGTGATCCCTAATGTTACCGGTCCTTTAGGTTGCCGGTTTTCTAGAACAAAGGTCAAGTGGTCCATTAATGGCTCGGCGACGACAAAGAGCAGATCCTCATTCCATGACGGAGTTCCGTTACGTGTAACGGAGACCTTGGTCTTCTGCACTTGGAACCCTAACTGGGCTTTGATTGTGAATGAAGCTTCTCTTGACGCCGCTACTGGCGATAAAATGTCTTGGGCTTCAATTACAGTGGCTCTGAGATACCACAATTTTGGTGAGACATAAACTTTGGCTTTAGAATTAACGTGACCGGCTGTGTCGGTTTTCCATGCATCAGGGAATGACTCGTCAGCCTGAGTGCCAATCCACGTGGCAAGCATAAGGTCACCATTGTGGGCTCCACCACCCTCCAGCCTGTACCATTGTGGGGCCAAAGGGCTGTCCGGTGGATCCCTCAATGGGATCTCTGTAACGTCAAAGCAAATGCCACCTAAGAACTTACCTTCTGCTGACACGTCACCTCTCGGCGGGTCCCACAGAGAGACTTCTAAGTATGCGGATGATTCAGGAGAATCGCGGCTGAAAGCAAATGTCTGGTCCCACTCAAAAAACGAAGTTTTACGCGCCGGTTTTGATTCTGTGCGGTTGTTTCCAATCGATATTTTGACAACCGGGCTGCCGTTGGTGGGTAAGAACCTCGCTTTGACAGCACGTACAAAGAGGTAATGCATCTTCTCCACCAGATCGAACGACGAGCGTTCGATGGAAATATTATCCGGTGGGTCCGACGCGTAGCTTACCATAGATACTGTCCTCGAGACTGGCAGCGGAGAGTTTATCGGAGGAGCTAATTTCACCTGCGGCTGTGATCCGGACATGGATGCCGCCATCACATGTTCGGATGGAGCTACCGGCGGGTCCCACTGGGGTCCACTTAGATCAAACTCAATATCACCTTGCTCTTGCACTGGCTGTGGTGGATCTTGTTCTTGAGCATTTTGTGGTGGTTCTTGATCTTTTGCTTCAGGAGGTTGCTCTTGTTGTGGTGGTGGTGGTGCTGACGTGTCAGGTTGAGGTTCCTTTTCCCCTTCAGGTGCCGCATTTTCCGGAGCTGGTGGTTGTGGTGCAGCTTCAGTTTCAGCTTTGCCTTCACCTTCAGACGGTTCTTCAGCGGGTTTCTCATCAGCCGGCGGTGACGGTTCAGTGCTTGACGGAGCTTCAGCCTTTTCATCAGGCTTCGCCTCTTCAGGTTTCGCCTCTTCAGGAACAGGTGGATCTTTTTCCGGTGGAGGAACGGGCGGCGCTGGAACAGCATCAACATAATAAATCTTCAACCCAATTTCACCTTGTATCCAACTCAGCAAACTCTTTTTCTCAAGAGGATAATAAATCAAAGCTTCTTCTCCTTTCTTAACAAACTGACTCGAATTCAACCGAAGCCTCCCAAGAAAATTGTTTCTCCTCGTGGGGCCATAATTTTTATCGTGGTAGACGTCGAGTTCAAGGATGTCACTGAAAACTTCCGATGGCTTGCCCTCGTCGAATTCAAGAACCTCGTTCCATGAGGGGTTCAAATCACGAATGACAGTGCGGGTTCTCCTTCGTTTGCCGTAGTAGTCGATTGAAACGTAAGGACTTGAAGTGCCGTGTCCATCTTTTGGCATCAGATCGCGTGCATCCACGACTTCTACAATCAGCTTGCGAGATGAAGCCATTCGATGAATTAGGGTTTTCAGAAGAAGAGATGGAGAGCTATGTTGATTGGTTTGTTTTCCAATGGAACATTATATGTTTTGTTTATATGTGTGTAAATTGTAGTTGCTCGGAGAGTGAAGAAAGAGGGAAGTATTTTTGTGCTGCAGAGACTGATTATATAGTGTGAAAGAGGTGAAGAGGTTTATTAATTAGTTTTAATTCTTAATTTTCTTCCATTTATGCATGCATAGATGGCAAAATAACAATGTCGTCCCTAAGATTTGGTTTTAGTAACGTTTTATTTCTATAGAATTTTTTATTAAGTTTTAGTCCATCAGGTTTTTGAATTCAATAAAGATTGACTTACAATCTAATCTTACAAATTTTCTCTTACTATCCCAATGTGACAGCTCACAATTGATCAGCTCGCAATTGGATAGATAGGACCCATTGCAAACTGAACATTGTGAGCTGTCATGTTAGGGTAGGGAGAGAAAGTTTGTGAGACTAGATTGTAAATGTAGTATTGCTCTTTTTAATTGCATTTACCCCACTAGGGTTGGTTAGGGTCTATTATGTTCAAATTTCTATTTAGACCACTATGATAGATCAATTGATTCTAATATACTTTAAATTATGTACATATATATCCATATGAATATCCACCACCATTGGCATTCGTCGTAATAACACACAAACGGTCGAATCTGACCGTCTATGCACTGATCTGACCGTTTTCAATCAGATTCCATTAGATCTGGCTAAATGTTATTAGTTAGGCCAAACCTCAAAGACAAGATTGATATATTCCCTATATTAGAGAACTAGAATGATATTGATGTGTAGCGAAATAAAAAAAATAATAATACTAAAGATAGAGAGATTAAAGGTGAAAACTTGATGGGGAAGCAGCTTTTAGACCAATTGTTGAAAACTAATATGAGCATTGGATTGCTTCTTGTGAGAGATGATACTTTAATTACTTTACTTTATTTTATTTATATTTAATAAGAAGACTGAAGATTCCTTCTTCCTTTCTTTAAGCTAGCTTTTGCTTTTTGGCCGTCCCTAACCTTGCTATATACCAGTTAAGATGCATTATAATGGAGAAGATAGCATACTTTTTTCAAAGACAGTCCTCTTTTGAGTCACCGACCTGGATTTTGTCACCCCGACATCTCTTTAATTATTATCATATATATATTATAATTGGGTAATATATATGTACATTTTTGACAAAGAGATATATAAACAAGTAGCTGAAGACCACTAACTTACATCTCTTTTCACATTCGTCAAAGCTTAATGACGCGTACCCACCATGGATTTGGCTTTGGCTTGATTGGAACGTGTAGCGCAATAGTGCCATTCAAGTGAGCGGTGTTCGGTGATTATTGCTGAGCTGAGTAAAAAGAGTTTTGTTTTTCAAAAGAAAGTGAACAAAACCTTGGTCATTAAGAGTGTTGAAAGTGATCAACAAAACCTTGCTCATTAAGAGTTTTCTTTTTGTGGCTAAGGTCATTAATCAGAAACAATTTTCATGAACATCTAAGTTCAATCAATAGAAATAAAGAAAAAAATTCCTACAGTTTTTCTTTTTTTTTTGGTAATCAAGGTGTTTGGATTAGCTTGCGCGCATTTCAATTAATCTTCGAAGTTCATTGAACACCTTATAAGTAGGCATGACAATGGGGCTGGGCAGGGATCTCATTCATCGTACCCATCCCCGCACTCAAAATCACTCCCCACCCTCGCCCTATCCCCGTTATGGGGATGACAGGAATTCTCCTTCCTTGCCCCATGGGGAATGTTGGAGGCTTGTCCCCGCCCCGTTAATTTTACATTTACATAAACATAAATTAATTTGAATATTACCAAACACAATAGTTAATTCTCATCCACATGACAAACACTTAAATTAATTGCTTAAATATAGTTAATTCTCGTTCACATGACAAACACTTACATTAATCGTTTAAACATAATTAATTTTACATAAACATAAATTTGAGCATTTCCCTTGATTCTCCTTTATGAAAACATAATATGAGTTTATATAGGTAGGATAATTGTATAATTAGGTGAAATATAGAGGTATTACTGAAAAGTATATATATATATAGAAGGCATCACCCACCCCCGCCCCTATCCTCGAAAAAAAGACTGGTCCTCAAAATTTTGGGGAGCATTGTCATGCCTACTTACAAGCCCAAAAGATCAGGTAAGCCACAATATTGTGGTAGGTGACTCCAAGGTTTGAACCCAATAACTCAAAGAAGGAGCAATCCTCTTGCTTGACCACTAGACCAACTTCTTGGGGTTAAAATTCTTACAGTTTGTTTTCCTCATTTTTAATGTCTTCTACCAAACACCGTTAATCTTCGCTTAAATTCAAGAAAATTTATATAATGAAGATCTATGTATCTTCACATGGTATTGTTACCTGTGTGAATTAAACTTCCAATTTATTTATATTTCTTATGGCTGGCTTTACTTTATGATGGACATAATTTTGTATATGTGCAAATCAGATTAATTTCCAGATGCCCTTATGATTTTTGAGAAAGTACTTTTGGGTAGTGAGTAGAATGATCATGAGCTTGTATATCCTCACCACATATATATATATATATATATATATATATATATATATATATATATATATATATATATATATATATATATATATATATATATATTTTGGAAAAAGTAAATTTCATAAAAGAAGAGAAAATATATAGAAAATTAGAGACATCCCTAAAGAGATTTAATGAAAACCAAAACAGATGTACCATATTTTTGAACAAAAGGATGAGAACAACTGCTCACTAGGGAGCACGCACGCTCCAAACGAAGAAGGGATCGCCATATATATACACATAAAAGGCAAGCGTATATATCCTCACCATATAATATATACAAAGGGCATCAAAGTTAGCTAGGGAGGATACTTGGTAATAGTATTATATAGGATTTTGTAAAGTGGAATCGCAAGTTTTCACACTTAGAAAAGAAATCGCTTCCCATTGTAGAGGAAAGAAAAGAGAAGAAGACAAGAAATAAAAGGGCAGATGAACAAAGGTGAAGCTTCATGCAGCAAATAAAAACTTTAAAGCTGGAAATCAATGCAATCACATGAAATTTAAAAATAAATTAATCGTTTTAAAACAAGAATTTTATGGTAAGTAGGTTCAATAATAAGAACCAAACCATATAATATCAAAGAAGGAAATAAGTTGGACAGGTAATGAGAAAAAAATGAAAAGTAGCTTTTTCCATGCTCAAAAAGCAATAGGTATGTGAAATAAATAAAGTGGCTTTTGTACAACTAAAACTTTTAGAGTGCGTTTGTATTGGAATGAAAATACTTTTTGGTAGTTGATGAAGATGTTGCCGCAGAAGAAAAAGTATGCAACGGCAAAGGAGGGAGTTGAGTTCTGGAAAAATTTTGGCGCGGCACGAAGAAGAAACAAAGGAGAAACGTGGCTAGGATGCCTGCCGCAGCGAAGAAATTTTTATGCCACGGCGCAAATTCAGTTCAAAAATTTTAATGTTTGAGAGTTTGAGTTTAGGATTAATTGTATTTGTTTTTTATTTTGAGTTGAATTAGGGAAGTAGAATTTGTTTAGGATTATTATTCCTTTTCCATGTTTAAATATGAATTTTCTTGAACTAAAACCGAACCAGTTAAGGGGAATACCGGTTTTCCCCTTAACTTATTTTTTATTTTAATTTTTCCTTAATTTATCTTATTTTTTATTTTCAGAGGGAAAAGAAAAGTGAAAATGGGTGAGGACTAAGGAGAAATGTATGTGTTTGTGTGAAAAAAAAGAGGAGAAATGCGCAAATGGTAAAGAGTAAAGAGAAAATCATTTAGGGTTTTAGGGTTTTTTAATTTTAAAGTGAAAACTGCTTTTATAAACCAAAGAAATAGTCAAAATTTAGAAAAAGATAAATTGCAGAGCAAACAATTATCAAAGAACAAAAATTTAATTAGATTCCCAGAAATGTGAGGAAAGATAGTTGTTAACTTATTATGCATGCTGGTCATCATTATGGCTTGTGTTGATGTTGGATTTTGACACCAACGAATCACACGTGCAAAGTGCTAAGCAGATTTAGAAATTACACGTGATATGGAAACATGAAATGAGAGAATAAATGAGAAGCGGTTTTTAAAGTGGTTCGGATACTCAAAAGCGAATCCTACATCCACTGTTGTAATATTAATAGGTGGATACAATCAAGTCGCATGTGGCGAGCTGAGTTACAATCTAGAGAGAGAGAGAGAGAGAGAATATGTATGATGTTTTAGACTACGATAAGCCAATCCCATAAATAAGAGGGGAGTCTTCTATTTATAGTGGGAGAATTTAAGGTAATGATTACAAGTCTGCAAGTGGGTAGGTGCAATGCAAGTCCTTCCTTGCATCCAATTGGTTATTTGCACGAGAAATATCCTGAAATTGCGTAAGGCTTGGGCAGGTGGATGATCCCTGGCCACTTGCATGCCTGGCATTCACCTGCTGCACTGACAAGAACCATAGCTCCCATGTCAATGCGTGATGTGGCAACGTCTGGACAGTACAAAACCTTCTTGAATCCCGATTGGCTCTTGCTGACGAAAGTCCACTTCAGCCTTAACTTTTTAGGCATAATAGAAGTCTCCCAATTTTTAAGGTTTAAGGATTGAATCTTGAAAACTTCATAATTATGCCACGACTTGACTTGTCTGAATAATGTTTGGTCGAGTTGACCGAACTGCGAGGAGGTCGCATGATACATCTCTAAGCATAGCACAAACAGCCTGAGGTGGCCTTCTCCCACAGGTTCAACGAATTGGATTAGGCCTCACTCAGTGCCTTACTAACATGCTTCGAATCTCATTCACAGTTTGTGACCTGAGAATACTTAGCACATTTTTACCGAGAGCAAGGAATCACATCGTCTCGAAATCGATACACGACGAAGAGTGTTTTTCTTAAATGGCCTCTTCAGATGTTATCCGCTGTGCTTGACAGCTAGTCTGGTCAATAAAATAATCTTTATTCGGACAGACATGTCTAATGCGCAATAAGTGCCAGCCATGCGTATTAAATGCAAGTCATGCTGAAATGACATTCTCTTTTAGAGCATTAATTGCGAATGAGGGTGCATTTAATGTGGAGGAGATAATCGAGCTGTCACTTGGTTGCTCCAATGGAGGGAAGCGTCGATTGGCACTCTCGAAGCATGGCGGTTACTTCTTCTCGCGAATTAATGACATGTGGTCGTAATCAATGGCGAGAAACGTATCCCGCCTAAGCGTCACTTGCCTAGGGAAATCAATCATCGCTTCTTCCCCCTATAAAACCCCAAGCTCGCCCAAGCTTTGTCACAAAACTCATACTTTCAGAGAAAGAACAAAGCTCACACGAAATTGGTCTCCCATTTTTCTAGTTGATGCGCACCCTTCGTTACAATAGGAAGTTCATTCCCCGTAGCCAAGAGGTAAGGAGGATTTCTCCTTTGCTTTCTTTTATTATTTTGTTAATAGCTTGACTTGACAATAATGGTGGGTATGAACTGTTTGGTAAACTTTCGTGGTGCGTATTTCCAGGCAGTGGTGAGAATAAGGCTTTTTCTTTCATAAATAGTGAAAATTTAGGGCATGAATCCTTAGGGGTTGATTCCCAAGGGTTTTTAGGGTTTTTCTAGGGTTTAAGGAAAGTACATTAGGGTTTCTTTTGTTCTTCCACATCATCATACGGAATACTGTACGAAGACTAAGTTATCTCTGCGTGTCACCCCTTTTTCAGACCTTAGGAGTAATGGATGCCTCAGCGGCTAGAGCAGCCGAGGGGACGAGCTCGCAGGCGCCAGACACCCCAGCGGGTCCTGTGCAAGAGATTTTGTTAGTGGCCACCCGAGATGAGATATAGAATGTAGTTGACCAATACGCACTTAGCGTGGATGTCTACCAGTGTAGAACATATACAGCTCGGAATCCCCCAGAGGGAAAGGTCGCAATCTTGTAGGCGATCTTCAAATATGGGGTATGATACATTTTCACCCCTTCAATAGATTGATCCTCGACCACTTTGAGGTCGCGCCATTGCAATTGATGCTCAATGCGTATATGATAAATGTTTCTATGTATAACGTATGTGGCGAGAATGGCCTCAGCCAATTGACAGCACTAGAGCTCGCATGCTCTTATTTTTTGAAAAAGAGCAAGGATAAAGGTTCTTTTTACCTCTCGAAGCAATCTACGATCGAGGGAGGAATATTTGGTTACCCTAGTAACGTTGGGGCCTATGAAACCAAATTTTCCTTTTTTCAGTACGATGGCGTCTATCAGTTTAGGGAACCGATTAGGTTTTCCCTTCTTTCACTTTGCGAATTGTTCATTTTCCTTCGGTCTTTGGTTTCTAACGAACTTTTTCGTCTCATTGCAGGAAATAAGACAACCAGGCTAACAACTCTGACTGATTTCAACCGAATTGTAGCATTCAGTAATCTACCTAAGCAAAGTAGCGATGCGAGATTGCTTGTGACTACCGCTAACCTGAGGAAATACGGTTTCTTTAATCCCGAAGCGTCTTTGGAACCCTTAGTCTGTAAGTGTCTTTGCACTTAGAATTTCTTTCTTTTGCCTGTAGTGGCCTTTTTTGCTAATCATGCTTTCATGTAGCAACCATGCCACCAAGAGTTTCGAGGCCGACAAAGAGGACCAAGGGATTCGTTTTTCCCCGGGTCGCCCCAACTGAGCCAGCCAAGGCGATCTCTAGCGATATCCCCGTAAGAAGGATATAGATGGGTGCGCGAACACCCTCAGAACGACAAGGGGAAGCTTCTCAGCCCTTGGCTGCTCGCATCCCCAAGTAGAAAACCATGGGCCAAAAAACTAAGAAAAACGAAGCAACTACAGGGTGAAGAATCAAAGTCTGAGCCATAGGGCTTAAGGGTGTAGCCTAGGAGGTCGTAGCCTTACCAGGCTTTCCACTTGGGGGCGACCCCGAGGTTCGCGTCTGGCATTTCGGTGATCCCTAAGCGCTCGTACAGACGACAAAGAGAGGTCGCGGTTGCCCGAAGGAGAGCGGGCAAATAACCGGTCGACAAGATGCCAGTTCCTTCGGGGGCAGACACACCTATGTTGGACTCCATGGGACAACTTCCAGAACACCTGCAGCCGATGGTGTATACCCTGTTAGAGTGCTAACTTGCTACGGCCTTTGAGGAGTTTATGGCCTCCCGACCCGCAGACCTGATGACTACAACGCTCCAACTGCAAAGCCAGGTCAAATAGCTCATTCTTGTCGAGGACTTCCCAATATCGGTTGATTTTCTTACCCTTTATGATTTTAAAGAAAATGGAGGTTAACCTTTGTTGCTTTTCTTAAGCAGTTTTTGCTCGCCCTGCATATGGCCCGATAGAAGACCAATCTGGACTCTGCTGGAGGGCTCCACGAGCTGAGGGAAGAGAATGCGAAGCTGAAACAGGACTTCGCGGCTCTGCACATAGAGACAAAAACGTATCAAATCTAGACGAATCAATACTTGGTAAAAAGAAACTCGGCCCTTCGTATAGTGGATTTCCAAAAGGCTAAACTCAAGAAGAGAGGCGAAGAAAACAGAGAGCTCTAGATGATAGTGGCGAGACTCACCAAAGAGTGTGGCGAGAAAGAGCATGGGCTGAAGGTAAACTCTGAATGAGCCATGAAGGCAGAGGAAGAGAGAACTCGGCTATGGGAAAATTCTGAGAAGCAGAAGAGAGCATTAGAGATGGACCTCGAGTTTTCCCAAGGGCGGGTCGCTTTATTAACTGATCAAATGAAATGGGAAAACCTTGAAATCGAGAGGAAAGCTGTTGACTGGGTGATTCAGGCCATCTACAACTTGCCACCAAGGAATCCGATGATGGACCTCTTCGACCTCCCGATCGAATATCATAACATCCTCGCTTTCATGGCTCAAGCTGATGATGACGCCGGGAAGGAAGAGGGACAAGAGCCTCCTTCAGAGGACGACCAGTCGGAGGAATACGTCCCAGAGGACCCGACAACTGATCAAATGGTGAGCGACCAACCAGGGGATACAGGGGTCGCACCCGTAAGGCTTGGAGGTAGAGACCAGTGATTGCTTTTCCTACCTTTGCACAACTTTGCTTTTGACTCTATCTTTGCATTACTTAACTCTTTTTTTTTTTTTGCTGCCCACTGTACTTATTCCCATTACATATATAAAAGAAATATTTTTAGCTGTTTGTAATATCACTTACAATTTTGAGTACTTCACAAGACTAATGTTACATATTCGAACAGGAAACTTGTAAAAACATCACAGCGAACAAGATCATTCAAGACAAATTTGTTCAAGAGAACGATCTTATTTATAAAGGTTACAAGGAAATGAAAAATTAAGAGCGAGTTCGGAATTACTGGTAATAGGGGCGAAAATGTTCAGCCTTCCAAGCTCGCAGTACTTCGGAACCGTTAAACCTCTTGAGGTGATACGTTCCTGGTCGTATTACTTTGGCGATGCGGTGTGAGCCTTCCTAGTTAGGTCCTAGTACCCTTGCACTTGGTTCCCTTATACTGAGAAAGACTTCTTTCAGAACCAAGTCACCGACCTGAAAGGTCTCTTCTCCTGACCTTAGAGTCGAAGAACATTTTCACATGCTGCTGGTAGGATGCTATCCTTAACCGAGCCTTGTCGCGGTGTTCTTCAACTAGGTCCAAACTTGCGCGTAGAAGTGCTTCATCGTCTGTTTTATTGAATAGGTCTCTCCGGAGTGAACCATTCCCTACTTCCACTAGAATCATAGTCTCGTAGCCATATGTTAGCGAGAAGGGCATTTCTAAAGTAGAGTCTTTTGCAGTTGTTCTATATGCCTATAAAACTTCTAGGAAGTCGTCGACCCAATTACCCTTGGCAGCACCAAGCTTGACCTTCAGAGTGTGCTTAATGGTTTTGTTGATAGCTTCAACCTGACCATTGGCTTGCGGTCTTGCAACTGAGGCAAACTTTTTATAGATCCCCAACTCATTGCAAAACTGCTTGAATTTCTCATTGTTGAATTGCTTCCCATTATCAAAGATGAGTGTATGAGGAATCCCGTAGCGGCACACTATATTTTTGAAGATGAAGTCTTTGATCTTCTTATTAGTGATCGCGGCCAATGGTTCAGCCTCAACCCATTTGGTGAAGTAATCTACTACGACCACAACATACTTGATGCCCCATTTTCATGTTGACATGAGCCCAATAAGATCAATTCCCCACATGGAGAATGACCAAGGGCTAGTCATTGTTGTCAGCTAGTGGGAAGGAGCTTGCGGGATGTTCGCGAACCGCTAGCACTTGTCACACTTTTTTACAAAATTGAAAGTGTCTTCTTGAAGTAGGAGCCAATAGTATCCTTGGCAGACAATTTTGTTGGCGAGGGATCATGTAACAGTGTGATTACCACAGATCCCTTCATGTATCTCCCTCATGACATAGTCTGTTTCTTCATCGGTTACACATCAGAAGAGAGGGCCGCTAAACCCTCGCTTGTACAGTTGATCTTCGATGAGTGTGTAACAACCACTCTGGTACACAGGATTTTTGCCTCGGTCTTGTCACTAGGCAGAGTCCTATCTCGGAGATACTGAATGATTGAAGTCATATAGGAAATTGACTCTATTGTAGCTACAATCTGCTTAGGCGAGCTGATACTAGGAATCTTTATGTATCGAATCGAAATACTTTCCAGCACATTTGAGTCTAGCGACGAGGCTATTCTTACCAAGGCGTCCGTGACAGAGTTACTGTCTCTCAAAATTTGCTTGATTGTGAAGTGCTTGAAAGACTCGAGTGCGACCTTAGCTTTCTTCACATAGTTGATCATGTTCTCTTCTTTGGCTTGATATTCTCCCAAGATCTGATTAATAACCAGCTGGGAATCGCTATGAATATTAATCGCATTTGATCCCATTTCTCTCCCTAATCATAGGCCAACGAGTAGCATTTCACATTCGGCCTCGTTGTTCGTAGCTTGGAACCCAAATCGAAGAATTCCATGGATGCGAGTTCCTTCAGGATTGAGAAGGAGAAGACCTGCCCCGATTCTTTTCCTGTTTGAGGAACCATCGACATAGAGGTTCCAAGTTGATAAGTTCTAAACGGTTTTCTGGGTGACTTTGTTGGCTCACTGCTCAAATTCCTGATTCGGTTGGTACGAGAATTTCGAAATGAAATAGGCAATAACCTGCCATTTGATGGTAGCTTTCGGCCTATAATGCAGATCGAACTAACTTAGTTCCATTGCCCATTTGAGTAACTTACCCGAAACTTCTGGCTTTTGAAGAACTTGCTTGAGTGGGTAGTTGGTCAAAATATGGATTGTGTGGGCATGAAAATATGGTCGCAACTTTCTAGAGGCGATCAGTAGGACATAGGCTAATCGCTCCATTTCTGGATACCATATCTCGGCGTCTAGCGGTCGCTTGCTTGCATAATACACTGGCCATTGAACTCTGTCTTCTTCCCGAATGAGAGCTGCGCTGACCGCATGCTGAGAGACGGACAGGCACAGGAGTAGAATTTTCTTGGGGAAAGGCTTGGATAGGAGAGGTTGCTTTTCAAGGTGTTCTTCTTTGTTCTTAAAAGCCTGCTCGCACTCTGAAGTCCATTTGAACTTTTTATTGGCCTTGAGTATATTAAAAAATGGCAAGCAATGATCTGTTGCCCTTGATATGAAACGCTTGAGAGCCACTATTCTCTCATTTAGACTCTGAAGCTATTTTCGGTTGGTCGAGTTTTTCATATCAAGGAGAGCTTGGATCTTCTCGGGGTTAATTTCTATTCCCTTCTGGTTAACCATATACCCTAGGAACTTTCCCGAGGATACTTCGAATGAGCATTTGAGAGGATTGAGCTTCATTCTATACCTTTGGAGTATGCTGAACATCTCAGCGAGATGTGTTATGTGATCTGAAGCGACATGTGACTTGACCAGCATGTCATCAATATAGACTTCCATCGATTTTCTGATCTGCTCGAAAAACATATGGTTAACCAGCCGCTGGGAAGTTGCCCTAGCGTTTTTTAGGTCGAAGGGCATGACCTTGTAACAATACAACCCCTGATTTGTAACAAACAAGTTATGCTCTTCGTCCAGTGTGTACATTGGGATCTGATTATATCCCGAGTAGGCATCTATAAAACTCAACAGCTCGTGTCCGGAGGTGGCATCGACGAGCTGGTCGATTCTCAGCAAGGGAAAATTGTTCTTTGGACAAGCTTTGTTAAGGTCGGTGAAGTCAACGCAGGTTCGCCACTTGTCATTGGTAGGGGTGGGATAAATAATCTGAAAACCAGACTGAACCAGTAACCGATTTGAAACCGAACCGAAAATTAGGTTTTTTTACAAACTGGTTCGGTTTTCAGTTTGTAAAATTCAAAAAACCGAAAAACTGGTTCAATTTTTGGTTTGAAAAATATTCCAAACCGGTTTTACCCTAACTATATAAGCAAAAAAAAATTTTCACTCTTCTCTATTTCTCTTTATACTCTTCTCCGCGTCCAAATCTCCACACTTCTAGTCTTCCACAGTGTACACTCCATCCATCCATACCGTGAGCTGACTCTAGTACTCCACTCTTCAATCTTCATCAGTCACTCTACTGTCCAGTCACCACTCCATCTTCATTCTTCATTTCTTCGCAATTCGCAGTTCGCCAGCACCTAGCTGGTCCCAGCAGACCCTACTCTTCAGTCAGGCAGTCACGCCATTGTCCCACCATGAGCAAACTCCACTCTCCAAGCTCCGATCTTCACAGTCCACACTTCACAGTCTCCAATCATCACAAGTTCGCTAGCACTCAGCAGACTCCACTCTCCCGTCACGCCACTGTCCCACTGTGAGCAGACTCCACTCTCCAAGCTCCGATCTTCACGTCTCTGCCATTCGTTCGAGCTGTGCTTTTTCGGTGAGATTGG
Source organism: Pistacia integerrima (assembly GCA_026225825.1). Taxonomy (NCBI): domain Eukaryota; kingdom Viridiplantae; phylum Streptophyta; class Magnoliopsida; order Sapindales; family Anacardiaceae; genus Pistacia; species Pistacia integerrima. The sequence continues at coordinate 5,118,772 of CM047748.1, forward strand.
AGTTTTGTTTGCTGAGATTTTGAAAGGAGATCATTTGTGTGTTGTTTGGAGGTTGTTTGGGATCGATTAAGAAGTGTTTTGAGTTTGTTTTCTGGGATTGATGGAATTCGTGGGATGATGATTGAAGCTTTGTAAATTTTTGCACTCCACCTGTTTGTAAAAATTCCCAAGCAACTCCCCTATGAACGGTGGATTTCTCTTTTTTTCCTTTCCTCCCCATTTTTCTTTTCTCTCCTTTTTCTTTGATGATTGATCGATAGTATGTATTTTGTATTTTGTGATTAAATTGCTTAATAGATTATTGATTTGGATTGGAAGTGTTCTTAATTAGTGGTGGTTGTGGCGGTGGTGATGGCTGCATGGGGTGGTTCTGGTGGCTAGTCATTTTCAGTTTGAATATTTAATTTGGAAGGACCATTCTACCTTTTACTGTTATATTAATCAATTGTCTGTTAATTTAAGGATGGAAATTAGAATTTATTAAACAAGGTGGGAACTTGCCATTTCAGAGTTGAAGCAGTGGAAGAGAAAGTAATCAATGATCAAGGCAATGCTCAATGATGCCGAGGAGAGGCAACTGAAGAACGAGGCTGTGAAAATGTGGTTAAATTTATGTTTGTATTGGAGTTTATTAATGAGTATTGACTATTGAGTAATGTATAATTGAAAATGTGGTTAAATTTATGTTATGTATTTGAGTTTATTAATGAGTATTGACTATTGAGTAATGTGTATTTGAGTTTATTAATAAGTAATTTAATGTATTTTTCATACAAAGAATACAACAATAATACCAAAATAAAAGGGAAAAATAGTATGAAATTATATATAAAATAATAAATATTTGAATTTAGGGACTTAAATGAAACATTGAAGACTTTTAGGGATTAATTTGAAAATCAGTTTGAAAACCAGTTAACCGGTAACCAAACAGAATATTCAGTTCGGTTTACAACCGGTTTATAACCGAAACTGATCTGGTTTTCGATTTGCATTTTCTCTAAACCGAATAACCGGTTCGATTTTCGGTTTTGCTAATCCAGTTCGGTTAATCGGATTATCCCACCCCTAGTCATTGGGCTTCTTTACCAAGATCAGATTTACAACCCAGCTTGGGTAAAACGCTTCTCGAATGGACCCATTCAAAAGGAGCTTATCTACCTCGATTTTCAAGGCAGCATAGCGTTCAGGGTCCATTGCTCTTCTCTTTTGGTGAACCGGCTTGACTACACTGCCAATGTTTAGTGCATGACATATGACATTCGAGCTGATCCCGATCATGTCAGCATGAGTCAATGCAAAAATGTCGACATTCTCTCTAAGGAAGTTTGTTAGGTCTTTGGCGAGTTGAGGGTTGAGATTACCCTCGATTCTCAATACTCGGGTCGGCTCATTTTGATCGATTGATACCTCAGATAAGTCCTCAACTAGCCCACTGTGAGGGCACTCTTGGATGCGAGTTGGATGCGAGGATCCATGTTATCCTTCATTGGGTCGGGCTGTGGTTCGATATTGTTGATCGCCGTTGCCTGTTCGGGGATGCCTACTGGCCTTCCATCTGCATTGCTCTTATGTAGTAGTCGTGAGATTCGCGTTGAGATCCGTTTACTTCCCCTATCCTCGCTGGGGTGGGGAACTTCATTTTAGATCGTAGATGGAGGTGACTGTCTTGAAATTTCTCAGTAGAGGTTGTCCCAAAATGCCATTGAAGGCGGACGGACAGTCTACCACCAAAAATTCTGTCATTTTGGTCACTTTGTTGGTTTCACCCAACGTGATTTGGAGTGAGATCGTTCCCCTAGGAATCAGATGATCTCTGGTAAAACCATAGAGAGGGATGGATGCAGGCTTCAGGTCTGCCTCGTCCAATTGCATTTTGTCAAAAGCTTGCTGAAACAGGATATTCACGACGCTCCCATTGTCCACCAACATTTTGTGGACTTCGCACCGGCCTATTTTAGGCGCGATGACGAGTGCATCCTCATGGAGATGATGTAATCATACCACGTCTTTCTTAAAGAAGGTGATCTCTTCCTCCCTACAAACCTTAGCAGGTCGCGGCGCTGTGCTTATTACACTCACGAGGTCATGACGGGCTTCCCAAGCATACCTCTCCTAGGCACCTCGAGAATTCCCTATGAGGTTTGGTCCTCCGAAGATGATCCCTACATAGTAGAGTCCCTTGCGACCATAGCGCTTCGTCCTTGGTTCTTCTTGATCCTTCTCCCAAACGAGAGTTGGGCCGTCAACATATTCTTTGAAGCGCCCTTACTTGATGAGGTTTTTGATTGTCTGCTTGAGAGTCCGACACTCATCGGTGTGATGCCCATTATCCTGATGATAGCAGCAATATTTTTTGTTGTTTCTGACTGAAGAGGGATTCTTCATGGGCTCTGACTCGTTGAGCAGGCTGGCCTCCTTTGACTTATCTAGGATGGCCGACACTGAGGCATTCAGAGGAGTATATTGATTCTTGTCGCGATCGCGATGAGGAATTGGGGCATAAGATTTGTTGGGCTCAAACCGCTGCTTCTTTCCTTTTCGCAGATTGTCATTAGCCCATCTGCGATCAGCCCTTTTACTATTCTTCCCCCGGTTGGGAGCACTACTCGAGGGGCAGGGGTCATGGCGATTGAGAGCGGCCACAAAATTTTTAATTTGGAGGTATTTCTCGGTGAGGTTGTAGAAGCGAGTGAGAGAAACATCATCCTCGGATTGCAGTTCTTTCCACAAATCTGTCTACGGGCGAACCCCTGTGATAATGAGAGTCTGAACGGACTCCTCGAGAGTGTGAGCCACTTTGTGGAGTTCTTTGTGGACCCTGTCTATGTAAGACTTGAGGGATTCATCCCCCTTCTGCCGTATGTTGCTCAGAGAGCTCAATGGCATTGAGAACTTCTTATTCGCTTGGAAGTGTCTTAAAAATGATGAGCTCATTTGATGCCATGAGTGGATTGATCCCGCGGGAAGCAACCTGAACCAACGTTTGGCATGGGCAGTTAGGGTTACTGCTAAGTAGCAACATTTGATCAAGTCGGAGACTTGGTGGAGTTCTATGAGGTCATTAAACTCGTAAAGGTGATCCTGCGGATCTGAATTCCCATTGAATGCCCGCATGTCGGACATTCTGAATCACGATGAGAGAGGAGCAACTAAAACTACTGGATAAAAGGGAGACGCCTCTGCGACCTTCCCACGGTCATTATGCTGAGCCTTAAGCTGATCCAAAGCTCGATGTAGTTCCTAAATCTGAGGCAGCGGAGCGGCCTAGGGATCACTTTCCGCAACGTGGGTTCAACCCTCACAGTTGCGGTTGAGGAAAGACCGCAAATTGGGCTCTTCCTCAACTTTGTCGGAAGCTCTGGCAAACCTTGACACACGCTGGCTCCAACTGGAGCCGTGTGAAGGCATTTAATGACTTGGGAAATTTTTCTGATCTCCGCGGTGGTCCGAACAGACCTGCAGACACTAGGGATTTCTTGCATGATGACGGTCAAGGTTGTCATTTTGGTGATAGTGGGAATTCCATGCCTTGCACTTTTGTGGGAGTGCCCGTGCGACATGGCGTGGGATGACTCATACTGTAACATGTCATCGAGTCGTAGTGCCACAGGTATTCTACCCGTTGCACGACCGGTGTTCGCTGGTCCCTCGAAGCCATTTGGTCCACTGTTTGCCACTTGCTTTCCCCTACTTTTGCACACTAGAGTGCACACGATAAGGGCTTTTGCCCTTTTCTATGCTTTCGAGTGACCTACAGGTGTTTTTGGCGGTGGCACCGTTTCATTGGGTTTTGGTGGCACGACCTGATCCATACGGTCCAACATTTGGCTAACCTTCTGGAGAGTATTATTGAACCTCTCCAGGTAACTCATTATGGCTGGGTCGAGCCATGAGCTTAAAGGAATATCTGCCATGATACTCTGTTGGGCTGGCGGCACTTCGGGAGAAGTGTCATCCTGTACCTAGGGGATTTCCTCATTGTCAAAGTCGGTTCGCTTAGGTTTGAAATCGCGAGCCATTTGCTGATTGGTTGGACCGATTAGTCAAAGGTTTCTGATGAAGAGCAGATACTAAATCAGGCCCTTATTTTAGCACCAAACTATTGATGCTGGATTTTGACACCAACGACTCACACGTGCAAAGTGCTAAGCGGGCTTAGAAATTACACGTGATATGAAAACATGAAATGAGAGAATAAATGAGAAGCAGTTTTTAAAGTGGTTCGGATGCTCAAAAGCGAATCCTACGTCCATTACTGTAGTATTAATAGGTGGATACAGTCAGGTTATGTGTGGCAAGCTAAGTTACAATCTAGAGAGAATACGCACGAGAGAGAGAGAGAGAGAGAGAGAGAGAATATGTATGCTATTTTAGACTAAGATAAGCTAATCCCGTAAATGAGAGGGGAGTCCTCTATTTATAGTGGGAGAATTCAAGGTAATGATTACAAGTCTGCAAGTGGGTAGGTGCCATGCAAGTCCTTCCTTGCATCCCATTGGTTATCTGCACGAAAAATATCCTCAAATTGCGTAGGGCTTGGGTAGGTGGATGATCCTTGGCCACTCGCAAGCCTAGTGTTCACCTACTGCATTGACAAGAACCACACCTCCAGTGACGTGGCAACGTCTGGACGGCACAAAACCTTCCTGAATCTTGATTGGCTCTTGTTGATGAGAGTCCACGTCAGCCCTAACTTTTTAGGCATAACAGCTTGTAACCCTATTCTTCCGTTTTCCAACATTTTCTCAGGAAACAAACAGAAATGGGGTGAAAATTGGAGTGCATGCATACAACAAAGACATAGAAACTTTAAATTTAGTTATGGGTTGTATATATGAGTTCTTAAAGTTGGTGGCCCAAGTCAAAACTTCACTTCCACTATGGGTTGTTAAGTAAAAGGCTAAATACTCCTCTCTACTAGACCTGGCAAACGGGCGGGCTGGGCGGGTATGGGAGGGTTGAGGATATGCGGGTAACGGGCAAAACGAGTCGAGTTAAAGGGTAAAATTTTGGAACGAGTAAAAATATGTATGACCCGTACCCGCCTATTAGTATTGAATTTTTGTGACGATAACTCCAAGGATAGAGCTGGTTATCTGGCGTTGGCGGTATGCGAACTTGGTAAGTAGAATATTCCGAGTTGTTGATTTCACTTTCAGAGTCGAGATCATCTATGAAGGCACTGAGGTAATTTTCTGGGTCTCTTCTCGGCATTGCTTGTCTCTGCCTCTCTTCAGCCATCAAAAAGATGGAAACTTGAGAAAGTATAAGAAAACTTGAGGCGGCGACGATGTGAGAGGGATTGTGAGACTCAGAGCTGCTTTGCGTCGTTGGTGTGAGAGTGAAAGATTTTCACTTTCAGAGATTGTGAGATTCAGCCTGAAAGTGAGAGAGTTTCAGTTTAAGAGATTGTGATTTGTGAGATTCAGCCTGAGAGTGAGAGAGTTTCAGTCGTCGTCGGCGTCGACGTGTGAGAGAGAGTTTTAGTCAAATTTTTTTGAGCAACACTGTTCACTTTAGGCTTCGGGTTTTGTTTTCGCAATATTTTAATTTACGTTTTCTTATATTTTTTTTATTAAAATGCGAGTACCCGTGGGCATTATCCTGTCCATCCGCTTTTTTCATGGGCGGGCCGGGTACGGATAATTTGTACTATTACTCTTACCCGCCCGTTTAGACCGGGTACTTGTGAACCCGCGGGTATCGGTACCACTTTGCCAGGTCTATTCCCTACCACTAACTCAAAAATCCCCATCCCTATATATTTATTCAAACCCTAACCACCGCCACCAAATGCCAATCTCAACGAGCTACTCAAATGGCGTCCAAAACCTTCTTCTTCTGAAACGGTTACGAAAACCAAAATCTCATCTCTGTTCACAAATTCATGTAAAGTGACTACTACTGCACAAAAAGATTCAGTATATAGCGTTGAAAAGGAAGAGAGGCTTGATCAATTCCTTCAAAAAGATTGTAAACAAGGTAATATCACTCTTGATGAAGCAGGCTATTTCTTTTGTTTGATGATTCATATGCAACCCCAAACCACCAATTTCATCATTCAATTGGTTGTTTGGAGCTCTTGCTCAGAAGAAGTTTTATGATTTAATTACTTTGAATATTTTGATTAATTGCTTTTGTAATATGTTTTGTTGTTTTTGGGAGGATTTTGACCCAAAACTTTTGTAATATGTCGCACAGGTAACACGAGTGTTGCGATTAGATTGCATGAAGAAATGGTTGCTGGTAATGGTGAAGGGCGTGTTATTTGTGAGCCTAGTATTTTTTAGTATTATTGATGGTCGACAGAATTGTTTGTGGAAATGAAGGATAAGGGAAAAACATTTTGCTTAATTCCATTATTCTTCATTTCCACAAACAATTCTTTCTTATCTACTAATCCCTCCTTACTAAGACCAAGGACAATACTACCATAAAAATCAATACTAGGCTTACAAATAACACCCCTTTCACCATTGTTGTGGGATATTTGGAGGAGGCTAACATGATCGAATCTAGCCGAGCAGTTGATGTGTGGTTTTGTATTTGATTTTAATTGATTTGATGTGAGGTTTTGTATTTGATCGTAATTTATTTGATGTGTGGTTTTGTAGCTGTGATTAGGTTTTAGGTGTTCAGTTTTGTCTGTACTAAAGAAAATTTATGTCAATGATGATAAATGCATAATCCCAGCTCTATGAGACCTTTGTTATTCAAAGGTCAGGGAATAGACTGTTTCCAACATTTGTCTGAGCTACATAAAACTTTTTTATTAGTACCAGTTTAATGAGCTGTTTGTTTTTGTGATTATTTGATGTGTTTCTGTGTCTGGGTATTCTTTATTTTGTGTTTGTTCATCTGGGTTTGTTTCATATTTGTTTCCGGAGACGGTTCAAAATAATCATGCTAGTGTATATCTGATTGTTTTATGACTGAAAGATTTACTTTTTCCTGAGGGAACTTGATTGATTTGAGTGTTCCTTCATGGGTTTATTTGAAATCTTGAAAAAGTTGTTTTTGTTTGCTCACAATTGAGCTTGTTTCTTAGTTTTGTTTATTTTGTGCTATAGGTATACTGTCGGACAATGTGAAGAGAATCTGAAAAAATTGACTGTAGGTTGTTACATGATTTTGTTCGTGATTGAGTGTGAAAAGAATTGATATTTCTATTTCTTGTGAAGATTTATGTGCTTAGGTTGTTGAATTTTTGCATAATCTCCACTGAAGGACTGTTCCCAGAGATGTTTCGTTACTGACCATGCTAATTCTGATAATTAGATGACTGAATTCTTCTTTTGTTATGTTCTGAGGGAACTATTCTTCTCTTATGTGATTACATTTTGTTCTTTTTTGAGTTTTGTTTAATATTAAGTAAGACAACATTTTGTAATGGAGGTGTTATTATTGATTAAATTTGTTGCATAGTTGTGGCAAGCACTCTTGACACTTAGTTGTGGATATTCCTGCATTCACGTATACAATTTATTGTATGTTTACAAAATCTTAATTTTAGTACTCAACTAAGTTTACTAGTTTATGACATTGTGATTGAATTTCTAATTATGAATGTTTAGTATATGTTGATTGCTTAGTACTTAGAGATTTCTTTAAGCTGTTTAATAAATGACTTTTGTGTAATGATGCAAACCTGTCTTAAAATACTTATAATTTTATGGGGATTTCTAAAGAATTCCAATACTTGACTGGGGCAAGCCATTTATGTTTGTAGATTCCTAAGTAACCGTCATAGATAAATGCCCTAGATGTTGATGGTCCTCCTTAATAGGAGCTCCTCCATCTGTAGGGAGGTCTCATATTCCATTGCCTTGTGGAGTGGCATTGCTGCTTTTACCATTTGGGACCGGCCATGAGACATACATTTGTTATATCATCATAGAAGAATAGATTTTACATATTCTTTAATGCATTATTTAATGTTCTAGTTATGTAATATCTGTTATATGTTTAGTTGTGATAATGATTTCTATTTTGTATTTTTGCGACGGGGGATTACTCAAATCCTTTACTTTATTGGGGCTAACCAGCCATGCTTGTACATTCCAAAGTAAACGTCACAGATAAATGTCCATTGACGTTGATGGTCCTCCCTCTGGGGAGTTCCTCTGTTGATGGGCGGTCTCATATTCCATCGCCTTGTGGAGCAGCATTGTTGCCTTTACCATTTGGGACTGGCCATGAAACAAATATTTTCTCTGCATGTTTCTATTTTTCTTCTTTGTGTGTAGAAGAAATGTGGCCAAGGAGGAAATCATTCATAAAATACACCATCTTTCGGGACTGAATGGCTTGTTTAGCCTTGGTGACATTCTGCAATTCTGAGGCCGTATGTTTGTTTTGCTTTACTTGTGTTAGTTCATGCCTTTCATATAGGACTGGTAGTAAAATTAAGTATTTTCCTTTTTTCCTGTTTTAATCTTTTGGTGTTGAGAAATGTGGCTCGGAGGATATCATGCACAAAATACCGTCTTTTGGGACTGAGTGGCTTGTGAAGCCTTTCTGACACTCTGCAATTCTGAGGCCCTAATGTTATTTATTTGATTTTCCTGTTATAAGGGCTTTCAAAACCTGCATTAGATTTTGCTTTTTATGCTTGTAATTTTTTGATGCATTTAAATAAATCTCATGCAATTGACTTTGACCACTGAAATCTCAGACAAATAACGCCAAGAACTCTCAGCGATATCTCGGAAGTTGAAACAACCATCAGAATAGATGTGGATCTTGTCTCGGCCACCAGGCGAAATATCAGGTTCTTGAGGACTGTCAACGAGTCCCAGTGGCTTCATGAGAGCGCAACCGTTGTTGAAGCCATTTAGAGGATGACAGACATTTGAACTTTTTATTATAATTTTATGTGTAATGAAAAAGTAAGTTGATGTTTAGGCATGGGTTGAATTTTCAGGTATGATGAGCTGTGGATACATTTGATTTGTGATCTAACAGTGGGGTCCATGCCTTGTAGGATTCTTCCTCCGTTTGATATTGAGTGGGTTTGGTTTTGTCCCCCCTTGAATCCGGGAAACTAGCCAGATGCCTACACTCTAATAGTTTCTGACAACTTTCTGTTTGGTTGCTGAGAATATGGGGGAAAATCTGTGTAAAGCTCTATTTTTCGGTCACTTATGGTTAATTAGAGTTAATGGTTGCCGAACTTTTGATCACTTTTATTGTATTTAATGTTTTTATTGGTAATTAAGAGCTAATTAGAGCTTTAAGTATGTTGGTTTATTCTTTGTTGATATTAATTAAGAGTTAATTAGAGCTTTTTAGAGTTTTAAGTATGTTGGTTTGTTCTTTGTTGACATAGAAGCTCTCTCAGGATACCGGATTGATTAGCATTAATATTCAACTTCATACGAAATCAAAGCCTTCATAGAAGCTCATTTGATTTTAAGCTTACAGTAACAAATGCATGGTTTAGTAATTAAGAAAACAGGGGGCAATGTCATTGCCACTTGTCCTTTGTTTTTCTTGTTATTTCCTCAGCAACCAAGCACAATCTTGCACTCATTTAATGATATAGAAGTTACCAATATTATTTTTCGGGTCAGTTACAGACAATACTGAGTCAAGGTTCTCAAAACTCAATTGGAAAACCAGCGACTTTCTATGAACGAAACGAAGAGTATGCCTTGATGAGATGCAAAGAAATTTGGACCAACAGATTCCCAGCTGAGCCTGTTGAGAATATCAAAACAGGTCAGTTCAGTTTATGGTTTTTAATATATGGCTTATTTGGACCTTAGTAATTGTATTAATAACAGTTTCGACTACTTATCTGGTATGAGTATCATCAGCCACCATGTATTTTAAACTTTGCCCTCCGTGCTTTTCTCTGAATTTGTATTTTCCAGAGATTCAACATCTATGTGTATTGAATCTAAATTGTGACTATGACAATGATGTTATTTTTTTCCCAACTTTTTGTTCTACCGTTTTTTCAAATTTCTTGTTTTTATCTGTGATTACTGGAGGTTAGCTGCTTAAAGAGATTTAAATTAAAATTACATTCCCAAATTTCATTTGGTTTCTATTGAGTAAAATGCATTGTGATTTGAATTAAATTCCCAAATTTCATTTGGTTTAAATTGACAGAATTAATGTAATATAATATAAATACCAGCTTTGTTTGCAGCACATACAGGGACAAAGCTGGTATTTCCATTATATCAGGGTCATTGAATCCATTGATTTGACAAATGATAATAAAAAAAATTTAAATTCGGTCAAGTGCATTTTTGTTTTTACAGTGAATATCACTGTTTTAAATGGAAACTATTAACAAAATATAACACTGGCATATTTAAGTGGTATTTTAAAAGTCTGAAGGTGGAAAAGTGTTATTAAATCATTTTTTGGGTGGGAAAAAGTTTTAACTCTTTTTATAATTCTCTTAGATTTTCCTCATTGTTTTTAAACCTGACTCATTAAGGGACCCAGTAAGGCCATCGGGTCTTGAGTTGACAATCCTACCAGTTAAATTGGTGGTTTTCGGTGATCTAAAAAGTTTAAAATCTTACAAACACACTTATAAAAATACGAATCAATCCCTATAGGTTTCAAATTTAGCAAATACACTCCTATAATCTGTTTGGGTTTTACTTTTCTGGCCAAATTCTGGGGACAAAAATTTAATCTGACACCACCACTTGAACCATCGTCTCTTATTCTACAAAAACCCTCTAACACCGAAACTTGATAGCCCCCCGTTTGTTGGCTGTGACTCGTGTATATTGCTACGATTGGGTTGATTTTTTCAGCCAAATTTCGGTTGATTTCAGCATTCAAAATTCAATCAAATACCACAACTAAACCACCGACCACCCCTCTACAAAACCCCCTTAACCCCGACACTTGGTAGCCCTCCGTTCGTCAGTTGTGACACGCATATTAGGTTGAATTTTTCAGCCAAATTCTGGCTTATTCCGGCATCCAAAATTCAATTCGACATCACTTCTTGAACCATCAACCCCCACTCTACAAAAGCCCTCTAATCCCGACACTTGGTAGCATCTCGTTCGCTGACAATCAAATTAGAGATTTTGGGAATAGTGAAAAATGGTAATCCGGACTGGAGAGGCTACCAGGTCCTTGTTCAACTGGTCCGGTCTAGTTTTTAAAACAATGGTTTTACTACCGGTCTAGTTTTTAAAACAATGGTTTTACTACCATAGCTGACGAAAACTTTTAATTTAGCTATGGGTTGTATATAACTATAGATGAGTTCTTAAAGTTGGTGGCCAAAATACAAACCATATATTTAATGTTATCACTTATAATACTTATAAAATTACAAGGTCCAAACATTATTTGACTTAAATTTTGTTTTCCTTTAAATAAAATAAAATAAAATAATTTATTAGTCTTTGTCCACAATTATTATTAGATAAGATTTTTGTTATTGAGAAAAGCGGAAAAAGAAAATTAGTGAATGAAAGAAAGTTGTGTATACAGTTGAAGCCTGGTGGATTTTGTCAAACCTAATTTTTATAAGTAATATTACACTTTGTAACGGAATCTCATAAACTTTCTCAAATAATTTCGATATGATAATTCGTAATTGGTTTTTGATGAATTTTTCCATTAGATTAATTATGAGTTGATAGATTATGAATTATCACATTTGGATTATAAGAGAGAGTATAAGATTAGATTGTAAGTCAATCTTTATTGAATTTTCGTAACATAAACCACACAAAATCGAGAAAAAAATAATCTAATTTGAGGTTTGCATGAAGTTTCCCACAGACTCCACTTGGATCCACTCAGATTAAACTCAATATCACCTTGCTCTTTCACCGGCTGTGGTGGATCTTGTTCTTGAGTATTTTGTGGTGGTTCTTGATCTTTTGCTTCAGGAGGTTGCTCTTGTTGTGGTGGTGGTGGTGCTGACGAGTCAGGTTGAGGTTTCTTTTCTCCTTCAGGCACCGCATTTCTGGAGCTGGTGGTTGTGGTACAGCTTCAGTTTCAGCTTTGGCACCTTCGAACGGTTCTTCAGTGGGTTTCTCATCAGTCGGCGGTGACGATTAAATGCTGGACAGAGCTTCAGCCTTTTCATCAGGCTTCGCCTCTTCAGGAACAGGTGGATCTTTTTCCGGCGGTGCAACGGGCGGCGCTGGAACAGCATCAACATAATAAATCTTCAACCCAATTTCACCTTGTATCCAACTCAGCAAACTCATTTTCTCAAGAGGATAATAAATCAAAGCTTCTTCTCCTTTCTTAACAAAATGAATCAACCGAAGCCTCCCAAGAAATTGTTTCTCCTCGTGGGGCCATAACTTTTATCGTGGTAGACGTCGAGTTCAAGCATGTCACTGAAAGCTTCCGATGGCTTCTCCACGTTGAATTCAAGAACCTCGTTCCATGAGGGGTTCAATTCGCGAATGACAGTACCGGTTTTTCTTCGTTAGCCATAGTAGTCGATCACAATGTAAGGACTTGAAGAGCCGTGTTCATCTTTTGGCATCAGATCGCGTGCATCCACGACTTCTACAGTCAGTTTGCCAGATGAAGCCATTTGATGAATTAGGGTTTTCAGAAGAAGAGATGGAGAGATATGTATTGGTGTTGATGCGTGATTTTGACACCAATGACTCACACATACAAAGCGTTTAACTGTTCTTAGAAATTATACGTGAATGATTAGGATAATCGAATGCAAAGACTAAATAACAAATGAGTAATGGTTTTTAAAGTGGTTCAGATGCATAAAACGAATCCTACGTCCTCTGTTCTTTTACATATGAGAGATTACAAGAGGCTGCATATAGCAAACAGTGAGCAAAGGTACAATAATTAGGTATTTAGATAGAATATCAAGTCAATCTCTTTCTCGCAGATTATCTTTGCTCTAAAATTTAAAGATTACAATCAGAATGTGAGTTCAGTATCAGAATCCCCAAAATGAGAGGAGGAATCCTTTATTTATAGTAGAGGAATTCAAGGTAAAGATTACAAATCTGCAAGTGGGTAGGTGTCGTGCAAATCCTTCATTGCGTCCCATTGGCTGATAACTTAGGAAATATCCTCAAATTACTTGGGGCTTAGATAGGTGTGTGGCTCTCATTCACTCATAGACAAAACCTGAATTTGCCAAGTTGGTGATAGCCATATTCTTCCTATCTTGGGGCGACGTGGCAACTCCTAGATGACACAAAGCCTTTCTGAACTCTAATTGGTGCTTACTAATGTAAGCTTACGTCAGCCCTGATTTTTTAGGAATAACAGAAGCTCCCCAGTTCTTAAGGTTCAAGAATTGAATCTTGAGAACTTCATGATCATGCCGCGACCTGACTTGTTACGATGAGTATTCGCCTGAACTAACAGTTGAAGATAGCCATATTGTTACAAACAATATGAGGTTGTTGGCTTAACTGGACCAACAAACTGAGTAAAGGTTGCGACATGAATCTTCAAGAGTTGCACAAGTGACCTGAGGTGATTGTTTCGAAAGGTTCAGCGACCCATGTCAGATTTTGCTTAGTGCTATAACGACGTGTTTTGAACTATATCTGTCTATCGCGACCTGAAAATACTTAGGACATTTTGCTGTCGAAAGTTGAGAATCACTTTGCTTCGAGTTTGACACGTGGAGAAGAGTGTTTTATTCGAACCACCTTTTCAGATGTTATTTGTTGTGCTTGACAGTTGTTTTAGTCAATAAAATAAGCTTTATCTAACAGACATGTCTTTGCACAATAAGTGTCAGCCATGAGCATTAAATGCAAGCTATGCTGAAACGACATTCTCTTTTGAAGCATTAAATGTGGATGAGGACACATTTAATGTGGAAGAGATAATCATGCCGACGTTTGGCGATTTCAATGAAGGGAAACGCCGGTTGATCTACACGAAGCGTGAGGGTTACTCTTCGCACAGATTGATGACACGTGATCATGATCAATGGTTGTTAACGTGTCCTGCCCAAACGTCGCTTATGAAAGAAACCAAGCGTCATCTTTTTCCCTATAAAACCCTAAGCCCATTTCAAGTTTTTCACAGAACTTAAACTTTCAGAGAGAAAAATAGCGTTTTTACACTCAAGAGATTAGTTCATCCTCTTCCCGGTTGATGCACACTCGTCGCTATGACAGAACATCCATTCCCAACAATCAAGAGGTAAAGAAAATTCTTCTCTTTTTCTCTTTTTCATTCCTATTAGAAAACTTAGTTTTTACAGTAATAGTGGGTATAAACGCCTAGTAGGCTCAGATAGTGAACATTCCTGGGTAGTGTTTAAAAAGAAACACTCTTAAGAGTTGAAACCTAGGGTGTAGATCTTTGGAAAATCACCCTTAAGAATTTTTAGGGTTTTGGCAGCTATGGAAGAGAAACCAGGGTTTCTTTTACTCTTTTGAGTCGTCGTATGGGGTAATGTAAAAGGAGACTGAGTCACCTCTACATGTCGCACATTTTTAGACTCTAAGAGCTATGGACATCCATGAGGCGATAACAACTAGAGAAAGAAGCTCCCAACCACTGGGCACCTCAGTAGGTCCAGGGCAGGTGATACGAATAACAATTATGAAGGATGAGATACAAAAAGTGATAGAACAATACGCGATCAACTTAAATGTCTTCCAACATAGGTCGCACACTACTCAAGATCCTTTTGAGGGAATAGTTGTGATCTCGAAAACAATCTTCAAATGCGGAGTGAGGATACCTTTCACCCCTACATCAGGTCAATCCTTGATCACTTTCAGGTCACGCCATTCTAGTTGACGCCAAATGCGTATATGATAGCGGTCGCTTTGTATATCGCATATTTAGCAAACACAACCTCGACGAGCCAACAACAGTGGAACTCGACTACGCCTATTACCTAAAGAAGATTAAAGACAAGGATTCATACTGAAAGATGGAATGCATAGAGAATGATGCATGTGATACAATAACATGTATATTCATATTTTGCAAAAAAATTCAATCAAATTGAAAACAAGTAAGGTATAACTTGTTACCTTAAGTCCTTAGCAATCTTGAAGACTTTTAATTTCAAGAGAAATTAACCAATAGAGTATCCACACTAAGGTAAAAGAAGAATTAGGTCAAGAGAGATATTTAGGGTTCTTAGAAATTTTTTGATCTCTATCTCAAAAATTGATATATCATTTTCTTTATATATGTAGCCTTGTAAACAATTCAATAATTGTTTTTGACTTTCTTAAACAATTCCATAATTGTTTTGGAGTTGTAAATAATTCCATAATTATTATGAAGTTGTTAAACTTCTTTAAATAATAACATTGGATTAACATTTAATCACAATTAACAATTTAACTCTTAAATTGTTTACATAACAATTTAACCCTTAATTTGTTCATATGTTTATAATTACAACCCATTGTTAAATTCAACTTAATATAGAGAAAATGATTAGTTATGAACAATTTAACTCTTAAATTATTCATAATAACTAATATAACCATCCATTGAATCTAATTCAATGATAATAATATAAATAACTTTATTACCCTCGGTAGGTGCTAGCCAACATTGGGTAATCAACTCTCTTTGGCTATTTCTCCATTCTCCTTAGTTTTTATGTGTGACCTCTTAGGTTCACTGTGGCCTAGCCGTGGGCCTAATATCATAGTCTATTTTGATATGTTTTGCCATAACTCTTTATGAACAAAACTCTCACCGATTATGGTAGACATCTAGCAATGCTCCATAACCCCTAAGTCACAACGAAGATATACTCCAACAAAGCCTTTTATATTATACGCACCATAAAATCAAATCCTTTTGTTGTCTAATCCCAATTAAGAATTGATTCATGGTATGTCAAAATCCTTATCTTAATCTTATATCAAATTGACAATCAATACATATGGAACGTGTCACCATGAAACAACCTTTCAGGTATCATTTTATATATACCATGGCCGGAGATTTCCCTTTTCTAATATATCTTGACATTTATCTAGGAACTTGATATCAATCTATACCAAGTCAACAGATCCCATCTTGACTATCACTTGTCCTCACACATAAACAACATATGACCAAATCGACTTATTAACACATGACATAATTAGCCTCATGTTTATACACCATATGAACCATATGCGTTCATGCAGAATCCAACTGTGATATATTATGTCTAAGGATTAATAATACACTAGTATGATCTTATGATGAATCATTGACTATATTTTAAATGTCCATGTGATTCATCATAAACAGCCATATTCGATAAACAGTTCACTAACTACTTATCCATGCTAATGCCCTAGTGATATAACTTTTATAATCACTCACACTAATACCATCACATGATATTCTACGGAGGCATTCAGGATGCCTACTAATGTAATATTATTGCCCAATTAGTAATATTACCCTATGTAGGGAATACTTTGATGATTTTGATCTTCTAAAGATTTGTATCATTCGGACATTTCACATACAATACATATATATATATATATAAATGAAGCAATAAATCACATGTGAAATAAGAACACTTTCTTCTATTTATAAGATAAAAATGTATATACAAAATATATACATTAACATATATATATATATACAAAACATAATACCTTGAAACCGACGACATTGGTTCCTAGGGCATACACTAACACATACTACCTCTCTAAGCGATCAACGATTGAAGGAGGGATATTTGGTTATCCTAGCAACGTCGGGGCTTTTGAGACCAAGTATTTCTTCTTTGAGTATGATGAAATCTGTAAATTTAAGGAGCCGAGTAGGTTTTCTTTTTAATTTCCAAACTACTTATCCTTTATCTTTAACTCTTCCTTAATAAATAAGGCTAATGAATTTTTTGCTTTCTTGTAGAAAACAAAACGACCAGATTGTCAGCGCTAACTGATTTCAGTTGCATCGAGGCATTTGGCTAATTGCCCGACTAGAGTCGCAACACAAAGCTGCTCATGACTACTGCCAATCTTCAAAAGTACGGGTTTTTCATTCCTGAGGCATCTTTGGAAGCTCCAACTTGTAAGTATTTCTCACGTAGAAAAACCTTAAGTCTTTATTAACAAAAGAAGATTTTTTTTTGCTGATGCCTTTTCATGTCATGCAGTAACTATGCCACCAAAGGTCCTGAAGACATCGAAGAAACCTAGGGGAGGGGGGTGTTTACATTCCCTATGATTAACCCGACCAAACTAGCTGGAGCGAGCTCCAGTGATATCCCAATGAGGGGGATACGAATTGGTGCTGAAAGGCAACAACCCCTTGAGCGACGCAAGGAAGCTCCCTGGCCCGTGGCCGCTCGCTCTACAAAGTAGAAGACCATGGGCCAGAAGACCAAGAAAAGAAAACAAATAGCCACCGAAGAAGAAACTGAATCTGAATCAGAAGGCTTCGGGGTAGTGCTAGACAAGCTTCAGCCTTATCAAGTCTTCTCTGTGAGGACGTCCTCAAGTGATGCTCTAGGGACTTCGGCTACTCCCAGGATTTCGTAAAGGGAAAAGGGAACGACCACGACTACTCAAGGGGAAGCAAACGAGTAATGGGTCAAAGGGGTTCCTACCCCCACAAAGCTAGACTTGTCCGTGTTGGATCTACTAGGGCAACTATCGGATCATTTACGATCGGTGGTTTACACCCTCTTAGAATGCCAAGTGGCCACCACACTTCAAATGCAAAGTCAGGTAAAATGACTTGTTCTCTTCAAGAATTTTTCCATACAAGTCGACCTTTTAGTTTTTTAAGATCTTAAAAAACTAACTTTTTATTCCTTTTTCATGTAGTCTTTGCTCGCCCTGAATGTGGCCCAACAAAGGATGAAGATTGATTTTGCTGGTAAACTCCATGAATTGAAGGAAGAAATTGTCAAACTGAAGCAAGATCTCGCGGCGTCAGATGTAGAGGCAAAGGTTTCCCATATTTAGGCACATGTGTACCTGACAGAAAGAAATTCTGCTATTTGAGCAACTAACTTTCAGAAAACTAAGCTCGAGAAGAAAGGTATCAATAACAAGGAGCTCCAACGAACAATAGCAAGACTCACCAAAGAGTTGAGCTAGAGAGAAAATAAGCGGCAAGCGAGCTCGGAGCAAGAAAAAGCAGTAGAAAAGACTCGAGCTAAGTTATGGGAAAACTTAGAGAGAGAGAGAAAAAAAATGGCACTATGAGCAGATCTTGAGATGGCTTAAGGTCGAGTCACTTCGCTAACTGAGTAGATGAAGCGATAGAACCTTGAGCTGGAGAAGAAGGCTGCTCACTATGCACAATAAGCTATTTATAGCTTACGGTTGAGAAATCCAGACATGGATATCTTCGACTCCCCGAGGACTACCAAGCAGCTTTTATTGCTATGGTCGAGGCCGATGAACACAAAGAACAAAAGCTTGCCCTGGAGAACGATCAGTAGGAAACAGATATCCCTAAAGATCGAGCAATCGACCCGGAGGTCAGTAATCAGCCATACTACTAAGAGGTCGCAGCTAAGGATCCTAGAAATGAATAGTAATGATCGTTCTCTTCTCTGCTTGAATAAAGTCTTTTTTTCTTATCTTTTTTGATGTGGCTCCTAGCCATCCCTTGTACATATTTATGGAATATATAGAAAGGAATTTTTGACCAATTGTGATAGCACTTTTATAACTTAAGCACTTCACAAAACAAATATAGCATATTTGATCATTGAACTTGTAGAATGTTATAAATAACAAGATTATTAAAAACTTGAGATTACAACACAAGTATTTCTTTGAGGAGAATTGAACAATCGTATTCATGATATTTATAACAATGAAAACTTTACAAGTAAAAAAACGATCAAGCTATAAGCGAGTTCGGAATCATTGATAAGAAGGGCAAAGATGTTCAGCATTCCAAGCTTGCGACACTTCAGAACCATTAAGTCTCTTAAGGTGATATGTTCTAGGTCGTATTACCTTAGCGATGCGATATGGACCTTCCTAGTTAGGTCCTAATACCCCCGTACTTGTCTCTCTTGTGCCAAGAATGACTTCTTTCAAAACCAGGTCACCAACTTAGAAGTCTCTTCTTTTAACTTTAGAGTCGAAGAATCTTTTTGCTTGCTGTTGGTAGGAAGCTATCCTTAACCGAGCTTTGTTGCGGTGTTCCTCGATTAAGTCCAGACTTGCACGTAAGACTGTTTCATTGTCTATTTTATTGTAGAATTGTCTTCGGAGTGAACCAGCTCCTACTTCCACTGGAATCATTGCCTTGTAGCCATATGCTAGCGAGAAGGGTGTTTCTGAAGTAAAGGTTCTCGGAGTTGGTTCTATATGCCCATAAAACTTCTGGAAGATCATCGGCCCAATTGCCCTTGGCTGCACCAAGCTTGACCTTCAATGTGTGCTTGATAGTCTTGTTGACAACTTCAACCTGACCATTAGCCTATAGTCTTGCTAGTGAGACAAATTTCTTATGAATCCCTAGCTCTTCGCAAAATTGTTTGAATTTCTCATTGTCGAACTGATTCCCATTATCAGAGATGAGTGTTTGAGGAATCCCATAGCGGCACATTATATTCTTAAAGATGAAGTTTGTAAGTTTCTTTGTAGTGATCATGACCAAATTCTCTGCTTCGACCCACTTAGTAAAATAATCCACTGCAACCACTACATACTGAAAGTTGGAATGCATGGAGAATGATGCATTAATACTATAATATGTATATTAGTATTTTGCAAAAAAAATTCAATCAAATTGAAAACAAGTAAGGTATGACTTGTTACCTTAAGCCCTTAGCAACCTTGGAGACTTTTAATTTCAAGCGAAATTAAACAAAAGAGTATTAGGTAAAAGAAGAATTAGGCCAAGAGAGACATTTAGGGTTCTTAGAATTTTTTATCTCTACACTAAAATTGATATATCTTTTTCTTTATATATGTAGCCTTGTAAACAATTTAATAATTGTTTTGGACTTCTTTAAACAATTCCATAATTGTTTTGGTGTTGTAAATAATTCCATAATTATTATGAAATTATTAAACTTCTTTAAATAATAACATTGGATTAACATTCAATCACAATTAACAATTTAACTCTTAAATTATTTACATAACAATTTAACCCTTAAATTGTTTATATATTTACAATTACAACCCATTGTTAAATTCAATTTAATATAAAGAAAATGATTGATTATGAATTGGAATTCCATTTAATTCCAATTAGCAATTTAACTCTTAAATTATTCATAATAACTAATATAACCCTCCATTAAATCTAATTCAATGATACTAATATAAATAACTTTATTACCCTTGGTATGTGCTAGCCAACCTTGGATAATCAACTCCCTTTGGCTATTTTTCCGCTCTCCTTAGTTTTATGTGTGACCTCTTAAGTTTACTGTGGCCTAGCCGTGGACCCAATATCATAGCCTATTCCGATATGTTTCGTCATAACTCTTTATGAACAAAACTCCCACCGATTATGGTTGGCATCTAGCAATGTTATAACCCCTAAGTCACAATGATAATATACTCCAACGAACCCTATTATAATCATACGCGTTATCAAATCCTTTCGTTGTCTAATCCCAATTAAGAATGGATTCATGGTATGTCAAAATCCCTGTCTTAATTTTATATCAAATTGACAATCAATACATACGGAATGTGTCACCATGAAACAATCTTTCAGATAAAATTTTATATACCCCGGTCGAAGATTTCCCTTTTCCAACGTATCTTGACATTTATCTAGGAACTTGATATCAATTTATACCAAGTCAATAGATCTCATCTTGACTATCACTTGTCTTCACACATAAACAACACATGGCCAAATCGACTTATTAACACATGACATGATTAGCCTCATGTTTAGACACCATATGAAACATATGCATTTATGCAGAATCCAACCGTGATATCTCAGGTCTAAAGATTAATAATACGCTAGTACGATCTTATGATGCATCATTGACTATATTTTAAATGTCCATGTGATTCATCATAAATGGTCATATTTGATAAACAGTTCACTAACTGCTTATCCATGTTAATGCCCTACTTATATAACTTTTATAATCACGTACACTAATACCATCACATGATATTTAACGGAGGCATTAAGCATGCTTACTATGTAATATTATTGCCCAATTAATATTACCTATGTAGGGAATACTTTGATGATTTTGATATTCTAAAGATTTGTATCATCCGGACATTTCACATATAATACATATATATAAATGAAGCAATAAACCCCATGTGAAAGAAGAACACTTTCTTTTATTAATAAGATAAAAATGTATATACAAAATATATACATTAACATATATATACAAAATACAAAGCATAATACCTTGGAACCGACGACACGATTGGTTCCTAGGGTATACACTAACACATACTTGATGCCCCCTCTACCGATTGACATAGGTCCGATGAGATCAATTCCCCACATAGAGAATGACCAAGGACTGGTCATCGTCGTTAACTAGTAGGAAGGAGCTCGCGGGATGTTCGCGAATCTCTGGCAACTTATCACATTTCTTTACAAAGTTGAAGACATCTTCGTGAAGTAGGAGCCAATAATATCCCTGAAAAATAATTTTATTGGCAAGAGATCGTGCCAGTGTGATTACCACAGATCCCTTCATGTATTCTCACATGATAAAGTCTGTTTCATCATCCATTACACATCAGATGAGGGGAGTGCTAAACCCTCGCTTATACAACTGATCTCTAATGAGAGTATAATGAGCAGCTCGAGTTCGCAAGAGTCTTGCATAAATCTTGTTGTTGGGCAAAATCTCATCTCGGAGATACTGAATAATTGGAGTCATCTAGGAAATAGATTCGGTTGTAGCTACGGCTTCTCAAGCGGGCTGATGCTAGGAACCTTGATGTATCGAATCGAAATACTATCTGGAGCATCGAAATCCAGCGATGAGGCTATCTTTGCCAAAGCATCCGCAATAGAGTTACTGTCTCTTGAGATTTGCTTGATCCTACAATGCTTGAAGGGCTCGAGTGTGGCCTTGGCTTTCTTCAAATAACTGATCATATTATCTTCTTTGGCTTGATGCTCTCCCAAAATCTAATTAACAATCAATTGGGAGTTGCTATTAATGTCGATCATATCTAATCCTGTTTCTCTTGCTAATCACAGACCAGCAAATAGCGCCTCATATTCAGCCTCATTATTTGTAACTTTCAACCTAAACCTATAATAAATACGAGTCCCCTCGAGACTAATGAGTAAAAGACCAGCTCCGACTCTTCTCCTATTCGAAGACCTATCAACATTAAGGCTCTAGGTTGACAAGTTTCAAACAGTTTCCTGGACAACTTTGCTGGCTGGTTGGCTATTCGGATTCCCAATCTAGCTGATGAGAGAACTCCAAAATAAAATCAGCAACAGTCTGTCCTTTGATTGTTTTTCGTCTATAATGTAGATCGAATTGACTTAATTCCTTAGCCCACTTAAGCAACTTACTTGAAGCCTCCGACTTCTAAAAAACTTGTCTAAATAGGTAGTTGGTTAATACATGGATGGTGTAAGCATGAAAATAAGGTCGCAGCTTCCTGGAAGCGATTAGTAAGGCATAAGCTAATCGTTCCACCTCTGGATACCATGTCTTGGCATTCAGTAGTCGCTTTCTCGTATAATATACTGACCACTAAATTTTGCCTTCTTCCCGAATGAGAGCTATGCTGATCGCATACTGAAAGATGGACATGTAGAGAAATAAGATTTCCTTGGGAAGTGGCTTGGACAGGAGAGGTGGCTTTCCGAGATGTTCTTTTATACTCTGGAAGGCTCACTCACATTCTGAAGTCCATTCAAATCTCTTGTTGGCCCTAAATATATTAAAGAATGGTAAACAATGATTTGTTACTCTTAATATGAAGCGACTGAGAGCCGCTATTCTCCCATTCAAGCTCTGAACTTGCTTTCAATTGACGGAACTTTTCATATCTAAGAAAGCTTGGATCTTTTCGGGGTTGACTTCAATTCCCCGATGGTTAACCATATACCCCGGAACTTTTCATATCTAAGAAAGCTTGGATCTTTTCGGGGTTGACTTCAATTCCCCGATGGTTAACCATATACCCCAGGAATTTCCTTGAGAATACTCCGAATGAACATCTCTACGAGATTGGCTTTGTGATTTGAAGCGCCATGTGACTTGAATAGCATGTCATCAACATAGACTTTCATTAGATCTGATTATACCCTGAATAAGCATCCATATACCTTAACAGCTCGTGCCCTATAGTGGCATTAACGAGCTAATCGATTATGGGCAAAGGGAAACTATTCTTTAGATAGGCTTTGTTGAGATTAGTGAAATCAACATAAGTTTGTTAATTGCCATTGGGTTTCTTCACCAAAATAAGATTGGCAACCCAACTCGGGTAATGAGCCTCCTGAATGAACCTGATTGAAAGAAGCTTATCCACCTCAACCTTAAGAGTAACATAACGTTCTAGGTCCATGTTTCTTCTTTTTTAGTGAACTGGCTTGATCTCACTGTCAATGTTGAGTACATGACATATTACATTCGGGCTGATCCCGACCATGTGAGCTTGAGTCTATGCAAAAACATCAATATTCTGTCTGAGGAAGCTCGTTAGATCTGTAGCGAGCTAAGGGTTGAGATTACTTCCGATTCTCAATACACTGGTCGGCTTTGGTCGACTGATACCTCAGATAGAGTCTCAATAGGCCCACTGTGGGAATACTCCTCTTAAACTTGAGGATTCATGCTGTCTTCCACTAGACCTGGTTGTGGTTTGATCCTGCTGATCGCCATAGCCTGCTCGGGAATGCCTACTGGCTTCCCTTTTCCTTTGCATGTCATCTGCTCTGCTCTTACATAGTAGTCGCGAGATTCAAGCAAAGACCCCTTGACTTCCCCACACCTGTTAGAGTGGAAAATTTCATCTTCAGATGATAGATGGAGGTGACAGCTTTGAAGTTCTAAAGTAGAGGCCGTCCCAATATGCCATTGAAAGCAGACGAACAATCTACTACCAAAAACTCTATCATCTTAGCACTTTGTAGTTCTCAACTGATTCACCATTCTTTAGCAGCACAAGAGATTTACTTACAGCTTCCCTAGCCAATTCTCTATGCTCCTATTCTATGTAACAGGACCTCTTGAATAATACACTAAAAAAAATGGAAAAACTAAGAATCTCTCGAGAAATTTTTTAATTTTGATTGGTTCTACTAATTTTGTCAATTAAAAATATATCTATACACAATATTATTAGTAAGGGGGATTGGTAGATAAAGCGAAAGAATTGTTTCTGGAAATGACGGATAATGGAATTAAGCCAAATGTGGTTGTTTATATCTCTCTAATTACCAAAAACAATTCTTTCGCCCTATCTACCAATCCTCCTTACTAAGACCATCCATAACAAACAATACTGGGCTTACAAATAGCACCCCTTTCATCATTGTGTATACCTCTCTAATTTACAGTTGGTCTCTTGTGGGAAATTTGGAGGATGCTAAAGGCTTATTTATCGAGATGAGATGGCGGATCAAGGTTTTTTTTTTTTTTTTTTTTTTTGTAACGTTACACTTAACTATGATATTAGTTACAAGTTCATTATTGTGTGTAAAAAATAATAGTGAATATGAACATATATTTATTTAAATTCTTGAATTATTTTGTTTTGACATATAACTAATGATTGGTTTTAACAAGTTTTGATAACGATAAACGGTTGGACTTTGATAGTTCTAATAATTTTGTCAATAAAAAATATATCTATACACAATATTAGAAAAATCGATTGAATTCTATTCAGTTGGATTCCATTGTTTGAAATGGAAGAGTTAAAAATATTTTGGTTATAAGATTTTGCTTAAATATTATAAGGTTGAAAGTAGAACATTTAATAGTATAAGAGCAAAGGAGGATGTAACGTGGTGTCTTAAGTTCGAGTCCTCTTTATTAGGGGTGTTACGAACTGGAAAACCAGTTTTTTTTTTAAAATTGGTTTGGTTTTGGTTCACAATTTTTGGTGAACCAGTTTTTTGGTTCGGTTACCAGTTTGACTTATTTTGACAACTGGTTAACTGGTTTTTTTTAATAAAAATCCCAAATCCAATTTATAACAAATCAAACCCTAAAGTACGCTATCTCTAATTCTCCATCATTCCTGCAGCCTCATCTGCACTCACAGCTACAGTCTCGCACTTGCATCGTCGTCCGCTGTGCTCCATCACTCCATTCTCTTCTTCAGTCCTCGTTGTTGTCGTCTCACTCTTTACTCTTCACTTTAGCTTATGCAGGCTGTAACTGCCCATCCCATTTTCTTCACATTTTTTTTTTTTTAAATTTTCCCTTTGTGACTTGGGTCGAACCACCCCGAGGCTCTATTGTTGTGATCAAGGAATTCTAACAAGAGCCCTCTCCCTCATCCACAATGCCTACTGCCAGGGGCGGATCCAGCATCCTGGGCCTACCCTCAAATTTTGAAAAAAAATTGTAAATATTTATAATTAATGATTTTTATATAGAAAAAGTACAAATATATATGGCCCACAATCAAACTAAATGCTATAATATGTTAATGCAATAGGCTCACCCATCATAAATATTGCGGCTATGCGCTGGCCCACTAGTTTCATTAGTACAAATATATTATATATATGCCATATGCAGCCAATCTCTATAGGACCACAACTTTTGTATCCCTAATTTTATTTAGTGAGTGCGCGTCTCTTTCTTTTTGTCTTATTGGCTCGGTTGAAGTTACAACTTTTGAAGATTATTTTTTGTTTTATCAGTTTTAGGTATGTATATTACTTATTTTAGTTTAGTTTATTTTAGGGTTAAATCATATTTGTTTTTATGGAGGTTTTTTATTCTGATGAAAAAAAGTATAAATCTTTTGAGTTTGTTTGATTTTGTAATTGGTAGAAAACATTATTATTAATTTGTGACTTTAGATATCACAAATACATTTATAAAATTAATTTTTTATATAATTAGAGGACAGCTTGATTTGCACCAATCATTAATATATTAATAATGATATTTTTATTATTTTATAATGTGATTAGTTGACCAAGTATGCTCTAATAGTAATTAAATTAAATCTAGTTGGTCTATGCCAATAATTTAAATAAGTCAAAAAATTGATTAGCGAATTATATAAGTTTTTAAATTTCACTAAAATGATTTTAAATATAAGAAAATTAACACAATAAAATGATTAATTAATTGCTAAAATAATCTTTTAATTAGATCTAATTGTTACATCTAAAAACATGATAAGTTAGTCCTTATAATTTTATTAATTAAAGTTTCATCGGTCTTTCTTTAAATGTATCATATTATCTTTTTTTTTATTTGATAGCTATGATATCCAATCATTTCAAGAGATTAAAGAAAATTCCAGCAGAAATTGTTGATGGAGACTCTATTGATATTGAGGTTAATCAAATCCCATTAAAAGAAGAAGCCCCACATCAGCAACAACAACACCAAGTAAAAGAAGTTCAACCTTCGGTCGGGATGTTCAATTTAGATGAGCTTGAAACTGATCCAAGATTGAGGATACCAATTAATGAGATGGAAGTTCGAAGAGCATACTTGTTGAAAGGTCTTTGCCAACCTAAAGATCATAACTTTCCTTTCACTCTTTTCGGAGATAAAAAGCGTAGGTTTACACTAGAGTGGTACAAAGAAGGTCCAAGTTGGATGGAATATAGTGTGGCAAAAGATTGCATCTTTTATTTAAATTGTTATCTTTTCAAAACTGATTATGGTGACCAAATAGGTTGTGAAGTTTTTGTGAGTAAGGGATTTAATAATTGGAAAGATAAAACGAAAGTGAAAAAACATGTTGGAGATCATTCTAGTACTCATAACCAATGTCATGTCAAGTGTATTGATTTGATAAACCAAAGGCAACACATCGATGTAAATCTTGCTTGCATGTCGAAAAAGGCCAAATTGGACTATCGCATTCGCTTGAATGCATCAATTGATTGCATTAGATTTCTTTTACATCAAAGATTGGCATTTCGTGGTCATGACGAGTCAGTTGAATCTGAAAATCAAGGTAACTTTATAGAACTATTGAAGTTTTCATCCAATCATAATGACGACATAAAAAAAATTGTGCTGGAAAATGCTCCGAAAAACCATCAAATGACGGCCCCCAACATCTAAAGGGAATTAACTAGTGTTTGTACTCATTTTACAACTAAGAAAATTATTGCAGAAATTGTGAGAGATAAACAACCATTCTCTTTACTAGTTGATGAATCTCGTGATGTGGCAGTGAAAGAACAAATGGCTATTGTTTTTCGCTATGTGGACAAAATAGGTTGTGTTATTGAACGTTTTATCGGGGCTGTGCATGTTAAGAATACTTCTACAAAGTCTTTGAAAATTGCAATAGATGCTTTTTTTGTAAAGCATAGATTGAGTTTGACAAGTTTACGGGGGCAAGGTTACGATGGAGCAAGCAATATGAGAGGTGAGTTCAATGGTTTGAAGACTTTGATATTGAGAGAAAATAAATCAGCTTTCTACATTCATTGTTTCTCTCATCAACTCCAACTGGCGCTAGTCAAAGTTGTAAGTAACCATTCGGCATTGGGTGAATTTTTTCAATCTCTTTCTATGTTATCAAACACTATAGCGGCATCTTGTAAGCGCAGAGATCTTCTACGTGATAAACAATATGAAAATGTGATATCTTTGATTTCTAATGGTGATCTTCATATGGGACGAGGTTTGAATCAAGAATGCACTATTAAACGACCAGGAGATACACGTTGGGGTTCACACATAGGGACAATTCATAGTGTCATAAATTTATTTTCTTCTGATGTTGATGTGCTTAGGGTGATTGAGATTGAAGGAGACGATTGGCAAAACAAAAGTCAAGCAAGGAGTTTATTACGAATCATGGAGAATTTTGAATTCGTCTTTTTGTTATTCTTAATGAAAAGAGTATTGGGAATCACAAATGAACTGTCACAAGCATTACAAAGAAAAGATCAGGATCTTCTTAATGCCATACAATTTGTACAACTTTCGAAGCGTCGATTGCATAAAATGAGAAATGAAGACACTTGCTTCGACATATTGTTAAAAGAAGCTTCTGATATGTGCAAAGATAATGACATACCAATCTTGGAGAATATGGAAGATAACTTTGGGAGGACAAAACGGGGGATTGCGCCAATTACGAATAAACATCATTTTAAGGTGGAATTGATGTATACAATTTTGGATAACATTCAAAAATAACTCAATAATCGTTTTGATGAAGTAAATATGAGGTTGCTTCAATGTATGTCATCTCTTGATCCAAGTAACTCTTTTGTTGTATTTAACAAAGATAGATTACTTGAATTTGCAAAGTTCTATCTTGCTGATTTTCCTCAACACGATATTGGGTTGCTCGATGATCAACTTGAAAACTATTATGAGGATGTTAGCACCAATGCTAATTCTAAAAAAAGGGTTGAATTTAAGAAGGATGTTGCTTACAACAAAATTTTCTTGCTTATTAAATTAGCATTGGTTTTGCCTATGGCTACTGCAATAGTTGAAAAGGTGTTCTCTGCAATGAATCTTGTGAAAAATAGTTTTCGTAATCGAATGGGAGACAACTGGATGAACAATTGCTTGGTGGTTTACATTGAAAAGGAAGTTTTTGCTACAATTGAAAATGAAGATATCATTGAACACTTTCAGAATATATCGAAGCGGAAAATCGTGT
This sequence comes from Pistacia integerrima, assembly GCA_026225825.1. Classification (NCBI taxonomy): domain Eukaryota; kingdom Viridiplantae; phylum Streptophyta; class Magnoliopsida; order Sapindales; family Anacardiaceae; genus Pistacia; species Pistacia integerrima. Next base: position 5,147,475 of record CM047748.1, read on the forward strand.
TAAATTGAAGATCTTTAGGTATACCATTCTAACTTGCTTTCATATTTAAACAATCAATATCCATATATTCAAATCTTCAGGTATACCATTCTAACTTGATTTTTTGGTCAATACACAGAGGATGTGTGGATCTTTAATCTCGACAGTTGAGTTTTGATATTAACGTCTGGATTTGGAGTTATACAGCATGAAGTTTGACTACTTCTCTGGTGATTTTAATCTATCTCTTTGTAAACTTTTATGTATTTTACTTGTGTTAGAGTTGTGATTGACCTCTAAATTTGTGTAGAATATTTTTGGTAAATTGTGGTTGCTGTAAACTCTTTTGCTTAAGGTTTGGTGGTTTTTTAAAAGTTTCCACTAGTTGTTTGGCAAACAATGGCGGAGCCGTGGAGGCCCCCCCTGGGCAAAAATCCTGGCTCTGCCACTGCCTACTACTCCATCATTTTGTCTACATCACTACAGTGTCCCATGCTTTTGTGTGCATAACGTTTTTGTTGTGTCTTTTTTTAATCTGTGCTATTGTATTCTCTATTTTGAGTTTTGTTTAGTTTTTGTGGCTATGAATGAAGCTTAGGTTGGCTTATTTAATTTTTCATGTCAATTTTTGCGGTGTGATGTTGCATCATTTTGAAACTGTCTGGATTAGATGAAGAATTATTTTACATCATACTGGTGAACATTCATACAATTGACTGTTAAGAATATAGTACTGATAGTGCACTAAACCAGAAATCTAGTTTGGTTAAAAAAAATAAAAATCGTTTCGGATTGGTTAACTGGTTTTGAACACCCCTACCCTTATTGGTGAAAGAGCAAGAGAATGATCTAACATGTTTTTTCAAGTTTGAGTTCTCATGACCTTTAATAGGGGTGTTCGAGTTAATATGCGTGTATTTCAACTAATCTCTCGAGTTTTTGAAACTATCGATACGGTAGGAGTTTCAGTGGCTAATATGGTCTCTCGAGTTCAAGTCCCCATCGCCCCTAATAGGGGTGGTCATTAGAGTTCTTACTCTGTCGATAGCTTCAAAGTCTCGAGGGATTAATTGAGGTGTGTGCAAGTTGGTCTAAACACCTTTGATCATTAAAGGAAAAAAAAAAAAAGTAGAACATTAAGTACTTAATTTTGTTTTTTTTTTTTTTTTTTTTTTTATAATAAAGAAAATAGTCCTGAACTTTTAATAAAAAAATTATTTTTATAATTCTATTTAAGCTTTACTGCCATTTAAACAGGATAATAAGTAGCTTACAAAAACTTTAAATTTAGTTATGGGTTGTATATGTGAGTTCTCAAAGTTGGTGGCCCAAGTAAAACTTCACTTCCACTATGGGCCGTTATAATAGCCCAAATACTAGGGGGCTTTTACAACATCATTACTATAATACCTTTCTAACTTTGGGAAGAAATCTAATTAGAGTAATATTACATCAACAATCTTCTCTCACAACCTTGACGTGATAACTCGTAATTGGTTAGTACATAATCAGTCTTATATGAGTTCTACTAATTAATTATAAACTAACCAATTGCGAGTTGTCATATTAGGATTGTGAGAGAAAGTGTTGTTGGTATAGTATTACTTATCTAATTAATTACATGTAGCTATAAAAAGTTAATAAAAGTATTTAAAAATTATTTTTAATAAAAAATATAATAATTATAACTTGTTGCTCTTCTTTCAAAGTCGGCAATGGATTACGGTCAACAAATTCCTTAAAATCTAGTGGGAGATACCAATTTTTTTTTTTTAAATTTATCCTTTCAACACGGATCCATGTGATGGATTGAAAATTTTCAACAATTTAATATAAGAATCCGAGTCGCAAAATTAGAAAATATGGAACAAAACTTAATAATTAATAAGCTCACACTAGCCAAAATCTAGTGGGAGATATCATTCTTTTTTTTTAATTTATCCTTTCAACACCGATCCATGTGATGGATTGAATATTTTCAACAATTTAATATAAGAATTTGAGTCCCAAAATTAGAAAATATGGAACAAAACTTAATAATTAATAAGCTCACAATAGCCAGTCGATTTTTTCGTTGGGGTTGAAGGCAACTTAAAGACAAGACCTAATATATAGTTAACTCAAAGTGGTTAAAGAGTTTGTCATTCGGTCATAAAATAATCTGATTTATTTTGTATCTAAATTAAAAACAAAACTTTAATTTTATGATCAATGTAAATGAACAATATATAATTTTACAAATTTTCTCTTACAACTCTAACGTGATTAATTCACAATTGGATAGACAGATTTATTGTGAGCTAATTAATTACAAGAAATAATATCGGAATTGTGAGAAAAAATTTATAAGATTAAATTGTAAGTATAATAATAGTTGACAATAAGTAAATGGCAAAAAATCATATTCAACCCATTCATCAAAATAATGTCGTTGGTGGCTCTAGTACTTGTCTGGTACAAATAATTCAAACGATAAATCACTTTTCAAACACTACATTATTGAAATGATTTAAAATAATATAATATAATTAATTAATATATTGGAGGCTTTAAGAAATTTAAAGATTAACATGGATATGAATGTTAAAATGTCTTATAGTCAGTGGAGCTGAATATGGAAAGTATTATTTTTGTACTGAAGCAATGGACGTCTTATGATGACTCAATATTACTTTTGATTTTAAATAAAGTTTTCTCGACTTTATTTTATAGGCTGCATAGCAGACAACTAAGACCTTGCAAATATAATAAATATTTTTTTTATTAATAGGTTTATTGAAATTTATTTCTTCGTATTTATTTGTTCATAAAGAAATATTAAATTGTTTTGTTGAATTAGTTAGGCAGATTGGATTGGAAGAATTGACAACTTTTTGACCATAAGTTTGCACAACTTTTAGGCCACGTTGGTTTATCGTCTTATCTTTATCTAAATCAATAACTTTTTTTTTTTTTTTTTTTTTTAAGGTTATGAGTCTTATGACTAAGGTGTTATTTGTCAATTTAGTCGTATACCTTAACTAATCCTTTAGAATTTAAAAGAGATAAGAGTTTCAGTGGTTACCTTTATTAGTAACCTTAACTAATCCTTTAGAACTCTAAAACTATCAACCTTCAGAATCTTAAAACTATTCAACTAATCCTTCAAGACCTTAGAATTATCGGCCAGGTAAAAGTTTTAGTGGTTACCCCTATTAGTAATCTTATCTAATATCTCAGGACTTTGAAACTATCAACCCTCGAGACCTTAAAACTATCTATTGGATAAGAGTTCTAATGACCTTATTAACAACCTCAAATAATCTCCTAAGATTCTGGAACTACTGAATGAGTAAAAGTTTTAAGGAAAATAATTTTGTACCGAAGGATGTGCACTGAATTTATACACTGAATAACGTGATGTAATCTTGATCGTTGATTAATTATGAATTAATATTAATCGATGGTCAAGATTATACTATATTAATGTACAAATTTAATACATGTTCTTTGATAACTATAATAGTACGGAAGTTTGAATAGACTTTTGAATTGCGTGATCACTTTAATCAATGACTTTTCCTTTCATTAAATCGTAACTAAATATTTTTGATTAAAATATAGTAAATATATATATGCTTAGGTAGATGGACCAAAAGGTCCAAAAAAGTATTCGACTAAAATTTTGGTTTTCTTAAAATAAATTAATATAATTTAGTAGCCCACGTGCAACCTGCATTAATTTTTGTCTTTGTCCACAATTATTATTATTATTATTGAGAAAAAAGAAAATTGGTGAATTAAAGCAAGTTGTGTATACGGTTGAAGCCACGCCACTTTGTCAAACCTAATTTCCATATATAGAAACGACACAAAATCCGGAAAAAAAATATCTAATTTAATTTTAAGTAAATTAAAATCCAATTGAATTGATTTTATCAAAAATTAAAACTTGTTAAAACTAATTTTTTTTAATTAAATTTAATGTTTATTTTTCATTATTGTTTATACACGCTATAATAAGTCATAAATGAATAAAAATAAAATTAATGTTTTGTATTTCTTATCCAAAATCGTTAACTGAAACGTTACACCAATAATAATAATAATTAAAAATAAAAAGGAAAAACAAAATTTCTAAAAATAAAAAACAGAACTTTCTATAAATACCACCTCCATCCTGCATTGGCTTTCAAAGGAGAACTCTGTTTCTCTGTATTTCTGTTTCTGATTTCTTATTGTAAGTTCTAAGCTCTCTCTATTTTCTTATATGTTTTGGTGTATGCATGCACTGCTACTTTCATTCATCTTCTGTTTGTTTCCTGAGAAAGTGTAGGAAAAGGAAAAAATAACATTAGAGCCACAATGATGACGTGCATTAATAACAAATTAACAACAGTCTTTTATCAAGTTTTGGTTTTTCGATAATTTAGTTTTCGCTGAAATTATCTTTTTCATGAAGAGGGATTTGATTTTATGCTTTGAGGAAAGTGTAGAGGAGTATTTTACTTTGTTATGTTTTATTTTCCTGTAATGCAAGTCTACACTGTTATGTGGAGTATGAATACTAGAATTCTTGAGAATCAGCATCTTTTTTCTAGCTTTTCACTATTTCTTTGGTTACTTCAGAATTTTGTGGTAGCTTTACTTGTGGATTTGCTATATTCAGTTCTTTCTTGATGAGATTCTTAAATTTGATTTCAATCTATTGTTGTTTTTATATTCCATAATTGTTCCTTTATATGAGTTCGTTAAGCTATCTGTTTCCGAGGTTCAGCTCTTATACCGGCATTCACTGCTCACCAATAACTTTACAATTATTCAAATGGTGTTTTAATTGATTATCTTTTGATGTTTCTTGGAAATTCAGGTGTTTTGAAAAAATGGGCAGAAATTGTGTCTTCTTGATGGGGCTTATGCTTCTGTGTTGCTTAGCAGAAGCAGAATATATGAAATATAAAGACCCCAAACAACCGATAAGTGTTCGAATCAAAGACTTAATGAAAAGAATGACTTTGGAGGAAAAAATAGGCCAAATGACACAGATTGAACGCGATGTTTCATCAGCTGATGTGATCAAGAATTACTTCATAGGTAAATCCTCTCCTTACTTTTGTCCATAAAATGGAGTTTTCCCGGTTAAGAGATAATCCGAAAAAAGATCGAGGCATCTGCTTAAGCTAAACTTCATTTTTTACAGGGAGTGTCTTGAGTGGAGGAGGGAGTGTTCCAGCTAAAAAGGCTTCAGCAAAGGATTGGATTGAGATGGTGAACGGTTTTCAAAAGGGTGCTTTATCTACCCGACTTGGAATTCCGATGATTTATGGTATTGATGCTGTTCATGGCCACAACAATGTTTACAATGCAACTCTCTTTCCTCATAATGTTGGCCTTGGAGCTACAAGGCAAGTTAATTTAATGAATCCTAAGATTTAACATTATCCTAAAATATCTGTCAGTGGTGATGAGATTTTCTTTCTTATCAATCAGGGACCCTGAACTTATTAAAAGGATTGGAGCTGCAACGGCACTTGAAGTCAGAGCTACAGGAATTCCATATACTTTTGCACCTTGTATCGCGGTAGATTATCAAATTCAACAGCTGATGGATTTCAGGGTTGCATTCTTCAGATTAATTATGGAATCCTGATAAATATTCCGTATATACAGGTTTGCAGGGATCCGAGATGGGGTCGATGCTTCGAAAGCTACAGTGAAGATCCTAAGATTGTTCGAGCAATGACTGAGATTATACCAGGACTACAAGGAGATGTTCCTGCTGGCTCTCAAAAGGGTGTCCCGTATGTCTCAGGAAAGTAAGTAATTTTTTTGCAATATAGTTTAAGATGAATGTTGCACAAGCTTTTGCTCATTTATCTTCTTCCTTTCTTAGAAGATTGTTAAAATATTGAAACATTGTGCTGTATCATTGTGAGATTAAATTTACAGTTGTATATTTCCTCTACGAGGAAAACCATCAGTATACACTTTGCGAAACTGTGGGCATTTTTAAGGAAACTTTTTAAACTTTCAAAGTCAACATAAGTATATATTTGTTTAGATATAAAACTGTAGATTTACCTTTAATTATCAGTCAAATGCATCTGCCTTTATTCCTTCAAGTGCTTGTCCATTTATTGTAATCAATGGCTGTAAACGTCAAATTTTGCAACTTCTGCTAGGAGACGAGTTTCTGGCAATCTAATTCTCTGTTTTATCCGGAAGTGGATAGATATTTCAGCACAAATTTTGTTTTGACTTGTCTGCTGTCATGGTCAAAGAAGGCTATGGTATTGGACTTTTGTTTATTTAGACTTGTATTGCGAACTTTGTGCTTTGGACCACTGTTCCACCAGTTATATGAACTGATAAAAATAAGATAATTAATGGCCTCTAAATTTGGATTCTAATTTCGTACTTTTTATACAGAACAAAGGTTGCAGCTTGTGCTAAGCATTTTGTGGGTGATGGTGGGACAACCAATGGCATAAATGAAAACAACACTGTGATAGACAGACATGGTTTGCTCAGCATACACATGCCAGCCTACTATGACTCCATTATTAAGGGTGTGTCAACTGTCATGGTCTCGTACTCTAGCTGGAACGGAGTTAAGATGCATGCTAACCGCGATCTTGTAACTGGATTCTTGAAGAAAACTCTTCGATTCAGGGTAAAATCGATTATTTTGATGTGTAATTGAGGTTTTTCACATCTATGCGAAGTAACTGAGAAATGAGAATGAATCTTTTGGATTGCTTCAGGGTTTTGTCATCTCAGACTGGGAGGGTATTGACAGGATCACAAGTCCTCCACATGCTAACTACACATATTCCATTGAAATGGCCATCAATGCTGGCATTGATATGGTGAGATTGTTTGTCGCAAGAGTATATTTACTTCATCAGATTCCTATCAAATTTTGGAAAAGTTTTATTTTCCAATTCTGAAAATGTTTTTGTGCCAGATCATGGTTCCAGAAAACTATACAGAATTCATTGATGGTCTAACCTCCCTAGTAAAGAAAAATGTCATCCCCATGACCCGCATTGATGATGCAGTGAAGAGAATTCTAAGAGTTAAGTTTGTGATGGGTCTTTTTGAGAATCCACTAGCTGATGAGAGCTTTGTCGACCAGCTTGGAAGTCAGGTCAGTCAGTGGTTATTTAACATCTAATTTAAATGTACAAGACCTAGCATTGAAAAATTCTTAATTTGGTCCTTGTTATTTAAACAGGAGCACAGAGAATTGGCTCGCGAAGCTGTAAGGAAATCTCTTGTGCTGCTAAAGAACGGTGAATCAGCTGATCAGCCATTGCTACCTCTTCCTAAAAAGGCATCAAAAATACTAGTTGCTGGCACCCATGCTGACAATCTTGGTTATCAATGTGGTGGATGGACAATTGAGTGGCAAGGACTTAGCGGCAACAACATGACAAGTGGTAAGAATTCTTCCTGATCGGTAAAAACAGCTTTTGATAAAGAAACACAGAACAGAAACCAGACTATATAGGACCATGGGCATCTCCAACTATATGATAGTAACTAACATGATATGACATATATAATGAGCAGGTACTACTATCCTCACTGCCATAAAGAATACAATTGATCAACAAACTGAAGTCGTCTTTGAGGAGAACCCAGATGCCAACTTTATCAAGTCCAACAATTTCTCTTATGCAATAGTTGTAGTTGGTGAACATCCCTACGCAGAGACAAAGGGTGACAGCTTGAACTTGACAATCCCTGATCCTGGTCCAAGCACCATCACAAATGTTTGTGGAGCTGTAAAATGTGTTGTTGTCGTAATCTCCGGCCGTCCAGTCGTGCTAGAACCATATGTTTCTTCAATGGATGCTCTTGTTGCCGCCTGGCTGCCGGGATCCGAGGGTCTAGGAGTTACTGATGTTCTATTTGGTGACTATGGTTTCAATGGGAAGCTTCCCCATACATGGTTCAAGACTGTTGATCAGCTGCCTATGAATGTTGGTGATTCACATTATGACCCCCTCTTCCCATTTGGGTTCGGTCTCACTACCAAACCGACGATGGCTAACTAAGCTATTTATCTATTTTGAAACCATTTTAAAGATTTTCATATTGTGTAACTAGTATTTGTAAATTTTAACAATAAATCAATAGAACAAAAGAAATGTGACACTGTTGTTACACACCACGCCGCCACACCTCACAATCGCCAAATCGTATTAAATACAATCCAAACTAATTATGGATTAGATCAAAATCAATATTGAACTCATATCTATTATCTACCTTATTGACTTATTCAACTAATGTATAATTAGTTTCGATACACTTATTAAGTGCCAGTACAAAATTGGGATACAAAACTATAAAAGTTAATCGTGATAATCATAAATAATGGAACTGAAGGTTTAACAGAACTTTTGGTTAAGAATTTGGATAAATTTTTTTGTTTATGATAATAAGTGACCAATTTTTATTATTATTTTTTAAGTTTGGTAAAAATGAATTCAAAACAACTTCTACATACAATTCCTAAACCATCAAGTGCATCTTTGCCTCATGGCAATATACCCTTAGAATATCCAGATCTCATTGCAAAGAGTTTAAAATAATTAGAGGAATCGGAATTCAGGTGAACAACAACAAATTGAAATAAGCAAAAAAAGACTTGAAAATAATATAAAAGATTAAAAAGAGAAAATACTATCACTGTTAGCACAAAGTTGCAGACATACACAACATGGAAGATAGGTTTTTATAGTCTTGTTGACATCTGGACAAGAAATGAAGGAAGGAACTTCAAACATTCAGGATATTTTTCATCCTTTGCAAGTAGATCTACAACTATGGAAAATGTGGTTACATTTGGCATCACATTTCTATCCTTGCGAAGAAGTCCAACCACTGTAGCTGCTTCATTATTTTGTAAGAAACCTCGCATAAGAGTATTGAATGTAACAACAATTGGAGCACAACCATTCTTCTCTACATCTGATAACAAATCATATGCCTTTTGTAGTTTCCCTTCCTTACAAAACGCACCCATGGATTAAGATGTTATATATTACTAACGTCTAACATTAGGCCATTTTGAGGAAACTTGTGGAATATCTCCCAAGCAAAAAGGCCTACGTTGTGATATATAACATCTTAATCCATGGGTTTTGTAAAGAAGGGAAACTACAAAAGGCATATGATTTGTTATTACATATGGAAAAGAAAGGTTATTTGTACCTAGTTATCTACTAATCTCTCCCTATTAAGAACATCGATAATACAACTAATACTAAGCTTACAAATAACAGCCCCTTCACCATTAGCAGCAACAATTTCTTCATGCAATCTTAACGAACACTCCAGTTCCCTGTGCGGCACAACCCATTAATCAAAGTCCCATACGTAATCTCGTATGGCCTAACCGCAAATACAACCATTTTCTTCAGTTTCTGAATAGCCTCCGTAACACTATTCTCTAAACACAAACTTTTAATCAAAACATTAAAAGTAATCACGTATGGCCTAACCGCAAATACAACCATTTTCTTCAGTTTCTGAATAACCTCCGTAACACTATTCTCTAAACACAAACTTTTAATAAAAACATTAAAAGTCACCGCATTTGGGTCAAAAGTCCACCTCAAAATCCTCCCAAAAACAACAAAACCATCACAAGCTCGACCCACATTACACAAACAATTAATCAAAATATTCAAAGTAATTAAATCTGTCAACAATCCCATTGAACCCACTTGCTTGTAAAACAAAATAACGTCTTCATAAAACTTCTTCTTAGCAAGAGCTCCAAACAACCAGTTAAATGATGAAATTGGTGGTTTGGGTTGCACAGGAATCATTAAACAAAAGAAATAGCGTGCTTCATCAAGAGTGATATTACCTGGTTTACAATCTTTTTGAAGGAATTTGTCAAGCCTCCCTACCTCTTCAACGCTATGTACTGAATCTTGTGGTTTAGTCGTAGTCACTTCACATGAATTTGTGAACAAAGATGAGATTTTGGTTTTCATAACCGATTCATAAGAAGAAGAACAACGACGAAGAAAGGTTTTGGACGCCGTTTGGAGTAGCGCGTTGAGATTAGTATTTGGTGGTGGCAGAGGAAGTTAGGGTTTGAATTAATATAAAGGGAATTAGGGATTTTATTTAGTGGTGGGGAGGAGTATTTGGGCTATCACTTGATGGCCCATAGTGGAAGTGAATTTTCGACTTGAGCCACCAACTTTACGCACTCGTATATACAACCCATAACTAAATTTAAAGGTTCTGTCAGCTACGTATCATCTTGTGTAAATGGCAGTAAAATTTAATAAAATTAAAAGAAATAATATTTTGATCAAAAATTCAGGAATATTTTCTGTTATGCCCAAAAAAATCAAGGCTGACGTGAACTTATATCAGTTAGCGTCAATTAGAGTTCAGAAATGTTTTGTGTCGTCCATGAGCTGCCACGTCGTCAAAAGAAAGAAAGAGTATAGTTGGCATCAACTTGGCAGACTTAGGCTTTATCTACGAGTGGATGTGAGTCGCCCACCTATCTGAGCTTTGCGCGATTTGAGGATATCTCCTATGTAATCAACCAATGAGAGGCATTGTAGGAATTGTACTACACCTGTTTACTTGCATACTTGTAATTATTACTTTGAAACCTTCTACCATAAATAAAGGGCTTTTCCTCTCAATTTCGGGATTCTGATAAGAAACTTACATTCTGATTATAACATTTTATTCTCAGAATACAGATAACCTACCAGAAAGAGACTGACTTGATATTCTCTCTGAATAATCAATCACTTGTACCCTTGCTCACTATTCGCTATACGCGATCTTTTGTATAGATGTATTTTTAATTGACAAAATTAGTATAACCAATTAAAATTGAACAAATTCTAAGAGGTTATAGGTTTGAATCCCTCATTAGTTATAATTCAAGGTCTACAATTTTAATTAAAAGTATCAAGAGATCTTAAGTTTGAGTCTCCACTCTTGGTGTATTATTCAAGAGGTCCTAAGTTTGAGTTATTCATTAATGGCTGATAGGGTAGCCACTATAGCTCTTACCCAACCAATAGTTTTAGGGTCTGGAGGATTAATTGAGGTGCGTGTTAACTGGCTTGAATACCCCCGGTAATAAAAAAATAAAAAATAAATAAACAATTGAACAATTTATTGTTATCAAAAATTGTTGAAACCAATTAGTTTTAATTAAAACAATCATTAGTTATAAGTGAAACAACCATAAAGATGATAATTCAAGAATTTAGATAAATGTCTGTTCATCTTCACTATTATTTTTAGACACAATAATAAAGCCGTAAATAATATCATGGTTACACCAAATATAAAAAAAAAATTAAAAGATAAAAAGGAAAAACAAAAATTTTCTAAAATAAAAAAGAAAAGTTTGTATAAATACCACCTCCGTCCTGCATTGTCCTTCGGAGGAGAATTCTGTTCTGTCAGTGTTTCTCTCTTTGAATTCTTACTGTAAGTTCTAAGCTCTCTTTACTTTCTTATATGTCTTTGCTGTAAGCATGCACTCCAACTTTCATTCCATTTCTGTTTGTTTCCTGAGAAAAAGTGGGAAAGGGAGGAATAATTAGAGCTTGAAACTTCAAAGAATGAAAGAAAGCACTTCTTCAATCTTTATTTATGTTTTAGTAGTATTAGGATTTCTATTCAAATGGTGTTTAATTGATCCTTTTTTTGTTGTTTATTGGAAATTCAGGTATTTGGAAAAAAAAAAAAAAGGGTAGAATTTGTATCTTCTTGACGGGGCTTCTGCTTCTGATCAGTTGCTTAGCTGAAGCAGAATATATGAAATATAAAGACCCAAAACTAGACGTATATAACTTTTGGCAGGGAACCAGGTGAGTGGAGGAGTAAGTGTTCCAGCTAAAAACCTTCAAGTTTTGTTTTTAAATTGGATACAAAATAAATCAGATTATTTTATAACCGAATGAGAAACCCTTTAAACACTTTGAGTTAACTATATATTAGGTCTTGTCTTCAAGTTGCCTTCAACCCTACGAAAGAATCGATTGGCTAGTGTGAGCTTATTAATTATTAAGTTTTGTTCCATATTTTCTAATTTTTGGGCTCAGATTCTTATATTAAATTGTTGAAAATTTTCAATCCATCACATGGATCCGTGTTGAAAGGATAAATTAAAAAAAAAAAAAAATGATATCTCCCAGTAGATTTTAAGGAATTTGTTGACCGTAATCCATTGTCGACTTTGAAAGAAGACCAAGTAGTTATAATTAATATATTTTTTTTATTAAAAACAAATTTTAAATGCTTTTATTAACTTTTTATAGCTACTTGTAATTGATTAGATAAGTAATATTATCCCAACAACACTTTCTCACAAACTTTCTCTCATAATCCTTACGTGACAACTCACAATTGGTTAGTTCATAATTAATTAGTAAGACCAGTTATGAACTAATCAATTGCGAGTTATCACGTTAAATTGTGAGAGAAGATTCTTGGGATAGTTTTACTCTAATTAGATTTCTTCCCAAAATTAGAAAGGTATTATAGTAATGATGTTGTATAAGTCCTCCAGTGTTTGGGCTATTAAAACGGCCCATAGTGGAAGTGAAGTTTGTACTTGGGCCACCAACTTTAACAACTCACAATACAGCCCATAAGTAAATTTAAAGTTTTTGTAAGCTACTTATTGTCCTGTTTAAATGGCAGTAAAACTTAGATAGTATTATAAAAATAAATTTTTATTAAAAGTTCAGGACTATTTTCTTTATTATTAAAAAAAACAAAAAAACAAAATTAAGTGCTACTAATTTATAAGAACTTAAATGTTCTACTTTTTTTTTTTTCTTTTGTTGACCAATGGTGTTTGGACTAACTTGCACGCACCTCAATTAATCTCCGAGACTTTGAAACTACCGACTGAGTAAAAATTCTAATGACCACCCCTATTAGGGGCGATGAGGATCATCTCGCTAAGTTCGAACGACCAAGGGGTTCGAAAAGACCAGGAAACCCCGTCTTTTTTGTCCTCCATTACAAGCTAAAGTGGCAACGGAAATTTCAATCTCATTTGTTTATTCTACCCCAAAAAAAAAGGGACTCGAGAGACCATGTTAGCCACTGAAACTCCTACCCTATCGATAGTTCTAAGGTCTCGAGAGATTAGTTGAAGTACGCACATACTAACTCTGACACCTCTATTGAAGGCCATGAGAACTCAAACTTGAAAAAACATGTTAGATCATTCTCTTGTTTTTTTAACCAATAAGGGTAGGGGTGTTTAAAATCAATTAACCGATCCAAAACGATTTTTATTTTTCTTAACCAAACCAGATTTCCGGTTCGAGTGCACTATGAGTACTATATTCTTAACAGTCAACTGTATGAATGTTCACTTGCATGATGTAAAATAATTCTTCATCTAATCCAGACAGTTTCAAAATGATGCAACATCACACCGCAAAAATTGACATGAAAAATTAAAGAAGCCAACCCAAGCTTCATTCATAGCCACAAAAACTAAACAAAACTGAAAATAGAGAATACAATAACACAGATTAAAAAAAGACACAACAAAAACGTTATGCACGCAGAACGGCAGAAGCATAGAACACTGTAGTGATGCAGACAAAATGATGGAGCAGTAGGCATTGTGGATGAGGGAGAGGGCTCTCGTCAGAATTCCTTGATCACAGCAGCCAGAGCCTCAGGGTTCAGACCCAAGTCACAAAGGGAAAATTTAAAAAAAAAAAAATATGTGAAGAAAATGGGATGGGCAGTTACAGCCTGAAGAAGCTAAAGTGAAGAGTAAAGAGTGAGACGACGACAACGAGGACTGAAGAAGAGAATGGAGTGATGGAGCACGGCGGACGGAGATGCAAGTGCGGGACTGCAGCTGTGAGTGTGGATGAGGCTACAGGAATGATGGAGAATTAGAGATAGCGTACTTTAGGGTCTGCTTTGTTATAAATTGGATTTGGGATTTTTAATTAAAAAAACCAGTTAACCAGTTGTCAAAATAAGCCAAACTGGTAACCGAACTAAAAAACTGGTTCACAAAAAATTGTGAACCGAAACCAAATCGGTTTTCCAGTTCGTAACACCCCTAATTAAGGGGACTCAAACTTAAGAGACCATGTTAGATCCTCCTTTATTCTTGTACCATTAAATGTTCTACTTTCCACCTTATAATATTTAAGCAAAATCTTATAACCAAATTATTTTTTACTCTTCCATTTCAAACAATGGAATCCAACTGATTAGAATGCAATCGATTTTTCTAATATTGTGTAAAGATATATTTTTTATTGACAAAATTATTAGCACCTATCAAAATCCAACCGTTTATCGTTATCGAAACTTGTTAAAACCAATCATTAGTTATATGTCAAAAAACAATAATTCAAGAATTTAGATAAATATATGTTCATATTCACTATTATTTTTACACACAATAATGAACTTGTAACTAATATCATAGTTACGTGTAACGTTACACCAAAAAAAGAAAAACAAAAAAAAAAAAACACAAAACCTTGATCTGCCATCTCATCTCGATAAATAAGCCTTTAGCCTCCTCCAAATTTCCCACAAGACACCAATTGTAAATTAGAGAGGTACAAACAATGATGAAATGGGTGTTATTTGTAAGCCTAGTATTGTTTGTTATGGATGGTCTTAGGGGGTGTTTGTCTGAGCTTATGAAAATTAGCTTATAAGCAACAAATACTTATAAGCTAATTTTAGCTTATAAGCATTTAAAATTTTAAGCAATTACGTGTTTGGTTAAAGTACTTATAAGTGACTGATAAGTAGTTGACGTGTTTGGTAAAATGTGGCTTATAAGTACATTTTATTACAAAATGACTAAAAGGGGTACTACATTAAACAAGGGTATACTATGGAATTTTAAAATTAAATAAGGATAATGTGGTAATATACTTGGTTAAACTAGCTTATAAGCAGAGTGCTTATAAGCTAAAAAAAAAAAGTACCTCCCCCCCAACTTATTTTTTTTGGCTTATAAGCTCAACTTATAAGCTCAAAAAGACTATAAACAAACAGGTCAGCTTAATTTTAGAGCTTATAAGCAAGTTTGACCAGCTTATAAGCTTAGACAAACACCCTCTTAGTAAGGAGGATTGGTAGATAGGGCCAAAGAATTGTTTTTGGAAATTAGAGAGATATAAACAACCACATTTGGCTTAATTCCATTATCCGTCATTTCCAGAAACAATTCTTTCGCCTTATCTACCAATCCTCCTTACTAATAATACTAGGCTCACAAATAACACCCCCTTCACCATTAGCGGCAACAGTTTCTTCATGCAATCTAATCGCAACACTCGTGTTACCTGTGCGATATATTACAAAAGTTTTGGGTCAAAATCCTCCCAAAAACAACAAAACATATTACAAAAGCAATTAATCAAAATATTCAAAGTAATTAAATCATAAAACTTCTTCTGAGCAAGCGCTCCAAACAACTGGTTGAATGATGAAATTGGTGGTTTGGGTTGCATATGAATCATTAAACAAAAGAAATAGCGTGCTTCATCAAAAGTGATTTTACCTTGTTTACAATCTTTTCAAAGGAATTTATCAAGACTCCCTTCCTCTTCAACTTTATGTACTGAATCCTGTGGTGTAGTAATAGTCACTTTACATGGATTTGTGAACAAAGATGAGATTTTGGTTTTCGTAACCGTTTCAGAAGAAGAAGGTTTTGGACGCCATTTGAGTAACGCGTTGAGATTGGTATTTGGTGGCAGTGGTTAGGGTTTGAATTTATGGGGAATTAGGGATTTTTGATTTAGTGGTGGGGAGGAGTATTTGGGCTATTACTTAATGGCCCATAGTGGAAGTGAAGTTTCGACTCGGGCCACCACCTTTAAGAGCTTATATATATATATTATCTTGTGTAAATGGTAGTAAAACTTAATGGAATTAAAAGAAATAAATTTTTTATTAAATATTCAGGAATATTCTCTTACTCAATGTTCTGAAAACCGGATCGGACAATGACCCATTCAAGAGTTTGGTTTCCGGTTTGACCGCTTGGATCGGTCGGTTGGGCTGTAATTTATAAAATTATTGTTAGTCCCTAAAGGTTTGAAATTCATCAAAAACACCCCTATAATACTCCCTTAAGGTTTGAAATCTATCTAAAACACCCCTATCGCTCGAAGATTCTGGTGAGTGGTGGCGGCTGACGATCGACGAAGCTTGGAATCTTGGGGCTTTTGATGTGCAGGTGCCGACGACTCTGATAGTGGTGCTACGGAGTTCCATCGGCGTCGGAACTCGCCGGAATCAACGAAAGAAATCTGAAGTCGCGTAAAGCCGTAAACTTTAGGTGGACGGCGATCGACGAAGGCTGGACGACGGCGACTGAAAATGGATGGGTTTGGTCATGGAGATGTCGTCCGTCGAATGAGGGTGTTTTCTCTGTCGAAAGATGCTGGAATCCGGCGGGGTTTAGCTGCGATTGGGACAATGATTCTAAGACTATTCCAACGGTCCAACCGTGGTCCAATCCAGTTTAACTCCAAATAACGGTTTTTTATATATACCGGACCAGATTTGTCACTGGTTGCCGATCGAACCGGTCCGACCAGGCGGTCCGATCCGGTTTTCAGAACACTGCTCTTACTAATATAAAATAAAATATACTGTATTACTAATTTATAAGAACCTAAATGTTCTACTTTGTACCTTATATAGTAAAACTTCTTTATAATAATAATGGTGGGATCAAACTAATTTTTAACTACAAAGAGGTTATAAATTAATAGAGATGTTGTTTTAATTTCTTATTTTATAATTTACATTTTAATAGTATGTATTCAAATTTTAATTCATTATTTTAGTAGTCATTAGACTCATTACTGGAATTAGACAAGAAAAGATAATTAATAATCCTGAGGATAATAGTATGGAAATACAAAGAGTTTCATGCCAAGAAGCTTTAAACATGCTTGAAAAGCTAAAAATATTTTGGCTTCAACAAGAATGTATCTATTCCAATGAGTTATTACATACCCGTAAATTAAAAGATGTGGTAACAATTCTAAAACATAAATCATTGTCTCAAAAAACTTTAAATAAATATATTTAATTTTATTTTAAACTTTTAATATAACATAACATATTTATATATTTTTTTTGCAATATGCAGATAATTATTACTAGGTGGAAGCAACTTTCTTAAGACGGAAATTAGAAAAAATATAACTTATTATAATGTGGAGTTATACTTTTGACCTTATAATACTGAAAGCCAAATCTTATAACTAAAATATATTTAACTCTTCTATTTCAAACAATGGAATCCAATTGGATAGAATTCAATTGATTTTTTTTTAATATTGTGTATAGATATATTTTTAATTGACAAAATTAGTAGAACCAATCAAAATTGAAAAATTTCTCAAGAGGTCTTTAGTTTGTTCCTTTTTTTGGGTGTATTACTTAAGAGATCCTGAGTTCGAATCCCTTCTCGGTTGTTTATAGAGATAGCCTCTTATTAGGCCAGTAGTTTCAGGGTCCCGAATGATTAGTTGAGGTGTATGTTAGGTATCCCAAACACCCCCGATGATAAAATATATATATATATATATATATATATATATTTGAACAGTTCATTGTTATAAAAACTTGTTAAAACCAATTAGTTTTAATAAAAACAATCATTAGTTATATAAAGATGATAATTCAAGAATTTAGATAAATATATGTTCATGTTTCACTATTATTTTTACACACAATAATAAAGTCGTGAATAATATCATGGTTAAGTGTAAGAAGGAAAAACAAGAATTTTTTAAAAATAAAAAGGAAAAGTTCGTATAAATACCACTTTCGTCCTGCATTGTCTTTCAAAACAGAACAGTAGAATGTTTTGCTGGATTCTGATTGGTGTTTGATGATGTCAGCATGCGTCAACCTTTATTTTTAGGCATAACAGTAGTATTAGGATTCCTATTCATGTTTTGGTAATAAGACTTGAGATTCTAATAAGAACAATGATTGGCCTACTATGAAGGAATTTAGCAGATGAAATAAAATTCATTCAAGTTGTGCTAATAATTGTTTGAAGTTTCCAGTTGTCCCATTAATGGCACATTGAAAAACTTTTGCTTACATTCTTAGTTCCTTATGCTATTGTCAACATTACCAACCCTTTTGCCTGGTAAGTTCTAAGGAATAATAATAGTTATGGGTTATGGAGTAATGAAATGTCGAGTGATCTAAATTCATTCTAACATGTGAGCTGCTGTCAAGAGATGAGACCATACATAGTTATAATTCTACTGTAGCAGAGACAAGGCGTGAATGGAAATAAAGTTACATGTCCATGATGTGGTTGTAGGTGTAGGTGCGGGTGTGGGTGGGGTGTGAGTGGGTGCTGAAAAGTGTTACATGGTGGCAGAGAAGAAAGTGGAGCATTTTTGTGATTTGATTGAATCCTAAGAAATCCAACTTCATCTTCATCATGTTCACATGAAACACTATTTTTGTGATTTCTTGGGCTTCTAACACTGCAACATTGGTTGACTAGTTTCACACTTCAAAGGTGGCAAAACAAAGCCTATCTGTGTGTTCAGGGTCAGAAATTATCATCTTTGACTTAGCAGCCATCCATCTAATAAGAAATCCTAATACTAATAAAACACAAAATAGAAATCCTTTTTTGTTGATCCTTGGAAATTCAAATGGTGTTTAATTTATCCTTTCTTGTTGTAGTATTAGGATTTCTATTTATGTTTTAGTAGTATTAGGATTTATATTCAAATGGTGTTTAATTGATCCTTTTTTGTTGTTTCTTGGAAATTCAGGTATTTGGAAAAAAATGGTTAGAATTTGCATCTTCTTGATGGGGCTTCTGCTTCTGATCAGTTGCTTAGCTGAAGCAGAATATATGAAATATAAAGACCACAAACAACCCATAAATGTTCGAATCAAAGACTTAATGAAAAGGATGACTTTGGAGGAAAAAATTGGGCAAATGACACAGATTGAACGAGATGTTTCAACAGCTGATGTGATCAAGAATTGCTTCATAGGTAAATTCACTCATCACTTTTGTCCATAAAATGGAGCTTTTCCGGTTAAGCTAGACGTATATAACTTTTGGCAGGGAGCCTGGTGAGTGGAGGAGGAAGTGTTCCAGCTAAAAACGCTTCAGCAAAGGCTTGGATTGAGATGGTCAATGGTTTTCAAAAGGGTGCTTTATCCACCCGACTTGGAATTCCAATGATTTATGGTATTGATGCTGTTCATGGCCACAACACTGTTTATAATGCAACAATCTTCCCTCATAATGTTGGCCTTGGAGCTACAAGGTAAGTAGATTTAAGGAATCCTAAGATTTAACATTAACCTAAAATTTCTGGCACTTTTTTATGAGATTTGTATTCTTATCAAGCTGGGACCCTGAACTAGTGAAAAAGATTGGAGCTGCAACTGCACTTGAAGTTAGAGCTACAGGAATTCCATATAATTTTGCACCTTGTATTTCGGTACATTATCAAATTCAACAACTAATGGATGTCAGGATAGAACTCTTTAGCTTGATAGAGGATTCTTGATAAATCTTCTATTTATACAGGTTTGCAGGGGATCCGAGATGGGGTCGATGCTACGAAAGCTATAGCGAAGATCCTAAGATTGTTCGAGCAATGACTGAGATTATACCGGGACTACAAGGAGATGTTCCTGTCGGTTCTCGAAGGGGTGTCCCATTTGTCTCTGGAAAGTAAGAAATACAATCTTAAATTTTAAGATGAATGTTGAACAATCTTTTGCTCATTTATCTTCTTGCATTCTGAATTATCACAATTATCTAATTATCAACATATACAATAAATTATATCCGTAGAAAACTATTAACATATTGAAAAAATTTGCTGTTCAATTCTATGATTAAATTTAAAGTTGTAACCGGCCGTATAAACCTTGCAAAGCTGCGGGCAATTATTAGGAAACTTTCTAACATTCCATGTCTAGTCATTATTATCTATTTGATTCTATTTACACAGGACAAAGGTTGCAGCTTGCGCCAAGCATTTTGTGGGTGATGGTGGGACAATTAATGGCATAAATGAGAACAACACTGTGATAGATTGGCATGGTTTGCTTAGCATACACATGCCAGCCTACTATGACGCCATTATCAAGGGTGTATCAACTGTCATGGTTTCATACTCTAGCTGGAATGGAGTTAAGATGCATGCTAACCGCGATCTTGTCACCGGATTCTTGAAGAATACTCTTCGCTTCAGGGTATAATCGATTCTTTGTTGTGTAATTGAGATTTCTACATCTATGTGAAGTAACTGAGAGTGAATCTTGTGAACTCTTTCAGGGTTTTGTCATCTCAGATTGGGAGGGTATTGATAGGATCACAAGTCCTCCACATGCTAACTACACATACTCCATTGAAATGGCAATCAATGCAGGCGTTGATATGGTGAGTTATTATTCTCAGATTCCTATCAAAATTTCGGGAACTTTTTATCTTCTAATGCTGAAACTGCATGTGTGCCAGGTCATGGTCCCAGAGAACTATACAGAATTCATTGATCGTCTAACCTCCCTGGTAAAGAAAAATGTCATCCCCATGAGTCGCATTGATGATGCAGTAAAGAGAATTCTGAGAGTCAAGTTTATGATGGGTCTATTTGAAAATCCCTTAGCCGATGATAGCTTGGTCGACCAGCTTGGAAGTCAGGTCAGTCAGTAATAAATCAAAATTTACTTCTTACGTTACAAGAACTAGCATTGAAAAATTCTTAATGTGGTCCTGTTACTTGGGACAGCAGCACAGAGAATTGGCTCGCGAAGCTGTAAGGAAATCTCTTTTGCTGCTAAAGAATGGTGAATCAGCTGATCAGCCATTGCTACCTCTTCCTAAAAAGGCATCAAAAATACTAGTTGCTGGCACCCATGCCGACAATCTTGGTTATCAATGTGGTGGATGGACAATTGAGTGGCAAGGAGTTAGCGGCAACAACAAAACAAGTGGTAAGAATTATCCTTCCTGATCAGTAAAAACTGCTTTTGATAGAGGAACACAAGAACCAGACTATATAAGATTATGGGCATCTCCAACTATATGATACTAACTAACATGACATGACCTATATAATGAGCAGGTACTACTATCCTCACTGCCATAAAGAATACAGTTGATCAACGAACTAAAGTGGTCTTTGAGGAGAATCCGGATGCCAACTTTGTCAAGTCCAGCAATTTTGCTTACGCAATTGTTGTAGTCGGTGAACATCCATATACAGAGACAAAGGGTGACAGCTTGAACTTGACAATCCCTGATCCTGGTCCGAGCACCATCACAAATGTTTGCGGAGCTGTGAAATGCGTTGTTGTCGTAATCTCCGGCCGTCCAGTCGTGCTAGAACCATATATTTCTTCAATGGATGCTCTTGTTACGGCCTGGTTGCCAGGATCCGAGGGTCAAGGAGTTACCGATGTTCTATTTGGTGACTATGGTTTCACTGGGAAGCTTCCCCGAACATGGTTCAAGACTGTTGATCAGCTGCCTATGAATGTTGGTGATTCACATTATGACCCACTCTTCCCATTTGGTTTTGGCCTCACTACCAAATCTACCATGGCTAACTAGCATTACAAAGATTCACAAGAGCTTTGGATTGCTTCTTGTGAGAGATGTCACTTTCAGCAATCTTAATGACAAAGGTTTTGTTCACTTTATTTTCAAAACAAAACCCTTTTTACTCAGCTCAGCAAATCACCGAACACCAGTGAGTCACTTGTATAGCAATATTGCCCTACACGTTCCAATCAAGCCAAAATCCAGGTCAGTGACTCAAGAGAGAGTCGTCTTTGAAAAAAGTTATCATATCTTCTGCTTATTCATCCATTATAATGCTTCTTAACTGGTATATAGTAAGGTTAGGGACGGCCAAAAAGCAAAAGCTGGCTTAAAGAAAGAAGGAATCTTCAGTCTTCTTATTAAAAATAAATAAATAAATAAATAAAATAATTAAAGTATCATCTCTCACAAGAAGCAATCCAAAGCTCATATTAGTTTTCAACAAATGGTCTAAAAGCTGCTTCCTCATCAAGTATTTAGTACCTTTTGGTCAATTAAATAAAGATCCTGACCTTTCCCCATCTAGCAGCCGTTAACGGTTATGGATCTGGCCGGCAACAACCATAATGGTTCTAACCATTTTTTGCCAGATCTACAGGGATTTGGCAGTTGACGGCCATGGATTTGGTCTTTGACGTTTCTGGCTTCACATCTACACCATTTTGGTTCTCTAATATACGGAAAATATTAATCTCGTCTTTACGATTTGGCCTCACTAGTCTTGTAAAAATTTTTATTACCCTTTTGGTAAATTTTTCAAGATCCTAACTTTTTTAATACTATAAATAGCCCCCTTAGACTTGCAGCCGTTAATAAAATCCTGATTCTAAAACACTTCTTTATATATATATATAGAGAGAGAGAGAGAGAGAGAGAGAGAGAGAGGGGAAAACGCTTAAGGTAACATTAACTTGACGATACTGAAAAAATAAAAGATGAACACGACTCTTCAAGTCCTTACGTTGTGATCGACTACTATGGCCAACGTAGAAAAAGCCCACACTGTCATTCGTGAATTGAATCGCTCATGGAACGAGGTTCTTGAATTCAACATGGAGAAGCCAACGGAAGTTTTCAGTGACATGCTTGAAGTCGACGTCTACCACGATAAAAGTTATGGCCCCGCGAGGAGAAACAATTTTCTTGGGAGGCTTCAGTCGAGTCATTTTGTTAAGAAAGGAGAAGAAGCTTTGATTTATTATCCTCTTGAGAAAAGGAGTTTGCTGAGTTGGATACAAGGTGAAATTGGGTTGAAGATTTATTATGTTGATGCTGTTCCAGCGCCGCCCGTTGCTCCGCCGGAAAAAGATCCACCTGTTCCTGAAGGAGGGAAGCCGGATGAAAAGGCTGGAGCTCCGTCAAGCACTGAACCGTCACTGCCGGCTGATGAGAAACCTGCTGAAGAACCGTTCGAAGGTGCCAAAGCTGAAACTGAAGTTGCACCACAACCACCAGCTCCAGAAAATGCGGTGCCTGAAGGGGAAAAGAAACCTCAACCTGACTCGTCAGCACCACCACCACCACAAGAAGAGCAACCTCCTGAAGCAGAAGATCAAGAACCACCACAAAATGCTCGAGAAGAAGATCCACCACAGCCGGTGAAAGAGCAAGGTGATATTGAGTTTAATCTGAGTGGATCCAAGTGGGGCCCGTGGGAAACTCCATGGAACCTTAAATTAGATTATTTTTTTCTCGATTTTGTGTGGTTTACGTGATGTAAATTCAACAAAGAGCTTAAAATTCAATCTTATAAACTCTCCCCTTATAATTCAAATGTAATAATCCGTAATTTATTAATTTATAATTAATCAAATAAAAAATTTATCAAAAATTAATTACGAATTATCATGTTGAGATTATGAAAAAAAGGTTACGAGATTATACTGTAAGTATAATATTACTTATAAAAATTAGGTTTGACAAAATCGACCTGGCTTTAACTGTATACACGACTTTCTTTCACTAATTTTCTTTTTCCCTTTTTCTCAATAACAAAAATATTATCTAATAATAATTGTGGATAAAGACTAATAAATTATTTTATTTTATTTAAAGGAAAACAAAATTTAAGTCAAACGAGTGTTTGGACCTTGTAATTTTAAAAGTATTATAAGTGATAACATTAAATATATGGTTTGTATTTTGGCCACAACTTTTAACTCTTTAAGAACACATATAGCTAAATTAAAAGTTTTTGTCAGCTATGGTAGTAAAACCACTGTTTTTTAAAATTAGACCGGACCAGTCCAACAAGGACCTGGTAGCCTCTCCCATCCGGGTTACCATTTTCACTATTCTCAAAACCTCTAATTTGATTGTCGACGATCGAAAGGCTACTAAGTATCAGGATTAGAGGGCTTTTATAAAGTGAAGGTTGATGGTTCAAGAAGTGGTGTCAAATTGAATTTTGGATGCCAAAATAAACAAGAATTTGGCCGAAAAATTCAACCTAATATGCAAGTCACAACCGACGAATGAAGGGCTACCAAGTGTTGGGGTTAAAAGGGTTTTGTAGAGGGGTGGTCGATGGTTTAGTTGTGGTGTTTAATTGAATTTTGGATGCCGAAATCAATAGAAATTTGGTTAAAAAAATCAACCTAATCATAACAGTATACACAAAGTTATTGCGAGCAAGGGCTATCAAGTTCTAGGGGTAAAGGGTTTTTGTAGAATAGGGGACGATGGTTCAAGTGGTGATAAGTAATGGTGTCAGATTAAATTTTTGTCCCTGGAATTTAGCCAGAAAAGTAAAACCCAAGCAGATTACAAGGGTGCATTTGCTAAATTTGAAACTTGTAGGGACTGATTTATTTGTTATAAGTGTGTTTGCAAGATTTTAAACTTTTTAAATCACTCAAAACCACCAATTTAACCGGTAGGACCATCAACTCGAGACCCGGTGGCCTTACTGGGTCCCTTAACAAGTCAGATTTTAAAACAAGGGTAATGTTATGGATACTAATGGATTCTACAAACTAGTGTACTAACTTAAAGCATAGTACGGATACCATGCGTATAGTATGAGTACTATATGTGATTTAAATAAAGATTAATATATTGGTTAGTAAAATCCATTAATACGCACAGTATTATTCTTAAAACAATGAGGAAAACCTAACAGAATTATAAAAAGAGTTAAAACTTTTTCCCATCCAAAAATAACACTTTCCCACCTTTAACTTTTAAAACTCCATTTAAATACCCAAATGTTACATTTCGTTAACAAATTCCATTTAAAACAGTGATATTCACTGTGAAAACAAAAATACACTTGACTGAATTTAAAATTTTTTTATTATCATTTGTCTAATCAATGGATTCAATTACCTATATGCCACTCCTTTAATTATGAAATTACCGTCATATCTCCAACAATGTATAAAAATTAAATTACAAATTTGACTGTATGTGCTGCAAACAAAGCTGGTATTTATATTATATTACATTAATTCTGTCAATTTAAACCAAATGAAATTTGGGAATTTAATTCAAACCACAATGCATTTTTTTATTCAATAGAAACCAAATGAAATTTGGGAATGTAATTCAAATCTCTTTAAGCAGCTAACCTGCAATAATCACAAATAAAAACAAGAAATTTGAAAAAAGGGTAGAATAAAAAAAGTTGGGGTCATAGTCACAATTTAGATTCAATACACATAGATGTTGAATCTCTGGAAAATACAAATTCAGAGAAAAGAATGAAGGGCAAAAATTAAATTACACAGTGGTTGATAATACTCATACCAGGTAAGAAGTCGAAACTGTTATTAATACAATTACTAAGGTCCAAATGAGCCATATATTAAAAACCATAGACTGACCTGACCTGTTTTGATATTCTCAACAGGCCCAGCTGGGAATCTGTTGGTCCAAATTTCTTTGCATCTCATCAAGGCAGACTCTTCGTTTCGTTCATAGAAAGTCGCTGGTTTTCCAATGAGTTTTGAGAACCTTGACTCACTGTATTGTCTGTAACCGACCCGAAAAATAATATTGGTAACTTCAATATCTTTAAATGAGTGCAAGATTGTGTTTGGTTACTGAGGAAATAATAAGAAAAGCAAAGGACAAGTGGGAATGAAATTGCCCCTTGTTTTCTTAATTACTAAACCATGCATTTGTTACTTTTAAGCTTAAAATCAAATGAGCTTCTATCAAGGCTTTGATTTCGTATGAAGTTGAATATTAATGCGAATCAATCCGGTATCCTGAGAGCTTCTATATGTACAAAGAACAAACCAACATACTTAAAGCTCTGATTAACTCTTAATTACCAATAAAAACACTAAATAGAATAAAAGTGATCAAAAGTTCAGCAACCTGAAAATTCAATCCATGCCTAAACATCAACTTACGTTTTCATTACACATAAAATTATAATAAAAAGTTCAAATGTTTATCACCTTCTAAACGGCTTCAACAACGGTAGCACTCTCATGAAGCCACTGGGACTCGTTGACAGTCCTCAAGAACCTGATATTTCACCTGGTGGCCGAGACAAGATCCACGCCTATTCTGATGGTTGTTTCAACTTCCGAGATATTGCTGAGAGTTCTTGGCGTTAGTTGTCAGAGATTTCGGTGGTCAAGGTCAATTGCATGAGAATTATTAAAATGCATCAAAAAATTAAAAGCATAAAAAAAAAAATCTAATGCAGGTTTTGAAAGCCCTTCTAACAGGAAAATCAAATAAATAACATTAGGGCCTCAGAATTGCAGAATGTCAGAAAGGCTTAACAAGCCACTCAGTCCCAAAAGACAGTATTTTGTGAATGATATCCTCCGAGCCACATTTCTCAACACCAAAAGATCAAAACAGAAAAAAAAGGAAAATACTTAATTTTACTACCAGTCCCATATGAAAGGCGAAAACTAACACAAGTAAAGCAAAACAAACATACGGCCTCAGAATTGCAGAATGTCACCAAGGCTAAACAAGCCATTCAGTCCCGAAAGATGGTGTATTTTATGAATGATTTCCTCCTTGGCCACATTTCTTCTACACACAAAGAAGAAAAATAGAAAAATGCAGAGAAAATGTTTGTCTCATGGCCAGTCCCAAATGGTAAAGGCAACAACGCTGCTCCACAAGGCGATGGAATATGAGACCACCCATCAACGGAGGAACTCCTCAGAGGGAGGACCATCAACGTCAATGGACATTTATCTGTGACGTTTACTTTGGAATGTACAAACATAGCTGGTTAGCCCCAATAAAGTAAAGGATTTGAGTAATCCCCCGTCGCAAAAATACAAAATAGAAATCATCATCACAACTAAACATAAAACAGAAATTACATAACTAGAACATTAAATAATGCATTAAAGAATATGTTAAATCTATTCTTCTATGACGATATAACAAATGTATGTCTCATGGCCAGTCCCAAATGGTAAAAGCAGCAACGCCACTCCACAAGACGATGGAATATGAGACCTGCCCACAGATGGAGCTGCTCCTATTAAGAAGGACCATCAACATCCAGGGCATTTATTTATGACGGTTACTTAGGAATCTACAAACATAAATGGTTTGCCCCAGTCAAGTATTAGAATTCTTTAGAAATCCCTGTCAAATTATAAGTATTCTAAGAGAGGTTTGCATCATTACACAAAAGTCATTTATTAAACAGCTTACAGAAATCACTAAATACTAAGCAATCAACATAAACTAAACATTCATAATTAGAAATTCAATCACAATGTCATAAACTAGTAAAATAGTTGTGTACTAAAATTAAGATTTTGTATACATACCATAAATTGTATACGTGAATGCAGGAATATCCACAACTAAGTGTAGAGTGCTTGCCACAACTGCGAAACAAATTTAATCAATAATAACACCTCTGTTACAAAATGTTATCTTACTTAATCTTAAACAAAACTCAAAAAGGAACGAAATGTAATCACATAAGAGAAGAATAGTTCCCTCAGAACATAACAAAAGAAGTATTCAGTCATCTAATTATCAGAATTAGCATGGTCAGTAATGAAACACCTCTGGGAACAGTCCTCCTTCAGTGGAGATTATGCAAAAATTCAACAACGTAAGCACATAAATCTTCACAAGAAATAGAAATATCAATTCTTTTCACACTCAATCACAAGCAAAATCATGTAACAACTTACATTCAATTTTTTCAGATTCTCTTCACATTGTCCAACAGTATAACTATAACTAAGAAACAAGCTCAATTGTGAGCAAACAAAAACAACTTTTTCAACATTTCAAATAAACCCATGAGGGAACATTCAAATCATTCAAGTTCCCTCAGGAAAAAGTAAATCTTTCAGTCATAAAACAATCAGATATACACTAGCATGATTATTTTGAACAATCTCAGGGAACAAATATGAAACAAACCCAGATGAACAAATACAAAATGAAGAATACCCAGATACAGAAGCACATCCAATAATCACAAAAACAAACAGTTCATTAAACTGGTACAAATAAAAAAGTTTTACGTAGCTCAGATAAATGTTGGAAACAGTCTATTCCCTGACCTTTGAATAGCAAAGGCCTCATAGAGCTGGGATTATGCATCTATCATCATTGATATAATTTTTCTTTCGCACAAACAAAATTTAACATCTAAAACCTAATCACAGCTACAAAACCACACATCAAATAAATTAAAATCAAATACAAAACCACACATCAACTGGTCTGCTAGATTCTATCGCATTAGCCTCCTCTGAATCTCCCACAACAATGGTGAAAGGGGTGTCATTTGTAAGCCTGGTATTGATTTTTATGGTAGTATTTTCCTTGCTCTTACTAAGGAGGGATTAGTAGATAAGAAAGAATTGTTTTTGGAAATGAAGAATAATGGAATTAAGCCAAATGCTTTTCCCTTATCCTTCATTTCCACAAACAATTCTTTTGACCATCAATAATACTAAAAATACTAGGCTCACAAATAACACCCGCTTTACCATTACCAGCAACAATTTCTTCATGCAATCTAATCGCAACACTTGTGTTACCTGTGCGACATATTACAAAAGTTTTGGGTCAAAATCCCACCTTAAAATCCTCCCAAAAAAAAAAAAAAACATATTACAAAAGCAATTAATCAAAATATTCAAAGTAATTAAATCATACAAGAGCTCCAAACAACCAGTTGAATGATGAAATTGGTGGTTTGGGTTGCATATTAATCATTAAACAAACGAAATAGCATGCGTCATCAAGAGTGATATTACCTTGTTTACAATCTTTTTGAAGGAATTTATCAAGCCTCCCTTCCTCTTCAACGCTATGTACTGAATATTGTGGTGTCACTTTACATGAATTTATGAACAGAGATGAGATTTTGGTTTTCGTAACCGTTTCAGAAGAAGAAGGCTTTGGACGCCATTTAGTAGCGCGTTGAGATTGGTATTTGCTGGCGGCGGTCAGGGTTTGAATAACATAGAGGGAATTAGGGATTTTTGATTTAACGGTGGAGAGGAGTATTTGGGCTACTAATTAACGGCCCATAGTGGAAGTGAAGTTTCAACTTGGGCCAACAACTTTAAGAACTCATACATACAACCCAGACCATTAAATGTTGTGTAAATGCCTAAATGGCAGTAAAACTTAATAGAATTAAAGGAAATATTTTTTTTAATTAAAATTTAGGAATATTTTCTTAATTATAAAAAATAAACTAAAATAAATAAATTAGCTTCTGTATTACTAATTTATAAGAACCTAAATGTTCTACTTTGGACCTTATAATTATAACGAAAATATATTTAACTCTTCCATTTCAAACAATGGAATCCAATTGAGTAGAATTCAATTGATTTATTTAATATTTTGTATAGATTTAATTGACAAAATTAGTATAACCAATCAAAATGAAAAAATTCTTAAGAGGTTATAAGTTTGAAGATCTTGAGTTCGATTCTGCACTCTTAATGTATTATTTAAGAGATTCTGAGTTCGAGTTATTCATCAATGGCTAATAGGGATACACTATAGCTCTTACTCGACCAATAATTTTAGGGTTTGAGAGATTATTTGAGGTGCGTGTTAACTGGCTCGGATACCTCCGGTAATAAAAAATAAAAAATAAATAAATAATTGAACAATTTATTGTTATCAAAACTTGTTAAAACCAATTAGTTTTAATTAAAACAATCATTAGTTATATGTGAAACAACCATAAAGATGATAATTCAAGAATTTAGATAAATGTCTGTTCATCTTCACTATTATTTTTAGACACAATAATAAAGTCGTAAATAATATCAAGTGTAACGTTACACCAAATATAAAAAAAAATTAAAAGATAAAAAGGAAAAACAAAAATTTTCTAAAATAAAAAAGAAAAGTTTGTATAAATAGTTAAATACCACCTCCGTCCTGCATTGTCTTTCAAAGCGAACTCCGTTCTGTCACTGTTTCTCTCTGAGTTCTTACGGTAAGTTCTAAGCTCTCTTTACTTTCTTATATGTCTTTGTTGTGAGCATGCACTCCAACTTTCATTCCATTTCTGTTTGTTTCCTGAGAAAAAAGTGGGAACGGGAGGAATTGTTAGTAAACGGTCCCGTATACGCAGCGGAAACGAAAAATAAAATAACAGGATCGTTTACAAGAGCCAAGATCAAGGGTATGATTTTAACAATTTATATTAAATAAAATCTGCATAAATTTACAACATGAGTTAAGAGAAACAAACGCACGTTGAAGGCTCCTCCAAATTTGTCGTCGAACGTTTTGCTACCGATCCAAGTGTAGGATCGAACCTGCGTAGTCCACACGAAGACAATCTTAAAAGAACCAAAGAGGGATTTGCTAGATCCTCTTTGGCTTCAAGATTAAGAAGAAAACAAAAATCAATTGAATTGATTTTTAGGCTTAAGATGTTACTGACGTGGGAGAAGCAAAAGGGCTGCTGTGTGTATTTTGGTTTTACAAAAAAACTCTCTTTATTAAAAAAATCACACACTTTTCTTTTTATACTTAAAAACAATTTGCCCTAATCCCATACGGAATAGGCTTGGGCTCCAACCCAAACGCCCCATGTTGCCAAACACTCCCAATTTGATTTATTTTAATTTCCATCATTATCTCAATTAAAATCAATTAATATATATATTTAAATATATATTAACATTTAACAATAATGATAATATATTTAAATATGTGCGAACACACATTTAAACGTAATTTCACTTATTTAATTTTTCTAACAAATTAAATAAAGGCTACGACCTCAGCAAATTTAATTGCACTGTGAAATTACCAAAATACCCTTTCGTCTTAAAAAGACGAAACGCCCCTCTTTCTTCTTGCATCTTAAATTGTCTTCTATGTGTGTGACCCTTAGGCTCCTCATCATATCGGAGTGTACGATATTGTGATTAACACCAATTAATCGTCTCACTAATACATGAGACCAAGATTGGCCCCTAGCAAGGCATCATGGCCACCCGATAGATTCGGATTCAAACAAAGTAGCTACCGTCAACGATATGGTTACCGTGCAATTCGATCCTTTCATCATACGTTATCTCGGCGAGACGAAGGCATAGAAATAGTGTCAACCTTCGGTTACTCTCGATATTATTTATTCGCTTTTTGGACCAATGACCCGTATTATAAATTGGATAGAGCAACAACTCAATCCCACGTGGCCACGCTTTTAGTGTCATTGCCATATCTTGAATTGCGCCGTGAGATAACTTTCTCCGTACCAGGAGTGATAAATCCTCTGTCAATCCACCATAGTCTTGATACACTCCTTGATGCAAGGAATCATGCCACCGTGTTAGCATGCGAAAAGAAGCTGCGTTAGGCTAGTGTCAAACTACACCAATCGGTGCACAAGACGCTCCGGTGATCTCAAGTCTAAGGATCACATGCACCACCATTCGTTAGAGGATTTGTTCCATAGACACCTGGGGTTACCATCCATATGGAATCCTCTGGTGGGTCATCCAGTGAACTTGTTGTGGTGTAATCGCCTACAACAAACACCCATGTGTTGCACCAGGTTGTCACCAAACAACCTTGACAAGTGAGATCACTCAATGCCTTTCGACAGGGTCGTTCAACACTATGATAGCCTTACCGTATTATCTGTGCCCTTAGTTCAGAATAATACGGGGCTACTGGACGTTTCTAGAATGGCCACCATATGTGCTCATAGGGTTCTCACTATCAAGATTTGAAACACTTGATACCCTCGTCACGGCTCTACCATTCTAAGGACATATATCAATACATATTACAATAATAATGGTTTACGCGATATCGAATAAAAAGCCTTTTATTGATTAATGAACATTATTACAAAGAGTCAATTCTACAATAATTGATTGGCTCTAGGGCATCTACTCTAACAGGAATAACATTAGAGCTTGAAACTTCAAAGAACGAAAGAAAGCACTTCTTCAATCTTTATTTAAATACGTGAACAAAGAGATCATAGTAGTTATATTTCTTTCACTTTAATATTCTCGTAACAATGACATGTATGCAGACGGCAATCTTTCCTCACTTTTTCTGGAAATTTTTTTTAGCTTAATCAATTTTTTTTTTTTTACTAATTGGCTGCTCTGAAATTCTCTTTGTAATGGAGGTCTAGAGAAATATTTTGTTTCATTTTGTACTATTTTCATGTAATGCAACTTTACACTGTTTGTAGGAATATGACTTGATTTTTTATTTTAGTAGTATTAGAATTTTTATTCATGTGGTAGTCTGTATTAGGATTTTAATTTTAATGGTATTAAGATTTCTTATTTTCGAAGAATTATGATTAGCCTTGTTATGTTTCAAGTTATTGATTCAAGTTCTCAATAAAATTTCTTATTACTTCGTTTTAGGAATTTAGTATTTTCGGCGTTAACCTCTTGAGTTCGTGTTGTAAGGTTTGCTTCTCTGCAAATTTCTTTTTCTAACTTTTTACTATTCTTTGGTTGCTTTAGAATTTAATGGTAGCTTTTCTTGGGGATTTTCCATATATTTATCTCTTTCTTGATGATGTTCTCAAATTTGATTTCAATCTATTGATTTTTAATCCAAAATTGTTCTTTTATATGTGTTTGTTACTTTTTATTTGTTGAGCTTTCTGAGGTTGAGCAATTATATTAACATTCAATGTTCACCATGAACTTTACAACTATTTAAATGGTGTTTAATTGATCCTTTTTTTTTTTTTTGTTGTTTCTTGGAAATTCAGGTATTTGGAAAAAATATGGGTAGAATTTGTGTCTTCTTTATCGGGCTTCTGCTTCTGAGTTGCTTAGTTGAAGCAGAATATATGAAATATAAAGACCCCAGACAACCCATAAATGTTCGAATCAAAGACTTAATGAAAAGGATGACTTTGGAGGAAAAAATAGGCCAAATGACACAGATCGAACGTGATGTTTCATCAGCTGATGTGATCAAGAATTACTTCATAGGTAAGTTCACTCATCACTTTTGGCCACAAAATGGAGTTTTTCCAAGTTAAGCTAAATATATATAGCATTTTGGCAGGGAGCCTGCTGAGTGGAGGAGGAAGTGTTCCAGCTAAAAACGCTTCAGCAAGGGCTTGGATTGAGATGGTCAATGGTTTTCAAAAGGGTGCTTTATCTACCCGACTTGGAATTCCGATGATTTATGGTATTGATGCTGTTCATGGCCACAACAATGTTTATAATGCAACAATCTTCCCTCATAATGTTGGCCTCGGAGCTACAAGGTAAGTAAATATAATGAATCCTAAGATTTAACATTAGCCTAAAATTTCTGGCCTTTTTTATGAGATGTGTATTCTTATTAATCAGGGACCCTGAACTGGTGAAAAAGATTGGAGCTGCAACTGCACTTGAAGTTAGAGCTACAGGAATTCCATATGCTTTTGCACCTTGTATTGCGGTACATTATCAAATTCAACAACTAATGGATGTCAGGATAGAACTCTTTAGCTTAATTGAGGATTCCTGATAAATCTTCTATCTATACAGGTTTGCAGGGATCCGAGATGGGGTCGATGCTACGAAAGCTATAGTGAAGATCCTAAGATTGTTCGAGCAATGACTGAGATTATACCGGGACTACAAGGAGATGTTCCTGTCGGTTCTCGAAGAGCTGTCCCATTTGTCTCTGGAAAGTAAGAAATACAATCCAAAATTTTAAGATGAATGTTGACCAGTCTTTTGCTCATTTATTTTCTTGCATTCTGGATGATCACAATAATCTAATTATCAACATATACAATAAATTATCTCCGTAGAAAACTATTAACATATTGAAAAATTTTGCTGTTCAATTTTATGATTAAATTTAAACCTGTATTTTTCCACAACAAGGGTAACCGTCCATAGAAACATTGTAAAACTGCGGGCAATTATTAGGAAACTTTTCTTGTCATTATTTTATATTATACAACTGTAGTTTTAGCTTTAATATCAGTCAAATGCATTCTGCATTTATCTCTTTAAGTGCCTGTCCGTCCCATTAAGGTTATCATCAGCTGTAAAGGTCAAATTTTGCTACTCCTGATAACTGTAGAGACAAGAATTCTGCAACCTAACTCTGTGTCATAGTCAAAGAAAGTGATGGAAATGGGACTTCTGTTTGTTTATTCTTGTCCAAGGACTATGCGATGTGGACCACTATTCCGCTAGCGGAAACAAGATTAAATTAACAGTCTCTAATCTGCATTCTAATAATAAATTGTCTGGTTATAAAAGATTGGAATTGCACATTCAAAACTAGTGGCATTCTCGCTTTCAAACTAATAATAAACTTTTGATTCTATTTGCACAGGACAAAGGTTGCAGCTTGCGCCAAGCATTTTGTGGGTGATGGTGGGACAATTAACGGCATAAATGAGAACAACACTGTGATAGATAGGCATGGTTTGCTCAGCATACACATGCCAGCCTACTATGACTCCATTATCAAGGGTGTATCAACTGTCATGGTTTCATACTCTAGCTGGAATGGAGTTAAGATGCATGCTAACCGTGATATTGTCACCGGATTCTTGAAGAATACTCTTCGCTTCAGGGTATAATCGATTCTTTGTTATGTAATTGAAGTTTCTACATCTATGTGAAGTAACTGAGAGTGACTATTGTGAGTTCTTTCAGGGTTTTGTCATCTCAGATTGGGAGGGTATCGACAGGATCACAAGTCCTCCACATGCTAACTACACATACTCCATTGAAATGGCAATCAATGCAGGCATTGATATGGTGAGTTGTTAGTCTCATAGTATATGTACTTTTATCAGATTCCTATCAAATTTTCGGAAACGTTTTATCTTCTAATGCTGAAACTGTATGTGTGACAGGTCATGGTCCCAGAGAACTATACAGAATTCATTGATGGTCTAATTTCCCTGACAAAGAAAAATGTCATCCCCATGAGTCGCATTGATGATGCAGTGAAGAGAATTCTGAGAGTCAAGTTTGTGACGGGTCTATTTGAGAATCCCTTAGCCGATGACAGCTTGGTCGACCAGCTTGGAAGTCAGGTCATTCAGTAGTAAATCAAAATTACTTCTTATGCTACAAAAACTAGTACTGAAAAATTCTTAATGTGGTCCTGTTACTTGGAATAGGAGCATAGAGAATTGGCTAGGGAAGCTGTAAGGAAATCTCTTGTGCTGCTAAAGAATGGTGAATCAGCTGATCGGCCATTGCTACCTCTTCCTAAAAAGGCATCAAAAATACTAGTTGCTGGCACCCATGCTGACAATCTTGGTTATCAATGTGGTGGATGGACAATTGAGTGGCAAGGACTTAGCGGCAACAACATGACAAGTGGTAAGAATTCTTCCTGATCGTAAAAACAGCTTTTGATAGAGAAACACAAAAGCCAGACTATATAAGACCATGGGCATCACCAACTATATGATACTAACTAACATGATATGACCTATATAATGAGCAGGTACTACTATCCTCACTGCCATAAAGAATACAATTGATCAACAAACTGAAGTCATTTTTGAGGAGAACCCAGATGCCAACTTTGTCAAGTCCAACAATTTCTCTTATGCCATAGTTGTAGTTGGCGAACATCCGAATGCAGAGACAAAGGGTGACAGCATGAACTTGACAATCCCTGATCCTGGTCCAAGCACCATCACAAATGTTTGTGGAGCCGTGAAATGTGTTGTAGTTCTAATCTCCGGCCGTCCAGTCGTTTTGGAACCATATGTTTCTTCAATGGATGCTCTTGTAGCTGCCTGGCTTCCAGGATCAGAGGGTCAAGGAGTTTCTGATGTTCTATTTGGTGACTATGGTTTCACTGGCAAGCTTCCCCGGACATGGTTCAAGACTGTTGATCAACTGCCTATGAATGTTGGTGATGAACATTATGATCCCCTCTTCCCATTCGGGTTTGGCCTCGCTACCAAACCTACCATGGCTAACTAGGCTATTTATCTATATGGTATATCTACTTTCAAACAACGTTTAAGATTTTCATATATTTTGGAAACATAGTAATTGTCATCTAACTAATATTTATAAGTTTTGTATCTAGCATGCTTTCAGTACTCATTAAGAAATGTGATAATGTTGTTGCAAGGAGTTAACGCAATGCTTTATATCTGGCATCCTTTCAGTAATCATTAAGGAACTTAATCAGATATTTGTTGACCTTTTAACTAAACACATTCAAACATCTTCTAATATTTTGTTTCAAAGCAAGAAATATGAAAGTCAAACTAACTGTGAAAAATTAATAGTTTCATAAAAGAGATTTTATAAGGTTCTCCCTAAAAACATTGACATCCCGAGGGACTAACAATCACATTGTCCGCAGTTATAATCTTTACACCGTGATTTGATCTACATTCTGATTTTCTCAACCGCTCAATCACACTCTTATTTTCGTTCTCTCTCTCTTTTGTACTAAAGAGTTGTAATTTTCTAATTCAAGAATCTCCCTCTTATGAAAAGAAATTTCTGAGAGCCATATCTACAACTTTTGATATACAATACAAAACAGTAAAACCACGTGAAAATTAATAGAGATCATGCTTTTTCCGGGACCTTGACAGATACAGAAGGTTTAACTCCCGTGATACAGTGATCTAAGCTTAATGTCATTAACAGAACCACAAATAGGAAAGTACATAAGAAAAACGTGAGTAAATGATAGTGTTAATTGCCTTCCATTCCGCATAATATCAGCCATCTGGTCTAACGGCAATATGCAATTGACACCAAAAAGTGAATTCCTTTTGATAACCTAAAAGGGAATAATACTGTTGGCATTCACCTGGGAATGGAAAGGGAAGGCAGAACATAACCAGTACAATAAAAAAAGAGGTCCAGCAGTAGATCTTCACTCAACAGAGTAAGAAGTAAGATGTTGATTTATTCACCACAGCAAGTACAAAGGTGTTTTATTCACACAAAGAACATATACATCTACAGAAACATTCATACTACAAAAGTGAAAGGATAAGTACAAATCATGTACCATGGTGTGATGCTACTCAGCCACAGTCCCAGCTTTATCTGTTTGCTTCTGAGTCATGTCACCACTCTCATGCTCAGCTTCTTTAATCTGCCTCAGAATGTCAGCTTTTTCCTCCATGAGAGCCTCTATTTTGCCATTGATTTTCTCCAACTTCTGTTTTAGCTTACCAATACCCTTGCTCTTTCCCTTCCCGTCAAGTTTTCTTTTCTTCTCAGACTTTGTCTTTTCTTTTCCTTTCTGCTTCTTCTCCTCCCCTTCAGCTTCTAATTCTTTCTCACTTTCTTCTATTTGAATCTCCCTGGAGGTCGCCTCAACCTCACCCTTTACCCCATCCTTGCCTTTTTTCTTCTCTTTCTCCTCTTTACCTTTCTTTTTCTTCTTTTCTGCTTTCTCTTCATCTTTGCCATCTTTCCCCTCACTCTCATCATCCTTGTGCTCTTTTTTCTTCTCCTTATCTTTCTTTTTCTTCTTCTCTTCATCTCCATTTTCATTTCCAGCTCCTTCAACCACTTCATCCTTGTGCTTTTTATCTTTTTTCTCCTTACTTTCCTTCTTCTTCTTCTCTTCCTCCTCATCTTCATCCTCGTGCTTCTTCTTCTTCTCTTCTTCCTCAGCTTCATCCATGTGCTTTTTCTCCTTCTTTTTCTTCTCTTCTTTCTCCTCACATTCACCTTCACTTCTCTTGTCCTCCTTTTTAGTTTTTCCCCCAGATTCTTCCTCTACCTTCTCCTTTGACTCTCCATCTTTCTTCTTCTTTTTCTCTTCCTTTAAATCCTTCTGCTTTTTATCCTTTTTCTTGTCTTCTTTTTCGTTCTCTTTCTTTTTCTGCTCTTTATCTTCATCCTTCGTCTCTTTCTCTTTTACCTTCTCTTTCAATTCTTTATCCTTTTTCTTTGATTTCTTGTCATCCTTACCTTCATGTTTCCCTTCCTCGCCCTTGTGTTTTTTCTTCTCCTTCTCCACTGATTTGGTCTTCAATTCAATTTCCACCTCTGTCTCCGTTTCATTCTCAACATTTGGTTCTATATATTTGGTCTTATCTTTGATATGCAGTTCTTCCTTCTTGACCTTATCTTCTCCACCAACAATGGATTCAGATTTGTCTTCCATCTTCAAATCTTTATCAAAACTTGAAACGTTCAAGATAAACCTTTTTGTTCAAGTCAGGTAACCTGAAACAAATGCGTAGCAGGCAAGGAAGCAAAAAACCATTTTAGATAAACAACAAATGGTAGAATTTGAAATGAATACATAAACCAGATTCTGAAATAAAAAACAAATAGATCCAACGACACATATTGCACTCTAATTAGTACTGCATAGGTAGAAACTATCTGTATCCAGAGTGCACTGAAATGGGAAAAATTGTTCCCTACCGCAATGAGCTCTCGCTACAAATTTTTTCACAGTATCTGAACAATTTCATCTACCAAACATCGGGATTAACCATGGAGAAAAAATTAAAATGAGCAAAAATTCATAATAAGATTTGAATTGAGCGAAAATCAAGAGTCAGCATGTAACACAAAAAAGAGGAACACAGTACAAACGTTGCATGACTTTTCAAGAAAATCAATAAAATAGCTTTAAAACCATTTCATTATCAACTCATTTTTATTAGTGCCTCCACCAAATTACTGTATTCAAAGTACGTATTTGAACATGACTATACTGATGTTCTCCTTTCAAACAAATGGAAAAATAGCATGCTTCTGCTTATAGAAAATTAGAAGCAGAACAGGACAAATGCAAATACAAATGCTACCACATATTCTAAGTGTGTTATTCTTCTTACATAAAAAAAAAAAAAAAAAAGAAAAAAAAGAAAAAAAAGAGAGGAAAATCTAGAATACAAGATCTAGAATTAACTTGACAAAAAAACTAATCAAGTTTGGCCAAAATAAGCAGCAAATACTTTGTTTACAAAACAATTCCGTCAGAATTTTAATTCAAAAACTCTCTACTGAAATCCCCCTGTAGCTTCCAGAAAATGTTAAGTCCAATTATGTATGATAGTAGTTACAAAATTTACAAAAACAATCAGAAACATTCAAGGTTGCACCCAAAAAAAAAAAAAAAAAAAGGATTGGCAAGAACATCAATATCCAATCATGAATAATCCAAATAACTATAGCCCTCTTTTATCTTTGATTCCCTAAGTCCTCTGAGGAGAGATAAATTAAAAATGCATCAATCAAGATAACATAATTCTCCAAATGTGGCTTAAAATCAAGACATTCATCATATAATATTTTCACAAACTCTAATTCCATTTCCAGAATCGGTTTCTGCAACATCACAGACATCAACTCAATCAAAACAAAATACAAACAACTGTTCCTGGATCAAAAATTTTAACATCACACAACAAAACAAGATCAGTCGATGAACATCTCAACATCACACAATTAAATATGAAAAGAAACAAAACTACAAGAAGATCACACAAATTTCATAGAAAACAAAGAAAAGAAAATACCTGAATTGAGTTACGTTTTGAAAGAAAGATGACCAAAAATAGAAGAGGATAGGAATAGAGAGATGTGGGTTGTGGAGCATTTATAGAAGTAGGGTTAGCTTTGGTTGTGTCACCTGGAAGCAACCTAAGAGTCGGTCATACGCAGCCAATTGGACCCAAATTTCAAATGTGACTTTGGAGAGTTTGGTTGGACGTGCACTCAGGGTGATCTTACCGCTTTCTTCTTAGCTGTTAAGGTTTCCATGTGCCCGCTGGGTAATAAGCCCAAAGGCATTCACATGAAGCCATATACAATTGGACCCAAATTCTCAAATGTGAAGATATGGGCTTCAGCTCACAGTTGAAGAGTGGTAATTGGATCATTTATTGAACAGTAATGTTATGTCCACAATCCCTCTTATAACTTTTGACATCACAGCTTGTAATTTGTCAAAATATAACTGAGTGGGTGAGACCCATTACAAACAGACGAGACCCATTTGTGAATTAACCAATTGCGAACTCTTACGCTGAGGGTTCTAAGAAAAAGTTGTAAGATTGGATTGTAAACCTAGTATTACTCTTACTGTAAGTTGGTAAAGGCACTAATTGCATGTAGATGGTTGGGTCACGATTTAATCAAACAAAAATGTTACATGTACAAAAGTTATACCAAAATTGTTATTTCTAGTGATGGTGTAATTCTAGGTATTATTGAGATATGAATGAAGTGATGATTTGGTAAATAATACAACAATGTCGAATAAAATATAATTTCACTAAGGACGTGAATTTCCGAATATACTATAATTTCACTAAGGACGTGATTTTTCGAATATACTGTAGAATGTGTAATATCACTGTTATAGCGTTAATATCGGTATTGATGCTATATATGATTAAATATCATAATATATAACATAAATAGTTTAATGAATTAAGTACTAATAGAAGATGAGATTAATAAATTAAACTGATTTGTTATATATAAAATGAAAGAAAAATATTATGTATTAGTTAATATTTATATTTTGATTTATTATTATTATATATAATTGCCCTCACTCACAAAATTGGCTGCGTCTCTCACTAGTCACTAGGGGTAGGCGGGTTCGGGTACCCGCCCAAAATCAAAGGAACGAAACCAAAACTGAGGTCAGTCGGTTCCTTTAATTTGGAATCGAACAGAACTGCTTGCCTTCCAGCCTTCCTAAAAATTTGAAACCTGGAACCTGTAACACAGGTTCAGGTTTCAGTTTTGAGTACCCTAAAAAATATCAATTATCCACCTTTTTTTTTTTTAAATGACAAATAAACCCTTATAAAATTACAACTATACCCCTAACAATTAAGTGCAAAACATTAAATAATATATTTGTTTATATTTACTTGATGTTGGATGCTTGATTATAAGTATTTAATTGTTTGTTTTCACCGATAATAAATATTTAAAAGTTATTATTTAACGTAAATATCTTAATGTATATTAATTTCTTAATCAAGTAATAAGTGAAACTTAAATATTAATAAAATTATTTTTAAAAACTGATCTTTTAATGAAAATTAATAAGACTTTTGATACTAAGATAAAAAACCCAAAATTTTCTTATATATTTATATGATATGTAAAATATCAAAAAACCCCCTATATACAAAAGAAAACCCCCTATTCTTTAATATTATATCAATTTAGTCTTAGTTCCCCGTTTATTTGATTTGGAACTAGAACCGCATAGTATCGATTTCAATTTTTTGGATACCCTATTACGGCCAGTTCCGGGTAGGAATCAGAACCAACACTTGGGTACCCGTCGGTTTCGATTCTACCCTAAAATTTTGCCCACCCCCACTACTCACTATTACTGGGATAAGTTATACAATTTAATATAAGTAGAGGAAAAATTGAGTGGAGTGGAGTTATAACTAATTTAATTTACATAGAGAAAAAGTGAGTGAGGTCAAGTCAAAAACTTTAACCCAAATACCGTCCTACTATAGTTGCTCTTTAGCAAAATATTTTGGCGCACTCTTGACATTGTCTTTGTCTCTCGCGTTGAAACTTCTCTGTTTTGGTTGATATATAATAATAAGAAGAATGCTATATGTACAAAAACTCATACAAAATTTTTTTTGTATAAAGTGATATGGCAGTTACTAAACCACTGGTTTGTAAAAAAAGGAAAAGATTGATGTAAAACTAGTGGTGTGACAGTTACCACATCACTTTGCACAAAAACTCTTTCTAAAAGTTTTGGTACATCTAGCATTTCCCTAATAATAATTACAAACATTATAAATCCTATAATGTTTTCCAATTAAAAGTGAAACATTCTTGTATTCAGAAAGATTATCTGATAATAATAAAGTCTTATCAATAAAATCACACCTCACATTTTATTCAAGTAAGTAAAAATACATATGTAATTGCCTCACAAAAACAAATACAGACGAACATTATATTGTAGATAAATGTAACGGTGTACATTAGCTCTTACTTGGCTTAAACAATTCTAAAGTCTGATTAACAGACAAGAAAATTGCTAAAACTGCACCAATAAAAACAAGAACCGTCCAAGGGCTAGTGAAATGATTATGCACGCACTCTCCCAACCAATTCTTCCATATGTTTTTGTAATGCGTTTCTATCTCTTCTTTAGTAGTCCTATATGCATGCTGGCGTGACACCAAATTATCAGCTATCTCATTAAAAAGATCAGCAACTTGTTGATCACTCCCCAGACAATTCAGAAGTATACCTTTTGATCGAAGCTCCTTAACATCTTCCGCATGATCAATAAGCGAATTCATCAGGCATACGTATGAAGAAACTCCAAGATCGTTAGGGCCATTGGGGCTGGACTCGTAGGCTACCATGTTTTGCAGCATAGACTTTGTTGAATCATCAATGCGTATTCGTGGAAGTTCCAGTTTTGCGAGATACCCGGTTTTAAAAGCAACGTCTGTGAATTTGTTAGTCTCGCTAGGCCTGCAATGGATTCCCACCGCCTTGAGCTCCTTCACTGACCGGTATGAAGTCCAATCACTGCCCGTGCTATGTTGAGACCAATCGGATTTTCCCAAGAGATTGGAGTGCATAAGGTCAAGAAGATGAGCAGGTTCAAATTTTTCTGCTATTTTTCTTTCATCTTGCACTTTCTTGGGACTTTGAGCAGGAAGACCAAGAAATAGTGTAACAAACTCATTTAACATTGTCTGCTTGCTGTTTTCATCTCCGAATTTGGACTCGAAGCTCAATTCATTGAGGACTTGAAAAGGAATTTGATTTTCCAGTAAGAACAAGTCTCTTTGAACGAGAGCTATCATGTTGCTTTTCATCTTCAAAGCCTCTTCTTCCTTTTTTACAATGCGGTAGATGAACTGGAGAATGAAGCAGGCATCAAGAAACATCATCTGAGAAAACTCCTCGTCGGCTACTGAGCCGTGATCAGTGTCCTCGTTTTTCTTGGCTGCCGAGCTCTGATCAGTGTCCTCGTCTTTCTTGGCTACTTCGCTCAGATCAGTGTAGCACTTTTTTGCATCTATGGCCAAGCGGTTGACCTTCTGATACAACTCTTGAAGCAACTTTGGGTCGACCCCTTTTACATACTGGCGCGCCATTGTAAGTTTGTGCTTCTGCATTAACTTAAGCTCAGGCTTCCCTCGGTGATAAGGGCCAATTGAAACCACCATAGGAACATAGCAGCCACTATTTTTTTTAACATCACGAAGCATCCCCGGAACTTTCTCTATCTTCGAACAGATTGCCTCGTGCTGATTCTCGGTGCTCTCGCCATTCAAGATAGAACCAAACCACTTCTTTACTTCGTCAGAAACAGGAATTAGTGCATTGTCATCACGGAGTACTACAATCTCTAATTGACTCTCACCAGCACCTGCTAGGCTGCTGGTGGAACCGGCTTCTATTTCTCCCATTATTACTCTCTGTATTTCAATAGTATGGTTTGGTTATGTTATGATCAGTTTATGCAAATGAATTTAGCAAGTCCTGAGCTACTTATAAATTTGATGAAACAAAACAATCGTAAGTAACAGTCTACTTATGATTTAAAGCAAGTATCTCAACTTTTCTCTGTTATCAAGCTTGCAATTGTTGCTGCTAGCTCTTTTAAGGAGAAAGTGAGAATTATGTGCCATATTATTCATAAGTACGACTTTGGAATATATTATTATCTTTAGTTCATTAAAGAGTTTCCTTTAATTTATTCTATTATAAGGTGATGGCCCCCATCACAAGAACATTTCGTACATCTTTTTTATGAACAAATTAACTAAGCAAGTAATCTAAAGTTGGTAGTAGTATTTTCAATATTTAAAACAAAAAGTAGCATAATCATGCAAAAACAAAAGAAAATATTGAAAATTTGTACCTTTAATTCTTGTTTAAACAAATTTAGCTAAAAGATCTTATCTTCAAATCTAATAAAAAACTTGTAATAGACAAAACGATGTTGCCTTTAACATATTGCTAAGTGTATGTTACTGTTAGCTAAAAGTCTTCACCCTTAATCTGATGTTTATTCAGTCACCAGCCTCACCTTCAATATTATAAATTTTATATTTCATGGTATAAATCACAAGTCTGACAGCCTGAACCATATTCCAACTGATGATCAACCCATAGAAACAGACAAAAAAACAAATAGACACTCAAAAGGAGTACATGCTCAAGCATCATTGACCAACTCCAATTACCAATTGCCATTCATTTCAGTATGAATTATAATTTAAGTGATTTGATTGCTTTCTAAAAACTCTATTATGGAACTCTCAAGGGTTTTGCCTTACTGTACCCACAAACACTTTATTTGATCATGATATCTAACTGGGCTCCCTTTTGTTTCATTTTTTTCAATTCAATCCTACACAAAATATATATTTGTTTCAATATGCTCAAAAATCCGATTATATTCTATTCAACTTAAAATATTTAGATTTTCTAACAACATAGATTTGTTAATTTAACTAAACACCTCTAACAATAAAAGTTTATAAATTGACAAAAACACCCCCACCCATCCACATATTTCCAACAGCTGGCTACCACAACAAAATGTGGTCAGAATATACCAAAATGGCGCACAATTGGCTAGATGTGACTGTCGTGCACCGATCTGACATTTTCTGGCCAGATCTATGGTGGATCTAGCCAAAAAAAGTTAGATCTACGCCTAAAGATCTGGCCATTGATGGCCACATCTGGCAATATCTAGTTGTTAACGACAGCCAAGATATGCCATCGTTGATGACCAGATCTGGCTATTAATGACTATATCTTTAGTCGTAGATCTGACATTTTCTAGCCAGATCTAGCCGGTCGTGTGCCATTTCAGCGACTTTCGGCTACCT
This sequence comes from Pistacia integerrima, assembly GCA_026225825.1. Classification (NCBI taxonomy): domain Eukaryota; kingdom Viridiplantae; phylum Streptophyta; class Magnoliopsida; order Sapindales; family Anacardiaceae; genus Pistacia; species Pistacia integerrima. The sequence goes on from CM047748.1 coordinate 5,192,330, forward strand.
TTCGGTAAGGGTGGCCAGCCACCAGCATTTAATGATGGGTGAGGGTATTTTTGTTAATTTTTATTGTTTTATTGTAGAGGGTGTTTAGTTAAGTTAACAAATATAGGGGATTAAAAAATAATCTAAATATTTTCAAAAAATGTTATCCAAACATTTACCAAACACATTTTCTAGTTTAAATCCTATTATTGTAATAATAACACAACTCAACTTTTTCAAAAATACTACTTAAGATACTCTACCAAACACATCCTTTTTTTCAAAAATACTACTTAAGATACTCTACCAAACACATCCTTCTCAGAACTTCCTTTACTTAGTCATAAATGAGAGACGGTACAAAAATAAATCTTATACGAGGCAATCTATCATCTAAAAAAACAGTAAATAGATAAGTGAAACATATACTAACGCTATTTCCTCTAACAATTCATTATTATTAGTATGGGTGTTTAAAAAGTGGTCAAATTTTCCAACTAATAATAAAGAGATGAAAATCACCATGAATTAGCTCTAGGACAGCAGCAACAACAGCAGCATTCATTAAAATCGATCCCCCGAAGTCCACCCTTCTTTAATTCCTGAACATCACCGATAGGAGTCCCACTGGGTGAAGCAAGCAACATCTTCTTTAAGAATTAGTGATCATTGATGCTGCTTCTAATACCTGAAGAAGAAATACTTTAGTTGGCTGTGCAGTATTAATTAGAAATAAAATAATACTAATGCTGAAGCTTAAGAAAACAATTGCATGAAAGAGGCAAGAAATTAGAAAATACATAATCCCAGAAATATAAAACTGAAGAGAAAGAAATGAAAAACTCACTTCATAAATTTTACTCATATTCAAGTCTGAAGAGATGTGAGATGGTTCTAAGATAATGGAAAAACTATCGAACACAATTGTTTCAAGTTGCAGTGTAACTTCATCATTTTTGTAGGATATTTTTGTCAAACTTATGTTGTATGTGTGCACAACAATTGTGTGTGTGCACAAGTCTGTCAAACTTACGTTTCTGGCTTGTTTATCTCGAGCGTGTGCACAACAGTTCTGTGCTCGCACACTTGCATAAGATATTTTCAACTTGATACAAGTTGCATTTTTGCCTAAAGCAGCAAAGATATTTATTCTTATCTTTTGAGATGTCTTAAGGACCATATACAGGTGTCACAATATCCTTTTGTGGTCCAAGAGAAAAACCATGTTTTTTTCTGATTTGGTCGTGGTCTAAAATTAAAGTTGGAATCTTTTCCTTATTTGGACAAACATGAGTCAGCTCTTGTTTGTTGACTTGGCACAAATTGTTGAGCAAGAAAACTCCTTTGTATTATCTTTAATCTTGCGCATTTGTGACTAACCTTTTGATATTTTATTTGCTTGTGCTCTGAAATTTTTAGAGAGTGTCTTTCTTTAGAAGGTTCATGCTATGTTATTGTGCCAAATTTGCATCATCTCATATACTTGTTGAATGGTGGTTGGAACTTGGTTCTTGTTGATGCTAGAGCGTGGCTTTGGCTTGTAAAGCTTGGGTGGAGCTCAATTGTTCTTTGGGCGTGTTCCTAACATGAAGAGGTATTTGGAACAACAAGACATTAGAGATTCAGAGGGAGATGTTTAGTGTAACTAGAACAGGGAATTCTCTTTTGCTGTAGCTAAAATCAACTTTGAACTATATCTTTTAATGTTTGTTGTTTAGTGAATTTGCTTCGATCTATATGAGATCCCATGGATGTAGGCTAAGAGTGGATTTAGCCGAACCATATATATGCTAGTGTGCTTTACATTTATTGTTTATAGATGTTGATTCATGCTTAACTTGATAACCATTAATCAGTTTGGTAAAAACTGCCACTACACTTTAAAAATGGGTATCTAAACATTAACTAGAGTTCATCAACTTTAACAATTTTCTCATCGGTTTAGGGACGGGGAGGCTTTCTCCATTCCCCATCCCACTCATTATAGAGTTAAAGTATTTTTGTAGGATATGACTTGAAATTAGTAGAAATTACTACAAAGATTAGTTAATAATACAAGTAAATCTTACATCATTCTTTTCATTTATCTATTTCATACATTTATATCTTTAAGATTGAAAAAAAGATTTTAAAAAATCAAATCATAATATAAGAAATTAATAACTCTAATATTGGTATTGATACTATATACTATATTAAATATCATAGTGTACAACAAAAGTAGTTTAATGAATCAAGAATTAATATAAGATGAGATTAATAAATTAAACTGATCTGTTATATATAAAATGAAGAAAAATATTATGCGTTAGTTAATATTTGTATTTTGATTTATTGTTGGTGTGGTCTCTCACTATTAGGGGGACAAGTTATACAACTTAATATAATTAGATGAAAAACTGAGTAGAATGGAATTATAACTAATTTAATTTACATAGAGAAAAAGTGAGCGAGATCAAATCTATAAACTTTAACCCAAATACCCTCAAATTAATTAAAAATTTTCAGTGGGGTCACGAACCCCCACTGGTCCCTCAGTAGGTCTATCAATGCCTACTATGGTTGCTCTTTAATTAGTAAAACATTTTGCCACACTCTTGACACAGTCTTTGTCTCTGACGTTGAAACTTCTCTGTTTTGGTTGATTCTCATATACTTTATATATATATAGTAACAATTGCAAGATTAGAAATCCTATAATGTTTTCCGATTAAAAGTGAAACATTCCTGAATTCAAAAAGATTACTTGATAATAATAAAGTCATATCAATAAAATCACACCTCATATTTTATTCGAGTAAGTAAAAATACATATGTAATTGCCACACAAAAATAAATACAGACGAACATTATATTGTACATAAATGTAATGGTGTACATTAGCTCTTACTTGGCTTAAACAATTCTAAAGTCTGAATAACAGTCAAGACAAGTGCTAAAACTGCACCAATAAAAGCAAGAACCGTCCAAGGGCTACTGAAATGAGTATGCAACCACTCTGCCAACCAAATCTTCAACCTGTTTTTGTAATGCTTTTCTATTCCATCTTTAACAGCCGCATATGCATGTGGGTGTGACACCAAATTATCAGCTATCTCATTAAAAAGATCAGCAACCTGTTGATCACTCCCTAGAAAATTCAGAAATATACCTTTTGATCGAAGCTCCTTAACATCTTCCTCATGATCAATAAGCGAATCCATCAGGCATATGTATGAAGAAACTCCAAAATCGTCAGGACCATTGGGGCTACACTCGTATGCTACCACGTTTAGCAGCATAGACTTTGTTGAATCATCAATGTATATTGGTGGAAGTTCCAGTTTTGCGAGATACCCGGGTTGAAAAGCAACGTCTGTGAATTTGTTAGTCTTGCTAGACCTGAAATGGATTCCCACCTCCTTGAGCTCCTTCACTGACCGGCAAGAAAACCAATTAGTAGGCTTTTGAGACCAAACGGATTTTACAAAGAGATCGGAGCGCACAAGGTCAAGAAGATGAGCAGGTTCATCATCTGATGTTCCTTCTTTTTCCTTTGCATGTTGCTCCTCTTCTTTTTTGCCAAAAATATAAATTAAAAGGAAAATTTTTCTTGTCACTTTTAGGAGGAAGACTACGGATGTTTGTAACAAATTTATTTAACATTTCCTTCTTTTCGGTTTCATCTCCGAACTTGAAGCTCAATTTATTGACGACTTGAAAAGGAATTTGATTTTCCAGTAAGAACAAGTCTCTTTTAACAAGAGCTATCATGTTGTTTTTTATCTGCAAAGCCTTTGGTTCATCTTTTGCAATGCAGTAGATGAACCGGAGGATGAAGCAGGCATCAAGAAACATTATCTGAGAGAAGTCCTCGTTGTTGAACTTGTCGACGGAGCTCTGGTCAGTGTAGCATTGTTTTGCAGCTTCTGCCTCGCGCCTGACATCCTGATACAACTTTTCCAGCAGCTTCAAGTCCCCATCTACATACTGGAGCGCCATTGTTTGTTTGTGCCGCTGCATTAGCTCAAGCCTGGTATTTCCATAGTGGTAAGGACCGATTGAAACCACCAGAGGATCATAGCAACCACTGTTATCTTTAACCTCACGAAGCATTGCTGGAACTCTCTCTATCTTTGTCCTGATCACCTCGTGATGATTCTTAGAAAGATTCACGAAAGATTCAAGCCACTTTTTTTCATTCTTAGAAAGAGGAACTGCTGTATTGGCATCATTTTCTTTTTGGACTACAATACTATGTAATGGAGTCTCATCACCACCTGCTAGGCTGCTGCTGGAACCGGCTTCTCTTTCTCCCATTATTACTCTCTGTATTTCAAGTATGGTTTGGTTATGTTATCAGTTTAGCAAGTCCTGAGCTTGCTTATAAATTTGATTGAACATACCAATCGTAAATAACAGTCTACTTGTGATTTGAAGCAAGTATCTCAACTTTTCTCTGTTATCAAGCTTGGAATTGCTGCAGCTACCAGTTTTAAAGAATAACCACTTTAAACAGTGAGAATAATTATGTACCATATTATTTATAAGTATGACTGTGGAATGTTTTATAATCTTTAGTTAGAAAAAGAGTTTCCTCTAATTTATTCTATTATAAGGTGATGGCCCCCATCACAAGAACAATATGCACTACATCTTTTATGAACGATGTTGCCTTTAACATATTGCTAATTGCCTGATTGTATCTACTGTTAGCTAAAAGTCTTCACCCTTATTATGATGTTTCTTCAGTCACTAGCCTCACCTTCAATATTATAAATTTATATTTCATGGTATAAATTACAAGTCTAATAGCCTGAACCATATTCCGGTTGATGATCAACCCATAGAAACAGACAAAAAAAAAAACAAATAGACACTCGAAATGCGTACATGCTCAAGCATCATTGACCAACTTCATACCAATTGTGATTCATTTCAATATGAAATATAATTTCAAGTGATTCGATTGCTTTCTAAAAACTCCATTGTGGAACCCTCAAGGATTCTGGCCTTACTGTACCCACAGACACTTTACTTGGACATCATATATAACTAGGTTCCCTTTTCAGAGGCATGTAACATGTGGGTTGCAGAATCAAGCCGGGGGCATTCCAATGGCAATAGCTACCTCAAGCAAGGCATAAAGCAAAGAACATAGAACAGTACAAAAATAAATCTTCTACAAGGAAATCTGTCATCTCAAAAAACAATAAATAGATAAGTGAAGCATACACCAATGATATTTCCTTTAACTATTCATTATTATTATGGGTGTTTAAAATGTGGTCAAATTTTGGAACTAATAATAATGAGATGAAAATCACCATGAATTAGCTCTAGGACAGCAGCAACAACAGCAGCATTCATTAAAATCGATCCCACGAAGTCCACCCTTCTCCAATTCATGAACATCATTCATCAACATCAGCGATAGTAGTCCCACCAGGTGAAGCAACATCATCTTTAAGAATTAGTGACCATTGATGCTGCTCCCAATACCTGCAGAATATTATCCCAATTTCATGAATAAATTTTATGGGTAGTGTTCTCCCTCCGTAAATCCTCGTTGATCAAATCTTAATCTAGCTCACCAAACACTAAAATTTTATTTGGTTCAAATATACTTTATATATAGTAACAATTGCAAGCATTAGAATTTTTCGCGTTTAAAAGTGAAAGATTCCTGAATTAAGAAAGATTACCTACTAATAATTTCATATCAATAAAATTCACATATGTTTACCTCGCAAAAACAGATAGAGAGTGTTGATGCTCTTTTTTGACACCAACTAATTGTCACGTGCATACTACTGATTGGCGGATTAACACGTGATAATGAATACATCAAGTAAACTGAATGTAGAGAAAGCTTTTAAAGTGGTTCGGATGCTAAGGTAGCAAGTCCTACATCCACTGATTTGTATTGATATTAGTGTGGGTCAGGTCGCCAAGCGGACTGACTTACAGAGGAATTATGAAAAGTAAATATGTTTTTCAGGGGAGAGAGAGAGAGAGAGAGAGTCTTTATAAAAATGGCCGAATCCCCTTAATGAAGGGGTCTTCCTCATTTTATACCAATCTGAACCGTGTAATTATCATTAAATCCATGGGTTGGTGTGATTGTCAGGATATAATCCGGCTTTATGTCCAATTGCTCTCTTCCCAAGCTGATTTCGCATGATTTACTGTAGGGGAATGGGACGCGTGTAAGCCCCATATCATGTAGCAGGTCTGACGTGTGCGTGTTGCCCTGACGGGATCAGGTCACTCTTCACGTGAACTTTCCCACGCAGCCCTTATTTCCCCAGTCATAACAGAGCCCCCTAGTTTCTAAGGTTTGAGGATCGAACCTTGGAAACTAAGTTGCATCGGAGCTTCTGGTCGCCCCGACCTGAATGGGATGAGCTCGATACAGGACTCTTGGCGAACACGATCTCGTGCAATTCCCTGCCTAAGCGACCTGACAATCTTCAACCTTGCGACCTAGATCTGATGGACGCTCCTTTCTGTACCTTAGAGATTCAATGAACTGGCCTCACATGCAGCGCGCACGCAGTTAAAGTGTTTGTCAGACACATTAAATGCGTTGCGTGCTTAGCCGACGTCGTTTCGAATTCGAAACGATGACTCTTATCACGACATTTAATGAGACGTGGGCGCATTTAATGCGGGGAGAGAGTGTGCTGTCGTTTCGGTTTCGAGGGGTGGTAACCGTCGGTTCGCTGTCCATATAAAAGCTTGTATTTTTCAGATGAGGTCACTGAAACTTCTTTCGATTCAAGCGATAAACCTTTGCAAGCCAGGAACCATTCTCTTCCGATCTGCGTTTTTCAGGCAACCGAAACGAATTTCGGCCTCATCTTCGCATCCCAAAGGGTAAGGTTCTCCTTCCCCCCTTTTTTTTTATTTTGCACTAGTTTGGATGGACCATGGCGTTAGGTCTCCCGGCGTTTCATCGGGGACGTGACGCCGTGATCGGATTCGAGCCGTGGATGGTAGCTCGAGTCACTGTTAGGTTTTAAGAATGTCCCCTGCCGCCGCACGGGACGAGCACGAAGGCCTAAATGACCGTGTCTGTCGATGTTGCAGACTGGAATGGAACCATCAACATCCAGACCCGAGGAAGGAGCCAGCTCGTCCTCGCGGGAAGTTCCCGAGGACGTAGCCCTCGATGTCTACTCGGTTCTTACCTCCGAGGAATATAATAGAATAAAGAGGCAGTTTGACATCCGCACGGAGGTGTTCCTCGACCACACCTGATCTGATCACGGCTCTCCGGCCGATGGTGCCTCGATCATCTCGAAGAGATCTTCAACGGGTGGAGGGTGGGAGGATTCCCTTTCACCCTTTCTTTCATCGTGTCTGGCCCCGGATCATTTTGGGATCGCACCAATGCAGTTGACGCCAAACGCGTACGTTATCACTGTCGCGATGTACATCGCGTCCTGCGAGAGCGGCTTGAGAGAGCCAACGGCAGTCGAGCTTGGCGTCACCCACTACCTTAAGAAGAATAGGGACAAGGACTCGTACTATTTGTCTCGGCGACCTACCATTGCCGTGGGAATATACAGTTATCCCAGCAATGCGGGGGCCTACGAGACAAAGTTCTTCTTCTTCTTTTATAACGGCCACTGCCGTTTTCAAGATCCAAGTAGGTTTTCTTTCGCTGGGTTTATTATCTGCTCGCCTGACCCATAATAACGACTGCTTTTCTTTTTCACTAATAACGATCACAGACGCAATCAGCCGACCCTCACATAGCCTTGTATCATTCGGAGTACTGGACGAGGAGAGCCGTGACACGAGGAAGCTTGTGACAACCGCGAACTTGCGGAAGTACGATTTTTTCAGTGACAAGGCGTCGTTAGAACCCCTAGAAGGTAAGTCATACCGGTTCCTTTCTGGTCGTAGAGTAAGTTTGTTTACTAACACTTATGTTTGTGCAGAAACTATGCCTCCGAAAGAGTCCGGGCGGTCTCACCGGGCACCGTTTGTCTTTCCTCGATCGAGGAATGAGAGGGCGGCCGAAGCTGCTCGCCCCGTCCCGGCACAAACAACACGAGCTTCCGCGCCCTCGCGGCCCCAACCTGCGCAAGGAGCGACCAGAGCGGAGAAGGTCGCTCAAGCGGCCCCGGCCCGTCCAAAGCGTAAGGCTCCAGCTCAAAGGTCGAAGAAGAGGAAACAGGTTCAGGCCGACGAGTCTGAGACTGAATCCGAGGAGGAGCCCTTGAGGTCGCGACATGACTCAAGGAGGCTGGGAAAGGAACCCGTGGGCGAGGCGATCGCGAAGGATACACCAGTGCTCGACTCACTGGGGGGGCTGCCCGAGTATCTGCAACTTATAGTCTATTCTCTGCTTGAGTGTGGACTATCGAGTCTTATGACGAGTTCACTGACACGGGCGACGACCTTCTGACCACGTCGTTCCAGCATCTTAGCAAGGTAAGCGATCTGCATCTAAGCGAGGTGAGCGAGCTATTCTTAAAACTGGTTCATTTCTGATCACATTCTTATTCGCAGGCTTTGCTTGCGATGAGGATGTCTATGGAGAAGACCCGGCTGGGGGCCGCAAAGGAGTCTAGCGATCAGGAGGAGATCGCGAAGCTTAAGAAAAGCTTGGAGTCTGCCGAAGCTGAAAGGAAGGAGGCATTCGATGCGGCGAACAGGTACCTGATGCAAAAGGATGCTGCCTTGCCAACCGTGGACTTCCAGAAGGCGGAGCTCGAGCGTCGCGCGGAGGAGGTGAAGGAGCTGCAAAGGACGAACGCCAGGCTCTCCAAGGAGGTCAAGGAGAAGGACCAGGTGATTCAAACGACCTCCGATTGGGCCGAGAAGGCCGAGCAGGAAAGGGAGGCTTCTGAACAGGAGAAGCGAGCTCTCAAGGCCGAACTCCAAGAGAGTCAGGAAAAGGTCGCTTCGCTGACTGAGGAAATGCGGGTTCAGTTGGAGGAAACAGAGGAAAAGGCCGTCGACTGGGCGATCGAGGCCATTTACACGCTACGACCAATGAACCCGGGTCTGGACCTGTCCGTCCTCCCACCAGGTTGGCAAGAGACCTTGCGGCTCTTGGCAGAGGAGGACGAAGCAGCAGCAGCGGCGACCGCCAAAGGGCCCGACCAGGCAGGGGAGGTTCGGGCCTTCGTCAATTGGATCCCCCGACCTCCACCTCCGTAGTGTAATAGGGCTTGCTTCATTGGAAGTGGGCTTGATTTTTGTTTATACATACAATGGAAATACATTTTGTTTTTTAACTACAACTTGCTTTTTCATACATATGTGCTTGTTCGCCATGTTAGTTTAAATACATAGGCAACGTCAGTCATATATTACAAGCGAACAGGGTAAGCTCGGACCGCTAAGCGAACAATATATTGCTTTACAAATACAGGAACTTAACAAAAACGAACTAACTTATACAAGGAATGAGTTCGGGATTACTAATAGTAGGGTCAAAGGTGCTCGGCGTTCCAAGCTCGGGGCACTTTGGAACCATTCAGTCTTTTGAGATGGTAAGTCCCTGGTCTGATTACCCTATCGACCCGATATGGACCTTCCCAGTTAGGTCCTAACACTCCTGCACTCGGTTCCCTGGTTCCGAGGAGAACTTCCTTCAATACAAGGTCACCGATCTGGAAGTCTCTTCGCTTGACCTTTGAATCAAAAAACCTCTTTGCTCGCTGCTAGTAGGCTGCTATCCTTAGTGAAGCCTTACTGCGGTGTTCTTCAACGAGGTCCAAACTTGCCCTCATAAGAGCTTCTTTTTCAACCTCATCGTACAAGTCTCTCCGAAGAAAACCAGTTCCGACCTCTACAGGGATCATCGCTTTGCAGGCATAGGCTAGCGAAAAAGGGGTTTCCGAGGTGGAGGTCCTTGGAGTTGTCCTGTACGCCCATAAGACTTCGGGGAGATCGTCAGCCCAATTTCCTTTGGCTGCCCCGAGCTTGGCCTTCAGAGTGTGCTTGATGGTCTTGTTGACTGCTTCAACTTAGCCATTCGCTTGCGGTTTGGCGACTGAGGCAAACTTTTTATGGATGCCCAGCTCGTCGCACAATTGCTTGAACTCTTCATTATCGAATTGCTTCCCATTATCCGAGATAAGGGTGTGAGGAATTCCGTAGCGGCACGCTATGTTCTTGAAAAACGAAATCTTTTAGCTTTCTGGTCATGATCGCGGCTAGCGGCTCAGCTTCAACCTATTTTATGAAATAGTCTACCGCGACCACGACATACTTGACTCCTCCCTTTCCAACCGGCATGGGGCCGATAAGGTCGATTCCCCACATGGAAAATGGCCAGGGGCTAGACATAGTAATCAGCTCGTGAGATGGGGCTCGCGGAATGTTCGCGAACCGCTGGCACTTGTCACATTTTTTGACAAAGTTGTGTGCATCTTTTTGGATCCGGGGCCAATAGTATCCCTGACGAACAACCTTATTCGCAAGGGATCGAGCAACTGTGGTTACCGCAGATCCCTTCATGGATTTCCCTCATGATGTAATCTGCTTCTTCACTAGTTACACATCGGAGGAGAGGGGCACTGAATCCTCTTCTATACAACTGATCCCCGATGAGTGTGAAGCGAGCAGACCTTACTCGCAGGATCCTTGCCTCGACCTTGTCGCCAGGCAGGGTTCCATCCTTGAGGTATTGGATAATGGGAGTCATCCAGGAGTCTGGTTGAACCGCATTTATGGCCTGTTCGATCAAGCTGATAGTCGGAGCACCAACGAAACGAACAGGGATGTTGTCCGGAGCCTCTAAATCCAGCGAGGAGGCTATCTTTGCTAGGGCGTCCGCTATAGAATTGTTGTCTCTGGGGATCTGAGCGATCTCAAAGTGCTTAAACGTCCCCAATGCGGTTTTAGCCTCTTTCAGGTAGCGGACCATGTTCTCTTCCTTGGCTTGGTATTCCCCTAGAATTTGGTTGACGACCAGCATAGAGTCGCTGTAAATGTTGATCGTGGTTGCACCCATTTCTCTAGCAAGTCGCAACTCGGCGAGCAGAGCTTCGTACTCGGCCTCATTGTTGGTCGCTTTAAACCTGAACCGGAGAATACCATGAATTCGTGCCCCCTCGGTGCTCACAATGAAGAGACCCGCACCGGCTCTTTTCTTGTTTGATGACCCATCGACGTAGAGGTTCCAAGTCGACAGGCTCTGAATACTTTCTTGCGCGGCTTCGCTAGGCTGTTGCTCACTTGAGAGATAAGAAAACTCCGAGATGAAGTCGGCGACAGCCTGCCCTTTAATGGTCGACCTAGGCTTGTACTTTAGGTCGAATTGACTCAATTCCATAGCTCATTTGAGGAGTTTACCCGAGGCTTCTGGTTTCTAAAGGACCTGCCTGAGGGGGTAGTTTGTCATCACAGTGATTGTATGGGCATGGAAGTAAGGTCGCAGCTTTCTGGACGCGATCAGCAAAGCAAAAGCTAGTCGCTCCATTTTCGGATACCGCATCTCGGCATCCGACAGACGTTTACTTGCATAGTATATTGGCCACTGAACCCTTTCCTCTTCCCGTATTAAAGCTGCACTGACCGCGAACTGGGAGACGGACAGGTAGATGAGCAGGATTTCCTGTGGAAGAGGTTTAGAGAGGAGAGGTGGCTTCCCAAGGTGTTCTTTTATACTCTGGAATGCCTGCTCACATTCGGGAGTCCACTCGAATTTCTTATTGGCCTTCAGAACATTGAAGAATGGTAAACAGTGGTCCGTTAGCCTTGATATGAAGCGACTAAGTGCCGCTATCCACCCGTTCAGACTCATGACCTGCTTTTTGCTGGTTGAGCTCTTCATATCAAGCAGAGCTTGAATCTTTTCGGGGTTCATTTCTATGCCCCGCTGATTGACCATGTACCCCAGGAACTTTCCTGATGATACCCCGAATGAGCATTTAAGAGGGTTCAGCTTCATCCTGTAGAGTCGGAGTATATCAAACATCTCCGCGAGATACGCAATATGTTCTGAGGCGACCTAGGATTTGACCAGCATATCATCCACATAGACCTCCATTGTCTTCCCGATCTGGTCGGAGAACATCCGGTTGACCAACCTTTGATAGGTCACACCCGCATTCTTGAGGCCGAAGGGCATGACTTTATAACAGTATAGCCCCCGGTCCGTAATGAAGGTCGTGTGTTCCTCATCTGGTCTGTACATCAGGATTTGATTGTATCCCAAATACGCGTCCATGAAGCTCAATAGCTCGTGCCCCGAGGTGGCGTCAACGAGCTGATCGATTCTCGGCAGGGGGAAGCTGTCCTTCGGGCAAGCTTTGTTGAGGTCGCTGAAGTCTACGCAGGTCCGCCACTTGCCATTCAGTTTCTTTACCAGGACCGGGTTGGCAACCCAGGTCGGGTAGAGGGCCTCGCGAATGGATCCATTCCGGAGAAGGTTTTCCACTTCTGATTTTAGTGCGGCGTACCGCTCCGGATCCATCGTCCTTCTTTTTTGCCGAACTGGCTTGGCTTCACTGCTGACATTCAACGAATGACAGATAATGTCCGGACTGATCCCGACCATATCTGCGTGCGACCAGGCAAACACGTCAATGTTCTCCTTTAAGAAGCTTACCGGCTTAGGCGGAGTGGGTGAGGCGCTTCCAATCCTTAACAATCGGCTCGGCTCTTTCGGATCGACTGGAACCTCGGGCAGATCCTCAATCGGGCCGCTAGGGGGAATCTCTTGGATCCGCGGATCTAAGTTATCCTCTGCGGGACCGGGCTGTGGCTCGATCCGGCTGATCGTCATAGCCTGGCGGGGCACACATCGCGAAATGCCCTTGTCTGCCATCTGTACCGCTTTTACGTAACATTCGCGAGATGCGCTTTGCGACCCGCTCACTTCTCTGATCCCCGTTGGAGTGGGGAACTTCATCTTGAGGTGATAAATGGAAGTGACCGCCCTGAAGGTTCTCAGCAGAGGTCGCCCCAAGATTCCATTAAAGGCCGACGGGAAGTCCACGACCAAATATTCAGTAACCTTAGTCGCCTCATCGTAATCGCCGAGCGTGATTGGTAGCTGGATCGTTAATTTGGGGACCAGGTGATCCCCTGTAAAACCGTACAGAGGCATCGAGGCTGGTTTCAGATGGGCCTCGACCAGGTTCATTCTATCAAAAGCTGACTTAAACAGGATGTTCACAGCACTTCCGTTGTCTACAAGCATTCTGCAGACATTATGACACCCTATCATGGGTGTGATCACCAAAGCATCCTCGTGAGGATGGTGTAAGCGAGCTGCCTCCTTCTCGCAGAAGGTGATTGGTTCCTCCTTCCTGGCTTTTTGAGGTCGCTGTGAAGTGCTCATTACCCTGATCGGGTCATGATGCGCTTCGACGAGCATACATTTCCTGCGCTCCTCGCGTGTTTCCAGCGAGGTGCGGACCTCCAAAAATTAGGTTCACATTGCTGTATCCGCTGCGATCACGGCGCTTTTTCTTTCGCTCCCCTTGGTTTTCTTTTGGGGAGTCATCAATGTACTCCTTGAAGTGCCCGTTCTTGATGAGCTCTTCGATAGCCTGCTTTAGGGCTCGGCATTCATCAGTGTGATGCCCGTTATCCCGATGGTAACGACAATATTTTTTGCTGTTTCTGGCTGTGGCAGGGAGTTTTCATGGGTTCTGGCTCATCGAGCAGGCTGGCTTCCTCGGATTTATTGAGGATCGTAGATATGGACACATTCAGCGGAGTGTATTGGGTCCGAGCGCGTGACGGGGAGGGGAGCGGGGAGCATAGGACTTTTTCTGCTCGTAGCGGGGTTTCTTCCCTTTTCGCTGATCGTCATTGTCTCCTTTGCGATCAGCTCGCCTATTGTCTCCCCGACCTGACATACTGTTGGAAGTGCCGTGATCGCGACGGCGAAGTGCTGCCAATGAATTCTCTATTCGGAGATACTTTTCCACCAGGTTGTAGAATCTGGTGAGGGAAATATCATCCTCAACCTGCAGCTCTTTCCATAGATTGGTTTGCGGGCGAACTCCAGCTATTATAAGAGTTCAGATGGACTCTTCTGGGGCATGAGCCATCTTGTTGAGTTCCCTGTGGAAGCGGTCAATGTAAGACTGCAGGGATTCGTCTCTTTCTTGCCTTATGTTGCTGAAGTAGCTCAGAGGCATCGAGAATTTCCGATTGGCTTGGAAATGCCGCAAGAACGTCGCGCTCATTTGAGGCCACGAACTGATCTATCCCGTCGGGAGCGACCTCAACCATCGTTTGGCGTGAGAAGTCAGCGTCACGGCCAAACAACGACATTTCGCAAGGTTCGGAACCTGGTGGAGCTCCATCAGGTCGTTGAACTCATATAAGTGATCCTGCGGATCATAGTTCCCGTCAAACGGTCGCATATCTGACATTCTGAACCCTGGTGGAAGGGGAGCAGCTAGCATTTCGGGAGAGAAAGGGGATGTAGAGGCGACCTCCCCTGTTCGTTTTGCTGCTCCCTCAACCTGTCCAGAGCTCGCTGTAGCTCCTCTATTTGTGGTAACGGAGCCAATTGGGGATTGCTTTCACCAGTGCGAGTCTGGCCTTCTCGATTGCGGTTCAGGAAGGTCCGGAGGTCGGATTCCTCCTCACCTCGGCCGACATTTTCGGTCGCACTCAACACACGCTGACTACAGGCGTGTAAGGGCGGTGTATTGTGCGGGGCATTTTCACGACCCTCGCGGTGGTACGAACCCTCCTGCGAGGTGTGGGAGCCACCCGCCTGATGACGATCGGGGTCATTCTGCTGGTGGTGATAAGGACCATCGCGCCCAACATTCTCGCTTGGGTTTGTCTGCGACATGGCATGGGACATCTCGGGATCCACTCTTCCTCATTTTATACCAATCTGAAGCATGTAATTATCATTAAATCCATGGGTTGGTGTGATTGTCAGGATATAATCCGGCTTTATGTCCAATTGCTCTCTTCCCAAGCTGATTTCGCATGATTTACTGCAGTGGAATGGGACGCGTGTAAGCCCCATATCATGTAAGAGTCCTGACGCAGCGTTGCCTGACTGGGAGCAGTCACTTTTCAACGTGAACTTTCCCACGTCAGCCCTTATTTCCCAAGTCATACAGAGAGGAACGATGAAAGTAAATAATGTATTGGTATATTAGCAATTACTAGACTTCAGCGAATCGTAAGTCTGAATAGCACTTAGGAGAAGGGCTACAATAGCACCAATTTTGAGAACGGTCCAAGGGCTAGAGAAATAAGAATGCAGCCAATTTGCCAACCAAATCTTGAGCCTATTTTGGAAATGCCTTTCTATTTTTTCTATAGCAGCAGCATAAGCAGTCGGATGTGACACCAAATTGTAAGCCATCTCTGTTAAAATCTGTGATATCTTGCTGGAAAAAGGTTTGCTGCTCAAAGTTGGTATTTTGGCGCCAAGTTTGATTATGTTAGGATGTTTTTCAAATGCTGTATTTGGTTGTTTTCTGAAATTGTTATATGATGTTTAGGTGATGACAGCTAGTGATTAAGGCCACTTTTGACATTGTAAATCAGTATTAGTTAGAGTTGTTTGGCTTGCCTTGGTTTGCAAAAATTACTCACTGCAAGAGTTGTTGAAATAGTGAGAACTTTGTGTATTTATCTCCTTTGTCTATGAACGAAAACAGAGTAGATACACGTTGAAATTTTTCTCTCTATATAATTCTCTCTGACATGCACGTTAGCCTTGTTTCTCTAAGTATAATCCAGCTCTAAAACCTACAATTGGTATCAGAGCCATCCTTGATCTCTTAGGACCAAAAACACCATACGTGAGCTTCCTCATGGCATCAAACCCAACTCCACTTTCTCCACCTATCTTCAACAGTGATCAATTCCATGCTTGGGGTGTGCCCTATTTGAGAGGCCATGGTTTGTGGCAATATGTGGAGGAGGAGAGGCAAGTTCCTTAACTTGGATCAAACCTGACGCTAAACCAGATGAGAATTCATGAAGAAGAGTTAGCCAAAACTCTAAGAGCTTTGTCATGCATACACTCAGCTATCACTGACCAAGTTTTCTCTAGGATCATGGCGTGTGAAACTCCCAAAGAAGCTTGGGACATCCTCAAGGAGGAGTTTGGAGGAAGTAGTCAGACCCGCAACATGCAAGTCCTAAATTTGAGGAGAGAATTTGAGATGCTTAATATATAAGAGGCTGAGTTTGTCAAGGAGTATGTGGATAGGCTTATGAACGTGGTGAATAAAATTAAGTTGCTTGGTAAGGAGCTGACTAATAAGAGGATAGTGGAGAAGGTCTTGGTCAGTTTGCCTAAAAGATTTGAAGCAAAAATTTCATCCCTAGAAGACTTTAAAGATCTGTCCCAGATCAGTTTGGTTGAACTTGTCCATTCACTTCAAGCTTAGGAGCAGAGAAGGCTGCTGAGGGAAGAAGATTCAAATGAGGCAACCATGGTTGCAAGTTAGAAAGGAAGAGTATACCAAAGGGAAGACAAGAAGTATGTTGGTGAGAAGATGGGAAAAGAGAAGAGTAACTTTCAGGGAGGAAAACGTGGTGGAATGAGGTCATTTTCTCCATGCCTACAATGCAAAAAGAAGAACCATTCAGAAAGTAGATGCTGGTTTAGACCTGACATACAATGTAGGTCATGCAAGCAATTCGGTCACACAGAAAAAGTGTGTAAAAACAAGGGAAATCAATAGGAGCAACAAGCTCAGGTGGTGGAGATTTAACAGCCAAGTCAAGAAGCTAAGCAGCTCTTCATGGCCTCATGTTCGAATCAGAAAATTTGTGGTGATGTCTGGTTGATTGACAGTGGCTATACAAACCACATGACTCCAAACTTGGCAAGCTTTGTGAGTCTTGATAATTCCTATCAATCTAGAGTCAAGATTGGAAATGGAGGATTTCTGGAGGTCAAGGGAAGAGGTGAGGTTGCTGTTCCAACTCCATCAGGTACAAAATACATTTCAAATGTTCTTTATGTGCCTGAAATTAATCAAAGTCTGCTGAGTGTGGGTCAAATGTTAGAAAAGAATTACTTCTTGCATTTTCAAAATATGCCATGCATTGTAGTTGATAGTTGTGACAATGAATTGATGAGAGTGGGAATGCTAAGAAAAAGTTTTCCAATTGAGTGGAGGAAATCAGTTTCTCAAGCTTTGTTTACCAAGCTTGATGAGATAGAAATATGACACAAAAGGGTTGGCCATTTTCATTATATTGGCCTCAAGGAGATGAAGAGGAAAGGCCTTGTCCAAAATATGCCTGAAATTGAGGAGAAAGGAGGAGTGTGCCAAATCAGTCAAATAGGCGAACTCAATAGACAACCATTCCCAGTAAATCAAGCCTAGAGAGTTGCTGAAAAACTTCAGCTCATACACACGGATGTGTGTGGACCTATGTAAGTCTCTTACTTGAATGGTAGTAAGTGCTTCCTCCTGTTTACAGATGATTTTTCCAGGATGTGTTGGGTGTATTTTTTGAAGCAAAAGAGTGAGGTGGCAGTAATGTTTAAGAAATTTAAGCAAATAGTGGAGAATCAAACTGGTTTAAGTCTGAAGACAATTAAAAGTGATAATAGTGCAAAATACACCTCAAATCAGTTTGAAGAATTGGGTGTGGGAGTTGGAATAAAGCACCAACTAAGTAGTCCATGCACACCACAACAAAATGGTGTGAGTGAAAGAAAAAATAGGACTGTAATGGAGATGGCTAGGTGCATGCTGTATGAGAAAAAACTTCCCAAATCCTGGGTAGAAGCTGTAAATACAGCAGTGTATTTGCTGAACAGGCTGCCAACTAAAGCCTTTGGCAACAAGACTCCATTTGAGGCCTGGTATGGAGTAAAGCCAAGCATTGACAACCTCAAGGTGTTTGGGAGTATCTGCTATACGTATATTCTAGCCAGTAAAAGAGGCAAATTGGATGAGAGGGCTGAAATTGGAATTCTAGTTGGGTACAACAGCATGTTGAAAGCATATAGGATTTATAATCCTAAGACAAAAAAGTTTTTAGTAAACCAAGGTGTGAAGGTAGATGAAGCCTCTCTGTGGAATTGGGGAAGAAATGAAGTTGAGAAGAAAGGAATGTTGGAGCAAGGAGGAGATCTATCAGACAACTAAGAAGCTTCAGATTGTAGCTCAGATTTTGAAGTAGAAGCTCTTGTCAAGGGCACAAGAGCTTTGGCAGAGATTTATGAGAGATGTAACATGGCTTTGATGGAGCCAACATGCTACCCTGAAGCCGCAAGGTTAAAAGAATGGAGGGTAACAATGAAAGAGGAGTTAGGGATGATAAAGAAAAATGCCACTTGGGAATTAGTGGACAGCCCAGTTGGGAGGAAAGTCATCCAGGTGAAATGGGTTTATAAGAAGAAACTGAATTCATATGGCTTAGTCAATAGGTATAAAGCAAGGCTTGTGGTAAAGGGTTATGCGTAGCAATTTGGAGTGGATTTTTCTAACACTTTCACACATGTAGCAAGGCATGACACAATAAGACTTCTCCTAGCACTTGCAGCCCAATTCAAGTGGAAAATTTTCCAACTTGATGTGAAGTCTGCTTTCTTAAATGAGTGGCTTGATTAAGAAATTTTTGTAGAACAACCTGAAGGGTATGAAGTTGAAGGGCAAGAGGATAAGATGTATCTCCTTAGGAAGGCCTTGTATGGCCTGGAGTCAACATCTAAGGCCTGGTACAACCGGATCAATGAATACCTAATTAGTTTGGG
Organism: Pistacia integerrima; assembly: GCA_026225825.1. NCBI lineage: Eukaryota > Viridiplantae > Streptophyta > Magnoliopsida > Sapindales > Anacardiaceae > Pistacia > Pistacia integerrima. The sequence goes on from CM047748.1 coordinate 5,210,967, forward strand.
GTTTGCAAGGAGTCCAAATGAGCATACTTTATATGTTAGAGAGATTGGTGATGAGATGACATTTGTGTCTTTGTATGTTGATGATCTCCCAGTGACAGGAAGTAATCCTACTTGGCTAAATGAATTTAAGATTGAGTTGCACAATGAGTTTGAGATGACTGACCTAGGTGAAATGAGTTTCTTCTTAGGAATGGAAGTGTATCAATCTCTTAATGGTATCTTCATTTCCCAAAAGAAATATGCTAATGAACTCCTTAAGAAATTTGAAATGGAAAATTGCAAGTCAGTTAGCACACCTCTGGTGCAAAATCAGAAGCTGTGTAGAGATGATAGAGCTAAAGTGGATGAAACCAGATATAGAAGCATGGTTGGGTGCTTGTTGTACTTGGCAGCAACAAGACTTGACATTATGTATGCAGCTAGCTTACTCTCTAGATTTATGAATGGACCGAGTGAGCTACATTTGTAAGCAGCAAAAAGAGTTCTCAGGTATGTTAGAGGTTATGCAGACCTGGGAATTTGGTTTAGGAAAGCTAAAGAACTCAACTCATATGGCTACTCTAACAATGACTGGGGTGGTTCTTTGGATGACATGAAGATTACCTTAGGTTATGTTTTTTTCTTAAACTTAGGTACCACAAGTTGGATTTCAAAAAAAATAAGAGGTTATAGCACAATCAACTGCAGAAGCAGAATATATTTCTACTGCTACTGCAGTCAACCAATTGATTTGGTTGAGGAAAATTCTAAAGGATGTAAGGCTGGAATAGAGTGAGGCAAATGTGTTGTATTGTGACAACCAATCACCAATTGCTATGGCCAAAAAACCAGTCCTTCATGGCCGCACTAAACATATCAAAATCAAATACCATGCAGCGAGGGAAGCTAAGCAAAATAGTGAAGTGAAGCTGATTCATTGCAAGGAAGAAGATCAAGTGGTTGATATAATGACTAAACCCTTGAGCAAATCCAAGTTTGAAGAATTAAGATTCAAACTTGGAGTTTCTAGCAAGAATATCAAGGAGTGTTAAAATCTATGATATCTTGCTGGAAAAAGGTTTGCTGCTCAAAGTTTATATTTTGGCGCCAAGTTTGATTATGTTAGGCTATTTTTCAAATGTTGTATTTGGTTGTTTTTTGAAACTATTATGTGATGTTTTAGGTAATGACAACTGATGATTAAGGCCACTTTTGACATTGTAAATCAGTACTAGTTAGAGTTGTTTGGTTTACCTTGTATTTGCAAAAATTTCTCACTGCAAGATTTGTTGAAACAGTGAGAACTTTGTGTATTTATCTCCCCTGTTCTATGAACGAAAACAGAGCAGATACATGTTGAAATTTCTCTCTCTTACATGCACGTTAGCCTTCTTTCTTTTAGTATAATTGTAAGTGTGAAGACTAAAACGATGCCATGTTACTTGACTAAGTAATATGCTGTCGTTTCAGGATAATAGAAGAATCAATCTGGACTATCAGTCATCTTAAGATCCAACTATTGCAATTAGTCCAATTATGGTCAATGGTATTTAAGCAAATGAGTCTTTAGTCTTCAGAGAGGTTTTTTCGATCAATATACTGTGTAAAAGAATTTGCTCTCTTAGGGTTTTCATCCAGTTCTAAAATCGTAATCGTTGTAACTAGTTTGAGTGATTGTGTTAGTCATTCTGGGAAAGGGTTATTATCTCTCTAAGGGCTAGGGAATCTTAGTGTTATTTCTCTAGTTGGTTGTTACAAGATTGGTTGATTTTGGGGTTTCATTCTTGGATCATTTGATTTGTAGTCTGTAATCTGTAAACTAGTTCTTAATAGTGCAGTGAGCTTTTCCTATTTCCGGAGCTCAACGTGGACATAACCTTCCCATTCTTGGAAAGGTGAACCACGGTAAAATTGTGGTGTTGAGTCTTTTCTGTGATTGCTTGATCTGTTAGTTTTGCTAGGTTTGTGTGTGTGTTTTTACAACAGTGGTATCAGAGCAGGTTACATTAGAGCCTAGTGTGACTTCAAGATCCCTAATCTAGGAAAATTCGAATTCTAGGGTTTCGACAAATTTGGGGGTTTTCTAAATTGTCAGGTTCTAGGGTTCTTAGGAGTCTGTAGGTTATCAACAAATCGAAAATTGTCAAGAATTGAAACCAATTGCTAATTCTAGCATCATGAGTTCAACCTGCATGGAAATCTCCCAGTACGATGGGAAGATAGACTTCAATTCTTGGAAGAAGAAGATGAAGGCCCTACTGTCACATAATAAAGTAGGGATTGCACTCGAAAAGAACACAGAAAAATGGTTGGCGGACAAGTTAAAGAGAAAGGTAGAAATAGATGAGGACGCGTACAACTTGATCATGATGAATCTGCCAGACAACGTGTTGAGGAAAGTGGACAGATTGGAGGCTTCAATCACACTCTAGGTTAAACTCGAAACTCTATATGCTTTACAAACTGCACCTAATCTTGCTTTTTTAAAGGGTGCACTATTTTCATATAGAATGGACAGTAGTAAGTTAATAGAAGATAATCTAGATGAATTCTTGAAAATGACTATAATCCTAAAAGGCACTGACCAGGAATTAGGAGACACAAGCCTGGCCATGATCCTTTTAAACTCATTAACAGAAGACTACCAAGTAGTCAAGAATGCTTTATAGTACTTCGATACTGTCCCTAGTGCAGATCTCATCATAGCAGGACTAAAAGGTAGGGAGTTAGAGTTGAAGGTTCAGAAAAGAAATGCAAATAATTTGTTTGTAAAGGGTAAAACAAAACTAGGAAGTTCTTTTAATGGCATGCAAAGAAACACATGGTTTAAGACTAAGAAGAAAGGAAAAGGTACTAATAAGAAAGGGGAGACTAGGAGATGTTTTCATTGTAATAAAACTGGTCACTTAAAAAAGAATTGATACGATTGGATTAGAAAACAAAAGTTAGTAAACATTGAGAGTAATGTAGCTTGTGCAGAGGATAATGCTGCTGACCCATAAGTACTCACTATGAAATTGGGTGTTAGACTCAAGATTGGGTGTTAGACTCAGGATGCTCATTTCACATGAGCCCTAACAGAGATTGGTTCCAGGACTTTAGGGGCGGTGAATATGAAATTGTTTTCATGTGTAATAACAACACTTGCAAAGTGTTAGGAATAGGAAATATAAACCTAAGATTGGTTGATGGAAAGCTCATAATATTGTCTAATGTTAGATACATCCTTGAATTAAAAAGGAACCTAATATCCTTAGGTACTTTAGATGAATCAGGATGCAGTTATAAAGCTGAAAGGGGATGTATTAATGTGTTTAAGAATAACCACATTGTGTTGAGGAGACTGAAGAAAAATGGGTTGTATTTATTGTGTGGCTGTTATCACCCTAAGAAAAGAAATAATGCATTGGTCTCCTCTAACCTAAGTGTAACTGATAAATGGCACCTAAGGCTAGGGCACATGAGTCAAAAAGGTATGAACATCCTTAGCCAACAAGGTCTGCTTGGTAAAGATAGGATAACCTCTTTAAACTTTTGTGAAACATGTGTATTAGGAAAGCAACATAGAGGGAGCTTTACTAAAGGCACACACCTATCCAAAAATTGCTTAGACTACCTTCATGCAGATCTCTGGGGACCCGATAGAGTTAGGTCTCATGAAGGAAATACCTATTTTCTCTCTATAGTTGATGACTTCAGTAGGAAGGTATGGGTCTACCTATTGAAGTCCAAAGATGAGGCTCTGACTAAGTTTAAAATTTGGAAAACACTTGTGGAGAATCAGGTTGACAGAAGAGTGAAAGCCTTAAGAACAGCTAATAGATTAGAGTTTTGCAATGTGGAATTTGATAACTACTGCAGAGATCAGGGTGTTTTGAGGCCCATAACAGTTAGGAAAACCCCTCAGCAAAATGGGGTTGCTGAAAGGATGAACAGAACCCTGTTAGAAAAAGTTAGGTGTCTCCTGTTTACTTTAGGCCTTCCAAAAACCTTTTGGGGAAAAGCTTTGACTACTGCTGCTTATCTAATAAATAGAAGCCCAAATAGTTTCATAGAATTCAAATGCCCAGAATCTAAGTGGTCAGGAGGGATTTGAATCTAAGCCACCTAAGGGTGTTTGGGTGTGCTGCATATGCACACACGAGTGATGGAAAACTAGAGCCTAGCTCTATAAAGTGTGTACTCCTAGGATACCAAAAGGGCACTAAAGGCTATAGGCTGTGGGACAGAACTGCCCCATGGGTAAAGATCATAGTAAGCATAGATGTAATATGTAATGAAGGGGTTTTCCCTCGTAAGTCTACTAACAATGATGCAGGTTCTCCAAGCAACAATGAAACTCAACTAGGTCATCTAGACACCACACCAATCGAGGTGGAGGCAACTACCATGCAACCAGAGGTTACCCAGTTAGAAAATGAACCTACACCAGAAGAAGAAACATTACCTGATGCACCAGACCAAGAAGAAGGTGAATCAGGGGAGGCCAATACTCCTTGCTTGATGAACTGCAGGAATTCCAACTAGTAAGGGATAGGACCAGAAGAGAGATTAGGCCTCCAACAAGGTATTCATATGCAGAGCTGATCTATACAACCTTATTGGTAGGAACTGAAGTATTGAGAACAGAACCTGAGTCATATTTAGAAGCAATGACTTCAAAGGATAGGGACAAATGGTGGCAAGCAATGACAGAGGAAATGAATTCCCTAAAGGTAAATGGGACTTGGTCCCTTGTTCCTAAACCTAAAAAAAAAAAAGTTATTCAGTGTAAATGGTTGTATAAGATTAAGGAGGGTATAGCAACAAATGAACCCCTTAGATACAAAGCTAGACTGGTGGCTAAAGTGTACACCCAAAGGGAATGCATAGACTTCAATGAAGTCTTCTATCCCATAGTCAAATACAAGACCGTTAGGATGATGTTTTCTATTGTAGCTCATCAAGACCTAGAGTTAGAGCAACTTGATGTAAAAATAGCTTTCCTACATGGTGATTTAGAAGAGCAAATCTTCATGGTTCAGCCAGTAGGCTTTGTAGATAATCAAAGGCCAGACCATGTTTGCATGTTGCATAAGTCCTTATATGGCCTTAAACAATCACCTAGACAATGGTATAAAAGATTTGATACCTTTATAATCAATTTAGGATTCACTAGGAGCAAATACGATAACTGTTTTTACTTTGCATTAAAAGATGACATGCCCATTTACCTGCTACTTTATGTCGATGATATGCTCTTGATTAGTAAATCAAAGTCCAAGATAACTGAATTAAAAGTCAGACTCAACTCTGAATTTGATATGAAAGACCTAGGAGTGGCTAAGAAAATTCTTGGAATGTTCATAGATAGGAATAGAAGCAAGAGTACTTTAAAAATCCATCAAAAATCATATTTGCATAAATTAGTCTCTAAATTTGGAATGTCTAACTGTAAGCATGTGTCAATGCCCTTTGCAAATCATTTTGTACTATCTAAGTCACAGTGTCCTAACAGTCTTGCTGAAACCATTCAAATAGAGGCTGTTCCTTACTCTAATGTGATAGGATTAGTAATGTATGGAATGATTAGCATTAGACCGGATTTAGCCTTTGCAATATCTCTGTTGAGTAGATACATGTCAAACCCAGGGAGTGATCACTGGATTGCTCTAAAATGGGTGCTCAGATACATTAACAGTACTGCATATATAAGCTTAGAATATTGTAAAAGAACATCTACACTTAATCTTATTGGGTTTGTGGATTCAGACTTTGCAGGTGACATGGATAGCAGGAAGTCAACTACAACCTATTGTCTTACACTTGGAGGGAATTGCATCAGTTGGAAATCACAACTCCAGCCCCTAGTTGCTCTCTCATCGACTGAAGCAGAATATGTGGCCTTAGCTAATGGTTTCAAGGAAGCCATGTGGATGCAAGGACTACTGACAGAAGCTAAGCTGACTAATAGTAGAGTGACTATCTTCTTAGCTAGTGAAAATGCTATACTGTTAAGCAAAAATCCTATCTATCATGAAAGAACAAAACATGTGGACGTAAGATTTCATTTCGTCAGAGACCTAATCACCAAAGGATTGATTGAGCTAAGAAAGGTTCCCATTGAAGAAAATCAGCAGACATGGGAACAAAAATTGTCACTCCAGCAAGGTTCAAACATTGCATGAACTTGCTATTTCTGAAATAAGCAGAAGACAACAGAGCTATGAGGGAATCAATTGAGGTAACCTACACTAAAGAGAGTCAAGCGGGGAATTTGGTTTCAAGTCTTCAAGGTGGAGATTGTAAGTGTGAAGACTGAAATGATGCCGTGTTACTTGACCAAGTAATATACCGTTGTTTCAGGATAATAGAAGAATCAATCTAGACCATCAATCATCTTGGGATCCAACGGCTGCAATTAGTCTAATTTTGGTCAACAGTATTTAAGCAAATGAGTCTTCAGTCTTTAGAGAGGTTTTTTCGATTGATATACTATAAAGGAAATTGCTCTCTTAGGGTTTTCGTCCAGTTCTGAAATCATAATCATTGCAACTAGTTTGAGTGATTGTGTTAGTCATTCTGGGAGAGGGTTATTGTGTTAGTCATTCTGGGAGAGGGTTATTGTTTCTCTAAGGGCTAGGGAATCTTAGTGTTATTTCTCTAGGTTAGTTGTTCCAAGATTAGTTGATTTCGGGGTTTCTTTCTTGGATCATTTGATTTGGAGTCTATAATCTGTAAACTGGTTCTTAATAGTACAGTGAGTTTCTCCTGTTTCTGGAGCTCAACGTGGACGTAGCCTTCCCATTCTTGGAAAGGTGAATCATGGTAAAATTTTGGTGTTGAATCTTTTATGTGAATGATTGATATGTTAGTTTTGTTAGGTTTGTGTGTGTGTTTTTACAACAGTAATCCAGCTCTAAAACCTACAATCTTAATGAAAGGATTAGCTACCTATTGATCACTTCCAAGAAAATTCAGCAATACACCTCCTGATCGAAACTCCTTAACATTTTTAGTATCATCAATCAGTGAATCCATGAAGCATATGTATGAAGAAACTCCGAATTCATCAGACCCATCTATGCTGGATTCATAGTGCTACCATGTTTAGAAGAAAATATTTGGTATTTATGCAACAAACTGATCTAAAAAATTCCTTTTTGTTTTCATCTCCGAACTTGAAGTTCAATTCGTTGAGGACACGAAAAGGAATTTGATTTTCTAATAAGAACAAGTCTCGTTGAACAAGAGCTATCATGTTGCTTTTCATCTTCAAAGCATTTAGTTTGAATTCTACCAAGCAGTAAATGAACTACAGAATGAAGCAGGCATCAAGAACTATCATCTGAGTGAACTCCTCGTCGTTGAACAGCTCGAGCTCAGATTAGTGTAACACTCTTGCATCCTTGGCCAAGCGCGACCTTCGAACAACTCTTCAAGCAAAAAGATGAACTACGTAATGTAAGCAGTGCATCAAGAACTATCATCTGAGTGAACTCCTCGTCGTTGAACTTGGCTACTGAGCTCCGATTAGTGTAACACTCTCTTGCATCCTTGGCCAAGCGCCTGACCTTCTGAACAACTCTTCAAGCAACTTTGAGTTCCCATTCACATACTGGTAAGTCATTATATGTTTATGCTGCTGCATTAACTCAAGCTCAGGATTACCATGGTGATAAGGACCAACTGAAATCACTATAAGATCATAGCAACCACTGTTTTCCTTAAACCCGCGAAGCATCTCGGAACTTTCTCTATCTTTGGCTAACTTCTTTTTATTTATCACCTCCTGCTGATTCTTGCTGCTTCCATCTCTCATGGCACATTCAATCCACTTTTTTTTCACTCTCAGAAACAAGAACTACACTCACAGTAGCGGGAGCTAGTTTATTAGCTTAGAATTGTTGTTGTTGCTACCTATTTAAAGGTGCAATCACTCGTGTGTCTCAGGTTGTCATGTGACATGCTCATTGGAAAGTGAGAAAAAGAAGAAGACAACAGAGTATGCAAAGTTCCTTTCTATGTTCTTATCGTTACTTTTGAATATTTCAAGAAACTATGTTAATCATTCTTTTATTATCTTTAGTTTAAAAAAACAGTTTTATTTTTATTTATTCTTGTTAGAGTTAGTCAACTCTATTCAAAGTTTAGGTACCTATTTTTAAGGTGTAGTAGAAGAGATTTACCAAGTTGATTAAGCAAAGTCAAGTTAAAACAAATCAAAAATCATAAGCGGTAAATAAAGCACACAGTCATATACATGGTTGGGCTAAAAACTATTCTTAGCCTACATCCATGAGACCCTGTCCAGATCGAAACAAATCCACTAAACAACAAACATTACAAGATATTACTCAGAGTTGATTTTAGTTACAACAAAGAGAACTCTTTGTTTTAGTTACTCTAAACACCACCCTCTGAATCTCTAACGTCTTGTTGCTCCAAGGATCTTCTTCACGTCGGGAATACACCCGAAGAACACTTGAGCTCCACCCAAGCTTCACACGCCGAAGCCACGCTCCAACATCAACAATGGAACCAAGTTCCAGCCGCCATTCAATAAGGATATAAGATGATGAAGGTTTGGCACAATAACATAAGGTGAACCTTTGAGGAACAAAAATTCTCTGAAAATTTCATATCACAAGCAAAACAAATATAAAAAGGTTAGTTCACCAATACTCGAGAAAGAAGAATATAAAGATGTGTTTTCTTACTCAACAATTTGTGCCAAGTTAGTAAACAAGGGCTAACTCATGTTTGTCCAAATAAGGAAAATGATTCCTACTTTAATTTTGGACCAAAACTACATTGGGAAAAAACATGGTTACTCCCTTGGACCACAAATGGATACTTTGATACTTGTATGTGGTCATAAAGACAACTCAAAAGATAAATAAATATCTTTGCCGCTTTAAACAAAAAGCGTAGCATGTGTCAAGTTGAGAATATCTAATGCTAGTGTGCAAGCATAGAACTATTGTGCACACACTCGATATGAAACAAGCTAAAAACTAAAGTTTGACAATCTGTGCACATACATGACTGTTGTACACACGGATAACATAAGTTTGACAAAAATATTCTACATTCTTCCCCTTTGTCAAACTTATGAACAAAGAACCAAATTGATCATGTGATCAATATAAACTTGTCTCAATCAACCAAACAGTCCTGTAAACAATAGTAGAAGACAAGCACAAAAATAATCAAACAAAGACAACATTAAAAACAATGTTAGCCAACCAAATAACCAAAGCAAAAGAAACATTAAAACCGAAATAAAAAAAGGATTGGCAAGAACATCAATATCCAATCATGAATAATCCAAATAACTATAACACTCTTTTATCTTTGATTCCCTATCTCCTCTGAGGAGAGAGAAATAAAAAATGCATCAATCAAGAAAACATATTTTTCTAAATGTGGCTTAAAATCTAGACATTAATCATATAATATTTTCACAAACTCTAATTCCATTTCCAGAATCGGTTTCTACAACAACATAGACATCAACTCAATCAAAACAAATACAAACAACTGTTACTGGATCAGAACTTTTAACATCACACAACAAAACAAGATCAGTCAATGAACATCTCAACATCACACAATTAAATATGAAAAGAAACAAAAACTATAAGAAGATCACACATATTTCAGACAAAACAAAGAAAATAAAATACCTAAAATGAGTTACGCTTTGAAAGAAAGATGACCAAAAAATAGAAGAGGATGTTATAGAATTTGAGGTGGACTTGACTCCTCACCCAATAAGGCCTTGTGAATGGGAGGATTACCACCTCTTATAAACTAGTCTAGTCGATGTGGGACTCCAACACTCCTTCTCACAGTCAAGCTCATATGTTGGGTCATGCCTGTTATTGGAGGTAGTTGTCAACTCTAACTCTTCACCCGCTAGTCAAGCACTCAGCTTAACTGAACCTGGGCTCTGATACCATGATAGAATTTGAGGTGGGCTTGACTCCTCGCCTAATAAAGCCTTGTTAAATGGGAGGATTACCCCCTCTTATAAACCAGTAGGCTTGAGCATGCTTAGTCGGTGTGAGACTCCAACATGAAAGAGAGAGATGTGGGTTGTGGAGCATTTATAGAAGTAGAGTGAGCTTTGGTAGTGTCGCCTAGAAGGATCCTAATAGTTGGTTATGCACAAACAATTTAATGACTTTGGAGAGTTTAGTTGGACATGCACTCAGGGTGATCTCACCGCTTTCTTCTCAGTTGATAAGGTCTCCATGTGCACACTGGGCAATAATAGGCCCAAAGGCATTCACATGAAGCCATATACAATTGGACCCAAATGTGAAATATGAAGATATGGGCTTCAGCCCATAGTTGAAGGGTGGTACAGTAATTGGATCATTTACTGTAATTTGGCAGAGGCACTAATTGCATGTAGATGGACCGGGTCATGATTGCATGTAGATGGGTCAAGTCATGATTTAATCAAACAAAAATGTGAGTAATACTATACTGACAAACACTTCTCATTAACTTTCTCTCACAAACACGACGTGTTAGCTTGCAATTGGTCAGCTCGCATAGACCCGCCTGACCAAATGCGAGTTGTTACGTTGCGTTTATGAGAGAGTGTTAGTGAGAAGTGTTTGTAGGACTATCTTTATTAAAAAATGTCACAAGTACAAAAGTTATCCCAAATTGTTATTTCAAGTGATGCATAATTCTATGTATTATTAAGATGTGAATGAAGTGATGATTTGGTAAATAATACAACAATGCCAAATAAAATGATAATTTCACTGAAGATGTGAATTTCTGAATATACTGTAAAATGTGTAGTATCACTGTTATAACGCCAATATTAGCATTTATACTATATATTATTAAATATCATAGTATATAACAAAAGTTGTTTAATGAATCAAGTATTAATATAAGATGAGATTAATAACTTATACTGATTTGTTATATATAAAATGAAGAAAGATATTATGCATTAATTAATATTAATATTTTGATTTATTATTATTATATATAATTGTCTCCACTCACAAAATTGGCGGGGTCCCTCACTAGTCATTATTAGGGGGATAAGTTATACAATTTAATATAATCAGAGGAAAAATTGAGTGGAGTTAAGTTATAGCTAATTTAATTTACATAGAGAAAAAGTGAGTGAGATCGAATCAAAAACTTTATCCCAAATACTAGAGGTCCAAATACTAGACGTGCGCAAGGGACCGGTCCCTTGCGGGCCCTGCTCGGGCCTGTTTGGGGACCTCGGGTCCCAAATGGGACCGTACTCATGGGCACTGGGGACCTGGTCCCTGTGCCCATGAGAAAAACCAAGACCCGGACCAGGCCCTAGGCCTGGTCGGGATTGGTCTCGTGGGCCCAGGACAGGTCCTAGGACCGGTCCCATGGGCTTGGATAATTTCATTTTCCCCCCTCAATTTTTTTATATTTTGGGGGCAAAATGAAATTTTATAGGGGGTTTTTAGTATTTTTTTAGGGGTAAAATTTATAAATTTTATAAATTTTTTGGACCTGGAAGTTTTTTTTTTTTATAAATTTTGTAAAATTTTATTTTAACCCTCGTAATTTATATTTATTTTTAAATTAATAGAGGGTTTTATGTAATTTGGTAGGGGACTATATTGAAAAAATATAAAAAAATTTGGGCCCAGGCTCGGGCCTTGGAGGAGAGCCCAGTGGAGGGCCCGGGCCCTCCTCCTTAGGCCTGGTCCCGTTTTGGAACCAGGCCTCCTAGGACCGAGTTTTGGAGCTGGGCTTTTGGGCCCGGTCCCAAATGCCCAGCTCTACCAAATACCGTCAAATTAATAAACTTTTTTCGGTGGGGGTCATGAGTCCCCACTGGTCCCTTAACAGGTCTATCAATGCCTACTATAGTTGCTCTTCAGCAAAATATTTTGGGGCACTCTTGACATTGTCGTTGTCTCTCGCGTTGAAACTTCTCTATTTTGGTTGATTCTTGTATACTTTATATATAATAATAATTGCAAGCATTATAAATCCTATAATGTTTCCCAGTTAAAGTGAAACATTCTGAATTCAAAAAGATTACTTGATAATAATAAATTCATATCAGTAAAATCACACTTCATATTTTATTCAAGTAAGTAGAAATATATATATAATTGTCTCACAAAAACAAATATAGACGAACATTGTAGATAAATGTAATGGTGTATTAGCTGTTACTTGGCTTCACCGATTCATAAGTTTGAATAACAGTTAAGACAAGTGCTAAAACTGCACCAATAAAAGCAAGAACCGTCCAAGGGCTAGTGAAATGAGTATGCAACCACTCTGCCAACCAAATCTTCAACCTATTTTGGTAATGCTTCTCTATATCATCTCTAACAACTGCATATGCATGCGGGTGTGACACCAAATTATCGGCTATCTCATTGAAAAGATCAGCAACTTGTTGATCACTCCCCAGAAAATTCAGAAGTATACCTTTTGATCGAAGCTCCTTAACATCTTCCGCATGATCAATAAGCGAATCCATCAGCCATATGTATGAAGAAACTCCAAAATCGTCAGGACCATTGGGGCTGGATTCGTAGGCTGCCATGTTTAGCAGCATAGACTTTGTTGAATCATCAATGTATATTGGTGGAAGTTCCAGTTTTGCGAGATACCCGGGTTGAAAAGCAACGTCTGTGAATTTGTTAGTCTTGCTAGGCCTGAAATGGATTCCCACCGCCTTGAGCTCCTTCGCTGACCGGTATGAAAACCATTCACTGCGATCGCGAGGAGGCAGTTGAGTCAAATCGATTTTGTCGAAGAGATTGGTGCGAATGAGGTCTAGAAGATGAGCAGGTTCACCGTCAAATGTTCCTGTTATTCCCTTTGCATCTTGCACCTCTCTTCTTGCCCCAAAGGTAAATTACGAAGAATATCTTTGTTGCTTTTCTTCTGTCTTTGAGGAGTCTTTGAGGAGCAAGACTACGAATTTGTGTAACAAACTTATTTAACATTGTCTTCTTTTCGGTTTCATTTCCGAACTTATTGAAGCTCAATTCATTGAGGAGTTTAAAAGGAATTTGATTTTCCAGTAAGAACAAGTCTCTTTGAACGAGAGCTATCATGTTGCTTTTAATCTTCAAAGCCACTGGTTCATTTTTTACAATACAGTAGATGAACTGGAGAATGTAGCAGGCATCAAGAACCATCATCTGAGTAAACTCCTCGTCGTTGAACTTGGCTACTGAGCTCCGATCAGTGTAGCACTCTCTTGCATCCTTGGCCAAGCGCCTGACCTTCCGATATAAGTCTTCAAGCAACTTTGAGTTCCCATTCACATACTGGCAAGCCATTATGTTTGTGCTGTTGTATTAACTCAAGCTCAGAATTACCATAGTGATAAGGACCAATTGAAATCACTTAAGGATCATAGCAGCCACTGTTTTCCTTAACCCCGCGAAGCATCCCGGGAACTTTCTCTAGCTTTGACCACCTTCCTCTTTGTCCAATCACCTCCTGCTGATTCTTGCAGCTACCACCTTTCACGACAGATTCAATCCAATTTTTTTCACCGTCAGAAACAAGAACTACACTCTCAGTTGCGAGAGTTGGCGTATTAGCATTATTTTTATGGATGACAATACCCTCTAATTGAGTCTCACCATCTGCTAGGCTGCTGCTGGAACCGGCTTCTCTTTCTACCATTATTACTCTCTGTATTTCAAGTATGGTTTGGTTATGTTATAAGTTTATGCAAACGAATTTAGCAAGTTCTGAGCTGCTTATAAATTTGATGAAACAAACCAATCGTAAGTAACAGTCTACTTGTGATTTGAAGCATCTCAACTTTTCTCTGTTATCAAGCTTGGAATTGTTGCTGCTACATTTTTTAAGGAGTAACCAGTTAGAAAGTGAGAATAATTATGTGCCATATTTTTCATAAGAACGACTTTGGAATGTTTTATAATCTTTAGTTCGAACAAGAGTTTCCTTTAATTTATTCCATAAGGTGATGGCCCCCATCACAAGAACAATATGTATTTATGTACTACATCTTTTTATGAACAAATTCATTTTATTTTCATGGCATAAATTACAAGTCTGACAGCCCGAACCATATTCCAGCTGATGATCAACCCATAGGAACAGATAAAAAATAAACAAGCACTCAAAACGAGTACACATGCTCAAACATCATTGACCAACTCCATACCAACTGCAATTCATTTCCATATGAAATATAATTTCAGGTGATTCGATTGCTTTTTAAAAACTCCATTATGGAACCCTCAATGATTCTGGCCTTACTGTTCCCACAGACACTTTACTTGATCATCATATCTAACTAGGTTCCCTTTTTAGAGGCATGTAACAAGTGGGTTGCAGTATCGAGCCAGGGGTATTCCAATGGCAGTAGCTACCTCAAGCAAGGGATAAAGCAAAGAACATAGTCATATCAGAACTATGTTTTTCTTTTTTGGTGACTAGGGGCTTAACTAATCTTTCGGGATCCTAAAGTAAACGACCGAATAAATTTCCTCAGTAATCACACCTATGAGTGCCTAATGGGATTCAAACTCAAGATTTTATGTTTGACCTTTTTGTTTTTTTTTTTTACCATTAAGCCATCTAATGGTGATTGTCACATCAGAACTTTCTTTAATCATTAATTAAAGAATGGTATAGAAATAAATCTATCATCTCAAAAAACATATACCAATGCTATTTCCTTTAACCATTCATTGTTATTATGGGTGTTTAAAATGTGGTCAAATTTTCGAACTAATAATAATGATACAAAAAAAAAATAAAAACTAAATTGTAAAATAATTTCTAGTATGTCATATCATTTATTTACAAATGTCTTCTTGATTTCCTTCCTCAATAATCACTAAGATTTCATTCCTTTAAAATGTGAAATAAAAAAAAAAAAAAACAATAATTTCAATTTATTATAATAATTATATTTGAATAATAAAAATATTTTATGTCAATAGAGTGAGTTCCAGGTGGGGAGTATAAATCCATCCCCTATCCATTTCAATATTGGAAATTAATTTGCTCCCCAAACCCACTCCATTCCCTAAATTAATTCCCCCATCCCCGCCCCAATAGAGGCGCTTCTCCACCGGTGCCCTATCCCGTGGGGCATTTTGCCGTCCCTAGAAATGCAGTAGTTCATATTCACAAAAG
Source organism: Pistacia integerrima (assembly GCA_026225825.1). Classification (NCBI taxonomy): domain Eukaryota; kingdom Viridiplantae; phylum Streptophyta; class Magnoliopsida; order Sapindales; family Anacardiaceae; genus Pistacia; species Pistacia integerrima. The sequence goes on from CM047748.1 coordinate 5,226,096, forward strand.
TTAATACACCTATTTCATTATCCTATAATTAAGGATATAATTTAAAATCAATTATCCCATGAGTTATTAGAATATAAATTTATTCTTTGAATTGGGACATATAACATCCTTGATTAACTATCGTAAGAAATTCAATTTCATGATACCAACTTCCTCATTAGTGCGACAGACACTCACAGACCCACGTTGGGCCCAATGTGGCCTTTTTATAGTTTTGTATGAGGCTTTATTTTCAAAGGCTTTTATGAAAATTATACTTATTTTGACCCCATAAGCATTATAATGTTAAAAGTATTTTGCATAATATGACTTTTAGTAAAAATTACTACAAAGATTAGTTAAGAAATCAAGGACTGCGATTTGCCATATCTCTAAATTTCCTACTGTTAGAAGTAGAGTCTGACTCTCTGCTTCTGATTTCGATGGCGAATGGTGGAGGAAATTGGAGCCTTCAAGGAGCTACATTCAATTGCTTTCAGTCGCGTCTACAAAGAAGCTAATGGTGTTGCCGTGCTGCAGACTTCTTGGCTAAAAGAGCGGTAGATCTTTCCCTTTTTTCCTGCTTTTTGAGTGTTCCTATGGACCAAATTTCAGATCATTTAGAAGCATTTTATGTACTGATTGTTGTGAGATGTATTCTGATTCATAGATAACTTGCATTGTAATTCTTGGCTTCACCGATTCATAAGTCTGAATAGCAGTCAAGACAGGTGCTAAAAATGCACCAATAAAAGCAAGAACCGTCCAAGGGCTAGTGAAATGAGTATGCAACTACTCTGCCAACCAAATCTTCAATCTGTTTTTGTAATGCTTTTCTATTCTATCTTTAACAACCGCATATGCATGCGGGTGTGACACCAAATTATCAGCTATCTCATTAAAAAGATCAGCAACTTCTTGATCACTCCCCAAAAAATTCAGAAGTATACCTTTTGATCGAAGCTCCTTGACATCTTCCTCATGATCAATAAGCGAATCCGTCAGGCATATGTACGAAGAAACTGCAAAATCGTCAGGACCATTGGGGTTGGACTCATATGCTACCACGTTTAGCGGCATAGACTTTGTTGAATCATCAATGTAATACCCTGTATTTTTGGGGATTTTTTTAAATTTTATTTTGTGATTTTTGGGGGACAAAGTGTAAGAAAATCAAAAGTTTTGAGGGAGTAAAGTGTAATATTTGAAATAAGTGAGAACCAAACAGGATTTGCCAGATATTTTGATGAACAGTAATTGTTTGAAACATAGAAAAATCGAGAAGAAGGAGAGAAGAGAAAAAGGAAAAGGGGATAAAAGAAGAAGAGAAGAGAAGAAAGAGGAGAGAAAATGGAGAGAAGAAAAAAAGGAAGAAGGGAGAAAATGATAGAGAGAGAGGAGTAGTGTAAAACCCCCCTCCAGTCAGGTATCCTCTGAATATCCCTCAATGAGAATCCTGAAGATACATGTCTGGAGAACGAGTTGTATTTAGAAAAAATCTGTGTAAGGATAATAATAATAATATCCAAAACATGCATATAAAATGTCACGCAGGATCCAAACTTATAATTTACAAACTTTAAGAAATTATACAATCAAAACATATTTAGAGGGTGGAAGCTTCCAAAGGTATTTCACAAATATTTATCATTTACATTATTTACATCAAGATAAAACATCGAGATGACAATAAATCATCTCCCCTCACGTGTAGTCCCACTGTCTCTAGCATCCCTCGCTTCTAGTCTACCTGCAAAACAATCAACAATGAAAGGGTGAGCGCTAATCGCTCAGTAAGGAATGATCCGTTTCATTCTTAATGTACTATTTGATCTTTATTTAAACATATTTATTAACACATCACTTATCTTTTACATCTAGGGATACTTCCCCTTTTATTATTAATTCACATGCTCTTCATCATTTTATCTCATGGCTAGATAAACATCAATGTGTACACATACAAATAAGTATGTAAACATAGTACACACACGTCAAATGTCGTGACATAACATCTAAAATCATCTAACATGAGTATAAATCATCTCATGATGTAAATAACATCATAACTCATGTAATGCAACTAAATGCATATGAAACATTTAACGTCTAGCCGATCGGACCTTTCTTAGCATCTTAAGCACTTCATATCATTTAGCCTCAAATTTCATCTAGAGCTCATATCATCAAGAGGCGTGCTTACGCGTTATTTAGCATCTAAAGCATATATTCATCTTTCCTCAACCGATATACGAGGATATGCTTACGCATTTTCCATCATGTCTATATGCATCTCTATCATATCTATTTGCATCTCTAACATCTAATGGCATGTAAATACATATTTTGGTGAACTTAATACTTTTAATTCATCTATGGATTATCAATCCATTTACATTACCTCTTGCTCACATACATCATCTTAAAACATGTATTATATTGCATCTTCATGCCATTTCATAACATTAATCATGCATTGACATCATGACCATGTATATCTTTCAAAGATCATCTAACTAATGGGTAAACATTAGTACATGGCATACTTACAATAATATATTAATAATCAATTCATAATCATAATAATTGATCATGTTAAATCTTAAACTTTAATAACTAGTTTATACTTCAGGCCATTTTCCATCTATTTCTCAAACGAATTGGCTCCTGGAATAAACATAAAAGTTACAGGCCTATAACTCAAGTTATGGTCGAAATACTGAAGCAGGGTTAACAAAACCCCTAAGCCCACCAAATCCGAATTTTCATATTAACTATGCCACATCAATTCCTATTGACATTGACCAATAGGTTAACTTATAGATCAAATAAACCTCCCCTTAATAGTCTTTAACATCTTTAAGGAAGTGTAAAATCTCATTCCCATAACCATCCATTATTGCTATAACATTGTAAGCTAATGCAAACAACACATCAACACTTCTAATAGCAACCATTCAACACCATGTGGCTCCATACTACAAGTTTTGCCACAATCAATATCTACACTTCATTTTCTTCAATCAAACATAACAACTCATAAAACATAAATAGCCATAACTTCATGTATAATGAATTCAAGGCAATAAGTAGAATAAATGAGTTCAACTACACTTGCCACCAACTAATTCTATGCCTTAAAGCTTTAATTTAAGGTTTTATAAAAATTTATAAACCCTAACATAAACCCTAAAGTCATGGGAGGTTCTTCCTTACCTTTTTAAAGACTTCCTCTAACAAATCCTTTGCCTTTGACTTCTTTTACACCTTAATCCTACATATATAATATTATACCTCAACATCTACTTCAAATCTTCAAATCACATCAAAATTAAAGTTTTTAATCCTTACCTTAAACCCTTCTAATTGAAGATTCAAGGCTCCTATCTTGTTCTCCTTGAAAAATTAAGCAAAACTCCTTTAAAACTTAGAGAAAGAAAGCTTGTTTCATGGAAGATTTGAGAGAAAATGGAAGAAATGTTGAAGAAAGGCTCTCTCCTTTGGCTTGAACGAAATTCATCTCATTTATAGGAAAATATTTCATTTATTTTCCAAAATTATGCAATTGGTCCAATTATTTTAATTGTATAACTCATAAGTCCTTAATTCTTCATATAAGGGCATTTTGGTCATTTCACACTAGACATAATTATTACTTAATTAATGCCATTAAATGCAATGAAGCCTACTCATCCTTGACTTTTTCAATGCTTATCCATAAGCAAAATAACCATTTTGCCCCTAAGCCTCTCTATGGATAATTGATTCATACCGTTCCAAATGAATTGACTATTTTGCCCTTAGTTAGATTTTATGCTTTTTAACATAAAATTAACATCTAAAGGACTATTTTGAGTTAGGAACATACCTTTGATATCTTGGGTATTACATTTCCTCCCCCCTTACAATAATTTCGTCCTCGAAATTATAGAAACAGCTCATGGTATCGACTTCTCATATCTTGCTCCATTTCTCAAGTAGCTTCTTCTATCTTGTGATTCCTCCAAAGTACTTTAACTAGTGGAATTTGCTTGTTTCTGAGCTCTTTTATCTTTCTGTCAAGGATTTGAACTGGGCGTTCCTCATAAGCCAAATTATCCTGTAATTCCACTTCCTCCATCTGAAGCACATGTGAAGGATCACTAACGTACTTACGCAACAAAGAGACATGGAAAACATTATGGACTCTTTCCATGCTCATTGGTAGCGCAAGTCTATAAGCTACTTTGCCTACCCTTTCCAATACTTCAAAGGGTCCAATATAACGTGGAGCGAGCTTGCATTTCTTTCCAAATCTCATAATATGTTTATAAGGTGCAACTTTTACAAAAACTTTGTCGCCCACTTGAAATTCCACTTCTTTTCTTTTTAGGTCGGCGTAGCTCTTTTGTCGATCTTGAGCTTGCTTCATTCTTTCTCTAATAAGCTTAACATCTTCAATCATTTTCTGGGTCATCTCTGGTCCAACTGCTTGAATCAAGGAGTCTTTTTCTCCAATATCATCCCAATACAAAGGGGATCTGCACCTTCTTCCATATAATGCTTCATATGGGGCCATCTGGATAGTGGATTGGTAGCTGTTGTTATAGGAAAATTCTATTAGTGGAAGTACATCACTCCATTTTGCCTTGTGATCCATACAACAAGCTCTCAACATGTCTTCAATCACCTAGTTAGTCCTTTCAGTTTGGCCATCAGTTTGAGGATGATAAGCTGTACTGAAGGCTAACTTTGTACCCAATGCTCTCTGCATTCCAACCCAGAAAGTTGATATGAACCTGGTATCTCTGTCTGATACAATCGTCTTGGGTACTCCATGTAATCTCACAATCTCTTTGACATATAATTGCCCTAATCGAAATGCATCTATCTTATCTATTATAGGTAGAAAATGAGCTGTCTTGGTCAATCTATCAACCACCACCCAAATTGCATTATATCCTTGCTGAACTTTAGGAAGTCCCACAATGAAGTCCATTGAGATATCCTCCCATTTCCATCTAGGAATCTCTAAGGGTTGGAGTAATCCTGATGGTCTTTGATGCTCTGTCTTTACTTGTTGACATGTTAAACATCTGGCAACATAATCGGCAATATCGTTTTTCATACCTGACCACCAATAGCTTTTCTTCATATCTTGATACATCTTTACACTCCCAGGGTGGGCTGTATAAAGTGTATTGTGTGCCTCACTAAGGATTTTATTCCTTAGTTCATCATCTTGAGGTACACATATTCTATCTCTAAACATCAGTGCCCCATTGACTATTTTAAAGTCTGTCTCTTTACCCTCTATTATCCGTTGATAGATCACCTTGTAGGTATCATCTTTACCCTGTTTCATCTTGATCTCCTCCACCAAAGTGGGTCTGATCTCTATTTGGGCCAATCCTCATTTGATCACAATTTCAATTCCTTCTTGGAGGATCTCCTGCTGTAATTGTCCCTGTATAGTAATCTGAGATAAAGAGACTTTTCTACTAAGGGCATCTGCTACTGCATTAGCTTTCCCTGGATGGTATCTGATGTCGCAGTCATAGTCTGTCACCAATTCTAACCATCTCCTCTGTCTTATATTCAACTCTTTCTGAGTGAAGAAATACTTTAAACTCTTATGGTCAGTGTATATGTTGCATTTCACTCCATACAAGTAGTGTCGCCATATCTTCAGAGCAAAAACCACTGCTGCTCATTCCAAGTCATGGGTAGGATATCTGCTCTCATAGTCTTTCAGTTGTCTGGAGGCATAAGCAATGACTTTCCCGTGCTGCATCAACACTACTCCCAAACCATTGTGGGAGGCATCAACGTAAATATCATAATCAATGCCTACTTCTGGCAACGTAAGAATTGGAGCTGTAGTTAATCTTTTCTTCAACTCCTGAAAGCTTTGCTCGCATACCTCTGTCCATTGAAATGGTACTTCTTTCTTAGTAAGAGCTGTAAGTGGTCTGGCTATCTTTGCAAAGCCTTCCACAAACTTCCTATAATACCCTGCTAAGCCTAGAAAACTTCTAACCTCTTTCACTGTCTTTGGCCTCTGCCACTCGAGCACCGCTTCTACTTTACTAGGATCCACTGATACACCATCTTTAGAGATCACATGACCCAAAAAGGTAACTCGATCCAACCAAAACTCACATTTTGAAAATTTGGCATACAACTGTTTCTCTCGCAATCTTTGTAACACAAATCTCAAATGCTCGGCATGTTCTTCTAAAGTCTTGGAATAAATTAGGATATCATCAATAAACACCACTATGAACTTGTCAAGGACATCATGAAAACCTCTGTTCATCAAGTCCATAAAAATTGCAGGTGCATTAGTCAATCCGAAAGGCATCACAACAAATTCATAATGCCCATACCTTGTTCGAAAAGCTGTTTTCGGTATATCTTCCTTAGCCACTCTAACTTGATGGTATCCTGACCTTAGATCAATTTTAGAAAACACTGAGGCACCTTTTAATTGGTCAAACAAATCATCTATCCTGGGCAATGGGTACTTATTCTTTACTGTTACTTTATTCAGTTCACGGTAATCTATACACATCCTCATAACCCATCCTTCTTTTTCACAAATAGAATTGGAGCACCCCATAGGGAATGACTCGGCCTGATAAAGCTCTTGTCTAACAACTCTTGTAACTGCTTCTTCAATTCTTGGAGCTCAGCTGGGGCCATGCGATAAGGAGCCTTAGAAATGGGTGCTATACCGGGGGCTAGTTCTATACTAAACTCTACTTCTCTCTCTGGAGGTAAACCTGGCAATTCATCTGGAAACACGTCAATAAATTCATTTACCACAGGTACCTCATGTACACTTGAGCTCGAACTCTCTCCCTTATTTACTACATGTGCAATGTACCCAGAACACCCCTTTTTCAACATCTTCCTAGCTTTTGTTGCACTAATCATCATGCTAGTTGGGTGCCCTTCTCCAAAAATGAAGTTCTCCCCATGGTCTAGCTTAAACTTGACTTTTTTCCTACGACAATCTATCTCTGCTCCATATCTACTAAGAAAGTCCATCCCAAGAATAATGTCAAAGTCTGGCATATTGAAGACAATCAAATCTACCATCATATCTCGTCCTTTAATAGTCACTAACTCGCCCATTAAGACTTCATTGGTCACTACACCCTCACCATCAGGCAATTCAATCCTAATGGCTTGTTCTACTCTAATAGGCATTAACCCTAATCTCTTAATCATACCATAGGAGATGAATGAATGAGTAGCACCAGAATCAATCAAGGCATACAAGGGAGTATCATGGAATAATAATCGACCCAGGATTCTTTGCCGAAGGCGGTGGCATCTCACGCATCTGGGAGGCCACATTATATACCAGGCATCGTGCCTCCAACTGCAAGTATTGAAGTTGCAGAACCAATGGGGCAATCTCTAGCAATATGACCTGGCTGGCGGCACCTGAAACAAACATTGGTCCCCACTAGACATTCACCCCAGTGTCTTCTCCAACATTTCTTACAGTAGCTGATCTCACCTTTCCTTTGTTGGCCCTTTTTCTTCATGTCCTTTCTGTTGGCTTTAGGTAAGACTCCTTTCTTGCCTTTACCCTTATCGTCTTTGCTAACAACTTGTTCTGCACTACTGGATTGGCCAAGCTGGAGAGGACTACTTGCCTCTGTTGGGGAAAGAGCTAATTTGGTCTCCTTCCGTAAGTAGACCTCTGCTCTAATGGCTCTAGTGAGTGCTTCACTATATGTTTGGGAGGGCTGATGACCCGACATAACATCTCTGACAATAGTGGGATGAAGTCCCCCCACAAATCTCTCCAATCGAGTCTGTGGTGTACTGACCAGTGTGGGTGCAAACTTAGCCAAGGAGTTAAACTTGATTGAATACTCTTTGACCGTCATATTTCCTTGTTGCAGACTAATAAACTCTTGTAGTTTTGAGGATATCATGTCTGCTGTCCGGTACTGCTCCTCAAACAATTCCTTGAACCCTGACCAAGTGAGAGTGGTGGTATCTTGAGTCTGCTCCATAAGCTCCCACCATGTCATAACATCTCCTCTCAACAGGTACGTAGCATACCGGATCTTCTCTTGATCTGTCATAGGAAATAGAGCAGTAGCTTTCTCCACCAACTTGATCCATTGTTTGGCTACTACTGGATCATTAGTGCCACTAAATTTTGGAGGCTGATGTTTACTTGAGAGGCCATAAATTGGTTCAATCTGCTTTGGGGCAACCATTGCTTCTGGAGTACTCGTCCCCTATTGCTTGACTTGGTATCACATTGGTTGTCCTTTATTGACTTGGTATCACATTGGCTTGTCACCGGAGTACTTGCACTTTCCGAGGGGTTCTCCTTAAAGCTCTATTAATGACCTCTTGGATCATACGCTCCAATGTTGCAACATCTAAACCCGGAGTGCTTGAAGTAGCAGCTGCTGGGTTAAGAGCTTCAGGTGCAGTTGGAACATCTTGTGCATTTGAAGCATCACTGCAACCTGGATCCGTTCTCCTAGTTTTCCTCATATTTATTCCCTATCACAGTCACCCATATAACGTTAATCATCTAATCAATCCTTACATAAAATTAGGTAAACATACTTACAGCGATCGGACAACTTGAGCAGCAGAACTTTACATGAGGGATACTGTCATCAACTCTCATAAATTCCTGACTCCGAAATAGAAACCATCTTAAAACACCCCTTTTTAAAGTAAAAAATATAACCTGGCTCTGATACCAAATGTAAAACCCCCCTCCAGTCAGGTATCCTTTGAATATCCCTCAATGAGAATCCTGAGGATACATGTCTGGAGAACGAGTTGTATTTAGAAAAAATCTGTGTAAGGATAATAATAATAATATCCAAAACATGCATATAAAATGTCACGCAGGATCCAAACTTATAATTTACAAACTTTAAGAAATTATACAATCAAAACATATTTAGAGGGTGGAAGCTTCCAAAGGTATTTCACAAATATTTATCATTTACGTTATTTACATCAAGATAAAACATCGAGATGACAATAAATCATCTCCCCTCACGTGTAGTCCCATTGTCTCTAGCATCCCTCGCTTCTAGTCTACCTGCAAAACAATCAACAATGAAAGGGTGAGCGCTAATCGCTCAGTAAGGAATGATCCGTTTCATTCTTAATGTACTATTTGATCTTTATTTAAATATATTTATTAACGCATCACTTATCTTTTACATCTAGGGATACTTCCCCTTTTATTATTAATTCATATGCTCTTCATCATTTTATCTCATGGCTAGGTAAACATCAATGTGTACACATACAAATAAGTATGTAAACATAGTACACACACGTCACATGTCATGACATAACATCTAAAATCATCTAAAGTAAGTAAAAATCATCTCATGATGTAAATAACATCATAACTCATGTAATGCAACTAAATGCATATGAAACATTTAACGTCTAGCCGATCGGACCTTTCTTAGCATCTTAAGCACTTCATATCATTTAGCCTCAAATTTCATCTAGAGCTCATATCATCGGGAGGCGTGCTTACGCGTTATTTATCATCTAAAGCATATATTCATCTTTCCTCAACCGATATACGAGGATATGCTTACGCATTTTCCATCATGTCTATATGCATCTTTATCATGTCTATTTGCATCTCTAACATCTTATGACATGTAAATACATATTTTGGTGAGCTTAATACTTTTAATTCATCTATGGATTATCAATCCATTTACATTACCTCTTGCTCACATACATTATCTTAAAACATGTATTACATTGCATCTTCATGCCATTTTATAACATTAATCATGAATTGACATCATGACCATGTATATCTTTCAAAGATCATCTAACTAATGGGTAAACATTAGTACATGGCATACTTACAATAATACATTAGTAATCAATTCATAATCATAATAATTGATCATGTTAAATCTTAAACTTTAATAACTAGTTTATACTTCAGGCCATTTTCCATCTATTTCTCAAACGAATTGGCTCCTGGCATAAACATAAAAGTTACAGGTCTGTGTCTTAGCTTTCTAATGCTTCAAAAATCATCTTATTTCGATTTTTATAACTCAAGTTATGGTCGAAATACTGAAGCAGGGTTAACAAAACCCCTAAGCCCACCAAATCCGAATTTTCATATTAACTATGCCACATCAATTCCTATTGACATTAACCAATAGGTTAACTTATAGATCAAATAAACCTCCCCTTAATAGTCTTTAACATCTTAAAGGAAGCGTAAAATCTCATTCCCATAACCATCCATTATTGCTATAACATTGTAAGCTAATGCAAACAACACATCAACACTTCTAATAGCAACCATTCAACACCATGTGGCCTCCATACTACAAGTTTTGCCACAATCAGTATCTATAATTCATTTTCTTCAATCAAACATAACAACTCATAAAACATAAATAGCCATAACTTCATGTATAATGAATTCAAGACAATAAGTAGAATAAATGAGTTCAACTACACTTGCCATCAACTAATTCTATGCCTTAAAGCTTTAATTTAAGGTTTTATAAAAATCTATAAACCCTAGCATAAACCCTAAAGTCATGGGAGGTTCTTCCTTACCTTTTTAAAGACTTTCTCCAACAAATCCTTTGCCTTTGACTTCTTTTACACCTTAATCCTACATATATAACATTATACCTCAACATCTACTTCAAATCTTCAAATCACATCAAAACTAAAGTTTTTAATCCTTACCTTAAACCTTTCTAATTGAAGATCCAAGGCTCCTATCTTGTTCTCCTTGAAAAATTAAGCAAAACTCCTTTAAAACTTAGAGAAAGAAAGCTTGTTTCATGGAAGATTTGAGAGAAAATGGAAGAAATGTTGAAGAAAGGCTCTCTCCTTTGGCTTGAACGAAATTCATCTCATTTATAGGAAAATATTTCATTTATTTTTCAAAATTATGCAATTGGCCCAATTATTTTAATTGTATAACTCATAAGTCCTTAATTCTTCATATAAGGGCATCTTGGTCATTTCACACTAGACATAATTATTACTTAATTTATGCCATTAAATGTAATGAAGCCTACTCATCCTTGACTTTTTCAATGCTTATCTATAAGCAAAATAACCATTTTGCCCCTAAGCCTCTCTATGGATAATTGATTCATACCGTTCCAAATGAATTGACTATTTTGCCCTTAGTTAGATTTTATGTTTTTTAACATAAAATTAACATCTAAAGGACTATTTTGAGTTAGGAACATACCTTTGATATCTTGGGTATTACAAGTAGAGAACAATAAAGGTGGCTGAAAAAGTGGCCGCCAGAGAGCAAAACTCCGGTGATCGGAGAGTGTGAAGGAAGATTTAGCAAAATGGTGATGGGTAAGCTCAATATTTCCTCTTTTTTAGTGATTATTGGTTCAATTGATTTGTGTTGTTTATGATTGAGTACAATGGCATGAGATTCAGCTAAAATAGGAAGATTGATTTCAATAATTTTATGTGAGTAGAAAATCCAAACCCTAACTTTCATTTTGAAATAAATGCTTGTTACAAACTTCAAATGAGTTGTTTTGGTTTACTATTTGCCATAATTTAGTGATTTTCTTTATACAAATATGATTCATTGCTAATATTATTGGTTTACATGAGAAATTGAAGTTTTGTTTCTGGAAAATTGTTGTTGATAATACAAAAATTGGACTAAAGTGTTATTATGAAATCATGTTGAAAACATGCATTTTAGCCACATGAGAATTTAATGTTATATTACATGTTTTCTTTATGAATGAAGGCATGAGATTTATGAAAATAAAGGTATGGATATTAATGATATTAGTTTTCAAACCACCATATATAGTACCCACTCCTCTCACGATATTGATTTGATTCTACACATGTGTATGATTGGTCATTTGCCGGCCCAAGAGGGTCAAAGGCCCAAACGAGACAAATATCACTAGACAAGATATGATTGTGCCAGCCCGAGCGATGCATGGTCTCACTAGATCGAAGGCTTGAGTGGTGACCAATTCTGCCTAGCAAGATGCATTTGGTGGTTCAACCTGCATAATGTTAGACCTTGCTAGGTTGGACAGATTTACCCCTGGGTACTAGTTGGGTGAGAGTTTTCACATATGATTGAGAGATAGTGTACACCGCGCCACTCCCCCATGTATTTGAAATGGAAATTTATAAATTCAAATGTTATATGTACATGAAATGTTTTTAGAAATGATATTTTTAAAGAAACATGAGTATTGATTTGTTTACCATAAAAGTTTTTAGCAAGAAGTTTTGCAAATAAGAGATTTCAACATTGGTTATAAAAGATGATTTATATTATAAAATGTACATATAGAAATGAGATTTTATAAGCATGAATGTTTTATTGTATATTGAAACGATTTATTACACACTATTCCCCACTCATTGAGCATTTCTAGCTCACCTCTTGTTTTCAAATGTTTTTCTTTTTCCCCACTTGGTCAAGAAGGAGATCGTGCAAAAGAGTGAATCTCACTCAAGGTTGGGTCACATGACTTCATTTTATCATATGTGTCATAGTTGTTTTTTATTTTCCGTTACAAAGTTTATGTTTCTTCATCATGCATTTATTTCATGTTTTGGATTATAAAAGATATAGAAAAATCTGATATCATATGTTCTATTTTGCAAAAATTTTGTTGCATTTGTTTATTTATAAATGATGTTATATTTATCTGTGAGGAATAAAAATGAGTGCTTATAAATTTTTTTTTTTTTTTTTTTTTGCTAGAAGAGTTTTATGATGTTTTAATTTATAAATAAGTTTCGTAGTTTTTCCACATAACATGTCTTGGTCACCAAGTCTCATGGGTACACCCGGAGCCTATGAGATAGGAAGGGTCGGAATGAGTCGTGTCAATCAATGTATATTGGTGGAAGTTTCAGGAGTGCTGCGAGATACCCAGATTGAAAAGCAACGTCTGGGAATCTATTAGTCCTGCTGGGCCTGAAATGGATTCCCACCGCCTTGAGCTCCTTTGCTGATCGGTATGAAAACCAGTCACTGCAATCGGGAGGAGGCGCTTGAGTTAAACGGTTTTGTCGAAGAGATTGGTGCGAATAAGGTCTAGAAGATGAGCAGGTTCAGACTCAAATGTTCCTGCTATTACATTCACGTCTTGCACACCTTTTCTTCCCCCAAAAGCTAAATTACTAAGAACATTATTCATGTTTTTCTTATAACTTTGAGGAGAAAAACTACGAATTTGTGTAGCAAAGTTATTTAACATTGTCTGCTTGCTGTTTTCATCTCCGAATTTGGACTCGAAGCTCAATTCATTGAGGAGTTGAAAAGGAATTTGATTTTCCAGTAAGAACAAGTCTGGTTTAACGAGAGCTATCATGTTGCTTTTCATCTTCAAAGCCGCTCGTTCTTCTCTTACAATGCAGTAGATAAACTGGAGGAGGAAGCAGGCATCAAGAAACATCATCTGAGAGAACTCCTCATTGTTGAACTTGGCGACAGAGCTCTGGTCAGTGTAGCATTGTTTTGCAGCTTCCACCATGCGCCTGACCTTCTGATACAACTCTTCCAGCAACTTCAAGTCCGCTTCTACATACTGGAGCGCCATTGTATGTTTGTCCGATGCTTTAACTCAAGCCTGGGATTTCCAAAGCGGTAAGGACCGATTGAGAACACCAGAGGATCATAGGAACCACTGTTTTCTTTAACCTCAGAAAGCATTGCTGGAACTCTCTCTATCTTCGTCCAGATCACCTCGTGCTGATTCTTGAAGCTTTCGCCATTCACGAAAGATTCAAGCCAATTTTTTTCATTCTCAGAAAGAGGAACTGCTGTATTGGCATCATTTTTCTTATGAACTACAATACTCTCTAATTCATTCTCACTACCACCTGCTAGGCTGCTGCTGGAATCGGCTTCTCTTTCTCCCATTATTACTCTCTGTATTTCAAGTATGGTTTGGTTATGTTATGAGTTTATGCAGATGAATTTAACAAGTCCTGAGCTGCGTATAAATTTGATGAAACAAACCAATCGTAAGTAACAGTCTACTTGTGATTTGAAGCAACTATCTCAACTTTTATTTTCTGTAAGTACGACTTTGGAATGTTTTATAATCTTTAGTTCTAAAAAGAGTTTCCTTTAATTTATTCTATTATAAGGTGATGGCCCCCATCACAAGAACAATATGTACTACTTCTCTTTTATGATCAAATGACATTAAAAATAGGCATTACATTTAGAGACTAGATTACTTTTTCTGAGCATTCAAAAACCTGACTAATGCAGATTTTGTAAATGGCTACACAGCTCAGGCAAAGAGATAAATAGAAGTTAGGGTTTCTTCATTTTTTGAAGGGATTACATATATAGGCACATATTTCAATTAGATTACTTCTTCATACGATACAGTTAAAGTAATCTAAAGCTGGTAGTATTTTCAGTTGCATTAATATTTTAAACAAAAAGTAGTATAATTATGCAAAAACAAAAGATAAGATTGAAAATATGTACCTTTCATTCTCGTTTAAACAAATTTAATTAGCTACAAAGAATCTTATCTTCAAATCTAATAGAAAACGATGCTGCCTTTAACATACTGCTAATTGTATGTTACTGTTAGCAAAAAGTCTTCATCCTTAATCTGACATTTATTCAGTCGCACGCCTCACCTCAAGTGATTCTATTGCTTTCTAAAAACTCCATTATGGAACCCTCAAGGATTCCGGCCTTATTGTACCCACAGACTGTAAAACCCCATTCCTAATTTAGTTATATGGTGAATTGTATTTAGTTAATTAATTCTCTTTCTATTTGATTTTTTGGTATTGTTGTAAGAAAGGAGGGGTATTTCTGTCAGTTTCTAAAGTTTGCGTTAAGGGGTGAAAACAAAAGAAATAAATTCTGATGGGTTTGCATGTATCAAGGGGGAAAAATCAGGACACTTTTGTAAAGAGAGGCTTATGTGGCTGGGTTAGTGAAATTACGAGAAATTGGGGGGCAGATTAAAATTTCAGAAAAAGAGACTGTTTTGTATAAAAAAAATAAAGAAATGGGTTGTTCGCCCAAATGAAGAAGAAGAAGACGAGAGCAGAGCAGAAGAAGAAAAAAAAAAAAAAAAGGAAACACGAGAGGAGAAGAGAAGAAAGGAGAGAAAGAAAAGAAAGGAGAGTAAGGAAGAAGAAGAGCTGCCGAGAGGTAGAGTGAGAGTGGAGACCGAGAGGTAAAGTGAGAGAGGAGGAGTGAGAGTGAAGTACAACAAAAATAGGGAGGGAATTTGAAGCAGCTCACTCCAAAATCTGGGTTCGGGTAGTGCATGCATGGGGTTAGGAAGCAATTTCTTTAAGTGTTTCTTCTTTGCTTTCAGAATGAGTGTTTGATCTTGAGTTTTTGGGTGTAGGTATGGAAGAGAAGAGTGTTTGACAGTCCATTTGAGTTTCGGCTGAGCTGAATTTGTGAGTGGTTTTATCAAAATCCAAACCTTTCCTATTGCATGTCAACTATTGAATTTCTATTGTGTGGTTTCGGCATAAAATTTATTATGTTAAGTAAAAATCTGACTAAAGGGTTACTCTGCATGCATCAGCTGAATGAGTTTGTGTGGGAATGCCTTCAGATTCGATTTAAATGGAATATGTTTCATGCTACATGTTGATTAAGAATATACAAATAGCCATTTTATGTTTCCGCTGTACAATATTTGAGTGAGACAACACTAGATCTAGTCAAATGAGGAACCTTCCATGTTGCATGCTTTATATATATATATATATATATATATATATATATATATATATATATATATATATATATATATATATATATATATGGGAACTTGCTGTAGTGTGTCTAAAGTGCCATAAAATTTGAAGTGAATAATGGTGATTTAACATGGGTTGTGTGTCTCGGCTGTCTTTTTATTTGGGTAATATATCACATGTACTGGGCTGGACAGTATGTGGGAATTGTGCTTGGATTGTGTTTTAATTGAAATGCTTGCTGGGTAATACATTGCAATATTGCATGCACTTAGCTGGAATACCTTTGGGAAATTGGTTGGTTAGTGTTTAAAAAGTGTTCGAATTTAAGGCAACTTGGGATGGAAAGTGTGTTGGGTATTGAGTAATGTTTTATAAGTATGGAATAATGAGTCTTGGAAGTCATGAAAATACTTCTTATTTATGATTGTATGGCATTTCCTTGGGATTATATATAAATATTGAAAGTGATAACTACGCACGAGTGGTGTGGGACGTGTTAGTGTGATGTGATGTTGAAGAAACTCTAGATCTGGTTAAACCTTCAGTTTCGAAACATGTTTAAAAATTTGCAGTTTCACCCTTGGATGTGATTTCAAATACTATGTTGCATAAAATGAGTTACAAGCAATTATGTGGTATGTCTTTAAATTTAAATATTATTTAAAATCATGATGAGATAATTTTGGTTCTAAAACCACCCTACGAAGTACCCATCCCCTCGAGCAATGTAGGATTCTGCCGAGTATGACAGTTTTAGATTTTGGCTCTGCGCATGCGTATGACAGTTATCAATGCTCTATTTAGGCGTTGAGTGGTCTGCAAGGTATGACAGTTTTAGAGGCTCTGCCCGCGTGATGATAGATCTTGCTGGTTATGACATGTATGTCACTCGTTCTGCCTTCGTGCGGGACTCCCACCAGGTATGACAAATTTTCCTCAGGGTACTAGTTGTGGATGAGAGTTTTTAATACCAAATGTTGAGGTTTTATTCAGAATTCGATACAGTTAAAGGAAGTAAGTTAGAGTACAGTTCACTGAGTACATGATGGTTAGAAATAAATCACATATTGCATACGTGAATGGGGTGGTTGTTTCCATTGCATATTCATAGAATTATATTGTCGTCAAGATTTTGTATGTTATCATTATTTCTTTTTTTAAAGAACTTTTATAAACCTCCCCTTTTCCCCCCACTCACTGAGTATTTCAGATCACTCTTTTTAAATGTTTTCCCCCCTCACTAGGACCTCTCGGAGATCGTGCCAAGCAGTGAGTCTCTGCTCAGGGTTGTGCCACGCATCAACATCTTTTTATGTGGGATTTATATTTATGTCGTATTGTATTTTGGACTTCCGCTTCAAAAACTCATGTTTCCATCATGTATTTCCTTTGTTTATGTTTTGAAATGTGTAGTATAAGTGGAAAAACCTGATACCACAAGTTTCCCTAAATCTGTTCTTTTGTAAAACGATCGATGGTGTATGTTTTTTTGAGATGTTGGAAATGGAAATACTATGATGTTATTCAGGCACTATAACAAAAAGGGCTTTTAGCTATGAATTTTTTTGTTGCTAAAAACCTAGAAATTGTTGCGGTATACATTTAGCGATGAAAGAAAATCGTCGCCATGATCGTCGCGGTAGGCATGTCGCGCTTGATTTTAGGTGACAATTTGTTAAAATTCGTCGCTAAATCTGGCGACAAACCAAAAAATTGTCGCATATACCGTTTTCGTCGCTAAATCTAATTACCGGTGAAATATTAAATGTCGTCGCCTAAAGTTAATAGCGGCGTACTCTTTATTGTGTCGCTTACTCTATACTGCGACGAGATGTGTGGTTTTGTCGCTTAACGTATACCACGACAAAATGTGAATTTCGCTCGCCTATAATATACCGCGACGAAATGTGCATTTTTGTTGCATAAAGTTAATAACGACATTATAATAATATGCGTCGCTTAAAATATACAGCGACAAAATGTGACGTTTTGTTGCCTAACATGTAGTGCGAGAAAATATGAGTTGTTGTCACCTAAAGTTAATAGCGACGTAATCTCTATATGTGTCGTTTAAAGTATAACATGACGGTACTTTATATTTTGTCACTTGAAACTATTAGCGATGAAACGTAAAAGTCATCAACAAAACTTTTCAACTTTGAATGTATTTCATAGCTAAAAGTCTACAACGTCGAAATATAATTGTGGTCGCCCATTTATATATATAATTTATTTTAGACATTTTAAAATTTAATTGTAAAATGTAAACATCAATTTGTAAATGTAATTAATTCAAATCAAACAAATATATCGAACCAAATATATTATAGAACTATAATATGATTGTTTTTAAATAAAAACTTAAAAATATATAAAGTTGACTAAATTTCTAATGTTCAACAAAAAGTGACAAATAAAAACTCAAATTGTTGCAGGTGGTGGAGGATCCGGTGGAAATTGGCCTGAAAATATTTGTGAGCCATTAGATCGAGAACCCATATTCATTGAGATGAACTGCTGCATCTTCTCCATCGTTTGCCTATATTGGTGAAATTCTTCCTTTATGCCTCATAGTTCTTGCACCTCCTCATGCAAGTGTGTGAGTTCCTCTAAAACATCTTGATCGGCTCGCCTTTTAGTCTTCGAAGATGCAGGTGGTTTTGGACCATAACCTAATTCATGATAATAACCAGTTTTTTTTTCCTAAAACCTGTTGAGTGATCTCTAATTGAGTAGGTGGCTGAGAACCTTCTTTAGGCTCCTGATTGAGAATGTTCTCCCTTTGTTCCTACAAAAATAATATATATGTGCATAAGCACGAATATATAAATAAAAACAATTTAATTTTATAAATTAAAAATTAAAAGGTATTAGGTTATAATATAAAAATATAATAAACTTTTATACAAAAAAAATAAAAATAAATACACTACATAATACTTACATATTGAACCTTAGCTTCATCATTTATCCAAGTATTTCTTTTACTACTAAAATGAGTGTCATGGAATAAATGCACCTCCCCTTGGAGCTGGCCTTCAGGAAGATCCTAATATTCAAAAAATAAACAAATAAAAGACAATTAATATTCAAAAAATAAACAAATAAATAACAATTACAATATACATTTTAAATATAAAATTACTCAAAAATAAATATTTCAAACCTTTGAATTTTTTGTTCATGTGAGAAGTATTCATCCTCGGTGTCGATTTTTTTTTACCCTTGTTCCTATTCTTATTGAACATCTAACATGGATAAATAAATTAATATCAAAGTTTTGGCTAGCTAATCATGCGTGGATAGTTTTATAAAGCTAAACTAGTTAGTCTAATACTTGAAAAATTGTGTTCATGAAATATTTAACATAAATTGTGAGAGGCAAGTGTAGCTAGAAAAGATGCCCTGTTTCGGGGACTAGCTTACTAATAGGTTCAGATTTCCCAACCATGAAAGGGAGCCAATCTCTATCTCTATACAGGGTTCCGGCCTAGAAACAATACTAAAAAAAATGCTCAATCAAGTGGAAAGTGGAATTAACCTAGGTTTGCAAAACTTATGCTGCAAGTGAGTCACCAATAATAAAAAAACAAAAATAAACCTAATGAATACGTTTCTGACTTCTAATTTCTCCAATCAAGAATCAAGTTTATACTCTATCAAATTCTAGCTACTATAGTGAAATCAAATTACAAAACTACAATGTTAAAACAATGAATTTAATCCATAAAATGGAAATTAAAATGCACAATTTTCTTAAAATAAATTACAAATCCCTAATTCAATTACAAAATAAAACAAATCATCAAAAAAAGATTTTTAGCTACTAAAAAGAAATCAAATTACCAAACAACCATGTTGAAACTATGGATTGAATCCAGCAGCAAAAAAATTGAAGAATTAAAATTCCAAATTTTTTTGAAACGAAAATAAAATGTATGTTTAACCTTAATTTGCTGTGTTTCCCTACCAACCTTGACAATGCAGATTGGTGCCTTAATGAATTGAAGTGCCACCGAGAGAGAGAGAGAGGGAGAGTCTGACATAAAATATGTGAATTGAAGCGCCACAGAGAGAGAGAGAGAGAGAGAGAGAGAGAGAGAGAGAGAGAGAGAGTTTGAGATAAAATATGTTGGAGGGAAAAAATTGGAGGAAGAATAATATTATAATGGCGCTAGTACTTGTAACTTCCCTTTTAAATTTTAATAAAGAGATCATGATCTATATAGGCGGCAGGTTTATGGGCATTGTGATTTGGTTCGCTGCTGTATAAAATATCATGTTAACCTAAACTGAATAATAATAATAATACTAAGATATCAATTGAAGATGGTGGCGGGTTTATTGTTTTATCTTGTTTTGTGGTAGGTTTATTATATTAACCTAAACCTAAATAATATTAATAATATTATTAAGATATCAATTGAGCGGCGGGTTTATAGCTTTTATCCTTTTTTATTAATCACTAGTGTATATCTTCATATTAGTAGATCTAATTTACATTATGGAGTAATAGAAATAGAGTGTATAAATGGAATGTTGATATTACCCATGCTAGAATCCAGCCGTGACTATTGATAATTGTCAAGGTTTTAAAACCCGACCCAAGGAGTGACTCTGGTTCGGTCATCGGGTTGGTCAGTCGAACCGGTTTATGCGGATGTCAGCGTGATGATGTCATTCTAACGTCAACATGACATATAAAATGACGCATCGAGTTAGCATGAATAGACAAGGGTAGCACTCGACCACACCTTTAGAACTAATAAACAAGTCTCAATCCAGAAACTTAAACTATGAAATCTAAAGAAAAATCTAAATAATGCATTAAATGGTCTCCAAAATGAAAAATAAGTTTATATAGGGTGACAATCAACCCTAATAAGACTCCTAATAACAAAAGGAAACAAAAACTAAATCAATTAAAACAAGAAAATCCGAAATAAAATCGGAAAAAACATGCAAATAACTAAAAACCCATCCAAACACACACCAAAACGGTGGATTTTGACCTAAAAAATGACCTCCAACCAGCTAAAGCTGGTTTCCACGTTGATGGGCTCGAAATAAGTTTTCCAACGGTATCTTACAAGCCCCGTAACTCTTCCCGGATCAAAAGTTATGGCCATTTGAATGAGGCATGCTCATTTAAGCCATTTGAGCTTTACGCATGGACTCTGACGTTCACCATTCTCCATGAATTCATCCGCTAGACATTCTATGTCATAAAAAAATAAAAAATAATAAAATTCAAGATGTTCAATTGCCGGGTTGAACTGGTGGTTCGTAACAAAAAATTCGGTCCAATGCGATTCAAAGTCCGGGTCATTTAATATTTCCGCTTATTTAGTCGAACCGACTCCGCTTGATCACCGATTCTCGATTCAATCAAGGTTGAACCGACCGACCGGTCTGGGCCGTGTTTTTAAAACCTTGACAATTGCAATTGGATTTCGATGGATGTGTCCAATTGAAAGGACTTTAAGAACTTATAAATTTTATGTAAAGAATTAAGACTTGAAGGCTCTATTGCCAAGGCATACATTGTTAATGAGTTGATATTATGTTCAATGTATCTTTATGATATTGGGACCGAATTCAACCGACCAGAGTGTAATTCAGATGAATTTAGTTTTGATATTGATGCGGAAGTTAATGAACAAGATCAAAGAACTTCGTAGAGTGGATATGGAACTAGATGTTGTTCAATTTGTTGAACCAAGCAGTAGAGTTAGTGATGATGATATGCATTTCATAAATGATGATAGTACATGAATGATGAAATTGTACCACTGAAAGTGAAGATGTATAAGTTGAAGATGATATTGATAATTAATAATATTTATTATTGTCATCCAAATTTAATTTGTATAATTGTGATAATCACTACAAGAAATATATTATATTGTGATAAAATTAATTTTATCAAATGTTATTTTGTTACGAGTAATATAGGCATTATGATAAATTGCAATAGCTTTAAAATAGTGTTACAATATATTTGAAATACAATAAATTATTTAAAAAAATAGTTCTTATATAATTTTAAAAAATGGTATAAATATAATTAGTTTTTAAATTATTATATTATCTTGTATTTTGGTTGGATCCAATAATAATCATTTTCCTAATCTAAATAGAATAACGGTTTTCTTAATGAATCCACTTGGCATTTACAAAACATCTTTGCTACACCGTTTGGTGCAAAAACCAATCAAGCTTTCCTTTGCTAATAACCCTTCTTCCGCTAAAAACCCTTTTGCTAAACCCTTTTGCTTATACGCCTCTCTCCTAGTGTATGAAATTGCTTTGTCATTAACGTAAAACTTCATTCAATCTCTTCTCTACGGGTAGTGCTACTACTGTTTTGGGGGCAAAATAAAAAAATAATACTAACAATAAGCTAATAATAATATTAATAATAAATAATAATGATTCTAAACAAGAACAAACAAGTACCAAGCTTAAAAGTTTGCCAATAGTGGAAACCCGAAAAACAATTTACCCCATGGTGCTTTTCGTATTTACAAAATAAATGATAATAATAATAATTTTGATTTCATTTTTAATTACTTATTAGTTTTATGTTTTCAATTATTGTCATATAAATATAAAATTATATCAAAAATTAAATTCTAACAAACTAATGGCAATGATTTTAAGAAAATTGACACCAAATTTTTTTCACGACAATACGTTTTTGGCATTGTTTTTTATATTTACGTTGCCATAAATGTTTCTCGATGAACAATTTATTTCGTAGCTAGGTGAATTTTGCGTCGTGTTTTATATTTTCGTCACCAAAAACGCTTCCTAACGAACAATTTTGTTGCGTAGCCAGATGGATTTTGCGTCATTTTTTATATTTTCGCGCCAAAAACCATTCCTGACGCACAATTTGTTGCGTAGCTAGATGGATTTTACATCATTGTTTATATTTTTGTCGCCTAACACGTTTCCTAACAAACAATTTGTTGCGTAGCCAGATGGATTTTGCGTCATTTTTATATTTTCGTTGCCAAAAACCATTCCTGACGCACAATTTGTTGCGTAGCTAGATGGATTTTACATCGTTGTTTATATTTTTGTCGCCAAACACATTTCCCAACACACAATTTGTTGCGTAGCCAAATGGATTTTGCGTCATTTTTTATATTTTTGACGCCAAAAACGTTTCCCGATGCACAATTTGTTGCGTAGCCAAATAGATTCGCTTTGTTTTTTTATATTTTCATCGCCGAAAAGGTATTACGACGGCCTTTCGTTGCGTAGCTAAACTTCGTTGGTGTCGCTTTATATATGTTCGTCGGCAAAAACATTTTATGGCGCTATGCATTTGCGTTGCTAAATACTTTTGGCTATGTTTTGTATTATTTTCGTCTCTTAAAAGTATCAACGGCGACATATAGTTACGTCGCGAAAAAACTTGAGTGTCGCTTTTTTTATTTTCGTCGGCAAAAACATTGTATGACGAATTATGTCGTCGCTAAGTCCGTCGCCAATTTGCTTCCCGCCATCTCATGCGAGGATTAGAAATTCCGCGAAACTATTGGCAACCAATTTCATATTTCGTCGCTAATAGTTACCTTTGGCGACGAATTTTGAAATCGTCGCTAACAAAATTGTAGCTAAAAGCGCTTTTTGTTGTAGTGAGGAAAAATAAGTCTTTTAACGGATTTCACAGTTTTTCTACATGTCACGTCTCGGGTATCCGAGTCTTGTGGGAGTGCTTGGATCCTACGGGATGAGAAAATTCGGGACAGGTCGTGTCACAGACTCTTTACTTGAACATTATATCTAACTAGGTTCCTTTTTCATAGGCATGTAACATGTGGGTTGCAGAATCAAGCCGGGGGCATTCCAATGGCAATAGCTACCACAAGCAAGGCATGAAGCAAAGGGCATATTCATGTCAGAACTTGCTTTACTTAGTCATAAATGAGAGAACGGTACAGAAAAATCTTCTACAAGGAAATCTGTCGTCTCAAAAAAATAAAAAAAATAAACAGATAAGTGAAACATATACCAACGCTGTTTCCTCTAACCATTCATTATTATTAGTATGGTTGTTTAAAAAGTGGTTAAATCTTCCAACTAATAATACAGAGATGAAAATCACCATGAATTAGCTCTAGGACAGCAGCATTCATTAAAATCGATCCCCCGAAGTCTACCCTTCTCCAATTCATGAACTTCAGCGATAGTAGTCCCACTAGGTGAACCAACATCATCTAAGAATTAGTGATCATTGATGCCGCTCTTAATACCAGCACAAGAAATACTTTAGTTGGCTGTGCAGAATTAATTTGAAATAAAAGAAAACAATTGCATGAAAGAGGCAAGAAACTAGAAAATACATAAACTCGGAAATATAAAACTGAAGAGAAAGAAATGAAAAACTCACTTCATAAATTTTACGCATATTCAAGTCTGAAGAGATGTGAGTGAGACGCTTCTAAGATAATGGAAAAACCATTGAGCACAATTGTTTCAAGTTGTAGTGTAACTTCATCATTATCTCATCGGTTCGGGGCTGGGAGCCTTTCTCCATTCCCCATCCCACTCATTATTATGATAAAGTATTTTTGTAGGATATGACTTGAAGTTAGTAAAAATTATTACAAAGATTAGTTAATAATATAAGTAAATCTTATATCTTTCTTTTCATTTTTTTATTTCATACATTTATATCTTTAAGATTGAGAGAAAGATTTAAAAAAAATCAAATCATAATATAAGACATTAATAACTCTAATATTGGTATCGATACTATATCTATATTAAATATCATAGTATATAACAAAAGTAGTTTAATGAATCAAGTATTAATATAAGATGAGATTAATAAATTATACTGATTTGTTATTGTTATGCCTAAAGAATGCAGGGCTGACGTAAGGCCCAGTCAGCATGCAAAAGTCAAAATATGGGTACACCCGTAGCTGAGTCACGTGAGGAAAGGAGCAGCATGCTCCTGTTAGTGCAGTGAGTGCCCGCCAGACCAGCCAGGAGTTGGAGAGCTTCCACATGTCTAATTCCTGCACCAAATTGCGTAAATCACTCTGGAAGGTGGGCAATGGGATATAAATGAAGATTTGTATGGATAATCCCATCAACTCACAGATTTAATAATCATAACCTTGATCCATCCCACTATAAATTGAGAGTTCCTCTCTCAATTTGGGGATTAGCTAATCTCTTCAAAAACAGCATATACGCTCTCTCTCTCTCTCACTTTCTCTTGTAATCATTTGTAAAAGTCAGCTCACAGAACGCGACCTAACCGCCATCATTAATACAATATCAATGGACGTAAGACTTGCTTCCTTAAGCATCCAAACCACTTTAAAAACTGTCTAGTCATTTCATTTACTCTCATTCTTTTATTCAGTGTGTCTTCTGAGCTAGCTCAACATTTTACATGTTCGTTTGGTTGGTGTCAAAATTACGCATCAACAGTTATATATAAAACGAAGAAAAACATTCTACATTAAATTTAATATTTATATTTTGATTTATTATTATCTATATATCTATATTTCTGAAGCACATCCTTGCTATATGCTCACCACGTAGGATTTTAGAAACCCTCTGTATGATGGACACCTAGGATTCCATGTTGGATTCCAAAAAATTTATATGAATTGGCATTCCAAAGGGCCATATAAAGAGATATCTCTTCGTATAAACATGACTCTTCATATTCACATTCGTATTAATTTTTCAAACTCAATGCTTGACATTCACATTCAAATATAAAAGCTTAAAATAGGATAAAAGAGGAGTAGTAGTTATTTTTGCTTCTCCACGTCTGAACTAAATCAGAGAGCCTTAAGTTTTCTCAATTTCCTTTTTTTTTTTTTTTTTTGGGTTTTTACGTGTGATTGCTACTTTCTCTGTCATTTGCATTCCTTCCCAAACAAAGACATGTTGTTCAGGCCCAGCACTTGGACGAAGGTGAGAAAGAAGGGGTACAAGACCGGCGTCGATGAGGAGGAGACGCGCCGGTGGAGAGAGGACAATCTGGTGGACGTAAAAAAGAACAAAAGAGAAGATAATTTATTGAAGAAGAGACGTGAAGTTCTCTTGCTTCAGTCTTAGCCACTTCTCGATGCCTCTCAAGCCGCCGCCATTGAAAAGAAAGTACCTACTTGCTTCCTGATTTGTTTCTGCATTGATATTTGCTTCATGGTATTTTTTTTTTTTTTTTTTTTTTTTTTTTTGTGGAAATTGATTCAATCGTTGTTTCGTGATAATTAGGATGATTATTATGATATTTTTTTTATTTTCAGAGTTCTTTGAGCATATTGGGTTTCATAGGTGGGCGTGAGGCGAGGTTACAGATAACACACACGCCTCAATAATATTCATTCAATCGCCCATGGATTCCAATTCGAAGCAGCCACCAGGTCCGTTTTAATTTGATAGAAAGTTCTATTCTTTTTCCAATTTTGGTTTCTAGATTGGTTTCTGATTATAATTTTCTGCTGTCAAATTCTCTAATTTTTTCTTCTCTTTCTTCGTTTTCTTCCCGTTTTGCATCTTTTACGATATGGGTTCGGTTTCTTTGGAGTTTCTTCTAATCTGGGTTCCGTTTCATCTGTTCGGTCTTTTAAAGTAAACTCGAATGCTGGTTGACGATGAAACAATCTCACCTTTGGGAAGCAACGTATCCGAGAATTTCAGAGTTCTGTTATTTTTACTTATGACTTTGTGATTTTGAATGTATGGCTCACGATGATTTTGAGCATACTTGTCTTCGAAAACGTATTTTTTGGTCATGGATGAAAACAAAACAGAAGCTATTGCGAGCTTTACTTAAACGAGTCATGATTGCGGTCAAACTCTCGGAAGTTCGATAATGTGTGTTTGTCAGGTAGATCATTACGGGTGAACTCTACATTAACTCTCGAGTCAGTTTTTCATGGTACATAATTTTGAACTTCCTTTTTTTTTTTGGTTTTTTTTTTTTGCGTTTGGTAGGATATTTGCTGTGTATTTAACATGCACAATTTTTTCTTGTTCTCTTTAAGGTATTGGATTTGTTAGGGCCAAAAATCGTCCTTGACCCAAATAGGAAAACAGGATCACTGGTGAAGAATGACCAGGCCCAGTCTTGCAGAGGCCCAATTCGGATTAGCCCTATTTGATACGAGGAATAGCCGGCCCAAACTACATGGGCGCGAGCCTCTTAAGCCCTGTCCAATTTCTAGGCCTATGGGTGAATCCAGAGCCCATAGCCCCTTCAATATTTTCCTATTCTTGATCAAACCCCTATTCAAGGTCGCCTCCCCCTTTCCTGGTGACTTTCCCACTTGGAGGTCATTCTCCTAATTGGAATTAACTTCCTATCTGGACACTGATAAGACAGCTGATTACGGCCTTGATTCTTTTAGGGTTGGCATCAGAGTCACACTAGGACTCCTGCTCCCACCAGGATTGGGAGACGAGACGACCACTATATAAGCAGAGGCCAACCCTCTCACAAAGGACATCGACATTACACCTTCACACCCGAGACTCTTTACTTGAGAGTTTCGCTTATTCGCCGTAGTCACAGTCCCTAACTAGACTTCCGGTAATCTCTCATTCCTTAGCCCTCACTATATTAGCCTTTCAGCCTTGCTGACTTGAGCGTCGGAGTGCCAACGGCAAACACCACTCCGGTGTTCCCCGTTCGCTTCACGCATGTGTTTCTCTATGTGTGCAGGTATAGCAGATCGCTAGTGGCCTCAACCTCACGGGATCAGACCCCCCTTTCCGTACAAGTAGATTTTTACGTCTACAGTTTGGCGCCCACCGTGGGGCCTCTAGCAATCATTCTGCGTGACGAACCTTGCTACGTGGAGGAATATTCCATGGCTGACAATCCAGACGACGTTAACTTAGGCCTCGAGGCCAGACTGGAGGCTTTGACGGCTCTCATGCAACAAAACTTAGACAAGGTGGCCTCACTGGAAGCCGAAAACACATCCATCAGGGTCGAGAACCAGTCGCTAAAAGAGAAAGTAAGCCGATTCTATGAACTCGAATTTCTGCCGCCAACCAAGCACCCCCCAATCGGTTCCGCACCACTATCCCATCCATGCAACCCCTCTCCACACCAGAACATCGACCCTCAGATTCTGGTAAAGGGCGGTCAAAGGCTGCGCCTTAACGCATCCGCGCGACCACCCTCCATTCTGACTAATGGAGATAAAGATACAACAGTGCGCGGTCCAGTCGACCCATCCCAACCTCATGATCAAAACGATCCAGCAATAGAGAACCCGAAGAATCAACCCATCCCCACCATACCACTTCACCTCCAGTCAACCCAAACACAAACCCCATCCGGCCCAGCTCACCCTCGTAGGTTGAACGGCTAAACCAAACCAACTCTAGCTATTGAGCCCATCCATCCCGAAAGACCGAATGACTACCAGACAACTCCCCTGACCGTTCATGTAGGAAAGAACAACAGAACAGTGATAATGGGAGTCATCCAACCAGAAGGGATGAACGAAGACACATGCTACCAAGGAGCGCACGACGGACTGATCTATCAGACTACCCCCAAGGGATGACTCCACAAAACGTACCAGACTCGGTAAGACGGGATGATCCGATAGTATCCCTTTCCCCTGTGGAACAGTTACTGGCCAAGAGACTGGCCGACGTTGAGGCAGTAATGAGGCGCATCCCAGGAATGCCAATCCCAACCAAGAAGAGCAGACCGAATTGTTACGCCGATTCACCCTTTGCGGATGAGATCGCCCTGGCTGACATGCCCTAGAAATTCACTATCCCCAACATGAAACCATATGACGGTCCACGACCTGACGACCTCCACATAGCCTCATACAAGCAGCGGACGTTCACTGTTTCCATACCCCGACCGCTAAGAGAAGCCTGCATGTGCAAAAGTTTCGGTTCTAGTTTGTCCGGCCCGGCGCTCCAATGGTACATGAACCTCCCGAACGGATCCATCGATTCATTCGCTCAGCTTACTGACACCTTTGTGGAACAGTTTGCCAGCAGCAAGAAGCTAGAGAAGTTGTCGGCCGACTGTACCGAGTATACCAACGAAGGGGGGAACCATTAACAGAGTATGTTAGTAGATTCAACAAAGAGAAGATCTCTATTCCCTCCTGTAATTCCGAGACTGCTGTGGATGCTTTCAGAAAAGGCCTCCTCCCAGATAGAGAACTATACAAAGAGCTTACAAGCTGGGCTGCACCACCATGGAAGACGCTCTGGCCCGAGCCGTTATCCAGATAAGGTGGGAGGAAGATGAGATGAACCGAGCCGCCCATTCCAAATACGAACCAAGGTGGAACGACAGGAAGCCAGAGCCTAGAGAACACCGCTACCAACCCCCCGCACGCAATATGGGCAGAGCTAGAAGACCATATGATCGCCAACCCTTGAGAAATGATAACAGGCATTTCGGATCGAACCAGTTCAAAATACCAGAGTACAGTCTCAACGTCAAACCAACCCAGGTCGTAGCGATAATGAAAGGAATGGGATCTGCAGTAAAGTGGCCTGGTAAGCTCAATCCCGAGGCAAGGAGAGACACAACCAAGTGGTGCGAGTTCCACAACGATCACGGGCATAACACCGCAGATTGCATCGCCTTGCGGCTCGAGGTTGCCGAACTTCTGAAGAGGGGACATCTCCGTGATCTACTCACTGACAAGGGGAAGAACACCATTAGCCAGAAAAGTTCCGAACAATAGTCGTCCCCTCCGCAAGAACCCATGCCGAAGGGTTTCTGCTTGCTAATCTCTGGAGGATCCGAAATCAGTGGGGTAAGTTACTCATCAGCGAAGCGGTATGCTATAACTAACCATCATGAAGTCCAGTCCATTCACCCGCTCTCGAGGTCATACTCCCATCAAGTAATTCAGTTCGAGGATGACGAACCGGTCACCCTAGCCGCTCCTCACCATGATGCTTTAGTCATCTCCCTGTAAATAGCCAACATCCTAGTGAAAAGAGTGTTTGTAGATGGAGGTTCGTCAGCAAATATCCTATTCCTCGAAGCAGTCAAAGCAATGGGGCTGGAAGAAGCAAATATCAACAGGCGACCGACACTGCTAGTTGGATTCAGCTCGGAGCAAAAATACACTATCGGGGAGATCATCCTTCCTATCTATGCTGGCGGAGTAAACAAACAAAGAGTCTTCCTGGTGATCGACTGCCCATCCCCCTACAACGTCATTTTGGGCCGCCCCTGGATCCACGACATGCGGGCAGTCCCATCTACTTTCCACCAGACAATCAGGTTTCCAACCAAGTGGGGAGTATGGGAGATCAAGGGTGACCCTAAAGCTTCCAAGGACTGCTACAAAAACGCCTTCAAAGGCAAGAAAAACTCTTCATAGCAATTATAGTCTCATCCAACCCCTCAAACAGAGCCTGACCAACCGACCATTGAGGAGTTGGATGAAGTGCAGATACATCCGGATGACCCGGAGAGAAAGACACACATAGGCTCCTGCATCGACCCCGAGACAAGAGAGAAGCTGGTAGAATTTCTAAAACGGAACGAAGACTGTTTCGCCTGGTCCCATGCCGACATAACTGGAATCAATCCAGACACAATGGTCCACCAACTCAAGGCAGATCCGGATCACCCGCCAGTGAAGCAAAATAGGAGGAAATTCGCACCTGAGCGAAACCAGATCGTCAATGAAGAGATTAAAAAGCTCCTAAACAACGGCATGATCAGAGAGGTCCACTACCCCGAATGGCTAGCAAATGTTGTAGTCGTAAAGAAAAAGAACGGAAAGTGGAGAGTCTGCATCGACTTCACTGACTTGAACAAAGCCTGCCCCAAGGATTCTTTCCCCCTACCCCATATCGACATGATGATAGACGCGACTGCAGGGCACGAACTCTTTAGTTTCATGGATGCCTTCTCTGGATACAACCAGATTCTGATGCATGCGGATGACCAGGAGAAGACAACCTTCATCACAGAGAGGGGAACCTACTGTTACAAAGTGATGCCGTTTGGATTGAAGAACGCTGGAGCCACCTACCAACGTCTGGTCAATAAAATGTTCTCTGACCACCTAAGGAAGACCATGGAAGTGTACATCGGTGACATGCTCGTCAAATCCTTGATCGCCGAATAACACCTTGACCACTTTAGCTAGGCATTCGCCGTTCTCCGGAAGTACAACATGAAACTAAACCCTGAAAAATGCTCATTTGGCATCTCATCAGGTAAATTCTTAGGCTATATGGTTACTCAGCGAGGGATAGAAGCAAACCCCGACCAGATCAGAGCGATCCTCAGCATACCATCCCCGACTTGCATCAGAGATGTCCAGCGCCTTGCAGGACGAGTGGCCGCCTTGAGCCGCTTCATCTCCAGGTCTGCTGACAAGTGCCACCTCTTTTTCCATGCACTCAAAAAATCTAACATGTTCGATTGGACCCCCTCATGCGAAGAAGCCCTACAACAGCTGAAGAGGTATTTGACCACCCCCCGCTGCTTTCCAAACCCATGGACGGGGAGAAGCTCTACACTTACCTAGCGGTCTCAGACACGGCCATATCAGCGGTACTAGTTCGGGAAGAAGAAACAAAGCAGTCACTGGTCTACTACATCAGCAAGTTGCTCCTCGACGCAGAAACTCGATACAGCCAACTGGAAAAGCTTGCCCTTGCCCTCATCCATGCATCCAGAAAGCTTAGACCGTATTTCCAGTGCCACCCTATAGTTGTGATCACCTCCTTCATGCTCAAGAAAATATTGCACAAACCAAAACTATCAGGCCCACTCATGTAATGGACGGTAGAGCTCAGTGAGTATGACGTATCCTACCAACCACGCACCGTCGTTAAGTCCCAAGCACTGCCAGACTTCATTGCCGACTTCACACCAAGCGCCACCACCCAGGCCGAAAGAGAATTACTATGCATGAATGGCGCACCACCCTCAAAGTGGACCCTCCTAGTAGATGGATCGAGTAATGTCAATGGAAGCGGACTCGGAATAGTACTAATCGCGCCAGGGAGACATCATCCAGCGAGCAGTCCTGTGTGGGTTCAAGTGCATGAATAACGAGGTCGAGTACGAAGCCCTCCTAGCTGGACTTACCTTGGCCAGAGAAATTGGCTCCAAGAGACTAGAAGTGAAGTCGGACTCCCAACTCGTGGTCAATCAACTACAAGGTACGTACCAAGCACGTGATTCAAAAATGACATCCTATCTGAGCATGGTCAAAGAGCTGCAGGCCGAATTCGAGGAGTTCTCAATAGTACAGATCCCTAGAGCTGAGAATAGCCATGTTGATGCCCTCGCCAACCTTGGCTCAGCACTCCCATGTTCCTCCCAGTCATCCATCCCCCTCTTATTCATGCAATGGCCAGCCAACTGGAAGGAACCGCCACCTAACAAGTCTCCTGTAGCCTTATGGGCGTTGAACAAGCCGACTGTTGGATGACCCCGATAGTAAAGTACCTGGAAGACGATGAGCTCCTCGCTGGCAAGAACGAAGCATGCCGATTGAAAGCAAAAGCCCCTAGATTCACCCTACATGAGGGCTAACTCCTCAGAAAGTCGTTCTCGGGCCCCTACCTCAAGTGCATAAGCCTAGAAGAGGCCCAAAGTGTTTTAGCCGAACTCTATGAAGGCGAATGCGGCAACCATGCAGGGGGGCGCAGTCTTGCTCACCGGGTGATCACCGCGGGGTACTACTGGCCGACTATCCGCACCGACTAGACTGTTTACGCGAAGAAATGCGACAGCTGTCAGAGGTTTGCTCACGTCTCACAACTCCCACTAGAACGACTCCATTCCATTCTCACACCGTGGCCATTCATGAAGTGGGGAATGGACATCGTGGGAAAGCTACCTACTGCACCGTGGCAACGAGTCTTCATGTTGGCTGTGACCGACTACTTCACCAAGTGGATTGAAGCCGAAGCCTTCGCTCAAGTCAAAGACCGAGAGGTAAAAGCTTTCATCTGGAAGAACGTGATCTGCAGGTTCGGAATACCAAAGGAGATTGTCACCGATAATGGGTCCTAGTTCATTAGTTCAGGCTTCAGAGATTTCTGTGACATGTGGGAAATAAAGTTAAGCTTCTCAACACCCCGTAATCCCCAGTCTAACGGCCAAGCCAAGTCGTCAAACAAAACAATCATGCAGACACTGAAGAAGTGATTACAAAAAGCTAAGGGCGCAGGGGCGGATGAGCTACCCGGAGTCCTCTAGTCATACCGAACCACGGCTCGATCATCAACTGGTGAAACACGTTTCTCCCCACGACATACGGTTCGGAGCGATTCCATTGGCCCGAATATCGTTCCCATCCACCAGGCTCCAGTGGGCGGACGAGAAATCAAATAGCCAAAACCTTTGCTAGAACCTAGACACTGTGGACGAGCTACGCGGTCTACCAGCAACAGGCCGCCCGACATTATAACCACAGTGTGAGGATCCGCACTTTCAAGATAGGCGACTGGGTCTTTCGTAAGTTCTTCCAAAACACCAAGGAAATTAACTCTGGCAAACTCGGCCCCACATGGGAAGGCCCCTACAAGATAATCAAAGAAGTAGGGAAGGGCGCCTACAAACTCCAGACCCCCGAGGGCAAAGACATCAACAATAGTTGGAATGTCGTTCACCTCAAACGTTACTACTCTTAGGTAAACCCTGTCCTTGTTGGGAATTTTGTTTTTTCATTTCTTTTCATTGTTAATAAAAAGGATGAGTGGGCCTATCCACCTCCTCTTAGACAGTCGGCCTCATGGCCAGATATTTAATGAAGTATTATTCAGTAATTCTCATCTTCAAATCGACCTCGGTCGACAAATTACGGACACCTTTAAATCGGCCATGCCCGATATACGTACGGACACCTTCAAATCGGCTATGCTCGATATACGTACGGACACCTTCAAATCAGCCCCGCCCGATATACGTACGGACACCTTCAAATTGGCCATGCCCGATATACGCACGGACACCTTCAAATCGGCCCTGTCCGATGAACGTACGGACACCTTCAAATCGGCCGGCCCGATATACGTACGGACACCTTCAAATCGGCCATGCCCGATATATGTACGGACACCTTTAAATCGGCCCTGCCCGATGTACATACGGACACCTTCAAATCGGCTCGGCCTGATGTACGTACGGACACCTTCAAATCGGCCCTACCCGATGAACGTACGGACACCTTCAAATCGGCTCTGCCCGATCAAACGGACGGACACCCTCAAGTCGACCCGGTCGATGAATTACTCACACTCGAATCGACCCCGCTCGATTCTTGAGAAAACCTTAAGATCAGCCCTGCCCGATCCAAGACTTCGCACCTTGGGACCGGCCCCATCCAACCCAAAAACTGAACTAAAGATGCACCGCCATTCATCCAGGAGACTACACACTCGGTCGACCCAACCGAATGAATGATTCCTATACCGTTTAGCAAAGCACCAACCCAGCCCAACATAAGGCCTACATGCCTTAGCCATTAGGCCACGCTGAGGTAACACGCACAAAAATTAAGAGAAATAAAAGAGCAGTTCATTCATCCAAGGAGACAACATGAGAAACCAGAACAATCAAAGGTAATATATATGGCGTCAAACACCCCAGCTCAGAATACAAAAAACGACACAGACGCCAGACAAAAGGGCATCGCAGGCCCCAAAGTACAAAAAAGGAAAGAGGGGAGAGCACTAAGCATCCTCAGCACGAGTCTCATCCTTCACCACCAAATCAGTCGCCACGCAAGCACCATTAGTGCTCGGCCCCGCAGCCAGGTCACTCACATCACCAACACCCGGCTGACTAAGCTCAGGCGCCTGCTCCTCGTCCTGTCCCACCGGATGACCAATTTCCTCTTCCAACAACTCCTGCATGAGCAGAATGTCTTCATCTGGATCCCAATGAGAGGTCCGCCCTTCCTTAAACTCCAGCACGAGCTCGCCTCGGGCCTTAATGATGGCATCATCAGTAATGGAGATACACTGCTCCCTGAGGGACTCGACCTCCGCGGTCCTCTCGGCTAACTCGCGTCGCAACCTCTCGACCTCGGCCTCACTATCCTTGAGGCGCTGCTGACTCTCCTGTTCAACCTTTCGGGATGCTACCTCCCTCTGCCGCAAACCAGCGTTGGCCTTGGATACATCCTGTATCCGCTTCTCCTGCGCCACGACAGACTTCCTTAGATGGAGACTGCTAGTGAGTACCTGCACAACAAAACTAAGCAATGAGAACAGAGTCGAAAATAAGAAAAATGAAAAAATACTGCCATACCTGAACGGCGCGGGATACACCCCAATCAGCGGCAGCAACCGCACTCATCTGGTTCAGGCGCGCCTCGTCTGCTAGGAACAAAAAGGAGTCGGCCAACTTACTTATAGATGTCGTGTCGGAATAAGTCG
This sequence comes from Pistacia integerrima, assembly GCA_026225825.1. Lineage (NCBI taxonomy): Eukaryota > Viridiplantae > Streptophyta > Magnoliopsida > Sapindales > Anacardiaceae > Pistacia > Pistacia integerrima. Next base: position 5,261,223 of record CM047748.1, read on the forward strand.
ACGCAGTAGCCGGAATCATGATGGTGATAGTCCCGGCCTCCTCATCCACAACGGCAGCTTGGGACGACCCGGCTCCCACAGAAGGCTGCTGACTCGGTGGCTACCGACTAGGCAACGTCGCCAATACTTCCTCAACCCTCGCATCCGCCCTAACCAACGACTCCCTCTTCCTCTTCCTCTTCTCTCTATGCTTGGTGATGGATTCGCTCGCTCGGGACACTCAACTTCTTCATCAGTGACTCTGCAAGTGCAAACTCTCAAACGGTTAGTGGGTTCAGCTCGGACTCACCAAAAATGATATGGTTGCAGTATCGACTTAGGAGAACATCCTAAGTCTGCTTCAGCGAGGGGAAGGGAGTACCTCTCTGAATAGCCTCTACTCTGGCCCAAGGAATACTGCTCCTCAGATTAGACTCTGCTAGCACTACTCGCCAATCCCTCTGCTCCAACGGGATGGCTAACACCCTCTGGGTAGCTACGTCCCAAGTCCCGCCCCTCCCTGCTCGCCAAAGACGATTGAAATCGAGCTCTGCAACCAAAAAACACATTCAAGATTTAGTAATCAAAAGTACGAAAAAAACGACGAAGTTCTCACCAGTGGCTCGCCAGCCGATCGGGATCTCGCCCGTGCCCCTGTCTCCAAAAACGGCCTCACCCTTCAAGAAAAAGTAGCGGTATTTCCAGTTTTTATCACTAGACCGCAGGTCGGTCACCAGATGAGACCGGTCGTGCCTCAAGTTTAGTAGATATCGGCCCTTCTCCTTATCATTCTCCTTTAGGAAGTACGAGTACAACAGCTTGTGCAACCCGAACATAATTTGGTGCCGAACACACAGATCCTACAGGGCCATCAGCAACCTCCAGGTGTTCGGCATAAGTTGGGAAGGGGCGATAATGAAGTGATTCAGCACCTCCCAGACGAGGCGAGGCACAGGTAACCTCAAACCATCATGAAACCACTTCTCGTACACACAGACCCAACCTTCAGCTTCCCAATCAACCCGCTCGTACGACCGCGAGGTCCGGACTCTGACAGAACCAGGGATATGATACAGTGTACGGATACGCCACACGTCACAATCCTTCAGCATGGGCGGATAATCCGGTCGTCAATCCCACCGCCCTCGGCGGCCTCGGCCTCTTCGAGCTATTACCGGATGAAGAGGGACTGCCAGCCCTCCGGAGTGTTCCCCACTCCTACCATACCGGCCCGAGCCACTCGGCCTAGCTCCACTCGATCCTGGAGCAGCGACACTAACTGCGGTCGGTACGCCAACCAGAACGCTCCCTTCAGGCATCATCACCATAGTCGGGGCACGCTCATACTCGTCCCCAACATCCACCACATCTTGACTCAAACCTGCTGACGTATCGTCTGACATCGGATCACTCGCCCATCTCAATCGACCGACTCGTTTCTTACGCAACTATCAACCTAGCTACCGGTCGCCCTTCAACACCGCACGATGTCCCTCAAAACCGACCTCTTCAATCTCAGTCGACCCGTCCTACCGAGAGGTTGAATCCTAGATAGCCAGTCGTCCCACCTAGCCAACCGACCGAAAGAACTAGCTCACTACTAGTTGACCTGCCCGACAACGAGAGCCCCTGCCCTGGGTCGATCCCTCCAACCTAACGACCCTAAGCCAAAATCAGTAGAACACTAACTCGTTCGCCCCAGACGACCGATCCATCTCCAATTTCAACCCTAGTTACCTACTCACCCCGATCACCAATCCCTCAAACCTAAAGACTCACCCTCGCCCTGGATGACCGATCGCCTAGTTCACACCACACTCCTCCTCACCACTCGGCCAGACGTACCGACCGACCCAAACAACGCCTAAGTTGACTTCGTCTTCCAGGCCAAATCCAAAAAAACCCAGAAAATAGTCACAACTACCGGATTCTTCCCGGGTATCCATCGAAAAATTCAAACCTACGCCTATTCTCCAAAATCCTAACACTAAAACACTTGGAAACCCAGTTTAAACCAGCTCAAAAGTTCAAAACACCTTTATCCTACTTCCCAGAAATTTCAACAAAAAAGAAATCTACCTACAGAACAGTAAAACGGCCCAAAAAAGAAAAAATTACCTTGGATGATTGTAGAAAAGACCACCTTCGCTCAAGAAACTGGGACAAAAACAAAGAAAAAGGGGAGAGAAATTTTTTGGATGAAAACCCAAAACCAACGCGAATGGAAGATGAATAGTCTGCTCCCCAGTTTTGTAAAGAAAATGTAAACACGTGGCAGGCTGTGATTGGTCAGTTGTTAGGAGTCTCTTCGTTTTCCCGCTCTCGAACGACGGACCGATCACCACCATACACGTGGCAGCGATCCGAATCACCTGGGAAATCGTTGTTCTATATGGAAGCTGCGTCTCGATCGCCCGTTCCTTCCGACCGACTCAGTTTGTACCGCCTGGAATGAATCCAACAACGCATCCAATCTACACGCGGCAACAAATTCACTTGGCCACTCGTTCCACCCAATCGACTCTTCGGTCGGGAGCCCTCCCAAGCATCCCATACGCAGCCGGCCCGGAAGGCCTGGTCGATCGATGCATGAGTTGGGAATGGTCGGGGTCGAGCCATCTTCAGAACAAAATTGAGAATCTCGCCCAATCATCCGTCCGTGGAGAACTAGTGGACAACATGTAATCGAGATGCCTCACCTGCTTAGTCGTCCGAGCATCCCGACCAAATGAAGCTTTTTAACAGACTTCTTAATCTTGTCCGACCCGACATGATGAATGAGCGCCTCTTAACAGTCCCCTGCTAGTCGTGTGGATGTACCGACCGATCGCATCTGGCTCTCTACTATTCAGCTCGCCGAACCGATCAGGCACCTCACAATGATAGAAAACTTTGGGTCGGGAGTAGATATCGAGCGAGGTCCAATCAAGGATCACCTACAACAGTCAGAGCGATCACTTCAATGATCGTTCATCCATGAGGGAAGACCGAGCTCGCCTTGAGCATAACCTACTCTCTGACTTAAGTTACTCTCAACTCAGAGAGTGGGGGACAAACTTTTAGGGCCAAAAATCGTCCTTGGCCCAAATAGGGAAACAGGATCACTGGTGAAGAATGACCAGGCCCAGTCTTGCAGAGGCCCAATTCGGATTAGCCCTATTTGATATGAGGTATAGCCAGCCCAAACTACATGGGCGCGAGCCTCTTAAGCCCTGTCCAATTTCTAGGCCTATGGGTGAATCCAGAGCCCATGGCCCCTTCAATATTTTCCTATTCTTGATCAAACCCCTACTCAAGGTCGCCTCCCCCTTTCCTGGTGACTTTCCCACTTGGAGGTCATTCTCCTAATTGGAATTAACTTCCTATCTGGACACTGATAAGACAGTTGATTACGGCCTTGATTCTTTTAGGGTTGGCATCAGAGTCACACTAGGACTCCTGCTCCCACCAGGATTGGGAGACGAGACGACCACTATATAAGCAGAGGCCAACCCTCTCACAAAGGACATCGACATTACACCTTCACACCCGAGACTCTTTACTTGAGAGTTTCGCTTATTCGCCGTAGTCACAGTCCCTGACTAGACTTCCGGTAATCTCTCATTCCTTAGCCCTCACTATATTAGCCTTTCAGCCTTACTGACTTGAGCGTCGGAGTGCCAACGGAAAACACCACTCCGGTGTTTCCCGTTCGCTTCACGCATGTGTTTCTCTACGTGTGCAGGTACAGCAGATCGCTAGTGGCCTCAACCTCACGGGATCAGACCCCCCTTTCCGTACAGGTAGATTTTTACGTCTACAGGATTAATTGAGATTTTCGCAAAGATTTAATTTTTGGAATTTTTTTTGCCATTTGCAGAAAGTGCATAAATAAAAAATTTATGGATGAGGAGTTGGAACGTTGAAGGTTGGAAAGAAGGTAAAGGTAAGAGCCAGAGCTGGGCCAAAAGGGTTTGGGCAAAAGATTGATGATTTTGATGATGATTGATCAGGAATGCAGATTGATGATCATGTAAACTTCTCATTGTCTTTGTAACTCATATTAGCTATACATGATTCAATTTTAAGTCATTATTGTGACATATTTGGCTATCGAAAATGTGTTTTATTTGTGTCTGCTGTGAGGAAGTGTCTCTTAGTTAATCTATCATGCCTAGGATGAATTATTTTACTTGGTTTCAATTTGGATAATTATCATATTAAGATGTAAGGGAGTTGGTCTTACTATTAGGGGGATATGTTATACAATCTATATATATATATTAATATAAGTCTGAAGTCCACCCTTGCTATTGATTGCCATTTGGACACCACGTAGGATTCTAATAAGATATACCTAGGATTTCATGTAGGATATATGATGTGGATAGATATTAATTGTTATATTGGTATTCCAAATGTCTAATTAAAAAATAAAATGAGTATTTGCTGCTAATTGCTGCATTGATATTGATATTAATATTTCAAGGTGTAATTATCAAAGCTTTTGTGAATATTTAGATGACTCTCCGGTTATTGCTACCGTTTCTTGCTTTTAAGCGTCGAATCTTTAATTACACAGCCCATGTACCGTTTGATGAAGAAAATATAAAGGTGGCTGATCGGGCTATGGGTTCGCATCTTCAGAGACTATCTCATTTCAAGAAATTCTTTAGGGATTTTTTTTTGTAAAAATCCTGTTTTTGTTGATTCAGAGTTCTTCCAAGTACCAAGCCACACTCATTTTCCCACCATAAACGCTTCATCGCCATCACAATTCCCAACCCCCTTCGCTCTCATCACCGCCACCTCCTCCGAGTCGTCGTTCTCGACTCACCCGTTCAACCCAATGATTCATCTCAAGTTGCTCTCATGTTTGTTCCCAAAAACCGCTACCACGACTGCATTTTCTCCACCAAGTTGTTTGATTTGATATTATTTTGACTAGAGAGCATTGCCCATACGTATTTTAACGGTTAGGAAAAAGAGGTCAGCTGGTGTGCAGTGCAGGAGTAGTGTTGATGATGTTCAAGTTCGATCCAATACTAAAAACGCACAATATTTAAGTTACGCCTGCTTTTCTTGTGCTTCTTTAACTCAAAATTTAAATTTTTTGAATTTTAGTGATGTGAAGGCTCAGGTTGAGGATAAGGATGTGGCGGTGGTGAACCCTATCAGCTCTGATGATTGGGTATGGTCTCAAACTTTGTTGTTTTCTACTTTTAAAAGCTGTGTGTTTTGGTAACAAAGTTTTGTTTTTTTTTATGTAATTGTCGGTTGTGTTGTTGGATGAGATGGTGTAAACATTTGGTCTGAACGCTAAGGCGACTCCTGATTTGGGTGGAGCTCAGAGTACTATATGTAGTACTGGAACAGATTCCAGAACCAAGATGAAAAATGTCAGTACAGCATATCTCAAATCTAGAAAATTTTGACCCAGTAAAACATAATTCATGTTTACTTACTATAGATTGAAATCGATGAGAATGAATTGAGATTATTTCGTTATTGAATGATATGAATATATATTTATGGGTTCCTTGATTCAATTATGGATCGATTAAAATAGTGTGATCAAATTCGTTAATTGATTTTGACGAATTGTAAAATTTGATGTTTGCGTTATGGATTCATGGGATATTGAACGCTGTGAGTTGGGGAATTTTGTTTCCACTTCGGGCGATTATTGCAATGTATGTGAGGACTTTTGAGTCTGTAGATCCAGCATCGTTTCATCTACATGCATCTTACCAATTCTCTGCCTATGTTATTGGTGTTGTTGCCTGGGGAACTGGTCTCAAGCTTGGAAGTGAATCAAAAGGGGTTACTCACTCCCACCGCCGTAATATTGGAATTACCCTTTTCTGCCTTGCAACTGTTCAGGTAAATTCTTTTTCGGTTCTATTTTTCTTCCCTTTTAAATTCCCCTATTATTAGTTGGACAGACATAGTGCAAACATTGCTTAAATTTGTTTTGAGTATATGCAAAAAGGAAGAAGTAATTTTCAGATTTTAGAACTATGTGGATTGAATTGATCCCTGTTACAGATGTATATTTGATAGTTATAGGTTGCATATATTTAGAAGTTAATTTCCAGGATTATAGGGATCACATTGATATTGTATCCTAATATAAATTGATCACATACCTATTTTAGAACACTGCAAGTGTATATATATATGTATTCTTTTTCTCTATGAATAAGACAAATAGAATATTCATTCTTAATACTTGTTATATGGTATCGAAGGCAATAAAAGGTGATTAGGGTTTGAGTTTCAAATTGAGAACACCATTTTAGAGTGAGATTTGTTCGACACTGCCGCCCTTGGAAGACTCAAAAGCCACCGATCAGCAAAACCTCGAGTCACTAGTACCATGCACCGATGCGTGAGCACGCATCCACCGTTGACGTCTCCTCTTGTTCTCTTTGTCTGCTTTGCCCGCATTTGTATAGCACATTTTTGTGCTGGGCTTGGGTAATATCTTACTGGTTACTGCTGTTCTTCATTTGTTTATTGGACTTTTGTTGTGCTTTGGTCTCTGGTTGGTTGTGGCTGTTGATTGATTTGGTGTGTCGTTGAAGTTTAGTTAATTTGCTTTGTTTTAACTATTTGTTGGTGTGCATTGGGATTATTGTTTATTTAAGACATGTCTAATACATAGCCAGTGGTAGAAATGATACCAACGATGTTGAAAATTTCAGAACATAAGCTCATTGGTATAATTAATTACCATGATTGGCGTAAAACTGTTAGACTATACTTGCAGAGTATTGATAAAGATGATCATATGACTAATGATCCACTTAAGGATGATTCGAAAAAGACATGGCTTCGAGATGATGCTCGATTGATTCTACAAATACGAAACTCTATTGTCGATGAGATACTTGGCCTAATTAATCATTGTGAGTTTATTAAAGAATTGCTGGATTATTTGGAGTTTCTGTTTTCTGGAAAAGGGAATGTTTCTCATATTTATGAAGTGTATAAGGCATTCTACCGTGCAGAGAAACAAGATAAGTCCCTTACAACCTATTTTATGGAGTTTAAGAAGACTTATGAAGTGTTGAACATGTTGTTACCCTTTAATGCTGATGTCAAGGTTCAACAAAAACAACGGCAGCAAATGGCAGTCATGAGTTTTCTTGCAGGTCTTCCTTCTGAATTTGAGACTGCTAAGTCTCAGGTTCTAGCTAGTCTAGAGATCTCTTCGTTGCAGGATGTCTTTAGTAGGGTACTTCGCACACAATTTGGAAGTGGCAACAAAAAGAAGGGGGAGAGAGGGGTGTAAAATATTAATATAAGAGGAATTGTGTGTCACTATTGCCATAAGCCAGGACACATGAAGCATGATTGTATAAAGCTTCATAACAAAACTAAAAGAAATCCCTCTGCCCATGTTGCATCCATCAATGATACTTTTGATCAGTTAATTCTTATTTCTGCAAATGAATTGTGTGTCATTATTGCCATAAGCCAGGACACATGAAGCATGATTGTATAAAGCTTCAAAACAGAACTAAAAGAAATCCTTCTGCCCATGTTGCATCCACCAATGATACTTTTGATCAGTTAATTCTTATTTTTGCAAATGAATTGTGTGTCATTATTGCCATAAGCTAGGACACATGAAGCATGATTGTAGAAAGCTTCAAAACAAAACTAAAAGAAATCCTTCTGCCCATGTTGCATCCACCAATGATACTTCTGATCAGTCAGTTCTTATCTCTGCAGATGAATTTGCTAAGTTTTCATTGTACTAGGAATAAAAGCTTCATCTACTCCTATCACGGCTATGGCTGACTCAAGTAAGCCAAATACATGTCTCTTTTCCTCATCCTCCAAATTTGTCATTGACTTTGGTGCACCATATCACATGTCAGGTAATCCCATTCTCTTTGTTACTTATCAATCAAAAACACTTTCGAATGTGATTTTAGCAAATGGGTCACCATCTTACATTCTTGGGTCTGGCACAGTTACCCCAACCCCATAGCTTCCCTTGTCAAATGTCTTTCATTTACCAGATTTTTCTTTCAATTTGATTTTTGTTAGCCTACTTACTCATGCTCTTAACTGTTGTGTTTTATTCTTTCCTGATTATTGCTTGTTTCAGGATCTTACGACGAAGAAGATTATTGGCAAAGGACATGAATCTGGAGGTTCATATATTCTTGACAGACCAAAATCTGCACCTGTTGCTTGTTCTAGTGTTGCATCCCGATTTCAAGCACATTGTCGTTTGGGCCATCCATCTCTTCCTTCGCTAAAAAAATTGTGTCCTCAATTTAATAAAGTGTCTACATTAGAGTGTGAGTCATGTCAGTTTGCTAAACAGCATCGTGTCAGTTCTAGTCCTAGAGTCAATAAAAGAGCTAATTCTCCCTTTGAATTAGTTCACTCGATGTTTGGGGAGGGGTCCTTCTCCGATTACGTCTAAAAGCTGGTTTTAGATATTTTGTTACATTTGTGGGACGATTACTCTCGTATGACTTGGTTATTCTTAATGAAAAATCGTTCTGATTTGTTTTCTTGTTTCTGTGCTTTTTGTGCTGAGATTAAAACTCAATTCAATGTTTCTATTTATAAATTGCGTAGTGCTAATGCAAAAGAATATATGTCAGTTTCTTTTCAAAATTACATGACTCATAATGGCATTCTTCATCAAACTTCATTTGTTGATACTCCATCTCAAAACGGAATAGAAGAATGGAAAAATAGACATCTTCTTGAAACTGCTAGAGCCTTATTATTCCAAATAAATGTTCCTAAACCATTCTGGGCTAATGCAGTTTCCACTGCCTACTTCTTGATTAACCCCATGTCGTCTTCTGTTCTTCATGGTGGGACCCCGTACAATATTCTTTTTCCTAACAAAGCATTATTTCCTTTTGAACCTAGGATATTTGGTAGCACTTGCTTTGTTCGGGATGTTCGACAGTTAGTCACTAAATTAGATCCCAAGTTATTAAAATGTGACTTTCTTAGTTATTCTTAACTTCAGAAAGGATATCGGTGCTATTGTCCAAGTCTTAATAAGTATCTTGTTTCCATTGATGTTGCATTTCTAGAAGAAACACCATACTTTCCATCTTCTCCTGCAGATCGTCAGAGGGATGATGATAATGATGATTTGTTAGTTTATACCTTCACCACCCCTCACTACAAGAAAACTGACATTTTGCAACCATTTTTTTAGCAACTAACCAGAATTAGTTGCAAAAAGACTACATTTACCAACTAAATTGACATTAGTCGAGCAAACAAGATTAAAATTTTGAGGCCCACATGTTCCAACATTTGGCATCTAAAGTTAATTTTTTGCGATTATTTTGTTAGTCACAAAACCAGTTGCTTTAGTGACTAATAAATTTAGTTGTAATTTTTCTGGGTGATTTTTCTCTCCAAAATTTGATAATTTGCATCTAAAATATTATATTTTGCATCTACATTTTTGGTTACAAAAAACAATTTTTTGCATCTACTAATTTAGTTGCTAAATTAGTTGCGAATAATTAGGGATTTATTAGTAACTATTATGATTAGTTGTAGAAAAATAAAATTACCAAAATATCCCGTATTTGGACAGTAATTACAAGGCCCCAAAGTATGTACAACAACTAAATTTGATTTAGTTGCTAATTTAACTTAAAAAATTCATATTCCCCCCAAAATTATTTGTTCCCGCTAGACCTCAATTATGGACAACTAACACTAATTTTTTATTGACTAAATTTTTAGTTACAAATTGACTTATTTCCATAATAGAATTATATTTCAAAATTAAATAACTAGAACCCTTACTTTTTTAAGTTATTTACAGAATTCCTAACCCATATAAAGCAAGCATTTTTGTCAATTTCATCTCCTGTCCACGCATGTTTGCCCTAGCTTTTCCCCCAAATTTCACAACCCAAATTTCATCTCTTCTCCACACATGTTTGCCCTTGTTGTTGCCCGAATTTCCGAACTGCAGAACCTGACTTCATCTTTTCCCCACGCATCTTCATCTCTTCGATTTGACGCGCCTTCATTGTAATCGCTGTTGCCCGAATTTCCGAACTACAGAACCTGACTTTTTTACCAAGACAAAAGTTTCCCACCCATCAAAATTTTCGCTTAGACAAAATTTCCCACCCATTTTTCATTCTCTCTGCCCTTAACCCTTTCTTTCTCACTTAAATGTTTGTTTCTGTCCACTTTTCTTTCAACAGAATCTCCAACTTGCGATTTAACTAAACAACAAGAAGGAATTAATGCCACAAAAGAAAGAGAAAGCCAAGATACCCGTCTAGGTTTGCAGTAAGTTTTTATGAAGGTGAAAAAACAGAGTTCACGAAATGGGGATATTGTATGAAGATGTTGTAGTAATAAGTGAAGCCGAGAAGCCAGGTGACTCCATTGTTATCATAGTTAACTGTCCCGACAAGACTGGTTTGGGGTGTAATTTGTGGAGGATTATCTTGCGTTTTGGGTTGAGCACCTGTAGAGAAGGTATACTTTTTTTCTTCATTTTTAACACTACAACATTATGTATGTCTAGCCATGGCGTTCATTGTAGCTAAAAGTATGAATTTACGTAGCTAAATGGTTTAGCTACAAATGCAATGTTTTATAGTTTATCGTAGCTAGAAGTGACGTAGCTAAGATTTAGACATGTAACTTTTTGCTTACGTAGCTAACAATTTATATTTTTTGCTATAAATGAGATTAATATGTAACTAAAAACTTAAATGTTTTTGCCATAACAATAATAAGCTTGTAGCAAAAACTTTGCCTTTATAGCCACGGAGAATAATCTATATAGCTATGTTTGCATTTTAGCTACAAAAATATAAATTTATAACTAAATCTTGAAAATTTCTGCTACAAAAATAATATCCATAGCAAACATATTAACCTTTTGGCTACGTGACAGCTAAAATTGTAATTAAATAAAAATATCGTTTGCCACATATATAATGAATTCATAGCTAAATTTTAATTTTTTTGCTACAAACATATGAAAGTCATATCTGTATATGAAAAGATATTGATATGGACATAGTGTGTTAATAGCTAAATATTGAAATTACTTGCTATGAATACTTTTGATTTGTAGCTAAATATTATAATTATTTGCTATGGACATATTGAAGTCATATCTATATGTGAAATTCAGTTGCTATGGACAGAGTTTGTTAATAGTTAAATATTGAAATAACTTGCTATAAATACTTTTAATTTGTAGCTAAATATTATAATTATTTGCTATGGAACAAATAATTTATATAAAAAATTTATAATTTATTGCTTCAATTAAAATTAATTGTACAAATATTGCTATAATTAACAAATTTAATAAAAATTACAAATTTATAGCAATTTTTTTATATTAAATAGATAATATGCCGTCATGAAAATTTCTAACATAAAAAGTTATACATTAACAAAGTCATTTCCAACCAAATAATTGTCTACTCATAAAATCCTTCATCCTAGTAATTTAAAATGTTATCAACTAATTTTTTTTTACAAAATATGAATCTTCAATGTCATAGCAATCTTTCCTGTCCATTTAAGAATTTCCACCAACCTGCAATATCAAATTTGAAAAAAAACTTAGATTAATCATATAGATTAATGTAATCATTGCATATCACTTTATGATTAATGTAAAAGAAAAATGGTTTTCATAGTATATATGCAATTTTCAAAATAACTTACAATTTCATCCAAAGGGATTTGGTTATTTATTGAAGATTGTTGATCTTGAGTTGTAAGCATCATCATGAACTTCTCTTCCCATCGTCTATTCATCTCCTCCATTTGCTTTTTCACTTCTTCTAATTTCTCATTTGCTTCCCTCTTTGCCTCCTCCACCCTTTCATTTGCTTCCTTCCTAGTTGTTTGTACTTGTTTCATAAGTTGTGCTTTAGTTGGTCTACTTCCAAAATATTTGGTAATACTTTTTCCTAGACCATAAGCACGCAAATAGCCATTCTTCTCTGGACCAAGGACCTCTTCAAATATTTCATCATCATTCAATAAGATTTGTTCTTCTACGTATTGCTTTTTTAATCGATCAAACTGTGACTAAAAAACAAATTTATGGTATTAGCTTGGATGTGTGTGCGTAATAAAAAATCAAGAAGTAGTTAAAGAGAATACAAAGCTATTACAATAATGTCTTCTATAACAGATTCAACTTGCTTATCTTTTTTTCTTTTGCGAGATTCTATCCAAACTTCAACACGAGAAGGAGTATAACCATTTTTCTTTTGCTGTCATAATAAAAGTTATGAACATATTGATTAAAAAATAATGAATGTGAATTATTAAACTCAATCTCATATTTGAAAGCAAATTCATACCATTTGACGTCTGAGTTGAGCATAACTTTTAATTCCTGTGTAAGGAGGCATAGACCGCTTTGATCTATTTGTCTTATTCTTGTTACTCATTTCCTGTGTAATGATAAAATAAGCAATAATATGTATATCTTATAATTACATAGTAATTATGCTAAAATGTAACTTAAATAGCTATGCTTACTTGAAAGGTTGCCTCACTCCAATAATTAACCAAATTCTTCCAATCGTCCATATGAACAAGTTTAGGCTTGTTTTTCAGACGACTTTGGTAAGTTGGTTTCGAATCAAAATATTTTTTTTTTTTCATTTTGTATCTGTAATCCCTGTATAAGGCATTCATGTGACCAAAAATGGCTTCTTTCCTTCCTTCTACTTCTTCGAATACAAACTTCTCCTGAAAAGCATATAAGATAAATAAGTTTCAAATTCTACACTTTAATATATTAAACAAAATACAAAATATTATAAATATTTATTTCTTATCTGTCTTACCTTGATAATGGTCCACATATGGTCAATTTCATGTTCTTTAAGTTCTTTCCACTCCTTTATTTGTAAAGGACAACATGACTTATTCCGAACTGTTTGTCCTAAAAACCAAACAAAATCTGTTGAGTTTTCATCAACAGCCTAATGATCCTCATCAAATTCTATAGGCAATTTTTCTCCTTTTTCTAATGTAATGATTTTTATGCAGCATGTAGGACCTATTGTTTTCCTTTTTTTGGTGTTTAGACCTAAAAATCACGTGAATAATTATTAATTAGCAAATTAAGAACTGCACGACATTTAGAAAATGAAAATGCATGAAAGTAAAATGAAAAAAATTAAAATTAAAACCTGATGTCCATGCCTCAATTCCAACATCTGATGTGTGTTCCTCCAAAAATGTCTGGTTGAGTTCTCTCGAAACATTTCCAAGATTATGTTCTTCGGGATAGCAAGGCACTATATCATCCTTTCTAAGAGAGTAAACATGTTAACATGCATTCCCTTAGTATTTCTGTAACTTGCAAGCATGTTTCTCACGTCATCATCATCAACAATTTGGACTAGCCCAGCAAGATCACTGAGGATACTCGTTGGCCTCAGGTAAAACAATTTGTCTCCGCGGAGTATATCAAAGTCACAGTTCTTTTTTATGTAATCCAACAAAGCAAAGTATGTGAGAAACTCGAATTCCAAATCAAAATCATAGTGCTTCTCACTCACTCTACCATTGACATACGTTCGTATAGGTGAAAAGACAAAGTATCCTCCATAATGAAATCTTATTGTTCTCATGTCCGGTATGCCCATTCTTCCTATTATAAAAAAAAAGTAAATTCAAGTTAGATGAATATTAAATAAACTAACAAACAATATTAATAATGAGTGTACATGATAGATATAACAATGAATTGATTTGGTGATCAAGAAAATATTAAAAAAATAAATGACTAAATGATGTTTACCAATAGAATCAGTTGCTTTTTCTGGCTGTATATGAGAATGGTGATTAAGACATGACTTTTCAATGCTATTTGTAGTGGATTGCACCTTATTGAGTTGTGCTTCATGATGAGTTTTTTGCATATCTTGAGAGATACTACCGACAGGATCACTCTTTTTGTCAGTGGGCTTAACTTTTCTTTTGCCTTTAACTAAACCTCCACGCCTACTCATGTTGTTGGTATTCTAAAAAAGTATTATTTACAATAAAATAAATCATTGAGTTATAAATAAATAAATGAAAGAAAAAGACATTATTGAGCTATGACCATAAAACGGAAAATTTCCTTAAACCCCAATGTCAACTAATCATTTATCCATTTTCCAAAACCTTAAGTTATTAATGAAGACAGATTGCGCATAAAAAAGCAAAGTGGGTCATGAAAAGAATACGTTGTGAATGTATTTATGTAATGGTATTTTAAGCAGAGTGGGTCATAAAAATAATATATTGTGAATGTATTTATGTAATGATTTGATGCCTCGGGAATTTGCCTTAAGATTGGTTTCTTGGTTGCAAACCAAAACAAATCATGAGTGCACAAATAAAAATAACTTTGCTAAATCAAAGAAACCTAACACATGTGAACAAATCATACACGTACCACATAAAACCTGGAGAGATTACTAGCATTGGTCCAAAAAGTGAATATGATCATTATTCAGAGAATTGAGATGTTACAAGTTTTTTATTTTTTATTTTTAATTTTAAATTAAAGAAGGTTATTCAAGAAACTTTTCTCTATATAAACTCTACTCATATAAACCGTATCAAATAGAATGGAAGTGAAATAGAATATAAGCATTTGTATTGATAATTAACATTAGAATAGATAACATGTTTGAGTAGTCAAATTTGGCAAGGCAGGGCAAGTTTCATGAATAATAATAATAATAAAAAACCATAAACAAAGGTGACAATTTCATAAATATAAAACCATAAACAAAGGTGACAATTTCATATATAACATCTAATATAAACCATCCAATACAAAATTAAATAACTGACAATATTTATTGACTTCACATTACATCTTGAAAATTAAAATTTCAATTAGCATTGCCGACACAGCAGACATGGAGAGACTCAAAAGCTAAAGTAGCAAGCTAAGATCGAAAATGTCAATATATATATATATATATATATATATATATATATATATATATATATATATATATATATATAAATTAGCAAACTCTATGACACTATTCATTGCAGCAGATGAAAGCTAAAGTAGTAATAAAAAGCAGAGGCACTCTACAGAGAATATGAGACATGTAATCAAAGGTAATTATTCCCATGAGTATTTTTATGAGTTATTTCTTAATTTCTTTTATATCCACACGCATGGTCAATTTAATATTATATTATAAATAAAAATTTTCTCAAAATTTGGCATTATTTGATTGATGTGTGACGCATGGTCAAATTTAATATTATAGTATAATATTATTTTTTCTCAAAATTTGACATTATGTACTTGATGTGTGTTTGATTATGTGTTTTTATCAATAATTGTGTCATTAAAAAAAATTTAATAAATATCAAATAAGTGTATTTTCTGAAAACCCTAGAAAGTTGTAAGATTTCGTCCTCAATATAAACACATAATGCACGAAAGAAAATAAAGCAAGTTGCAGAAAAAAAACTTATCTTTAAAGAAAACTGATTCTTGAAAGAAAAGTGCAAGTAAAACAATTTACAAAAGAAAAAAAATATACAGAACACTAGACAATAAAAACGTCAATGACGTAGTATTGGTTCCAAAAAGAAAACTAACGTTTGAAGCCTGATTATTGTCTGGAAATTCTTCTGATGGTTGTACTCGGTTGCCATCCCTGGTTCTTGATTCGCCCATGGTTATGAAAAAATAAAAAAACTTCAAATAAAACCCTAAAAAAAAAGCGCCATTGAAAACATAAGGAGGGGTAAAAGTACCGCCACTTTTACTTTTATAATTGGGAAAACATTTACTCTTTATCCTATTTAATTGTAAAATATTTATTTTAATTATTTTATATAATTATGTTTTTGCGTGCTTCTCTTATCAAATAAAAAATTATAAAAACTTTGTATTTATTTAATTAAATTCTTACACAGCCGCCTGATTATAATCTCAATTAAACAATAATGTTACGGACACTGGTATTTTTACACCGAAATCTTATACCGGCCTACGTGTCCCGTGATTCACACCAGCAAACCAGATACGTTTCACGTTATTAAATTTTTTTCTAGTGAACGGCCGTTCATCAAATATGGACGGTCGTTTACTTACATGGACCCCAGTCCATATTCTTCTGTCCATATAATATGGACTGGGGTCCATTTACTATGGACTAGCGTCCCCATTTAAAGGACGGGCATCCATTAGTAAAATGTCATGTTATTTATTCCATTTTACTGATTGATGGATGTCCTTTAAATGGGGACGTCCGTCCATAGTAAATAGACCCTGTCTATATAATATGGACGGGAGTCCATGTAAGTGAACGATCGTCCATATTTGATGAATGACCGCTCACTAGAAAAAATTTAATAATGTAAAACGTGTATGATTTACTGGTGTAAATCATGGGACACGTAGGCCGGTATAAGATTTCGGTGTAAAAATATCAGTGTCTGTAACATTATTGTTTAATTGAGATTATAATCAGGTGGCTGTATAAAAATTAGGGATGGCCATTCACAGGTTATGGACGGTTGTCTTTAAATATTGGACGGGCGTTCATATTTTAATGGACGCCTGTCCATTAACAATTCTTTCTAAAAAATTACTATGTTATAATTTATTATAAAAAAAATTATTCCATTTTACTTATGGATGTCCGTCCTTTAAATATGGATGCTAGTCCGTAGTAAATGGACCCAGGTCCATATTATATGGACAAGAGTCCATGTAAGTAAACGACTGTTCATATTTGATGAACGGTCGTTCACTAGAAAAAAAATTTAATAACGTAAAACATGTCTGATTTACTAGTGTAAATCAAACGTGCCTGATTTACTGGTGTAAATCACGGGACACGTAGGCCGATATAAGATTTTGATGTAAAAATACCAGTGTCCGTAACATTATTGTTTGCCGTGCCTGGTTCTTGATTCGCCCATGGTTATGAAAAAATAAAAAAAACTTCAAATAAAACCCTAAAAAAAAGCGCCATTGAAAACATAAGGAGGGGTAAAAGTACCGCCACTTTTACTTTTATAATTGGGAAAACATTTACTCTTTATCCTATTTAATTGTAAAATATTTATTTTAATTATTTTATATAATTATGTTTTTGCGTGCTTCTCTTATCAAATAAAAAATTATAAAAACTTTGTATTTATTTAATTAAATTCTTACACAGCCGCCTGATTATAATCTCAATTAAACAATAATGTTACGGACACTGGGATTTTTACACCGAAATCTTATACCGGCCTATGTGTCCCGTGATTCACACCAGCAAACCAGACACGTTTCACGTTATTAAATTTTTTTCTAGTAAACGGCCGTTCATCAAATATAGACGGTCGTTTACTTACATGGACTCCTGTCCATATAATATGGACCGGGGTCCATTTACTACGGGCTAGCGTCCCCATTTAAAGGACGGGCATCCATTAGTAAAATGGAATAATTTTTTTTATAATAAATTATAACATAGTAATTTTTTACAAAGAATTGTTAATGGACGGGCGTCCATTAAAATATGAACGCCCGTCCAATATTTAAAGACAACCATCCATAACCTGTGAATGGCCGTCCCTAATTTTTTTTAAAAAAAAAATTATTCTATTTTACTAATTGACAGATGTCCTTTAAATAGGGACGTCCGTCCGTAGTAAATGGACCTTGTCCATATAATATGGACGGGAGTCCATGTAAGTGAACGGTCGTCTATATTTGATGAACGACCATTCACTAGAAAAAAAATTAATAACGTAAAACGTGTCTGATTTACTGGTGTAAACCACAGAACACGTAGGCCGATACAAGATTTTGGTGTAAAAATAACAGTGTTTGTAGCATTATTGCTCAATTAAATTACAAAAGTTTAGCATTACACATGGGAGTCTGTATCAACAAAAGGTCAAGACGGTGCAGTTTCTGCTTGAGGAGTGGACTTTCTAAACGGGAATTTGTTCTTATTTCATTTTCATTATATTCATGGACATTTAACTTCTTTGGGAATACCCCTTCTTTTGTACTATTTATATTTATTGCCTCGGTTGTTTCACTATATGCAAGGAAAACAAATGACTGTGCTTGTGAATTGGAATTTGGTAGAGTTTTGTTTAAGTAGAATATGCATCAAAATTAAATGTATATAATAAGTTGGGTTTACGAGGATTAGATGTTTGATTACTTACCCTAATGTGTATCATAACTAAAATTAAACAAATTATTTTATTAATTAATCTTATAATTATTAATATATATGAATAATTTATTTAATTTTTCACATTTCAAAGATAAATTACATAAATTATGATGAAGAGAATTAAATTCTACACATTTAAGATAAATAATTTGAATTATAAATGATGAATAAGATAAATAATCTTTACATAGTGGGGTTGTCACACAAGCTAACCATAGTCTCATGTGATTCACTAAGTTAAATTTTTATAAGTTAACTTATATTCTTATTATAAAAAATACGAAAAGATTGTGAATTAAATCACAAGTGGTTTGAATAAATTGCAATTGACACCTTGAAAACAATTTATTAAATCACAATTAGGAGATGAAACCAACTTAAATCCTACAATTTCTAAGCTCCGTAATGAATTATTTATTTCTTATTTACAGAATAAACTTGCAAATTGATCTCCAACTTATTGATTAATGACATATTCGAGGGTCCTGTTTCTTGGTGAGTGGGCAACCGTCCCGCTCGTTGGTGAGAGGGCGGGGATGAGGGGGCAACGCGCCCTTCACGGTAAGTCCAATTAGTAATTGGACTTGTTATTAGATTACTAATAATTGTTAAAAGTCCAATTAGTAAAAATTATTATTAATTTTTGAATAATTCTTTTAACCCCCAATATTTCAGATTTCGCTAAAACACCCCCGCTTATATAAAACTTTAATTTATGATGAAATCACCCTCACCTCCTGCTGCCACCGCAAACCACCGTCGGATGTCTCCAAAAGTCCCCGTGATACCTCAACGTGACCAAGAGGCTCCGCTATGGCCATTTTTAGCCATCAATATGGCCAGAAACGGCCATAACGAAGCCTCCCGGAGCCTCCCACTAAATTTCGTTCTTTTTTAGGGACTCCTGCGATTTTCTGGCGGCGGCCCATGGTGTTTGGCTCGCTTCGGCGGTGGTGGCTGGGTGGCAGTGGTTGTGATGGCTGGGTGGCAGTGATGGTTGTAAATTATTTTAAATATAAGGGTATTATTGTCCAAAATTTTAATTAAACAAGGGTAAAATTAAGATAAAATATTAATGTAAATTTGTTCTAAAGTAAAACTACTATTTTCCAAAACTTTTATTAGTAAGGGATAAAATTAAAAAAAAAAAACAACATAAATATGAGATATTTGACGGTGGACAGGTGAGAGCTGTACCATTAGATTAGACAAATCGAAATTGATTTGGTAGCTCAAGATCAATATCAAAGATTAGGTCAAGCTCATTAAATTATTTTCTCTGTTTTCACACACATTCACCACTATCAAATTGGGTTCTCACCACTATAAGATTGGGTTTGAATCTGTTTGTTGAGTCCTCAATTAGCCAAATTGAATTGAATTGGGCGGAGGTATTACTTATCTGAATTGTTGATTTCAAGAAAAAAGGTTAGTTCTTTGCATCTTTTTGTATTATCTTTATATTGATGTATTTTGTTTTGTTTTATGATTTTTGAATTTTGCTTTTAATAACAAGCTCATCATCTGTTTGTAAAATATCTTCAATGAAATTTTGTGGAACGTAGATTTGAGTGGATGACTTCTAAATTAATGTTTGTGTTTCACATTAGTTATTTTTCATTTAGTTTATTTGGATCAAGTAGTTATTTTATTTTTTAATTATTATATATTAATACTTAAACAGGATTGCAATGGACAAACAATGGATGCAATGTACAGATAGGTTGTGTAACGAGTATAGGACAGGAGTTCATAATTTTCTTGACTTTAGTCACACAAACTTAGGTGGTGTGATCCCATGCCCTTGTATGAAGTGTAACAATGTTTTACACAAAACAAAGGATGAAGTACATGGTCACTTGTTAATGCATGGAATCGTCAAAGGATATACTCGTTGGTTATATCATGGTGAATTCATCGCAAAAAAGAAACATGTCCCTAATGACTTAAAAACAAATGAAAAAGATGATATAATTGGGATGATTCATGATGCAACTGGACCTAACCTAATGGATGCTATAATGCAAGATGTTTGTGTGCAAGACACTATCGAGCCTCACAATCCTAATGATGTTGAACCTAATGCTTCACCATTGGTTCCAAATAAAGAAGCCCTTAAATTTCTTAAGCTATTAGAAGATGCCCAACAACAACTTTATCCTGGTTGTGATGAGTTCTCAAAGTTGTCATTCATTGTGGAATTATTTCAGATTAAATGTCTTTATGGCATAAGTGATAAAGCAGTTGATTGCATAATGCAATTGCTTAAAAAGGCACTTCCGCATGGTGAAAATTTACCAAAATCTTTTTGTGACGCAAGAAAGCTTATAACAGATCTGGGTCTTCACTATGAAAAAATAGATGCTTGTGAGAATGATTGTGTTCTTTTCTGGAAGGACAATGCAAATGATGAAAATTGTTTGATTTGTGGTGAATCTAGATGGAAATCAGTTGAGAAGAATGCGATTAATCCTAAAAAGAGTGGCAAGAAGATTCCTAGGAAAGTCTTACGCTATTTTCCACTAAAACAAAGATTGCAAAGACTATTTATGTCATCAAAAACAGCTTTAGATATGAGATGGCATCATGAGGAACGTCCCCAAGATGGCATTCTAAGACATCCAGCTAACTCTGATGCATGGAAATCTTTTGATATTTTACATCCAGGATTTTCTAGAGAGCCTTGTAATGTTAGACTTGGGCTAGCATCTGATGGAATCAACCCTTTTGGTAATATGAGTGTTTCATATAGCACTTGGCCAGTAATTGTTAATGTATATAATTTACCTCCTTGGATGTGTATGAAGCAACCCTATTGTTTGCTATCATTGTTAATACATGGGCCTAAAGCTCCTGGGAATGACATTGATGTGTACTTGCAACCTTTAATACAGGAGTTATAAGAATTATGGCATTATGGAGTTGAGACTCTTGATGCTTCAAAAAAGGAAAATTTTTGCATGCGTGCTACACTTTTATGGACAATTAATGATTTTCCTACATATGCTAATTTGTCAGGGTGGAGTGCTAAAGGAGCAATGGCTTGTCTTTCATGCAATGAGGAGACCCCATCTACTCGACTTAAATATGGTCGTAAGTTTTCTTACATGGGGGCTCGTCGATTTTTACCAATGAATCATAAATGGCGAGAGAACAAGTCTTCCTTTGATGGAAAATTGGAGAAAAGGTCTGCTCCCAAGAAGATGTCGGGAGATGATGTGTTGAACCAATTACAAATGCTTCAACCTATTACATTTGGTAAGGCTAAAAAGAAGCAGATAAATGATAAAAATCAAAACAGGCTAAATTGGAGGAAGAAAAGCATTTTTTTTTTTAAATTGCCATATTGGAAAAAGAACTTATTACGTCACAATTTGGATGTCATGCACATTGAAAAAAAATATATGTGACAATATCATAGGTACATTGTTAGATATTGAGGGGAAAACCAAAGACAACTTGAATGCTCGTCGTGATTTGAAGGAAATGGGTATAAGGAAGGATTTGCATCCAACTCAAAAGGATGGGAAGTGGTTTTATTCAGCAGCATGTTACACTTTATCTTCAGAGGAAAAGACTAAAATATGCAAGTTTTTAAAAAGTGTAAAGGTTCCTGATGGATATTCATCTAACATCTCACGATGTGTAAGTATTAAGGAGTGCAAGATAAATGGTCTCAAGAGCCATGATTCCCATATTCTTTTAGAACAACTTCTTCTTATGACAATGCATGGAATTGTTCCTAATAATGTGTA
This sequence comes from Pistacia integerrima, assembly GCA_026225825.1. Classification (NCBI taxonomy): domain Eukaryota; kingdom Viridiplantae; phylum Streptophyta; class Magnoliopsida; order Sapindales; family Anacardiaceae; genus Pistacia; species Pistacia integerrima. The sequence continues at coordinate 5,283,157 of CM047748.1, forward strand.
TGATGCTATAACTGAGTTGAGCATTTTTTTAGAGAGTTATGCTCAAAAGTGTTGAAAAAAGAAGCATTGGAGCGCCTTGAATCTCAAATTGTAATAACCTTGTGCAAATTAGAAAGAATCTTTCCACCAGCATTTTTTTATGTTATGGTGCTCTTAACTGTTCACCTTGCAACTGAAGCAAAAATTGCAAGACTTGTACAATATCGATGGATATATCCTATTGAGAGGTAATATTTTGTTTTCATTATTTCATATATCTATTTTATGTTTATATGTGTGTGGTTATAATAAGTTATTAATTAGCTGAAGAAACATTTGTATAGGTTCTTAGGAAAATTGAAGCGTTATGTTCGTAATAAAAGTCGACCAGAAGGTTCTATTGCAGAAGGGTACATTGTGGAAGAAAGTCTAATATTTTGCTCGAGATATTTAAATTGTATTGAAACTAAGCTTGATAAGTTGGGAAGAAATTTTGAACGTAGTAATGTTGATTCAGGCAAAGGGTTATCTATATTTCATCAGTGTGGATATCCTTTAATAAGGGATAAGTGTAGGGCGATTGAAAATAATGAATGGAAACAAGCCCATCTTTATGTGTTGAAAAATTGTGAAGAAGTGCAACCTTGTTTATGGTATGATAGTTTCCTTCTTCATTTTTTTTATTTGGTGCTTAGTGTTTTTTTTTTCTTTTTTTAATGTACTGTTTTTTCATTGTTAGTTCTTACTTTATTTTTTCAAATTGTTTGCAGTGAACATGAGCAAGGCATGTATCAAGAGGATTTTCATGAATGGTTTCATCATCGAGTAAGGTTTCCTTTTGTGAAATTTTATTTCTATGCATTTTGACATTTAATTCTTACTATTTCTTCTTGTCTTCTTTTTAATAGGTTGTACAATTATATAAAGAAGAGAGTACATGTGTAAATGAAGAACTATTATCTTTGTCTCGTGGTCCTTTTTATGGTATACAAAGGTTTTCAGGCTATATCATAAATGGTTTTAGGTTTCACACTAAGCAACTTGAAGGAAAAAGGGTAAAGCAAAATAGTGGTGTTTTGGTAAAAGGAATGGTGGAGGATAAAAATATAGATTATTATAGAGCTCGTAATGAAATAATTGAACTTCAATATTTGAATGAAAAACGGATTATGTTATTTAAGTGTGATTGGTGCGATGTTCATGTGATTGGAAGAGGTGTTAAGAACGATAAGTATGGTTTTGTTAGTGTTAATACAGCTCGAAAATTATATACGGATGAACCATTTGTGCTATCTCAAGCACAACAAATATTCTATGTTAATGATGGTTCTTGGCTTGTTGTTTTAAAAGGTCGTCCGGATAGCTTTTATGACCTACCATGTGGTGAAAAATCATCTATTGATGAAGAAGCTTTCCAACAAGACAACTCTGAAATAGATTATCAAATTACAAATATGTTTGAAGATGATGGCGACTTAATCAATTGGAAGAGACATGAGATATCTGCTTCTAGTAGTGCGATTGTTGATGATGATCATAGTGTTGATGAAGAGAGATATGCTGAAGACATTGATGATAGTGACATTGATGATGAAGATTTGCTCATATAGATTATTAGATTGTTTGTTACATTTTTTTTAATCTTTCATATTATATTTGTTTGTCAGATTCGAGATTTTTGATACAGTTTTTATTGTTTAAATGATTGTACGACTTGAGTTCAATCCCTTTATTTTACAAATTATGCTTTCAATTTTATAAAGTTTTATGGTTATACAATTCAATTAATTTGCTTTTCATATTAATACTTTGTGAAGTGAGATAGGTTTTGATAAATATATTAATGGTGGTTTTGGTTATTTTGATATATACACCAAGTTTTATATAAAACTTATCTTCCATACAACCAAATATTCTTTTTATTAAATGTATAAATAATTTAAATAGTTTTATTAACGCTGTCATCATCGTCATCTAAAACATACATACAAGTTCATATATAAAAATATGTAACATTATCAATTTTTATAATATCTCATATCTCATACCTAAAATCACTTACATTTTATAAAGTGTTAGTTTTAAATCATCATAGAAAAGACAAAAACCTTAGAGATCCTTTAAAATACAATTTTTATTTTACAAAAGCTCACAATCTTAGCTCGCTGAGAGTTCTTTTAAGTTAGCTATTGGTTTAAGGTTCCATTTACTATTGACCTTAGTGGTGTGATTAACACTATATTTGACTATAACTATTTAATTCATAAGTACTAAAAAATATAATTACTTACAAGATAAATTAGAATATCTATATTGCATACTATAAGGATTGTAGCAAATTAATTTTCACATTCTTTATTTGCTACAAATTCAAATAATTTATAGCTAATACACACATATTAGCTATATATTGAAACTAGTAGCTAACAATGATACTAAGATATTGTCACTACCATGAAAATAAAATTTGTATAGCTAGATACCTTAATGAGCTACAAATTTTAATATTTTATAGCTAATGTAAAAATAATAGCTATATAATTAAACTCGTAGCTAATAATGATACTATATGCCACGTACATAAAATGTTTATAGCTAAATATATTAATTAGCTACAAATCTCAATATTTTATAGCTAATGCACAAATAATAGCTATATAGTTAAAACTCATAGCAAATAATGATACTATATGCCATGTAAATGAAATATCTATAGCTAAATACATTAATTAGCTACAATGTTTTACCATAGCTAATACATTGTAGCTAAATGAATAGCTATTGCCACAATTTTAATAAGTTAAAGCAATAGATGAATATTAGCTTCGAGGGAGAAATTCTTATCACTAAAATTATTTCAATTAGCTACAAATATTGACTTTTCTAGCCATAAATATGTATTTGCTATAGTTTTTCTTTTCGTAGCTAATGTTCGTAGCTATATGTGTATTTTGTTGCAGTATTTAGGGTGGCTAATTGGTAACGTTATTAGAACAATACCGTAGTGTTTTTTGGTTCGAATTTTCTTCATATTTGCTGATTTTTCCTCTTGTTTATTTCTTTCATTTGGATTGTTTGATGTGCCTTCCTGCATCATGTTGTTTTTTTACTATTTGACTGTTGATGTCTTGATGATATGATTTTTTAATGTGTATTTGTTATACTTTAGTTTGATGAATTCCTTTCTTTAATAGCCTTTTGCCATTTTGTGATTTGTGGTCCTTTATATAATAATATACTAAAAGCAAAAATCCTTTTGCCATGCTTCTCCTTTTTGCCTATCACGTATTTGCGGAAATTCTTCTGTGAATTTTTACCATACTTCTTATCTTTTACTTCTTCCTTTATTAATTTTGCAACTTCTTTCTTTTCAGGACGATATAAATAGGAACGAATGCTGGCTTGTGAAGCTTTTCTTTGTTCACTGGCCAAGGATGCCAAGAAATATTCTTGCACTATTACTCGCGCATATGATTTAATCCTCGTTGGGTGTTATATTGCATATGATTTAATCGTGGGTTAAAATGTTTTTCAATTTAGCTAGTACATTATTGCGAACAATGAAATTTCTTGCAATTTTAAAAACATAGTGGCACCTGACTACTACATTTTGAGTATATATCTAATTAGCTGATGCTTTTTTCATGATGTGATGCTTACTTGTAAATAATGTTAAGGAGTTTTTGTGTTATAAAATTATTTCAGACACAACAACGGATTAGTGGTCTGTGGGTGTCATTATATTTCCTGTCAATTATTTTGGTATTCACTGATGCTGAATTGTTATAACTGTTTTAGGGAATGTTTGTTAGTTGATCCTAAAGAGCATCCAATGCTACTTGCCGAACCATCTTCAAACACTTAACAACAGAGGGAAAGGTGATCTACCACTCTGAAGTTTTCTGTTACTGGTTTATGGTAAAAGCATAATTTTCTACTATTTCAACATCCTTGCATGTTTGCCAGAAATTGTTACCTATATGGCTCACAAGTTGTCTATGATGGCACTATATAGGATTCATGTGTTAGAGATGTAGCCAAATTTATAGATAGAGATGCTACCTTCTTGGCAGCTTATGCTATTCTATTAATAGTAGTTTTTAGTTTTTCTTCATATGTTGTATTTTATAGTTTTTAAAGGTAAATAATTTGAAGTGACTCAGATAGTGGTAGTGTTCATTTCTTCGAGGATTGTTGTTTGGGGGCTGCTTTTGGAATTAGATTTCAAGCCTTCAGTTAGGCCTTTTTTGTACCTACATTCTTTGGTAGATTACAAGTATTCTCGTTTATCCTATACCTGGATTTGTGGGGAAAAAAAAAAAAAGGATTGAAAAGTTGACTTAGCCAGGTTTTAGTTATAGGGTATATATCTTATTTAAAAAGAATGTCCTACTTATCTATTTCACTATTTTGATGTCCACCCCACTCAATACTTGCAAACCGATAGAAAAACTTTTTTCTTTTGTTATTTACTTGTTTCATCGGCTGTTTAAAATGTTGATGATTCTTTTAGGAAGTTTAAAATTATTTTACTATTTATAGGGATAAAGATTCAGTTTCTTTATATGGCTGATTCTGCTAATCAGTATCCAATATTTGGTTTGCGAAATTCCATGAATTCATTGTACTTTGAATGTTGCTTTTAAAATAATTTCATTTACATGATACAACCGTAAGGTATGCTATATTAAGTTTTGCAGTATTTCATCTACTTGCCATCTTTTATTTTTCCTCTGACAACTACATTTATTTTAACACGATGAATGTTATTTTTCATAATCACAAACTTTTTCAGTAGTGGAGGATCAACTATAGTGGCTGCAGTACATGATGGTTATGTTCTTCAAAAGGTAATTTTTCTTATAGCTACAATTTAAACTATATGCTAAACTTTTGTCTTGATATAGAATAGACTCCCTGGTGATCTACGTGAATCCCTAAAGTACATTTACAACTTATTGTTGAATATGTTTTCAAGAATCCTTTGTATACACCGGGAACTCCAATTAGGTAACTTGTTAAATTGTTTTTAATGGTGATTGAAATATATCAATAATGGATTTTGATATGTCTCTTTTTACCAATATCGATCAACTCTCTTGATAACGATGCAAACCCACTCAAAATCCTATCTGTGTAATTTAGAAGTTCTACTCAAAATCCTTTTTAATTTTCAATACATAATTCTTCTACCATAGTCATTTTCTTCTAGTGATGCAACTGTCTTTGGTGTTACCACTGATTGTTTAAATTAGTTGTTATCATGGTTAAAGATAAGAGATTACATGTTACTATTGCCCTCTTCTTTAATGAATTTCTTGACCTTTGTTTTCTACTGCATTTTTAAGATAAAGGAATAACAATGTTTCAGGAAATATTGGTTGATAGAGCTATTCATGCTGCTGGTGGCCATTTTCTGCCTTCTTTGGTGGTGAAAAGAACATTCATCCCACATTAGTTAGGGATGACTTTACTCAAGCTATGCATGATTTCCTTCCAGTTGCTATGTGAGACATTAGTAAACCTTCTCCTGAAGGTGGTCGCTCTGGTTGGGATGATGTTGGTGGTCTTAATGACATTCGAAATGTGATCAAAGAGGTATTTTTTCTTTTACTTATGATCTTCTTAGAAATGCAAGGCTAATAGAACTCCTTTGAACTCAGAACATTTTGATATTTTATTGCTTCCTTGAGTTGATAGCTTATTGGACCTTTTGAAGTATGAACCCTATTGGAGTGTACATTTGTACGCTTTAGATTTTAAGCTTGAAAAATCAGTTCATCAAAGTTGAATGCTCATTGAAAAATCTTTGATGATAAACAGTGCATTCAGTCTCTTCTAACATCTGACATTTTAACTAATAAAAGTTCCTGTTTTTGGAGTTAATTTTTTAATGTGTCCTGTGTAATGTACAAAATGTCAAGAGCTAGATGCTTCTAGCTTCCAAGTTGAATGAGCAACTATTCTGAAAAGTTTTGCTAGACGCAAGGGTTGGTTCAATAGTCCTACTTTTTATCTATAAGATGTCACTGGTTTAAATCCTCTTGGAACCACATATTTAAGATATTATATACATTAGGTTTTCTAACAACTAAAGGTTGTTGTAAATAGTTTGGGTTCTGAACTTGGTGCTCATGCCGAGGGGTTTTTGGATTATAAAAAGGAAAAAACAAAATCCATTTGTCTATTTGTATCATATATCTGTTGCTAATTCTATATTTAATTGTCAGATGATTTATTGCCTTCAAAGTTTCCAAATATCTTTGCCAAAGCTCCTTTACGTTTAAGGTCAAATGTTCTCTTATATGGTCCTCCTGGTTGCGGCAAAACTCACATTGTTGGTGTTGCTACTGCTGCTTGTTCTTTACGATTTATATCGGTGAAAGGGCCTGAGCTGTTGAACAAATACATTGGTGCTTCTGAGCAAGCTGTAAGATGGCATAAGCCTTTTCTTTTTATCTATATTCCATTAAATCCTATTCAATTGCATATTATTCTTGGCATTTTGATGATACATAGTAACTAATAAGGTGTCTTATGAAATTCAGAAATTTCAATCCATTGTTCTCTGCTAATGTAATTGAGTAAATATGAAAGCCTTTTATAGTGTTATTTTCTTCTATATTCTATGATGTAGTTCTTTGTTTACTTGTGAAAGTATTTCCAGAATTGAGTTGTTCAGTGTCTAAAATGATTAGAATTAACCACTAAATTTTGGTCACCAAAAGATACATACGTCCACTAATAAAATAGTCATGAAAACCTATTAGATTTCACATTCAACGTCTAAAATGACTAGAATTAACTACTAAATTTTGGTCACTAAAAGATACATTCGGCCACTAATAAAATAGTCGTGAAAATTTATTGGATTCCACATTCAACGTCTAAAATGGCTATAATTAACTACTAAATTTTGGTTACCAAAAGATACATTTGGTCACTAATAAAATAGTCGCAAAAACCGTTTGGATTCTACATTCAGCGTCTAAAAGTATTACAATTAACCACTAAATTTTGGTCATTAAAAGATACATTCGTCGACTAATAAAATAGTTGTGAAAATCTTTTACGAAATTACCCTTACACCTTTGGCGTCTAATTTTTGTGAGATTCACGACAAATTATTAGACACTAAAACGTATATTTTACAACTAATTGATTAGTCGCTATACAATTTTACCAAATTACCCTTGAACTTTTAGCGTCTAAGTTGGGGGACTAATTTGACCAGCATTTAGTGACTATTTTGCTAGTCGAAAAAAAAAAAAAAAAACTTTTTACGTCTAAACCAAAATTTAGACGCGCTATGAATCTGCGACCAGCCTGCTGCAACTAAGGTGCGACTACCAAATTTAGACGCTAAAAATGGCTTAGCATCTAAATGTGACTTTCTGTGTCTAATTTTGCTAGACGCAGAATGCCAGTTTTCTTGTAGTGCCTGCACCTATATCTGAACCAGCTCCTGTCTTTGACCCTATCACTATTCCTATGCGTCCTGCATCTGCTCTTGTCAAAGTCTACTCTTGTCGTCCACCTCCTCTTACTTCATGTCTGACACCAACTTCTTCGTCATCAGATCTAGTTTTAAGTGATGATCTTCCTATTGCATTGCGAAAAGGTAAATGGTAGTGTACTTATCCTGTTTCTTCTTTTGTTTCTTATGATCATTTGTCACCTTCATCATGCTCCTTTATTGATTCCCTTGATTCTATTACTATCCCTAAAACTGTTCATGAAGCCCTTTCTCAACCTGGTTGGCATAATGCGATGATAGAGGAGATGAATGCCTTAGATGACAATGTACTTAGGAATTGGTAGATTTACCTTCAGGGAAACAGGCTATTGGATGCAAATGGGTGTTTACAGTTAAAGTTAATCCAAATGGGTCAGTTGCTTGGCTAAAAGCTCGTTTGGCTGCTAAATGATATGCTCAGACATACATAGTTAATTATTCTGATACTTTTTCCCCTGTTGTTAAGTTAACATCTATTCAGTTGTTTATCTTTATGGCAACTACTTATGATTGGCCTTTGCATCAGCTAGACATCAAGAATGCTTTTCTTCACGGAGATCTTCAGGAAGAGGTATATATAGAGCAATCTCTTGAGTTTGTTGCTCAGGGGTAGTATGGGAAAGTATGTTCTCTTCGCAAATATCTGTATGGTTTAAAACAGAGTTCTCGTGCTTTGTTTGGAAAGTTTTAGTCGGGCTGTTGAGAGATTTGGTATGCTGAAATGTAAAACTGACCATTTTGTTTTCTACAAACGGTCTGAAATTGATATCATTCTTCTAGTTGTGTATGTGGATGATATTGTTATTACTGGGAGTGATAGTGTGGGCATCACATCTCTTAAGTCTTTTCTCCATACCTAGTTCCACACAAAAGACTTAGGGATGCTGAACTATTTCTTGGGGGTTGAAGTTACAAGGAGCAAATGAGGTATATTCCTCTCGCAGAGGAAATATGTGCTCGACTTATTAACTAAACAGGGAAGTTGGGGGCAAATCCAGGTAGTGCTCCGATGGTTCCTAACGTGCAGCTTACGAAAGATGGTGAACTATTTGGAGATCTTGAGAAATATAGAAGATTGGTCGGAAAGTTGAACTATCTTACGGTGACTCGTCCAGATATTGCATATTTAGTAAGTTTTGTCAGTCAGTTTATGGCCTCCCTAACAGTTCATCATTGGGCAACTTTAGAGCAGATCTTGTGTTATTTGAAAAGAGCCCCTGGACGTGGTATATTATATGCCAATCATAGTCACTCTCATATTGAATGTTTCTTAGATGCAGATTGGGCAGGTTTCAAGGTAGATAGAAGATCCACATCAGGCTATTGTGTCTTTGTCGGAGGAAATTTAATATCATGGAAGAGCAAGAAGCAGAATGTCGTATGTCGTGTCATGATCAAGCGCAAAGTCAGAATATAGGCTTATGGCACAAGCTGTTTGTGAAATAATGTGGATATATCAGCTCCTAACTGAAATTGACCTTGAAACTTCAGTACCAGCAAAATTATGGTGTGATAACCAAGCGGCTGTTCATATTGCATCTAATCCAGTGTTCTATGAATGAACGAAACACATTGAGATCGATTGCCATTTTGTCCGTGAGAAACTACAGCAAAGTCTGATTTCCACTAGGTACGTGAAGATTGGAGAACAATTGGGAGATATCTTCACAAAGGCTCTGATTGGAATTTGAGTTGATTATTTTTGTAACAAGCTGGGTATGATTAATATCTATACTCCAACTTGAGGGGGAGTGTTACAGATGTATATTTGGTAGTTATAGGTTGCATATATTTAGAAGTTAATTTCCAGGATTATAGGGATCACATTGATATTGTATCCTAATATAGATTGATCACATACCTAGTTTAGAACACTGCAAATATATATGTATTCTTTTTCTCTATGAATAAGACAAGTAGAATATTCATTCTTAATACTTGTTACAATCCCGATAGATATTTATTCAAACATTTTTACTTTCAGTAATTCCGACTGACTTTGATACTAAATTTTAGTTGATGTATGTTCTGATGGCAACTTTGTTTTTGGTTCTTAGATTTTCACATTGTTCTTAAGACCAAAGGACCACAACTATCGATTTTACTGGAATATTTATCACCATGGTGTTGGATATGCAATACTGGTCCTTGGCATCCTCAATATTTTTTAAGGTCTGGACATCTTGAATTCTGCAGAAAAGTGGAAAACAGCTACATTGTAACGCCCCGCTTGAGGTACGTTGTTATTGTTTCCTCTTTCGCCCTTAATCGAGTTGGTTTTCGTTATTATTGTTTGATTGAGTGTTGTGTTGAATGGTTGCCCTGAAATTGGTTGAAAACGGGATTTGATTTCGCACGTGTCGGCGGGCAAGAAGAATCTTCGCCGCGGAAGAAGAGAGGAAGCCTCGGGGAAGGGAAGTCGGGCTTGACAGGGCGCGCGGCGACGTAGTTTCGCCGCGGCGACAACCCGATTAAATTGTTGATTGAGTTTTAGATATTTTCTTCCTTAAGGGCAATTTGACCTTTCTACCCCTAATTAGCAGGAAAAGTGGGGAGTTAATTGTAAGGATTTTTCATGGAGAATGTGTTGATATGGGGGTGAGTTTGTAATGAATCAAAGGATATGGATGGAATTCCCAAAGAAGAATAAGGGCAAAATGGGAATGAATGTGTTAATATTTCATTAAAAGGAATTAGAATCAAAGAACCCCTCATTTTCTTCTTCTCAAACGTGACTCTTCATTTCTTCTCCTCTCAATTTCTCTTTTCTTTTGATCAAGGTTTTTCAAGGGATTTTTGAAGGGATTTGAGGTAGAAAAGCAACCTAAGGCTTCCTAAGGTAAGGATCTCTACTTAAGTTGTGTGATTTGGGAGTTTTAACCCATATTGAATTTTGAGGGTTTTCATTCTTTTGGTTAAGAGTTGAGAGAATAGTCAAGCAAACCAAGTGAAAAGAAGATTTGGTGAAGTCTCTCCATAGGAAGTAAGTAAAACCCAACCCAAGTTGAGATTTATGAATTTTCTTGATTAGGGTTTTGATAGAGATGATGTATGTATGTGATATGCATGTATTATAGCATGTATGAAGGATTAAGTAGAGATTTCTATGCTTTGTGAATGTTATTACCTTGCAAATTTGAGAAATGGGTTGTTGGTTTGGCAAGGTAGTTGAGATGGAATTTAAGGGGTATTATGGAACCCTTTTTTGGAAGTGTTTTATTTGACAGGTTATTATGGCTTTGTGAAGGGGTTTTTCCCCATTTTGGATGGTTAGGAAAAGTTTTAGATTCATGGCTATGATAGAGTTTTATAATGCACATGAGTTGTTTGATGAAATGCCTAATAGAGGTTTGAGTGTGAGTAATGAACCTTAATTCTTGCAACATTGCATGTTGGCATTTCATAAGTGCATTAGTAGTGATGAATCATCCATGTGCATTGTTATATGCATTGAAAAGTGACCTAAGAAAGTGTAAGGAAATGGTTTGTGCAATTACCCTATGAGTAGAGAGCTTAGTGGGTAAAATTACTCTAAGGGTAGAGAGCATTGAAAAAATGCTACAATAGAATGAGTTAGAAGAGTAGTATAGTTGGGATGATGCTTTGTGATCATCACCCGACCGTTATGGGAATCGGATTGATGCTTTGTGATCATCATCCGAATAGCCTTAGAGAGATGGGTCGACGCTTTGTGATCGTCACCCAATGAGTAATAGAAATGGGTAGATGCTTTGTGACCACTACCCGATTAGTTAAGAGATATGTAGGTTGATGCTTTGTGATCATCATCCAATGGCTAGTAGAAGCGGGTTGATGCTTTGTGATCATCACCGATAGTGACTAGAGACGGGTAAATGCTTGGTGATCGTTACCCGAATTCATGAGGAACGGGTAGGTGCTAGGTGATCTCCACCCGATAGTTAGAGAGAACCGAGTTGGTGCTTTGTGATCCTCACTCGGTAGTCACTAAGAACGGGTTGGTCTTGTGTGAATTCCACCCGATAGCCATAGAGAGTGAGATGGTCTTTGTGTGAACGCCATCCAGCCGGCCGTACCTCCGGTAAGATGAGGCCATGATGTTATAGAAACAGAAATAGAAACAGAATTAGAAAAGGAAAGAATTAAGAGTCACACACGGGGACGAGCAGGTTAGAGAGTTTTACTTGCGAGCATTATTTGTGCTCACCCCGTTATTTTCCTTTGTGGATGCAGGTTCTAGGTGATGTTGCGGTTGGAGGGCGTCGGAGCGCGAGGAGCAATAGCTACTTGTTCCCCTATTTTGTCTTTTTGAAATGCATTTTTGTAAATGATAACTTTTGTGTATAAAAGACAGGTGAATTGTAATGAAAAGAAGCTTTGTGGGCCCGATTTTCCATTGTTAATTGCATGCATTGTACTAGTTTTCAGTAGGTGTTACATACATTCTGGACATCTTGAATCCTGCAGAAAAGTGGAAAACAACTACATCATTGTGATCGCAGTCTTGGGTGGGATCATTGTCTTTGTTAAGCGGTTACTTGGATTGTCGTTATCAAGAGAAAATCTAACAAGTTGACGAAGCCATATGATGGATACAACAACGGGCAAGCAGGCCCGGCTCAAGGGCTAGTCAGGTGAGGCACGGCCTACGGCCCCCAAAAATAGGGGCCCAAATTTTTTATAATTTTTTTAATATATTACAAAAATAAAAATGGTGTATGATTTTTTATCCAGGCCAAGGAGGAAAAAAAAAGTAAAAAAGACCCAAATTTATTATAAATTTTTTACATATACCCATCCAAAGTTTGATAAAATAGTAAGTTTGTATCTCTAGTTTCATATATTCCAATTTACACCCCTAAATTAACATATTAAATTTCTTTTAACAATAAAAGGCTAAAATAGTTATTTACATGTCTCAAATTACTCAACCCCAATTCCATCTCAAATTTAGACATTCATATAAATTATCTCCACTCCTTTTTCGCCGTCAGTCGTTTGGAGCTGCCTTTAATTCTTGTTTAAACAAATTTAGCTACAAAGATCTTATCTTCAAATCTTTTTATGAACAAATTAACTAGGCAAGTAATCTAAAGTTGGTAGTAGTATTTTCAATATTTAAAACAATAAGTAGCATAATCATGCAAAAACAAAAGAAAATATGCACCTTTAATTCTTGTTTAAACAAATTTAGCTACAAAGATCTTATCTTCAAATCTAATAAAAAATTTGTAATAGACAAAACGATGTTGCCTTTAACATATTGCCAAGTGTATGTTACTGTTAGCTAAAAGTCTTCACCCTTAATCTGATGTTTATTCAGTCACAAGCCTCACCTTCAATATTATAAATGTTATATTTCACGGTATAAATCAGAAGTCTGACAGCCTGAACCATATTCCAACTGATGATGAACCCATAGAAACAGACAAAAAACAAGTAGACACTCAAAACGAGTACATGCTCAAGCATTATTGACCAACTCCAATTACCAATTGCCATTCATTTCAGTATGAATTATAATTTCAAGTGATTCGATTGCTTTCTAAAAACTGCATTATGGAACTCTCAAGGGTTTTGCCCTACTGTACCCACAAACACTTTCTTTGATCATCATGTCTAACTGGGTTCCCTTTTCAAAGGCATGTAACATGTGTTTGTTTCATTTTTTCCAATCCTATCCTATCCAATCCTATCCAAAATACATATTTGTTTCAATATTCTCAAAAATCTAATCATATTTTATTCAACTCAAAATATTTAGATTTTCTAACCCCTTAGATTTGTTAATTTATCTAAAGACCCCCAATAATAAAAGTTTATAAATTAACAAAAACACGTCCACCCACCTACATATTCCCAACAACTGGCTACCACAGTCAGAAGGTAGCCGAAATTTGCTGAAATGACACATGATTGGCTAGATGTGGCGATCGTGCGTCGATATGGCCTTTTTCAGCCAGATTCATGGTGGATCTAGCCGGAAAAGGCCAGATCTACGGCAAAAGATTTGGCAATTGATGGCCACATCTGACAACATATAGCTATTAATGACGGCCAAGATATGGACGTCATTGACGACTAGATGTGGCTATCAACAACTAGATCTATGGTCGTTGATTTGGCATTTTTTGGCCAGATCTAGCTGGTCATGCACCATTTCAGCAACTTTCGGTTACCCTTCGGTGATGGTGGTTGGCTACCAGTATTTAATGGATAGGTGGGGGTGTTTTTGTTCATGTTCATCATTTTATTGTAGGGGGTGTTTAGCTAAGTTAACAAATGTAGGAGATTAAAAATAATCTAAATATTTTCAGAAAATGTTTTAAAAAAATTTACCAAACACATTTTCAAATTTAAATCATGTTCTTGTAATAATAACCCAACTCAACTTTTAAAAAAATACTACTTAAGATACTCTACCAAACACACCCTTATTAGAACTTCCTTTACTTAGTCATAAATGAGAGAACGGTACAAAAATAAATCTTCTGCAAGGCAATCTTTCATCTAAAAAAAATGTAAATAGATAAGTGAAACATATACCAACGCTATTTCCTCTAACCATTCATTATTATTAGTATGGGTGTTTAAAAAGTAGTCAAATTTTCCAACTAATAATAAAGAGATGAAAATCACCATGAATTAGCTCTAGGACAGCAGCAACAACAGCAGCATTCATTAAAATCGATCCCCCGAAGTCCACCCTTCTTTAATTCCTGAACATCACCGATAGTAGTCCCACTAGGTGAGGCAAGCAACATCATCTTTAAGAATTAGTGATCATTGATGCTGCTCCTAATACCTGCAGAAGAAATACTTTAGTTGGCTGTGCAGAATTAATTTCAAATAAAATAATACTAATGCTGAAGCTTAAGAAAACAATTGCATGAAAGAGGCAAGAAATTAGAAAATACATAAACCCAGAAACATAAAACTGAAGAGAAAGAAACGAAAAACTCACTTCATAAATTTTACTCATATTCAAGTCTGAAGAGATGTGAGATGGTTCTAAGATAATGGAAAAACTATTGAACACAATTGTTTCAAGTTGTAGTGTAACTTCATCATTTTTGTAGGATATTTTTGTCAAACTTATGTTGTATGTACGCACAACAATTGTGTGTATACACAGGTCTATCAAACTTACGTTTTTGGCTTGTTTGTGTCGAGTGTGTGCACAACAGTTCTGTGCTCGCACACTGGCATAAGATATTCTAAACTTGGTACAAGTTGCGTTTTTGTCTAAAGCAGCAAAAATATTTATTCCCATCTTTTAAGCTGTCTTAAGGACCACATACAGATGTCACAATATCCTTTTATGGTCCAAGAGAAAAACGATGTTTTTTTCCGATTTGGTTGTGGTCTAAAATCAAAGTTGGAATCTTTTCCTTATTTGGACAAACATGAGTTGACCCTTGTTTGCTGACTTGGCACAAATTGTTGAGCAAGAAAACTCCTTTATATATTATCTTTAATCTTGCACATTTGTGACTAACTTTCTGATATTTTATTTGCTTGTGCTTTGAAATTTTTAGAGAGTGTTTTTCCTTAGAAGGTTCATGCTATGTTATAGTGCCAAACTTGCATCATCTCATATACTTGTTGAATGGTGGCTGGAACTTGGTTCTTGTTGATGCTAGAGCGTGAGTGTGAAGATTGGGAGGAGCTCAAGTGTTCTTTGGGCGTGTTCTTGACATGAGGAGATTCTTGGAGCAACAAGACATTAGAGATTCAGATGGAGATGTTTAGTGTAACTAGAACATGGAATTCTCTTTGCTGTAGCTAAAATCAATTTTGACCTATATCTTATAATGTTTGTTATTTAGTGGATTTGCTTCGATCTGGACAAGATCCTATGGATGTAGGCTAAGAGTGGTTTTAGTCGAACTATGTATATGTTGGTATACTTTACATTTATTATTTATGGATGTTGATTCATGTTTAATTTGATAACCATTAATCAATTTGGTAAAAACTTCCACTACACTTTAAAAATGGTATCTAAACATTAACTAGAGTTCATCAACTCTAACAATTTTCTCATCGGTTCAGGGGCCGGAAGGCTTTCTCCATTCCCCATCCCACTCATTATAGTGTTAAAGTATTTTCGTAGGATATGACTTGAAGTTAGTAGAAATTACTACAAAGATTAGTTAATAATATAAGCAAATCTTATCTCTTTCTTTTCATTTATTTATTCATACATTTATATCTTTCAGATTGAAAGAAAGATTTAAAAAAATCAAATCATAATATAAGAAATTAATAACTCTAATATTGGTATTGATACCATATACTATATTAAATATCATAGTATACAACAAAAGTAGTTTAATGAATCAAGTATTAATATAAGATGAGATTAATAAATTAAACTGATTTGTTATATATAAAATGAAGAAAAATATTACAATAATGATATGCTTACTCACAAACTTACTAATCGTTTTACTCACTTTTATTAAAATTACATATGGTATCCGTACTATGCTTATGGTACCCGTACTATGTTTTATATTTACAAAGGTGAGTAAGGCGGTTAATAAGTTCGTGAGTAAGCATAACATTTTTGAAAATATTATGCGTTAGTTAATATTTATATTTTGATTTATTGTTGGTGGGGGGTCTCTCATTGTTAGGGAGACAAGTTATACAATTTAATATAATTAGACGAAAAACTGAGTAGAATGGAGTTACAACTAATTTAACTTGCATAGAGAAAAAGTCAGTGAGATCGAATCTATAAACTTTAACCCAAATACCCTCATATTAATTGAAAATTTTCAGTGGGGGCTCGTGGTCCCTTAATAGGTCTATCAATGCCTACTATCGTTACTCTTAAGTCAAACATTTTGCCACACTCTTGACACTGTCTTTGTCTCTAACGTTGAAACTTCTCCGTTTTGGTTGATTCTCATATACTATGAATTCAAAAAGATTACTTAATAATAAAGTCATATCAATAAAATCACACCTCATATTTTATTCAAGTAAGTAAAAATACATATGTAATTGCCTCACAAAAATAAATACAGACGAACATTATATTGTAGATAAATGTAATGGTGTACATTAGCTCTTACTTGGCTAAACAATTCTAAAGTCTGAATAACAGTCAAGACAAGTGCTAAAACTGCACCAATAAAAGCAAGAACCGTCCAAGGGCTAGAGAAATGAGTATGCAACCACTCTGCCAACCAAATCTTCAACCTGTTTTTGTAATGCTTTTCTATTCCATCTTTAACAGCCGCATATGCATATGGGTGTGACACCAAATTATCAGCTATCTCATTAAAAAGATCAGCAACTTGTTGATCACTCCCCAGAAAATTCAGAAGTATACCTTTTGATCGAAGCTCTTTAACATCTTCCGCATGGTCAATAAGCGAATCCATCAGGCATATGTATGAAGAAACTCCAAAATCGTCAGGACCATTGGGGCCGGACTCGTATGCTACCATGTTTAGCAGCATAGACTTCGTTGAATCATCAATGTATATTGGTGGAAGTTCCAGTTTTGCGAGATACCCGGGTTGAAAAGCAACGTCTGTGAATTTGTTAGTCTTGCTAGGCCTGAAATGGATTCCCACCTCCTTGAGCTCCTTCACTGACCGGCATGAAAACCAATTAGTAGGCTTTTGAGACCAAACGGATTTTACAAAGAGATCGGAGCGCACAAGGTCAAGAAGATGAGCAGGTTCATCATCTGATGTTCCTGCTTTTTCCTTTGCATGTTGCTCTTCTTTTTTCCAAAAATATAAATTACAGGGAAATTTTTTCTTGTAAGTTTGAGGAGGAAGACTACGGATGTTTGTAAAAAATTTATTTAACATTGCCTTCTTTTCGGTTTCATCTCCGAACTTGACGCTCAATTTATTGACGACTTGAAAAGGAATTTGATTTTCCAGTAAGAACAAGTCTCTTTTAACGAGAGCTATCATGTTGCTTTTCATCTTCAAAGCCTCTTGTTCATCTTTTGCAAGGCAGTAGATGAACCGGAGGATGAAGCAGGCATCAAGAAACATCATCTGAGAAAACTCCTCTTTGTTGAACTTGGCGACGGAGCTCTGGTCAGTGTAGCATTTTTTTGTAGCTTCCGCCACGCACCTGACCTTCTGATACAACTCTTCCAGCAACTTCAGGTCCCCATCTACAAACTGGAGACCATTGTACGTTTGTGCCGCTGCATTAACTCAAGCCTGGTATTTCCAGAGTGGTAAGGACCGATTGAAACCACCAGAGGATCATAGCAACCACTGTTATCTTTAACCTCACGAAGCATTGCTGGAACTCTCTCTATCTTCGCCCGGATCACCTCTTGCTGATTCTGCAAGCTTTCGCCATTCACGAAAGATTCAAGCCACATTTTTTCATTCTCAGAAAGAGGACCTGGTGGATTGTCACCATTTATAAGGATTACAATACTCTCTAATTGATTCTCACCACCACCTGCTAGGCTGCTGCTGGAACTGGCTTCTCTTTCTCCCATTATTACTCTCTGTATTTCAAGTAAGGTTTGGTTATGTTATCAGTTTAGCAAGTCCTGAGCTGCTTATAAATTTGATGAAACAAACTAATCATAATTCGTAAGTGACAGTCTACTTGTGATTTGAAGCAAGTATCTCAACTTTTCTCTGTTATCAAGCTTGGAATTGCTGCTGCTACCAGTTTTAAAGAATAACCACTTTAGAAAGTGAGAATAATTATGTACCATATTATTTATAAGTACGACTTTGGACTGTTTTATAATCTTTAGTTCGAAAAAGAGTTTCCTTTAATTTATTCTAATATAAGGGGTGATGGCCTCTGTTAGGAACGATTGGGGATTGAAAAAAAGAACGAGAAGGAAGAGGAAGAATTTGGGAGGGGAGTTGACACGGAGAAGAGACTAGAGATTTTGGGTTATAATTGCCTTGAACTTTTATTCATCAATCTCACTCTTTAAATAAGAGTTTTAACACTTATCCAATACGTTATTTATGGAATAAAAAGACTTGCAAATATTAGACTTGAATTAAAAGACACACATGACACCAGACTTGAATTAAAAGACAAAACATGACTCCCTTTCAATCCAAGAGACGAGCTGGTATCTTCACAGTCCGCTTGGGCCTAGCTGCAACGGCGTCAGATTCCATAGGTGAATTATCCTGGACTGGTATGGCTGCAACATTCCCTATCGGTTGAGAAATGGCCTTGTCCTCAAGGACGGAAATGACATAATCTTCCCAAACTTCCCAGGAAGCATCCTCCAATGGCAAGTGCTCCCATTGAACAAGAACCTACTTGACAGGGACGCCGCGGCAGATAACCGAATATTCAGCCAGCAGGGCTAACGGTTTGTGAATAGGGCGATTCAAGACAGTAGATTCCAGCAAAGGATGGATGGTGGTGGTCGAACCTGCATGAAACGGTTTGAGTGGGGAGCAATGAAAAACTGGATGAATTCTCGACCCGGGTGGTAGTTTAAGTCGATAGGCCACTTTGCCCACCCATTCAATAACTTCGAATGGCCCATAATACCGGAGACTCAACTTGTGGGAGGAGCGACAACCAATAGAAGTCTGACGGTATGGATGGAGTTTGAGCAAAACCTGGCTGCCAACTTCAAATTGCATGTCCTTCACCTTGTTGGTATTTGGCCGGAGAACTCTAAGAAAGAAAAGGAGAAAAAATGCTGAAAGTGAACTTTTTTTCATTATACTGTAACTTGAAATATATACACAACAAGGCTTACTGTTTTACCAACTACAACAACCATTCAGACTTTAAATTTTAAAAAACAAAGTTGGCAACTTAATACAAGCTTATCTTACGCTGATTACACCTAAACATGTCACAAAATTAATAACTCCAGCGCAACTCCAGCAGCTTCAATTTCGGCAGAAAAGAGGGAATGCATCTGCTGCTTGGTACCAAAAAACTCATTCAAAAACAAACTAACTTAACTGAATTTTCCAGCAAATTATCAATGCTTCAACACTCCTCCTTGATAATTTTGCTGGAAACACCAAGTCTGATCCTGAAGCTTTCAAACTTGGTTTTAGATAATCCCTTGGGTAGGATGTCAGCCACTTGATCATCACCATTGCAGTGGACCAGTTTTACTTCTCCTTCCTGCTCAGCTTCTCTCACTGCATGGAACTTGATCTTTATATGTTTAGTTCTCCCATGATGGACTGGATTCTTAGCCATAGCCACAACTGATTGATTATCACACATTATCACAGTAGGATGCTTCTATTTCAGGTTCAAATCTTCCAGGATTTTTCTCAGCCAGACAGCCTGATTCACAGCAGTTGCAGCTGAAATGTACTCTGCCTCTACTATGGATTGTGCAACCGTTTCTTGTTTCTTCGACATCCAGCAGATTGCACCATGATTCAGGAAGAAAGTATACCCTGAAGTGCTTTTCATGTCCTCCACTGAACCACCCCAGTGACTATCTGAAAAACCGATTAAACCAAAGTCTTCTGACCTCCTGTACCATACTCCAAGTTGGTGCTCCCTTTCACATACCTGAGCACTCTTTTTGCAGCTCTAAAATGTGTTTCTTTGGGCTGATTCATAAACCTGGACAATAGGCTAGTTGCAAACATGATGTCTGGCCTAGTTGCTATAAGATATAACAAACAGCCAACCAAGCTTCTGTACTGTCCCTCATCAACACTTTCTGCATTTTCATCTTTTGACAGCTTCAGATTTGGAACCAGAGGCACATCCACTGATTTGCAATTTTCCAGATTGAACTTCTTCAACACCTCAATCTCATGCTTCTCTTGATTAACAAAAATCCCAGCTGAACTTTGATAAACCTACATTCCAAGAAAGTAAGCCATTTCTCCTAAATCTGTCATCTCAAACTCATCAAACATGGACCTCTTGAATTCTTCAACCTGAGTTTTTCTCACTCCCTGTCACAAATAAATCATCAACATACAAGGAAATGATCATAATATCTTCATCAATCTCCCTAACATACAATGTATGTTCATTTGGACTTCTTACAAATTCCAAATTTAGCAAGTGATTATTTATTCTACTGTACCAGGCCCTAGGTGCTTGTTTCAGGCCATATAAGGCCTTTCTTAGGAGATACACTTTGTCTTCCTTTCCCCTGACTTTATACCCTTCTGGTTGCTCAACATATATCTCCTCATTCAACCATCCATTAAGGAAGGCATATTTGATGTCTAGCTGAAATATTTTCCATGAGAATTGGGCTGCCACTGCAAGTAGTAGCCGGATTGTGTCATGCCTTGCAACTGTTGCAAAGGTATTCAGAAAATCAACTCCATACTGATGAGCAAAGCCTTTGACAACCAGCCTTGCTTTGTGCTTAAGGATTGAACCATTTGGATTGAGCTTCTTCTTGAAAATCCATTTAACTTAGATCACTTTTCTGTTTTGAGGTCTGTCCACCAAGTTCCAAGTTTGATTCTTTTCAATCATTGCAAGCTCCTCCTTCCTGGCCACTCTCCACACCTCTGATTTTGCAGCCTTAAAGTAACATGTTGGCTCAAGTGAGACCATGTTGCATCTCTCATAAACCTCAGCTAAAGGTCTGGTACCTCTAACTGAAATTTCATCTTCCACATCACTCTCAACATCATCAAAAATCTGCTCATGTACAGCTTCTGTCTAGCCTGGTTTTGTCTCTACATCAGGTTTGTTTTCTTCCCAATTCCAAACTCCATCCTCATGAATCTTGACATCCTTGGAAATCTGAATTTTTCTGGTTTCTGGAACATATACCCTGTAGGCTTTAGATTGACTGCTATAGCCTATAAGAATGCCAATTAAGGCCTTTTCATCCAGTTTAGACCTTTTTGCTGTTGGGACCAAAACATAGCATATACTTCCAAATATTTTTAACCTATCTACTGCTGATTTAACTCCGCACCATGCTTCATAGGGTGTTTTGTTGTCCAAGGCTTTTGTGGGAAGCCTAGTGGGAAGCCTATTGAGCAGAAACACTGTTGTATTAACAACTTTTGCCCAAAATTTCTTTGGCAATCTCTTCTCAGCTACCATGTATCTAGCCATCTCTACAACTGATCTGTTTTTCCTCTCACTGAATCCATTTTGCTGTGGAGTGTAGGGGCTGCCGTATTGGTGCTTAATTCCAGCATCTTTGCACACTTGCTCAAACTCTTGAGAAGTGTACTCTGTACCATTATCACTTCTCAAGATCTTTATGGTTTTTTCTGCCTGATTTTCCACCAGTAGCTTGAACTGTTTGAATAGACTAGCAGCCTGTCCTTTTTGCTTCAGAAAATACACCCAACACATCCTAGAATAGTCATCAATGAATAACACAAAGTATCTACTTCCATTTAATGACAAGGTTTCCATGGGACCACACACATCCATATGGACGAGTTGCAGTTTTTTAGCTGCTCTCCAGGTTTGATTTGCGGGAAAGGATTGCCTACTTAACTTGCCAAGTTGACAAGCTTGGCACATGGTATCACTCTCCTCTAATTTTGGCAGGTTATGGAGCAGCTTCTTGGTCTGAATTTCTTTGAGACCTTGGTAATGGACATGACCAAGTCTCTTATGTCATTTCACAAATTCATCTACCTTTACACTGTAGGCCCTATGTTTAGTTTTTTTCAGTTTGATGGGAAAGCTTTTTCCCACCATTTTCACTCTCATTAACTCACACCCCTTACTATCTAAAATTTGACAGATTTGATTTTCAAAATGTAAAACATAATGGTTTTCTAACATTTGTCCTACACTTAGGAGGCTTTGAGTAATTTCGAGTGCATAGAGTACATTTGAGATGAGTTTTGTACCTATGGAGGTTCGGATTGCAACATCTCTCTTCCCTTTTGCTTCAACATAATCACCATTTGCCACTTTAATCCTGGACCGATGTGCTGAGTTCAATCTCACAAAATCCTACAGATGTGGTGTCATATGGTTTGTACACCCACTATCAACCAGCCAGCCATCACAGCAGGTTGGTGGTGCACTATAGGAGGCCATAAACAACTATTTTACTCCTTGTTCAGGTTGCTAGTCCTTTGTCACTTGTGCTTGCTGTTAGGACTGCTCTCTCTTGCTCTTACACACCCTCTTTATATGGCCAAACTACTTACAAGCTCTGCATTGTATTCCTGGCCTAAACCAGCACCTTTTTTCAGAGTGCCCCTTCCTTTTACAGTAGGAACAAGGTGGATATTCTTTCATCCCACTTGGTTTTCCCCATTGGCCATTACTCATTTCTTGTCCTTTCTTTTCACTTGCATACCTCCTGTTATTCCCTTGAACTGGTTTGGTTTTGTAAGTTGCCATCATTGCACCTTCACCAACATCTTCTTGCCTCAAGAGCCTTCTTTGCTCTTGTGTATGCAATGCATGAACCAGCTCTGTGAATGTAACCTGTCCCATGTCTCTTGAGTCCTCTAAAGATGAGATTTTGGAATCAAATCTTTCGGGTAGGCTGACCAGGACTTTCTCCACCACTCTCCTATTAGTCAACTCCACTCCCAGCAGTCTTATCTTGTTTACAACACCCATTAACCTGTCAACATAGTCCTTGACCTTCTCTGATTCTTGCATCCTTTGCATCTCAAATTCTCTCCTTAAATTGAGCACCTGCATGTTCCTTGTTGTGGTGCTGCCCATGTACTCCTCTCTTAGCTTATCCCATGCCTCTTTTGGAGTCTCATATGCCATGATCCTTGTAAATACAAGGTATGTTACAGCAGCATGAATGTGGGAGAGAGCTCTTGGTGCTTTGACTGTTTCTTCCTCATGCAATCTTATTTGGTTCAGGGTAGGATTCTATCCTAATAGAGGTGGTACTGTTTTCTTCCACATACCGCCCGACCCCTGACCCCAGAAGAAAGCCTTCATCTTTACAGCCCATATGTGGTAGTGCTCCCCATTGAATATTGGAGGTGACATCAGGGTTGATTGAGCAACCATTGTTTCAAGTTTTGTGTTTGACGCAGGGTAAACAAGAGTGCAGATGCAGGATGTTTTAGGCTGAAAATGGGAGGTGTTCTTGAGTTGAGGTTGATGATTGAATGCAAGAGAGATTTCAGGTTGTTTTGGTGTTAAGCTCTGATACCATTTGTTGGTATTTGGCTGGAGAACTCTAAGAAAGAAAAGGAGAAAAAATGCTAAAATTGAATTTTTTTTCATTATACTGTAACTTGAAATATATACACAACAAGGCTTACTGTTTTACCAACTACAACAACCATTCAGACTTTAAATTTTAAAAAACAAGTTGGCAACTTAATACAAGCTTATCTTACGCTGATTACACCTAAACATGTCACAAAATTAACAACTCCAGCACAACTCCAACGGCTTCAATTTCGGCAGAAAAGAAGGAATGCATCTACTGCTTGCTTCAACACCCCTGCACAATAAGCTAATAAAGATGGTAGTTTCCTGCTGAATGTAATCTCAAATGGAGTCATACCAGCGAAGGACTGGAACGAGGTGTTGTAATGGAACTCCGCCCAACTAAGGATTTTGGACCAATGGCTAGGCTACGCATGCACAATAGATCAAAGATATTGCTCGAGACAATGATAAGCCGAACTGAATTTTAGTTCTATCCCTTGCATGGTAAAGAGAGATTTCCAGAATTTACTTACGAAGATGGGGTCCTTATCACTGATAATAGACTGAGGCAGTCCATGTAGTTTGCCCACTGTGTCCTAGAAAACTCGAGCTATTGAAGAAGTTGTGTAATGAGGAAGAAGAGCTGCGAAGTGAGCTCCCTTGGAGAAACGATCCACAATGACAAGGATTGCGATAAAACCACTAAAATTTGGAAGATGGGTCACAAAATCCATAAAGAGGTCCGCCGAAAGCATTGTAGGGGGAACAATTGATTGCAACAGGCCATAAGGTGAGTGATTTGTGGGCTTACATTTCTGAAAAGTTGCACAATTTTGCACATAGTGTTTGTGTTGATGCAGTGATACCTTACTGGAAATGCATCAATATTACAAGTTTTAGTTGGAACCTTTTTGGAACCTGTTGAAGTTAGTTTGCTACAGTTGGTCTAACATGCATGGCTGCATTATTTTGGTGTATTGCAGTTGAATGACTTAAGCGTAATTAAGTTAGTAATATGATGTATTTTGAGTATGAATTATTGGTTGTTAAAATTTAAATTCAAATTTGTATATGTCTGAAGTAGTTGTTTAACAGTGGATAGTTGTTATGCTGCTATATATATTGTCCAGTTTGAATGAAAGAATCAGACTTTTTGCATATAAGTTTTGTTACTCTTTTTCTTACTTTTGCATCTCTGGCCAAGAACCATCAAATGGTATCAGGGCCACCTACGAAAATCTGAAACTTATTGCATCCAACCATCAACCACAACTTAAGAACTCCTTCGATTTTTAGCTAAAATCACTCTGCATCTGCTCATCTCTTTTCTGCATTAGACACGAAAAAAAAAAAAAAACAGAGACATGGCAACTCAATCTGCTTTGATTTCACCACTGGTGTTCAATGGGAAACATTACCACATATGGGCTGTTAAGATGAAGGTCTTCCTCCGAGGTCAGGGGCTGTGGTAGTATGTGGAAGAAAACAGACAACCACTTCCATTAGGATAGAATCCTACCCTAAATTAAATGAGATTGCATGAGGAAGAAACAGCCAAGGCACCGAGAGCTCTCTCTTATATTCATGCAACTGTGACCGATGTTGTGTTCACAAGGATCATGGCATATGAGAATCCAAAGGAAGCACGGGACAAGCTGAGAGAAGAGTACATGGGCAGCACCACAAGAAGGAACATGCATGTGCTTAATCTAAGGATAGAGTTTGAGATGCAAATGATACAAGAATCCGAAAAAGTCAAAGATTATGTTGATAGATTAATGAGTGTTGTCAACAAAATAAGGCTGTTGGGAGTGGAGTTGACAGATAAAAGAGTGGTGGAAAAGGTCTTGGTGAGCTTACCAGAGAGATTTGAGTCCAAAATCTCTTCCCTTGAGGACTCTAAGGACATGACTCAGATTGCTTTGGCTGAGCTTGTTCATGCTTTCCAAGCTCAAGAGCAAAGAAGACTCTTGAGGCAAGAAGATACAAGTGAGGGAGCAATGGTAGCAAATAAAAAAGGCAAGCATGCACAAGGACAAAATAAGAGATATGCTAGGGATAAAAAGGGGAAAGAAAGAAGTAACAATCGGTGGGAGAAACCAGGTGGAGTGAAAGAGTATCCTGCCTACAGTCACTGCAAAAAGAAGGGATATTCGGAGAGGAGGTGCTGGTTTAGACCAGAGATACAATGTAGAGGTTGCAAACAATTTGGGCATATAGAGAAGGTTTGTAAGAACAAGGGAAGCCAGCCAACACAGCAAGCTCAGGTTAGAGAAGACCAACAGTAATGTCAAGAGGCTGAACAGCTCTTTGTGGCCTCTTGTTGCACAACACAAGCCATCAATGAAGCTTGGCTTATTGACAGTGGTTGGTGACCTGTAAAGTTTTATCAACTGGACAGCTCATACATTTCCAGAGTTAAAATTGGAAATAGTGATTTTGTTGTGGTCAAAGGCATAGGAGATGTGGCTATCCAAACTGGATTAGGTACTAAAATTATTTCTCATGTCTTGTATGTGCCTAAGATTAGTAAAAACTTATTAAGTGTTGGGTAAATGTTAGAGAAAGGTTACTCTCTACATTTTTCAAAACCGGGCATGCATCATAGTAGATCCTAATAGAAATGAATTAATGTGTGTAAAAATGTTTGGAAAAAACTTCCCTGCTGAGTGGAAAAATTCCAGCAACTTAGCCTTATCATCTAGGCTAGAAGAGTCTGAAATTTGGCACAAGAGACTTGGCCACTTTCACTACAATGGCCTCAAAGAGTTAAAGAACAAAAATATGGTCCTGGACCTACCTGAGATTGAAGAGAAGAGAAGTCTCTATAGTGCTTGCCAACTTGGTAAGTTAAGTAGGCCACCATTTCCCTCGGATCAGACTTGGAGAGTAACAACAAAACTCCCACTGATCCATACTGATGTTTGTGGCCTATGCAGACTGAATCCATGAGTGGAAGCAAGTATTTTGTGCTCTTTATAGATGACTTCACATGGATGACATGGGTATACTTCTTGAAGCAGAAAAGTGAAGTACCTGTTGTATTCAGGAATTTCAAGTGAGAATTTCAAGTGATTGTATTAGCAGAATTTCAAACTCAAGGTGGAGAATCAAGTTGGAACAATGATTAAATCCATAAGAAGTGATAATGGAACAGAATATACATCAAAGGAATTTTGTTCAATCTGTCAAGAGGCTGGAATTAAGCACTAGTTCACTACACCTTACACTCCACAGTAGAATGGGGTCAGTGAAAGAAGAAATAGAACCATCATGGAGATGGCAAGGTGTATAACGGCAGAGAAGCAGCTTCCTAAAAGGTTTTGGTCTGAGGCTGTCAATACAGGAGTCTATCTCCTGAACAGACTACCGACTAAGGCAGTCAAGGGCCAAACTCCAATTAAGGCCTGGAATAGAATTAAACTAGCAGTGAACTACTTGAAGGTATTTGGGAGTGTATGCTATGTTATGATTCCAGCAGGGAAGAGAACAAACCTTGATGATAAAGCTGAGATTGGTATATTCATAAGATACATCAGCCAATCCAAAGGGTACAGAGTATACATCCCTGAGTCAAAGAAAATTGTGATAACGAGGGATGTAAAAGTGGATGAAAATGTAGTGTGGAATTGGGAGAATAAAAAGATTGATGTTGACTCCAAGCTATAGTAGCCAACTGAGAATTTGATTGAAGAAGTTGACAATGAAGAAGATGAAGAGCCTTCGGTTAGAGGGACTAGAACCTTGGCTAATGTATATGCAAGGTGTAATGTGGTAGTGCTTGAACCAAAAAATTATGCTGAAGCTGTTGAGTCAAAAGCTTGGAGGAGTGCAATCTAGGAGGAGATATCTACGATATAGAAAAATAATACCTGAAGGCTTGTTGACAGACCTGGAAATAGGAAAATAGTCCGAGTAAAATGGATTTATAAGCTGAAGATTAATCCTGATGGTTCAGTCTATAAACACAAGGCAAGACTTGTGGCTAAAGGCTTTGCACAGCAGCAAGGGGTGGACTACTCTGACACATTTGCTCCGGTGGCTAGACATGACACTATCAGGTTACTCCTTGCTATGACAACCCAATTTGGTTGGAAAATTTTCCAACTTGATGTTAAGTCAACATTTCTAAATGGCTGCTTGAGTGAGGAAATCTTTGTAGAGCAACCTGAAAGTTACCTGGTGAAGGGTGAAAAAGACAAGGTGTATTTGCTGAAGAAGGCCTTGTATGGCCTAAAGCAGGCACCTAGAGCCTGGTACAGCCGTATAAACGATCATCTAAGCAACCTAGGATATGTTAGAAGTCCTAATGAGCATACACTATATGTTAAGGAAGCTAAAGGTGAATTGATTGTGATATCTTTGTATGTGGATGATCTATTGATTACAGGAAGCAATGCAGATCAATGAGTTAGTTTAAGAAGTCCATGCAATCTGAATTTGAGATGACAGATTTGGGGGAGATGACATACTTCCTTGGTATGGAGATTGTTCAGTCCAACAATGAAATTTTTGTGTGCCAAGAAAAATATGCAAATGAGGTACTTATAAAGTTTGGCATGGAAAATTCCAAACTTGCAGACACTCCACTAGTTCCTAATTTGAAGTTGAGTAAGAATGATGCTGAACTGAGTGTGGATGAAGGATTGTTCAAAAGTCTGGTTGGATGCTTGCTGTACTTAACAGCCACATGACCAGACCCCATGTTTGTTGCTAGTTATCTCTCCAGGTTTATGAGTTGTCTAAGTGAATTGCATTATAGGGCAGCCAAGAGAGTGTTAAGATATGTGAAAGGGACCTCCAGGCTTGGCATTTGGTACAAAAGGTCTGAAAATCTGGTCTTGTTGGGCTATACTGACAGTGATTGGGGAGGGTCACTTGATGACATGAAAAGCACCTCAAGTTATGTGTTCTACATCAAATCTGGTGCAATTAACTGGCTATCAAAGAAGCAGGATACTGTGGCATAATCCACAGTAGAGGTAGAATATATTTCTACTACGGTAGCTGTGAATCAAGTTGTTTGGCTTAAGAAAGTCTTAGCAGATTTGAAGTAGAATCAAGGAAGTCCAACTCTAATTTTGTGTGACAACCAGTCTGTTGTTGCCATGGCGAAAAATCAAGTTCTTCACATGGCGAAAAATCAAGTTCTTCGCGATAGGACCAAGCACATTAAGATAAAGTTCCATGCTGTAAAGGAAGCTGAATACAATGGAGAAGTTACTTTAATTCACTGCCGAGGTGAGGACCAAACTGCAGACATTATGACCAAAGCATTGCCTAAAGCCAAGTTTGAAGAACTTAGACTCAAACTTGGTGTTTCCAGCAAAGGTATCAAGGAGGAGTGTTGATGCAGTGATACCTTGCTGGAAATGCATCAATATTACAAGTTTCAGTTGGAACCTTTTTGGAGCTTGTTGAAGTTAGTTTGCTACAGTTGGTCTAACATGCATGGCTGCATTATTTTGGTGTATTGCAGTTGATTGGCTTAGGAGTAATTAAGTCAGTAATATGATGTATTTTGAGTATGAATTATTGGTCGTTAAAATTTAAATTCAAATTTGTAATTGTCTGCTGTAGTTGTTGTAACAGTGGATAGTTGTTATGCTGTTGTATATATTGTCCAGTTTGAATGAAAGAATTAGACTTTTTGCATATAAGTTTTGTTACTCTTTTTCTTTCTTTTGCATTCTCCATCCAAGAACCATCAGTTTGATGTCGTTTCGGACGCCTTTCCAAGTAAAATATGCACAAATATGCTGGGTAGTCAGTCCGTCGAATGCCAGCATGACCACCTTGTAAAGAGGAATGGTATTCATGCAAGATCTTAGGAATAAGAGCTGACTTGGCTAGTAAGTAGAGTTTGCCTTGAAATAAAAGCAATTTGCCAATAAGCTTCCACTGCGGCTAGTTGCCAGGATTGTTTTGAAGCTCGTCTATGATTTGCTTAGCATACTGATCCTGGACCAATTCTTCTTCCAACACAACGATATCAGAACTAGTAGGATAAGACAGTGAAAACAATTGTCCAGTTGCGACTGGGGCCTCCAAGTCTTGTGCTTGGGAGAGGGCATTAGAGGCATCGGGCTTGTACACGATAGTGTAGCGGAATCCTAGTAGTTTAGAGAGAAATTGTTGTTGCTTGGGTGTTTGAATCGTTTGTGTCAGCAAGTTGTGTAAGCTCTTGTGATCAGTCTGAATAATAAACAAATATTGATGCCATTTTGCCACGATTGATGTAATGGCAAACATCTCCCGAATGTAAGTTGATTTCCCTTGCATTGTCTTCGACAGTTTACGGCTGTAGAAAGTAATAGGGTGATGATTTTGCATAAGTACTGCACCAATGCCAATGCTGGAGGCATCAGTCTCAAGCACGAAGGGAATAGAAAAATTAAGCAGAGCCAGAATTGGGGTATCAATCATAGCTTCTTTGAGTGCGTGAAGGCAGCCATTGCATGGTCAGTCCAAAGAAAGCCATCCTCTCATAGGAGATCAGTGAGAGGAGCAGCAATTGAGGCGTAGTGTTTGACGGAATGTCAATAATATCCTGTGAGACCTACGATTCCTCTCACTTGACGTTGAGAAATTGGAACCGACCAGTCTTTGACGACGAGAAGTTTTTTTGGATCGGGAGCAACCACCGCGGCAGAGATTAGATGCCCCAAAAAATCCACGTGTATTGACCAAATGAACACTTAGAAATTTTAGCAAAGAGGTTGTGAAGGCGGAGAACATCAAGGATAGCATGTAGGTGCGCTCTTGATGGTCCCTTAAATCCTGACTATAAACCAGAATGTCATAAAAAATAACCACAAATCTACGAAGAAAAGGACGAAATACCTCCTCCATTGTGGCTTAGAACATGGCTGGGGCGTTTGTAAGGCCGAAAGGCATGATGACGAACTCAAACTGCCCATGATGAGTGCAAAACGCTGTTTTCGGAATGTCAAGGATGGTAGCAGCATTGAGAGCATGATAATCCACCAAAAAACGCCATGTACTGTCCTTTTTAACCAATAAGACCAGGGAGTTAAAGGTCAACTGGCTAAGACGAATGATCCCCAAGGAAAGCATTTCTTGAACCATCTTTTCGATCTCATTCTTTTGGAAATGAGGGTACAGATACGACTTCACATTAATTGTCGTAGTACCTTCTGTCTATTGGATACGATGGCTAAAAGACCGCACAGGAGGCAGCTCGGTAGGACTAGTGAAAACATCTGCAAACTCGTCTATAATTGGTTAGAGCACCTCCTCGGTTGGCAATAAAGGTGCTGATTCGACTGCCAATTGAGAAAAAAACATTTTCTGGAGAAACCCATAACCCCATGAAGCAGAAGGAAACACTGTTGGTGGCAATCAATTTATAGAACTAAGAAGGAGAAACCTAACCAGAACAGATGGTGTGAGCACCTTCCAAAAGAACAGGGCGATCGTGCCATTGAAAACTCATCATAAGACCAGCATAATTAGTTATGATGGTTCCTAAGGCAGCAAGCCATTACACATCCAGCAGTACATCTGCCCCTTGCAAATCCAAAACAAATAAATCCAATGATAAGGACCAATTGAAATCACTATAGGATCATAGCAGCCACTGGTTTCCTTAAACCCGCGAAGCATCCTAGAACTTTATCTTTGACCACCTTCTTTTTCTTTAATCACCTCCTGCTGATTCTTGCAGCTTCCACCTTTCACGACAGGTTCAATCCACCTTCTTTCACCCTCAGAAACAAGAACTACACTCTCAGTCACTTCTAATGGTGTTGATTTTGGTATGGAATTGGGTTTCAATTAAACTGTAAAAGGCCATAAGGCAAGATCTAGTATCAGATTTATTTTTAAACATATAAACCCATGTTGTCCGAGAGTGGTCATCAACAATTGTAAGAAAGAAACGTGATCCATCTACTGCAACAATGGAGTTGGGACCCCATATATCACAATGGACAAGATCAAAGTTATTTAAAGCAGAATGTGCAGAAGTTGGGAAAGAGACACGCCGTTGCTTAGCCAAAGGACAAATTGAACATGGTATTTGATTATGAAATGTTTGATTGTGTGTTATAGTGGAACAGTGATCAGTGATATTAGAGGATGAATCATCTTCTTTGCGAGCGTCGGCCATTGATCGGTTGCTCTGATACCATGAAACAAAGGAAAATGAAACAGAGGAAGACAGAATTGTAGAGAGATTTCCTCGTGTCTATTATGAATAATGCCAATGATACAAATATATACAATAACCAAAGAATATTCTAACAAACTTATCCTATACAATGACAGCACTGCCCTTTATGTACAACTCATAAACAGAGTAACAGAATTCAGGTATCCATGCCATCCTTCTCTTTGTTGACGTGGTGCTGTGATGATTCATCCTCTAATACTAACTCCTCCGAGGAGAGATAAATAAAAAATGCATCAATCAAGATAACATAATTTTCCAAATGTGGCTTAAAATCTAGACATTAGTAATATAATATTTTCACAACTCTAATTCCATTTTTAGAATCGGTTTCTGCAACATCACAGACATCAACTCAATCAAAACAAAATACAAACAACTGTTACTTGATCAAAAAATTTAACATCACACAACAAAACAAGATCAGTCGATGAACATCTCAACATCACACAATTAAATATGAAAAGAAACAAAACTACAAGAAGATCACACAAATTTCATAGAAAACAAAGAAAAGAAAATACCTTAATTGACTTACGTTTTGAAAGAAAGATGACCAAAAATAGAAGAGGATAGGAATAGAGAGATGTGGGTTGTGGAGCATTTATAGAAGTAGAGTTAGTTTTGGTAGTGTCACCTGAAAGCATCCTAAGAGTCGGCCACAGCAGACACTTTATGAATTTGGAGAGTTTGGTTGGACGCGCACTCATAGTGATCTGACCGCTTTCTTCTTAGTTGTTAAGGTTTCCATGTGCCCATTGAGTAATAAGCCCAAAGGCATTCACATGAAGCCACATACAATTGGACCCAAATGTCAAATATGAAGATATGGGCTTCAGCCCATAGTTGAAGAGTGGTAATTAGATCATTTACTGAACAGTAATGATAGATCTACAACTTTCTCTTATAACTTTTGACATCGTAGTTCGCAATTGATCAACTTTCAATTGAGTAGGTGAGACCCATAGCAAGCAGACGAGACCCATTTGTGAATTGATCAATTACGAACTCTCACGTTGGGGGTTGTAAGAGAAGATTATAAGATTGAGTTGTAGAGCTAACATTACTCTTACCATAATTTGGTGAAGGCACTAATTGCATGTAGATGGTCGGGTCATGATTTAATCAAACAAAAATGTTACATGTACAAAAGTTATACCAAAATTGTTTTTTCAAGTGATGGTGTAATTCTATGTCTTATTGAGATATGAATGAAGTGATGATTTGGTAAATAATACAACAATGCCGAATAAAATATAATTTCACTAGGGATGTGAATTTCCGAATATACTTTAGAATGTGTAATGTCACTCTTATAGCGTTAATATTGGTATTGATACTATATATTATTAAATATCACAATATATAACATAAATAGTTTAATGAATTAAGTATTAATAGAAGATGAGATTAATAAATTAAACTGATTTTTTATATATAAAATGAAAGAAAAATATTATGTATTAGTTAATATTTATATTTTGATTGATTATTAATATATATAATTGCCCTCACTCACAAAATTGGCGGGGTCTCTCACTAGTCACCGTTAGGGGGATAAATTATACAATTTAATATAATCTGAGGAAAAATTGAGTGGAGTGGAGTTATAACTAATTTAATTTACATAGAGAAAAAGTGAGTGAGATCGAATCAAAACTTTAATCCAAATACCGTCAAATTTGGTGCCACACCCATATGCATATGCGGCTGTTAAAGATGGAATAGAAAAGCATTAGAAAAACAGGTTGAAGATTTGGTTGGCAGAGTGGTTGCATACTCATTTCACTAGCCCTTGGATGTTTCTTGCTTTTATTAGTGCAGTTTTAGCACTTGTCTTGACTGTTATTCAGACTTTAGAATTGTTTAAGCCAAGTAAGAGCTAATGTACACCATTACATTTATCTACAACATAATGTTCGTCTGTATTTGTTTTTCTGAGGCAATGACATATGTATTTTTGCTTACTTGAATAAAATATGAGGTGTGATTTTATTGATATGACTTTATTATTATCAAGTAATCTTTTTGATTTCAGGAATATTTCACTTTTAATTGGGAAACATTATAGGATTTCTAATGCTTGCAATTGTTACTATGTATATAAAGTATATGAGAATCAACCAAAACGGAGAAGTTTCAACGCCAGAGACAAAGACAGAGTGTCAAGAGTGTGGCAAAATGTTTTACTAAAGTGCAACGATAGTAGACATTGATAGACCTATTAAGGGACCAGTGGGGACTCGTGACCCCACTGGTTTTTTAAAATTAATTTGAGGGTATTTGGGTTAAAGTTTATAGATTCGATCTCACTCACTTTTTCTCTATGTAAATTAAATTAGTTATAACTCCATTCTACTCAGTTTTTCATCTAATTATATTAAATTGTATAACTTGCCCACCAACAATAAATCAAAATATAAATATTAACCAACGCATAATATTTTTCTTCATTTTATATATAACAACTCAGTTTAATTTATTAATCTCATCTTATATTAATACTTGATTCAGTAAACTATTTTTGTTGTATACTATGATATTTAATATAGTATATAGTATCAATACCAATATTAGAGTTATTAATTTCTTATATTATGATTTGATTTTTTAAAATATTTCTTTCAATTTTAAAGATATAAATGTATGAAATAAATAAATGAAAAGAAAGATATAAGATTTACTTATATTATTAACTAATCTTTGTAGTAATTTCTACTAACTTCAAGTCATATCCTACAAAAATACTTTAACACTATAATGAGTGAGATGGGGAATGGAGAAAGCCTCCCTGCCCCTAAACCGATGAGAAATTTGTTAGAGTTTGTGAACCCTAGTTAATGTATAGATACCCATTTTTAAAGTGTAGTGAAAGTTTTTACTAAATTGATTAATGATTATCTAGTTAAGCGTGAATCGACATCCATAAATAATAAATGTAAAACATACTAGCATATACATGGTTCGGCTAGAACCACTCTTAACCTACATCCATGGGATCTCATCCAGATCGAAGCAAATACACTAAACAACAAACATTACAAGATATAGTTCAAAGTTGATTTTAGCTACAGTAAAGAGAATTCCCTGTTCTAGCTACACTAAACATCTCCCTCTGAATCTCTAATGTCTTGTTGCTCCAAGGACCTCTTCATGTTAAGAACATGCCCAAAGAACACTTGAGCTCCACCCAAGCTTCACACGCCAAAGCCACGCTCCAGCATCAACAAGAACCAAGTTCCAGCCACCATTCAACAAGTACATGAGATGATGCAAGTTTGGCCCAATAACATAGCATGAACCTTCTAACGGAAAACACTTTCTAAAAATTTCATAGCACAAGCAAATAAACTATCAAAAGGTTTGTCACAAATGCGCAAGATTAAAGATAATATAAAAGAGTTTTCTTGCTCAACAATTTGTGCCAAGTCAGCAAACAAGGGCCGACTCATGTTTGTCCAAATAAGGAAAGGATTCCAACTTTAATTTTAGACCACAGTCAAATCGGAAAAACATGGTTTTTCCTTGGACCACAAAAGGATTGGCAAGAACGTCAATATCCAATATCAATAATCGAAATAACTATAACCCTTTTTTATCTTTGATTCCCTAACTCGTCTGAGAAGAGATAAATAAAAAGTGCATCAATCAAGATAACATAATTTTCCAAATGTGGCTTAAAATCTAGACATTAATAATATTTTCACAAACTCTAATTCCATTTCCGGAATCGGTTTCTGCAACAAAA
Source organism: Pistacia integerrima (assembly GCA_026225825.1). Taxonomy (NCBI): domain Eukaryota; kingdom Viridiplantae; phylum Streptophyta; class Magnoliopsida; order Sapindales; family Anacardiaceae; genus Pistacia; species Pistacia integerrima. Next base: position 5,318,662 of record CM047748.1, read on the forward strand.
CAGACATCAACCCTACGTATTATTTCAAGTGAAGCATAATTCTATGTATTATTGAGATGAGAATGAAGTGATGATTTGGTAAATAATACAACAATGCCAAATAAAATGATAATTTCACTGAAGATGTGAATTTCTAAATATACTGTAAAATGTGTCGTGTCACTCTTATAATGCTAATATTGGCATCTATACTATATATTATTAAATATCATAGTATATAACAAAATTTGTTTAATGAATCAAGTATTAATATAAGATGAGATTAATAAGTTAAACTGATTTGTTATATATAAAATGAAGAAAGATACTATGCATTAATTAATATTTATATTTTGATTTATTATTATTATATATAATTGCCTCCACTCACAAAATTGGCGGGGTCTCTCACTAGTCACTATTAGGGGAATAAGTTATACAATTTAATATAATCAGAGGAAAAATTGAGTGGAGTGGAGTTATAACTAATTTAATTTACATAGAGAAAAAGTGAGTGAGGTCGAATAAAAACCTTTAACCCAAATACCATCAAATTATTGAACTTTTTTTTAGTGGGGGGCTCATTGGTCCCTTAAACAGGTCTATCAATGCCTACTATAGTTGCTCTTTAGCAAAATATTTTGGCGCACTCATGACATTGCCTTTGTCCCTCGCGTTAAAACTTCTCCATTTTGGTTGATTCTTGTATACTTTATAAATAATAATTGCAAGCATTATAAATCCTATAATGTTTCCTAATTAAAAGTGAAACATTCTTGAATTCAAAAAGATTACTTGATATTAATAAATTCATATAAATAAAATCACACCTCACATTTTTTTCAAGTAAGTAAAAATACACATGTAATTGCCTCACAAAAACAGCTACAGACGAATATCGTAGATAAATGTAATGGTGTATTAGGTAATACTTGGCTTCACCGATTCATAAGTCTGAATAACAGTCAAGACAAGTACTAAAACTGCACCAATAAAAGCAAGAAGCGTCCAAGGGCTAGAGAAATGAGTATGCAGCCACTCTGCCAACCAAATCTTTAACCTGTTTTTGTAATGCTTTTCTATTTTATCTTTAACAACCGTATACGCATGCTGGTGTGACACCAAATTATCAGCTATCTCATTAAAAAGATCAGCAACTTGTTGATCACTTCCAAGAAAATTCAGAAGTATACCTTTTTTCCGAAGCTCCATTACGTCTTCAGCATGATCAATCAGTGAATCCATCAAGCATATGTATGAAGAAACTCCAAAATCGTCAGGACCATTGGGGCTGGACTCGTATGCTACCATGTTTAGCAGCATAGACTTTGTTGAATCATCAATGCATACTGGTGGAAGTTCCAGTTTTGCGAGATACCCGGGTTGAAAAGCAACGTCTGTGAATTTGTTAGTCTTGCTAGGCCTGAAATGGATTCCCACCGCCTTGAGCTCCTTCACTGACCGGTATGAACACCAGTCACTACAACCGGGAGGAGGCGGTTTAGTCAAAACGGTTTTGTCGAAGAGATTAGTGCGAATGAGGTCTAGAAGATGAGCAGGTTCACAATCAGATGTTCCTGCTATCACATCTTGTGCACCTTCTCTTCGCCAAAAAGCTAAATTACAAAGAAAAATGTTCACGCTTTTCTTGTTACTTTGACGACGAAGACTACGAATATTTGTAACAAACTTATTTAACATTGTCTTAGTCGTTTCATTTCCGAATTTTGACTTGATGCTCAAATCATTGAGGAGTTGAAAAGGAATTTGATTTTCCAGTAAGAACAAGTCTCGTTGAACGAGAGCTATCATGTTGTTTTTCATCTTTAAAGCCTCTCGTTTTTCTCTTACAATGCAGTTGATGAACTGAAGGAGGAAGCAGGCATCAAGAAACATCATCTGAGAGAACTCCTCGTTGTTGAACTTGGCGACGGAGCTCTGGTCAGTGTAGCATTGTTTTGCAGCTTCCGCCACGCACCTGACCTTCTGATACAACTCTTCCAGCAACTTCAAGTCCCCATCTACATACTGGACCGCCATTGTATGTTTGTACCGCTGCATTAACTCAAGCCTGGTATTTCCAAAGTGGTAAGGACCGATTGAAACCACCATAGGATCATAGCAACCACTGTTATCTTTAACCTCACGAAGCATTGCTGGAACTCTCTCTATCTTCGGCCAGATCACCTTGTGCTGATTCTTGAAGCTTTCGCCATTCACGAAAGATTCAAGCCACATTTTTTCATTCTCAGAAAGAGGACCTGGTGGATTGGCACCATTTGTAAGGATTACAATACTCTCTAATTGATTCTCACCACCACCTGCTAGGCTGCTGCTGCAACCGGCTTCTCTTTCTCCCATTATTATTACTCTCTGTATTTCAAGTATAGTTGGTTATGTTATCAGTTTAGCAAGTCCCGAGCTGCTTATAAATTTGATGAAACAAACCAATCGTAAATAACAGTCTACTTGTGATTTGAATCAAGTATCTCAACTTTTCTCTGTTATCAAGCTTGGAATTGCTGCTGCTACCAGTTTCAAAGAATAAACACTTTAGAAAGTGAGAATAATTATGTACCTTATTATTTATAAGTACGACTTTGTAATGTTTATAATCTTTAGTTAGAAAAAGAGTTTCCTTTAATTTATTCTATTATAAGGTGATGGCCCCCATCACAAGAACAATATGCACTACATCTTCTTATGAACAAATTAATTAAGCAAGTAATCTATAGTTGGTAATATTTTCAGTTGCATTAATATTTAAAACAAAAAGTAGTACAATCATCCAAAAACAAAAGAAAAGGTTGAAAATATGTATTTAAACAAATTTAGCTACAGAGATCTTATCTTCAAATCTAATAAAAAACTTGTAATAGAGAAAACGATGCTGCCTTTAACGTATTGCTAATTGTATGTTACTGTTAACTAAAAGTCTTCACACCCTTGACCTGATGTTTCTTCAATCACAAGCCTCTCACCTTCAACAGGTATACATATATATATATATATATTTCATGGTATAAAATAAATAGGCATTCGAAACGAGTACATGCTCAAGCATCATTATTGACCAACTCCATACCAATTGTGATTCATTTCAGTATGAAATATAATTGAAAGTGATTTGATTGCTTTCTAAAAACTCCATTATGGAACCCTCAAGGATTCTGGCCTCACTGTACCCACACACAGACACTTTACTTGAACATCCTATCTAACTAGGTTCCCTTTTGAGAGGTATGTAACATGTGGGCTGCAGAATCAAGCAGGGGGCATTCCAATGGCAATAGCTACCTCAAGCAAGGCATAAAGCAAAGAACATAGTCATATAAGAACTTCCTTTACTTATTCATAAATGAAAGTAAGGTACATAAATAAATCTTCTACAAGGAAATTTATCATCTCAAAAAACAATAAATAGAAAAGTGAAACATATACCAACGCTATTTCCTCTAACCATTCACTATATATCATCATGGGTGTTTAAAAAGTACAAAATTTCAAACTAATAATAAAGAGATGAAAATCACCATGAATTAGCTATAGGACAGCAGCAACAACAGCAACATTAATTAAAATCGATCCCACGAAGTCCACCCTTCTTCAATTCATGAACATCAGCGATAGTAGTCCCATCAGGTGAAGCAACATCATCTTTAAGAATTAGTCACCACTCATGCTGCTTCCAATACCTGCAAAGAAATACTTTAGTTGGCTGTGCAGAATGATTTTAAAATAAAATTATACTAATTCTGAAGCTTAAGAAAACAGTTACATGAAAGAGGTAAGAAACTGGAAAAAACATAAACCCAGAAATATAAAACTGAAGAGAAACAAATGAAAAACTCACTTCATAAAATTTTACTCATTGTTGTGTAGAGAATTGTAGAGAGAATGTTTCAATGGAAATTTTCCTCAATACTATTGATGTGCTTAGTGTATAATTTATACAGAGTACATGCCATAAATTAAGGAATTACAGCAATCTAAATATAGAGGAATATACATGAGTTTTTGCTAAGATCCTGCTGCACTATCTAATTACATTAATTACGAGCGCGAAATCTTGGAGGTATCGCAATTCTTGATTTGCTATATCTGCATGATTTGCTGTTGAGTGATTTGCCTTGATCTTGGTCTGAATATCTGCATGATTTGCTGTTGATTGATCTGCCTTGATACACCCCCTCAAAATAGGGCTACCGTCAGGAAGACCAATTTTGCTCCTAAGTAGTTCTGTCCGCTGCCTTGAGAGAGGCTTGGTCAATAGGTCTGCAAGCTGGTCTTGAGTATGGACATGTCTGACTTGAAGAGCGCCTCTTTGAACCAGATCTCGAACAAAGTGGAGGTCTATTTGGATATGTTTCATCCTGGAATGTTGAACAGGATTGAAACTAAGATGTGTAGCTCCAAGATTGTCGCACAGCAGTGATGGAGTGGATGTGAGCCTAAAACCAAGTTCTTGAAGAAGAGAATGTATCCAAATAGTTTCAGAGGCTGCATTGGCTAGGGCCCTGTACTCAGCCTCCGTGGACGATCTTGCCACTGCACGTTGTTTTTTTGAGCTCCATGAGATGGGGTTGGAACCTAAGAAGCTGATATAGGCTGAGGTGGAGGTGCGATCATCACAGTTGCCAGCCCAATCGGCATCGGAAAAAGTTGTGAGAGTTGGATGTGTCTTGCGGGTCAGCTGAACACCATGGAAGATAGTGTGCTTCAAGTAGCGCAGTAGCCTTTTCTCTGTCCCAAGGTGAGTGGCGGTAGGCTTGTGCATGAATTGGGACAACTTATTCACAAAGAAATGAGATGTGCAGGTCGAGTGAGGGATAGGTATTGTAAGCTGCCAAGTACTCGTCTGTATTCAGTGCTATCAAAGGAAGCTGTACCATCATTGAGTTTGAGAGGTGTGCTAGTTGAGAGAGGCGTGCAAACATCTTTGGCACCAAGCATGTTTGTATTAGACAATAAGTCACGAATATACTTGTGTTGAGAAAGAAAGATACCATCCGTGGTGGGTAGAACTTCCACTCCTAAAAAATAGTGTAAGGAGCCCATATCTTTCAATGAAAATTTACAGCCAAGTTGTTCAACAATGGAACTCACAAATTTGGAGTCATTTCCAGTAATCACTAAATCATCCACATATACTAGAAAATAACAGATAATGGAATCATGTTTATAAATAAACAATGAGGAATCTGCCTTTGAATTCTCAAAACCAAACTGAAGTAGGGCATTTTTCAGGGCTGAGTACCATGCCCGAGGGGCCTGTTTTAGGCCATAGATGGCCTTGCGAAGTCGACAGACATGATCAGGTTTGGTCAAATCCTTAAAACCGGGCGGTTGCAACATGTAAACTGTTTCACTGAGTTCCCCATGTAAGAATGCATTATTAATGTCCATTTGCCTCAAACTCCAACCATTTAGCACAGCAATGGATAAAACAGTTCTGATCGTGGTTGGCTTAACCACTGGACTGAACGTCTCCTTGTAGTCGATACCCGGACGTTGGTTGTACCCTTTAGCCACAAGACGGGCTTTAAACCTATCCACTGACCCATCAGGTTTCCGCTTCACTCTAAAGACCCATTTGCATCCTATTGGGTTGCAATGAAGTGGAGGAGGTACCAAATCCCATGTTCCATGCCGCATGAGGGCAGTGAGTTCGTGAGACATGGCTTCACGCCAGTGAGGTTCAGAGACGGCTTGACTCACACACGTGGGTTCAATGGTCTCTGATAGGGGATGTTTGGTGACTAAGTGAAGTTGTTTTGGTTTGTAGATTTGGTTCATAGACCGAGTGGTCATGGGGTGGATTCTAGAGGTAAGTGGGTGTTGAGCCTGTTGAGGTTCATAAGGTCGAGGAAAACTATTGCCTAGGTCAGGATGAGGCACGAGAGAAGAGGTTTGATTCGGATTAGGCAACGAATTAGGGTGTGTAGGCGTCGAGTGAGCAGTTTGAGAATGCAAATGCAGGTGAGAAAAATCAGGTGAAGTAGAGACATGAGAATTACCTGGAGTGGCAGTGACCATGGTAGGAGCATCAACTGAAGTCATTGGTGGCGAAGAGAACAACACAGGCGGCACAGCAACTGGAGGAGGATTGGGAACCTGCAAGGAGCTCGAGTTAGGGTTAGATGTTGAAGATGAATGGGGTTCGGTTAGTGGGCTTTGGGTCTCGTCAAATAGAACGTGCCTGGAGATGTAAACACGTCGAGTGTTTGGATCAATACAGCGGTAGGCATTTTGAGTGAGGGAATAGCCCAAGAAGATGCAGGGTGTAGATTTTGGTTCCATTTTGTGTTTGTTGTATGGTCTAGTGAGAGGATAACACAAACAGCCAAATTTTCTTAATTTGAGATAATTCGATTGTTGTCCAAAAAGGGCCTGGTATGGGGATTTATTTTGGAGCAACGGAGTGGGTTGACGATTTATGAGGTATGTGGCCGTTTGAAAAGCATGTGGCCAATATGAGAGAGGTAATTTGGCATCATGAAGCAAAGTGAGCCCGGTTTCCACAAGATGACGATGACGTCTTTCAGAGACGCCATTTTGTTGTGGTGTGTGTGGAGCGGTAGTTAAATGACTTATGCCATGAAGAGAAAGAAAGGATTTTAAACGCACATATTCACCCCCATTGTCCGAGTATAAGGATTTAATTTTGCACTGGAATCGATTTTCAACAAGGGTTTTGAATTGTGGAAAAATCATTTCGACCCCAGATTTTGTTTCCATGGGATAAAACCACATGTACTTAGTGTGATGATCAATAAAAATGAGATAATATCGAGAGCCATCAACACCAACACAATGAGCGGGGCCCCATACATCAGTATAAACTAGTTCAAGAGGTGCCTTACTCGAAAGACTATTAGAGCGAAATGGTTGTTGATGAGCTTTATTAATAGAACATGAAGTACATAAAAGAGAATTTTTATTTGAGGTGACTGGAAGCGAAAAATGACGAACAACATTGTGGACAATTTTTGAGGAGGGATGACCAAGACGTTTGTGCCATCCGTCAAGAGAGGTTCTTTCATGCACATTAGCAACCATTTTGATGGAAGCTGCCACCAATGATTCCGGGAAGATGTACACACCATTTTCACATGCACCTTTTACCAGGGTCACTCCCGATATCTTGTCCTTCACAAGAAAAAAAGAAGGGTGAAATTCAACAAATACATTATTTTGAGATGTAAAGTGATGCACAGAGATAAGATTTTTGCAAAGGTTTGGGACACAAAGTGTATTTTTTAGAGTAAAATTTTTGTTAGGTGATTTTAGAGTGAGAGATCCAATGTGTGAGACAAGCAAACCTGAACCATCACCAAGCACAACTTCATCGGTGCCATCGTATTCAGAATGAATGGATAAATTACTGAGATCTCCAGTGATATTATGAGACGCAGCGGAGTCCATGAGCCATTTATTATCTGTGACTTTAGCAGAAGATGTGTAGCAATGACTGCATGAGAATTCAGGTGAGGGCAGGGACTTGGCCGTGTGACCAATCTGGTCACAAAATTGACATTTTGGCTGATATCGCTTCTGATTGGTATTGGGCCGGCCCGAGTGCTTGTTTTATGGCCGTGAGTCTTTATTTTGGCCTTGATTGCGTGAGAACCCAGAGGGTCTGCCTTGATTCCTGTAGTGGTAGCTTCCAGAATTAGGCTTGTAGTTCGTATAGTTCGTTGACACCACAAGCTGTTGAGTGGCGGTCTCAATTCGTCGGAGATAGCTATCGTGGCCGACCAGAAGATCGTGGAGTTCTTCAAAGGTCAAGGACTTCTCCCTCGCACGGATTGGCGCAGCTATTTCCCTGAAATCAGAACCCAAACCATTAAGGATGTAAAGAGTTAGATCATCGTCAGATATGGGATGATCGATCAAAGCGATCTCATCAGCCAATGCCTTTACAGCATGGAGATACTCCGGAATCGAGCGATTTCCCTTTTTAATCAAGGTAATTTCTTCCTTGAGTTGCATAGCCCTCATTCGAGATCTGCTAGCATACATATGATTCAATTTTTTCCATGCCTCGTGAGATGTTTTTGCGGTAGCTATGAGAGGAGTGATAGTGGGGGAGGTTGAGGCAAGGATGGCACTGAGAATTAACTTATCTTGCCGAACCCAATGGTTTTTTTGTAGGACAGATTTGGGGTTGTCATCAGATGATGGACACACGGAAATTCCAGTAACATAATCCAGCAGGTCGTACCCAATGAGAAGAGCTTCGAATTGGGCACGCCATTGTGGAAAGATGGAGGGGGTTAATTTCTCATTGATTTGGGCAGTGATATTGAGAGCAACAAGTGGTGTTTCGGTTGGAGAGGGAGGTTGGGTGTTTGGATTCTGGGAAGAAGACATTGCGGAAGAACGGATCGGATTCTCGTTTGAGAGGTGGTCTCCTGATACCATGTAGAGAATTGTAGAGAGAATGTTTCAATGGAAATTTTCCTTAATACTATTGATGTGCTTAGTGTATAATTTATACAGAGTACATGCCATAAATTAAGGAATTACAACAATCTAAATATAGAGGAATATACATGAGTTTTTGCTAAGATCCTGCTGCACTATCTAATTACATTAATTACAGAAATCAGTAGCGCAATTCTTGGTCTGAATATCTGCATGATTTGCTATCTGCATGATTTGCTGTTGAGTGATTTGCCTTGATCTTGGTCTGAATACCTGCATGATTTGCTGTTGATTGATCTGCCTTGATATGTTGTGCGGTAAAAATAGTCAGCCCGGGATTAGTTAAGGAGCTCGGGGTACAGCTCTTTCCAGGGTGTACTGATGTGCAAATTAAATACTCGCAAGCGCACGAATCACTAATAGCTAGCGATAAGTATATTTCCAAGGTCGATCTCTCGTGAAATTATAGTGGTCTAAATTCTTAATTTATTTTCTTTAATAACTAAAATAAACAATTAATTAAATCTGAAACACTCTAACCAAAAGATTGATGAGATTAATCTAAAATAAAACTACAAATTAATAAATGTAATCTGTTGAATGTAAACTAAATCAATGAGAGTGATAGTGGGGATTTAGCTAACTTCTCAATTAAGTATTGGAATATTTGGCAAATAAAACAATTAAATCTTAAGTTCAGATTGTTGAATTTTCCACTAAGCCATTGAGAATTCCATTGATCACATTTATTCTCCGTTTATAACTAACTAATTAACTTCTATGATCAAGTTGTTAACTGATTAATCACAATCTGCACAAGGAAATCACAACAGCCATCCAAATCAAAACAATGATCATGTATTCAATTTGAACTCTTGTTTAATAGAGCTTGATTAAATTTTAATTATAAAAAGTAGTTGACCAGTTAACAAATTATAATTAAGATCATGAAGAACAATTAAATAAGAAACAATCTAAAACTTTCATAAAACAAATCACCAAATACCCAACACAATCATGATAGTTAAACTAAACTCCCACAATATATTTAGTTGCTCATAATCAAACTCAAACCAATGAATTCAATGAATGAAAAACTAATCATATTGCAAAATAAGATGTAACTGAAAAGAAATCACCTAGAAATCAAAGTAGATTGATCCACTTCCTTCTCTCTCTTGTTAAAAACTCACAATTTTCTCACACTGAAGACACACTCTCAAAAACGTAAAGACCATAAAAAAATCCACACAAATCTAGTCTCTTGTGTTAAAAGTATGTATTTATGGCCTAGGGTTTTTAAGGGTATGATTGGGAATAAAACAAAATAATAAATCGGGTAAAACTAACAAAAATTCGTGCACTTAAGGGTCCCGGATGCTCACTGCAGCGATCATCAATTGACTTAATGTTTAAATTCCCAAAACATGCTCACTGTGGTGAAAAAAATGGTTGCTGCGGTGATCATCCTCCAATGCACCTGATATCTTTAGAATTTGACAAAATCATCAACATAAGAATTGTAACTCTATGAATCAGCTTTCCAACGCCACAAGAATCATCCAATTCAGAGTTCCACAGCTCAAGGTTCAATCAAAATACTGAAGCATGTTCACAATTTAAGAAAATTCCAGGATTCGAATCTCATCTTCAAAGCACCATAACTTCCTTGTTTCAACTCCGATTCTCAATCCATTTGCACGATTTTTTCCAAATGCATTCCAAAAGCTCATGTACCTTCAAAATGGTAGAAACCACCTCAAAGTAACATATTCTTAAAGTAAAACACACAAATAACAGCTAAAAACATAACAAAAATACTATGACAACTATTGATTTATCATGTACATTGAGCTTGGGGACAGAGACGAACCAAGGAAAGCGTGAATGGTCAATAAGCATATACAAGCTCGACATTTGGCAAGACAGAAGGAGGGATCCGCCATGTGAAAACGTCCCTTCACTTAGCTAAATCACTTTACCACCCAATCGACGACATGTGATCAAGCAAACTCCACATGCCTTTCATGTAGTTGAAACTAAAGGGTAGCCTATAAGGGCACCTACGCCCAAGAGGGACACCATCATTCTCTATGGGGAAGGGGCATGTGACCCCTAACCACTGTGTGACATATGACAACCCCCAATTGTTGCACTTGTCATCATGGCAGTTCCAAGGTTATGTTTAAATAAAGAAGACAACCGAATAAAAAGGGGTTCCAAAAAAATCTTATGTAACTCAATTCACATTGATATTTGAATAAACACACCAGTGGACGTAGGCTCTGTTTATTTTTTAGTCAAACCACTCTAAAAACATTATGTTTTTGCATTGTCATTAGGGAGACCCACCACCATCATAACCATCACCATTCATGGATTAGTCCATCTCTACTGACTCCCTAAAGTCATGCTCACATCCTACTCGATTCCATATATCCTTGGTTAATTGAGTGCCTTTGGTTGATACAGGTTCTAGTCTCGATGTTTTAGTTGATATGGAATTTTGCATCAACATTTTGGAGCTAAAAGGAGGGTCTCTGCCCTTGAATGTTTTGATCCAAGCCCTTTTCAATGTTGATTGCCATCACGCCAACCGGTTCACCTTCTCAGCGACGATGAACAACTCTTGATTGTGATGGCCACCAACCCTATGTTCTGATTTGAATAAGTAGAAGACTCTCTTGATCTACGCATGCACAAGGACGAGCCTCCCAGTAGCTTGATCGAGGAGTTGTGTGAGGTCCCTATTGATGATTGCCCACTAGTGCTCTCAGAATCGAGAGCAATCTCAAAAGATAGACACGTGATCGATTGATTGCCTTCTTGAAAGAAAATCTAGATGTCTTTGCTTAGGAACAGGCATACATGGTTGGAATAGACACTGAACTGATGTATCATAGGCTCAATATCGACCCTAAAGTTTGGCCTATTCACTAAAAAAAGAGAGAGATGGACAAAGAACGGTCCCAAGCACTCAAAAAGGAGGTTGAAAGACTCCTCAAGATAAAAAAATTTTAGGGAAGTCAAATACCCAAAGTGGCTCATGTTAGACCGGTCGTCACGGTCACAAAATTAAACCTAAGTACCGTAGTTAGCGGTAAGCAGGGTCGAATCCACAGAGAGCAAGACTAACGACCTAATGTATATTTGAGTTAACGAAAGAGAAATTGGCAAAATGATTGATTAAAACTAAGGAAATTAATTACTTGCGGGAAATTAAAAGCATTAAATAAATTGCTAACTAAAACACAATATTAAAAGCGTTGTCGCTACGGGTTCGGTTTGACTCAAGACCAACTCTCACCATTCCTCTCCTCGCTCTTCAATTTCCTAATCCTACAAGGCTAGGCAAATCCATAGAAATATCTCTCGGCAATCTAGGCATAATCTATCCTGTCTCCCCGTCGTCTTAGTTACAGATCGATTGGTTAAAGACTATCATTGACTAATCGAAAAATGCTAAACCCTTAAACACCACTAGTTGGTACAACGTTAACAAGTACAACCTATCAACCTGTATCATCCAATCAACTAATTATACAATAAATGTATTCCTAGTAGAAATGATATTAAACGCTACTACAACTTGATTGCAATCAGTATCGAAGCAATTTAAAGTCATAATCAACATTCAATAATCTCAAACCGACATTCAATTATGCGAAAAGTTATATATCAATAAACGTTCTCAATGGACATTATCAATTCAACACGTCGAGCATCAGAATAATATTAAAGTATCGCAAACAAACTGAAACGAAAACAAATATAATCTGAATACAAGAAACTTAACCAAATATCCAACATTCGGGCTCATCCAACTAGTCGAGCTGATGAGGAGATCGGTGGAGTCAATCTCGATCTCGCCTACACCGTAACGGACAACCGGGAGCTTAGCCACTCATGGTGGTGATGACGGAGGCTGAAACAGTGGAAACGGAGCTGATCATGGCGAAGAGGAGGTAACCGACAGTGATATGATGCGAAGAAGGGCCGAAAACGACCAACGGACAGCCCGGAATACGAACAGTCGTGGTTCGCCGGAAAACGTTAATTTTCCGGCGGGTCTCCGTAAAACGGTGGCGAAAATGGGATCCGAAGGTACCGATGGAAAGCTCGGTGATGGGGAGTTCAGATCAGGTCCTGGGGAGGTGAGAAGTCGCCGGAAATGAGCAGGATCTGGCCTGGAAGATGAAGAGGCGCGACGGCAAAATCGCGGATTCCGGCGGTTTTCGCGGCGGCTGAAGCTTGGAAATGCTAGATCCGGCCGTGGGGTAGGGAGATCTACGCTTGGGGAGCTAGAACGTCGTCAAAAAATGGCCAAAACTGGCCAGGAAGACGAAGAGTCGCAGTGGGAAGATGAAGCGTCACGGTGGATGCGTGTTTAGGGCACTGGCGGAGGTCATTGTGGTGGGCGATGGACGGCAGGTAGCGGGGAGATGAATCGTCGCCGGAGAAGACGAAGGGTCGTTGGAGGGAGACGAAGGGTCGTCGAAAAACTGGGTGAACAGCCTCCCCTGTTCACGCGATCTGCACTTTTGTTTTATAGAACATATTGTAAACTTTTAGTTTAGTCCCTGCACAATTGAAAAGTGACAAAATCAGCCCTTTAAAACATGACATTTTACCCCCTAAACAGCATAAATGAGACATAATCACCCTTAATCCATAAACCACAACCCAATATCAACTCATATATTTTCCAAAATCATTCCAAACACGTTAAATTCATAAGAAAAATATTAGGAAGCGATTTTCATGAATAAATTCATAAATTCTTTAATTGTCTCAATATACTTCAATTTAATCACAAATGGGGTATTTTTATCACCAAAATGGAGTCACTTTTATGACTCTAATAGCTCACCAACTTACTCTTTGCTCGTCCTCGAGTAAAGTTAAAGGAACTCTTTCAACATTCTCACAAAACCATACACAACCATATTCATCAACAACCAAGACATTCATCAAGAGGTAAAGTGAAGAATTTGAACATAATAAGTAAATAACACAATCCTAAATAAAGAACTAAAGTTTCTATCAAGATTTGCCTATCTCCATTCAAGTTTCTCAAACACACATTTCATATTCATATCACAATGTTAAAATATCATGCAAAACTCCCCAACTTATGTACACGCAACATAATGCTCATTTTCCACACAAGATTTTGACATATAATTTCTTTTTCATTCATTACTTTTTTTTTTCTTGTCTTAACTTCTTAAGCTTTCTAGAAGGTCCGTGTAACGGGCTTTAGGTCAATGACTCCCTAAACCAAACGGCTATAGGGCACTAAATGTAAAACACTCCTCGGACTTACTCACCCGAACCAACTAGGCTACAAGCCAAGACTTTATTTCTTTTTTTATTTCTTTTTTATTTCTTTTTTTATAAAGCTCATGATCTATGTAATGACTTCTTAAGCTTTCTAGAGGACCCATGTAACGAGCTTTAGGCCAACCGCTCCCAAGCTGGATAGCTTTAGGGAATTAGGTGTAGAACACCCCTCGGGCGTACTCACTCGAGTCAACTAGGCTACAAATCAAAACCAAATCATCAAGCAACATTTAAACACTTTTAACACACGCAAGATAATAAATGAAACTTTGCTCCATGGGCATGTAAAGTATGTGGGAGACTTGCATAAACACTAAAACACATGACATTTACACAAAACGGTGTCTAACCACAATTATGGACAAACCTAGCACAAAACAGAACCAATAGTTCAATGTTTAAAACCATGTTGCACAAAAAATTTTCAAAAACCTCACAAAACCTTTCAACTAGCACTTTAATTGCTTCTAAAATGGTGATTATGCATGAATTCATGAAAAAAATTTTAAAAATAACTCACTTTAGTTCACTTTAACCACTTTTGGACTTACAAGAGTAAGATTCAACATATTTTCAACAAAAAACTACATCATCATGCCACAAAAATATGATGCACAATCCATTCAACACACTATCTCCATAAAAGCATTATCAACAATACTTCACAAAAATATCACAATCTCCACAAAAGCATCATCAACAGCACTTCCCAAAAATATGATCAACAACATACTCCACAAAAATAAAAATCAATCAACACTCCCCAACTTAAAATGTCATTGTCCTCAATGACCCACAACTACAAGCATCCTCCCCAACTTAGCATCAAATGATCTCAAATGGCAATATGATCAATAACATTAAAATTGTCCAACATATTTGAGAAACAAGAAATCTAACAATAACAGCATATAAGGTGGAGAGATACAACCTGAGGAACAATGGTGGGGTTGTCACCAACGGAGTTTGTGGAGCATGTGTAAGCGTAGCCTTGGACTAGTTAATGAGTTTCCAAACATGGCAATTCCTACAAAGACAAAAACAACAAAAACATAAAAGCAATAAAAACAAATTTAAAAAGGTGGGTTGCCTCCCACAAGCGCTAAGTTTAAAGTCTTCAGCCAGACTAAATGCGAACATCAAGTTCAAGGTGGTTGAAACGTTGGCGGTGCCTTACATGACCCTCGCCATTCAGCAACAAGTAGGGTATCACGAGGTCCCAAGAAGGCATATTTGAATTTAACACGCCATTTCCATGTGCACAAGTCTTTTAAGAACTTGGCATAGGCAGGTATAAGCTTAATGGCATCAAGAAGTGGAATACCAATCAGCCATTGTCTAAACAACTCAACCATTTCCTCCATCCTAGTAGTTTTCTTAAAGTTGGATGCATGATTCGACTCTAGGGATTGAGGACAAGGTTCTATCGGTGTGTCAAATGCAGGGGATAGTTCTTCCTCCCCAACTTCCTCGTTTTCATGTCTCGACACACCTAACTCTATGGTTGGTTCTCTTTCACTGTTCTCGGCTTGGTTTCCCTCAAAGCTCTCTTTCTCTCCAAACTCAGCATATAATTCCCTCTCAAGCCTAGCTTGTTCATGACACCCCATCTGGTGAGGTGCACCATTGGGATTATCAACAACTTGACTCGGCAAATGGCATTCCTCTCTCTTATAAACCGCTTCAGCTATTTGACCTATTTGGGTCTCTAGCTTACTAATAGGTTGGGAATGGGAATGTAATATCTGATAATGCTGCTCTAAGTCATTGAACCTAGCATTCATGTCATCTTTTTGTTCTTGCATAGTCTGGAGCATTTGAGCCATCATTGATTCCAGTGGACTGGGCTCGAGAGTGGGCTGTTGGACGGGAGGTGGGATCCTAGGTTGGGCGGTTGGTTGGACCGAATACATGTCCCAATAATTGCCCTGTTGATTGGAAGAACTATATGGCATATTATAAGAGACATTCTGAGATTGTTCCCGCTTCCATGCAAAATTAGGATGGTTATGCCACTCACTATCAAATGTGTTCGAATACGAATAATTCCGTCTCTGGAAACCTTGTGCATCTTGCACTTGCTTCTCAAAAGTGTAGGGAGTTGGTTCCTCAAATGTGTACTCAACAGCTAAAAAGTCTGAAGGCATAGAAAAGACATCCTGACTTGGCCTACCGGGAGGTGGTTGCCTAGAAGCTTGCCCATGTATAGATATGAACGTGTCAAATTGATAGGCTAAAGACTCAAACTTGGAGTCTATATCGTCCAAAGGAGAAAACTCATAAATGCCACCATTCCTAGGCGGTTGCCTTATGATAGGAATCCTAGAAGCTAGATGGTTGTGCATGGGATACAGATTATCATCCATCCTACGTGCTTTCTATTTTCAAATCCAAGGGTACTAGAATTGGTTGATACGACTATCTACCAAGCATTCATCACAAGTGTACCCAAAGTTCCACCAACAACCACGACATCAAAATTAAAATTAAAAGAAAAAGAAAAAGAAAAAGAACTAAAAGCAAATTCAACAACCACACATAAAGAAAAATGAAGCTAAATATGATCCCTAAAAAAAAAAAAAAATACACACAATAAACAAACTAAAACTAACAGTCAAACAAAAAGAAATTATTACTAAATTAAAAACTAAATCCTATGAATAAAAACAAAATATGCAAAACTAAAACAAACATGCAAACTAAATGAAAACAAAACATGCAAACATCACGCAAATGATTAACAAGAACTAAAAAGAACTAAAGCAAAAAAGATTAGAAAATATCACAATCGGGTCACGCTTAAACTTTGATGCACATGACACACTGCAACGTTTCCCCAATTGCGATCTTCCTGCAAAATAAAAACAAACACGAATGAAACTGTCATAGTCCCTAAACCACGATGAAGAAATACTTCATCGAACCCATTTCAGATCATACGTACCATGCAGGTAAAGTCCCTCCATTGAGATATCCTAATCGAGTATGGATTCATGGAACGTCAAAATCCTAAACTCGATCTTCTACCGAATTGTCGATCAATATGTCCGGAACTTGTCATTACAAACTTACTTTTGTATGACTAATAATAGACTCTGGCCAGAGATTCAGTTTTCTGACATTTATCGATGTTCGTCTAGGAACTCGAATCCGGATGGAGTCAGCGGTACTCTCGATCCTATATTTCCGAGTCAATGGATCCCCTCTTGACCATTGTTCGTTTCCGCATATGAACAACGTATGACCAAATAGGCTTTACTGTACGAAACATGATTAGTCTCGTACTTATACACCGTATGAACCATACGCATCCATATCGGATCCGACTACAATGTCTCAAGTCAAAGGACTACATCGTGCACTGATATAACCAAACGATAAATCATTGACTACATGCTTTTCCAAGTGATTTGTCGTTATTCGGTCACGTTCAAAAAACAGTTCACCAACCGTTAATCCATACCAATGCCCTAGTGACATGACTATCATCGTCATCCGTACTTATATCAACTCATGATATCTTTCGGAAGCATCCGGTATGCCTACTGTACAATATAGTTGCCCAAATTTATATTGCTTCCGCAGGGAACCCTTTTCGATAATTCATTTACCTATTAAATGAATCATCTGGACAATTCATATACATACTTTATTTTAAATGCATGACTGAATAAAGGAAGCAATTTACATATATGAATTGAAGAACTCTTTCTTCTATTATTTATGATATATATAGATACAAGACAAAATGCTTTGAAACCGACAACACGAATGGTTTCTAGGGCATACACTAATATACACTAACAAACTCCCACTTGCACTAAAGCCATTTGATGTTGTATCTCATACCCATCTTCTTAAGATGATGGTCCAATTGCTTCAGTGTCATTGCCTTAGTCAGTGGATCAGCTACATTTTCTGCTGAAGGAGTCTTCAGAATCAAAATCTCTCCAGCTCCAATGAATTCTATCAAAATGTGATACTTACGCTGAATGTGTTTGGATTTTTGGTGTGCCCTTGGTTCCTTTGCCTGTGCAATAGCTCTAGTATTGTCACAGAACATGCTTATTCGGGTAAGCCATGTTCGGAACCACACCAAGTTCAATTACGAACTTTCGCATCCAAACAACCTTCTTCACGCTCAAGCAACAATGTATTCAACTTCGTAGTGGAGTTAGTGTGGTTGTTTGTTTGGAACTTTTCCAACTAACAAGACCTCCATTACATATAAAAATGTACCCCGACGTAGACTTTCTATCATCAATATCGATTGAAAATCAGAATCGAGTATCCTTGAATGTTTAACTCGAACATCCATAACTCGAACTAGATCCTTAGTTCTTCTCAAGTACTTAAGGATCGATTTTACAACCGACCAATGTTTCTCCCACAGGGTTTGGTGATATCTGCTCGTAACACTTACGGCATAAGCTATATCAGGTCTTGTACATAGCATTGCGTACATTAAGCTACCTACGGCAGACGCATAAGGCACATTACGCATCCACTGCCGCTCTTCATCGGTCTTTGGACCCATCTCCTTAGAAAGATGAAGACCATGAGTGAAGGGCAAAAGACCTCTCTTAGAGTTCTCCATGCTAAATCTTTTTAGCATTTTCTCTATGTACAATTTTTGGGATAATCCAATTACCCTTTTCGTTCTATCTCTATAGACACGAATGCCAAGGACATATGTCGCTTCTCCTAAGTCTTTCATCGAGAAGGTTTTGGACAACCAAACCTTAACCTCTGTCATCATGCCTATATCATTTCCCATCAAAAGTATGTCATCTACATATAATATGAGAAACGTGATGGCATGATCTTTAACCCATTTGTATACGAGGGGCTCATCCGGATTCTTGACAAAACCAAACGATTTGATTATGTCGTCAAATCGAATGTTCCAGCTTCTTGAAGCTTGCTTCAATCCATAAATGGATCGATGCAATTTGCATACCTTATGTCTTTCAACAGAGGATACAAAACCTATCGGTTGTTCTATATAGATGTTTTCCTCAATAAACCCATTGAGGAAAGCTGTTTTGACATCCATCTGCCAAATTTCATAATCATGGTATACTGCGATGGCTAGCATTATACGGATGGATTTAATCATAGCTACGGGCGAGAAGGTTTCCTCATAATCCAATCCTTGTTTCTGAGTATAACCTTTCGCCACCAGTCGAGCTTTGAAGGTCTCTACCTCCCCATCCTTGCCAACTTTTCTCTTGTAGACCCATTTACAACCTATAGGAACTATTCCCTTAGGTGGATCCACAAGCGACCATACTTGATTGGCATGCATTGATTCTATCTTAGAATCCATCGCTTCCAGCCATTTTCCTGAATCTCTATCTAGTATTGCTTCTTCGTAGCTTCTAGGATCATCACCATGATCATCTACTCCCACTAAGTAAGATTCAAAATCTTGCTCATGTAGGAACCCATATCTCTCTGGAGGTTTCGACATTCTAGAAGACTTTCGTCTTTGGAACCATAGTATCGTGCGAGGTTCGGCCGAGTGGGCGTTCCATCTTCAGCAATCTCGGTTCTTGGCTCTTCGAACTCTTCCTTGAGTTCAATATTTCTTCCAACGTCGCCTTCCTCCAAGAACTCGTTCTCGAGGAAGCGCGCATTTCTACTGATCCAAACTCTTTGATCACTTGGGAAGTAAAAGCAATATCCTAAACTATCTTTAGGATATCCAATGAACCGAACCCTTCTCGGATTTAACATCCACTTATCGATTTGACCAATTTAACATAAGGTGGGCAACCCCAAATCTTCATATAATTCAGACTTGGGACGTTTTCCATACCATATCTCATACGGTGTTTTACGGGAGTTTTAGACGGGACCCTATTAAGGATGTGCAGTGATCGGGAGAGCGTACCCCACGAGACATTGGTAAGTCTGTAAAACTCACCATCGATCGTACCATATCCAATAAGGTACGATTTCTCCTTTCGACACTCCATTAAAGCGGGGTGTATAAGGAGGAGTCAATTGTGAGATGATCCCATTTTCTTTTAAGAACTCTTGAAACTCGTACTCAAGTATTCACCCCCACGATCTGATTGTAGTATTTTAATACTTTTTCCAGTTTGATTTTCTACTTTATTCTTGAATTCTCTGAATTTTTCAAAGGATTCAGATTTGTATTTCATTAAATATAAATACCCATATCGTGACATATCATCTGTAAAGGTAATGAAATATTCAAATCCTCCCCTAGCTAAAGTACTAAATGGTCCACACACATCTGTATGTATGAGTTCTAAAAGTTCTTTAGCTCGCTCTCCTTTACTCTTAAAGGGAGACTTGATCATCTTTCCTTGGAGACATGATTCACAGGTTGGATAGGGTTCAGAACCCAATGAGTTTAGGATCCCACTTTCTCCAAGCTGTATTAATCTTCTCTCTCCTATATGACCCAATCTATGATGCCATAGAATTTTAGGATTTGATTCAGATCGAGTTCTTTTATTAGAAATGGTATTGATTGAAGCATAGTCATTCAATTCTAAGACATACAAACCATTTGTATTCACGCTTTACCAACTAAAACATTTCCAAAATGTATTGAACATTCATTTCCATTAAACAAGACATAATAACCTTTGCCTTACACAAAGCGAAATAGAAATGATGTTTCTTGTGGCCTTTTCAAAGTACAATACTTTAAACAAATTCAAAACATGTCCTGAAGGTAGTCTTAGTGAGCAAGTCCCCAGGCCAGTGGCCTGCTGCTCGTGCCCCATTTGCCATCCTCAAAATGATCTCGCCCTTTGTCACCTCGAACTATTCTCAAGAAGTACTCCGCAAAGACATACAAACATGAGATGTTCTCTTGAATCTAATATCCAGGGAATGACTATCTGAATTAACACTTAATTCATATTCAATCATAAGACATTGGTTCGTACCTGCTTTTCCTTTGCCTTTCTTCAGACTGTTCAGGTATTGAGGACAGTTTCTCTTCCAATGTCCATCTTTTCCATAGTGGAAACATTTTCCTTTTGCATCGACCTTCTCTGCCTTTGCCGCTGGCTTCTTGAAGCTCTTATTCTTGGGTCCAACTTTTGGACCTCTCTTTGGTAGCACTTTGGGCTTTTTATTGGCCCCTGCTAGTGGAGGCGGCAAAGACATCCTCATGTCCCTTCCCTTTCACATTACATGCTGTGAAATTCTTTAAGCTCATTTAGTAGTTCAGAGAGGTTTCTCTCAATCCTATTGAGATTGGAGTTAGTTATAAACGGTTTATAACTTGGAGGAAGGGATTGTAGAATCAAATTCACTTTGAGGCGGTCTGGCATGACCACCCCATATCCATCCAGTCGATCTAATCCATTGATCATTTTAAGAGTATGATCAGCTGGAGGTTCCCCTTCCCTCAACTTCATGCTAAAGAGGGATGCACACAATTCATACTCAACCACTCTTGGATTTTCGCTATACAACTCTTGTAGAGCTATGAGGATATCATAAGCATTTGAAACCTCTTCATGCTTAGTTTGAAGTTCTCTATTCATGGAGGCTAACATGTAATTTTTAGCCCTCCTACTATCCTCTCTCCACTTTTCAAGAGCATCAAGCTCAGCTTGTGGAGCATCCAGTCCAATATCAAGTGGAAGAGGTGCTTCCAGGACATAAGCAATTCTTTCAAAATCTAGAACAATTCTAAGATTTCTTAGCCAATCTTTTAGGTTGGGTCCGGTTAACATGTTATTGTCCATTATCCTTAGGAGAACATTGTTGGCCATTTTTTTCGATTATTTATCACAAAGATGAAACTGCAAAGAAAAGTAATTTTATTAGTGTCTTGTAATCTTTTAAACCTTTTAATGCATAATCAAATTAGCTCCCACTATTTTATTCGAGTCCTATACTCCCTTAAATAGGATCTAGAAATTTTCGTTGGATTAAATTTCTTAGTGGGGAATCAATTTCTTATCAAATTCAATTAACCTCACATAATAGAATTCTTGGTTAATTAAGTCTAATAAGTAGGAAACTCTTTTCCTTTTATATCACTATATAAGGTTTGATTCATATTCCCTATCCTAGCTTCGGATACCTCACATAATAGAATTCTTGGTACCCTAGGCTAGTTAAATCCGAACCATTATGCTTTCTTAGGATGGCATTTTCATCATGTCCTCACATAATAGAATTCTTGGTCAAGGTGAAAATATCCATCCAAGAACAAGATCAACTTAATTCTATGATATAAAGATTATATCCCTCACATAATAGAAATCTTGGGATATTAAAATTTATATCAAAGAATTTAGTTATCCCACAATGGGAGACTTGGATTTAATAATTTTAAATTGGGGAGATTTATGTTTAACTTTTAGTTAATTTATTTTAGCATGCCATGTTTAATCAACAATTCATACATATCACATATATGCATAAATTAAAGCATGTGGGTTGATCATGGGGCTTTTCGAAAATACATCCTAAAGGCAAACTATTTACCCTAATACTATATCTTCGATTGGATCGTCATTCGGATGCTCTTCGGTTCCCGTCTAGCCGATTCAATTACAAATTGGATCTTAGGCACGCAGGCCCGATTAAAATAAATAAATAAAATTTAATTATTACAAGCCATTTAATAAAAGAATATTACAAACACTTTTGAATATTTTGAAAACCAAATGGCGCCCATGATCAACCCTCTAATTTAATATTCATTCATCACATAAATAAATATTAAACATTCATACCAAATATAATAAACAATTATTTAAAGGCATGAATATAAACAATTATTTAAAGTATATATAAATATATAAATATATCTCATATATTAATAGATATTATATATATATTCATGTGGTAATTTAATTATAACTTTGGGCCATGCAACAATTACACATTTCATAGGAATTATTACACAAACACTTTTGTCATATTCCACCCAAAGATATATATTATTTAACTATTATCATCATTTCAATACTTTTCACAAAAGTCATGCATGGCATAGATAAATGGGATATATTACTCCAAGAGTAATCATTCTATGACACAAATTACTTTTAACTAAAGTAATACTTTTTATGACACATTTATCTTCTCAAAGACAATCATGTCATCTTGCATCATCAATTTTTAAACCATTCAAACAACCAAATTATTACATTTCAAAAATATAATAATTTATGCCATGCAATGATGCAATATAAGATAATTTAATCAAATTAAACATCCTACATTAAAATTACCACCATCATACATACATAATATCACAATTCATCATATGAATTAATAATCCATAACTTTATGCTAACAACAAATTCCACCACTAAACACTTGCAACATTTGCATACACTTCATGCAAAAATATACTTTAATCAAATTAAAGATAACACATTTAGCATGTCAAAGCATAAACCATTTAATCAAAGTAATGGAAATGAACATGCATGAACATTTTTCTAAATGAATCATCATGCAACATTTCCTAAAACATCATTCATCAATACATGAATGAAATGACATTTTATGGCAAAACTAGTCATGGCGAAAATGACATATATGCATGCATGTAGTTTTCAACACATTTCATGCAATAATCATCATCCAAACATGCTTTAAATCATATTCTAACATACCCAAACATATTAGAGCAAGAAGAAAAACATGTTTTCCAAAGATCAAGATATGGCCGAGACATACACATGCATCAAACATGCTTATTACATCAAACAACTCATCCAATACTAAGGCATGCTCATTATAACCATTATCATCATTCAAACATATAAGAATGAGAAGAAGAATGAACATATACCTCTGATCTATGTATGGCCGAGACATGCATGTAAAGATCTACTATGAAAAAAACATTTTTGAACCATATCACTAACATGCAAACTCAACCAAGTTTGATGAACATATGAACACATGGAAAATGCCATTTTAGCTTATAAATTCGACATGCAAGGAGCTTTTAGCTCTGATACCATTTGAAAGACCATCATGCATGCATGAAGAGTGGTGGAAATGGAGAAGAAAGCATAAAAAAAATTGGATTCAAAAAACCGGTTTTCAAACAAAGCTTGGAAAAGAGATTATACCTACTCCTTTGCTTTGGATTGATGAAGATCAGCCTCAAAGTAATGAGACCTCCACACTTTAACACCACCTTGAGAGGTTTAGAGAGTGGTCGTGGCTTTTAGAGAGAGTTTTGGTTTTGCTTTGAGTGAACAATGTGTGTTATGAACAAAAATGCAACCTTTTGCATTTATATATATTTGGGCAATTTTGTAATTATTTATTTTTCACTTCCAAGCCCAATAAAATCTTATTTTATAAAGGGACCCCACGAATTTAATATGCTACCCTTTGAATAATCAATATTATTCAAGGGCCCATGTAAACTAAACTAGTTTACATTAACAACCCAAAATTTACCCCTTTTTACCCTTTAACTATTAAAAGGTTATTTTTGTTCATCTCATTAATCTTAACACTTTAAGATATAATAATTAAATATAATTAATTATTGCTTGACCATTTTAACCCTTAAAATGTCACAAATGATTTCTATGTAACTATTACTATAGAAATCCCGTTATTACCCTCGGAAGGTGCTAGCCCTCTTCGGATAATCATTTCTCTCTCTCATCCTTCTCTAACTTCCCAAGGCTATTGGTGTGACCATGTAGGTCCACCGTGGATTAGCCGTGAGCCGGTTCTGGATGAATCCGGAAACCTGTCCGGAGGCCCAACGACTATGGTAAACATCTAGCAATGTGCCATAGTCCCTAAACCACGATGAAGAAATACTTCATCGAACCCATTTCAGATCATACGTACCATGCAGGTAAAGTCCCTCCATTGAGATATCCTAATCGAGTATGGATTCATGGAACGTCAAAATTCTAAACTCGATCTTCTACCGAATTGTCGATCAATATGTCCGGAACTTGTCATCACAAACTTACTTTTGTATGACTAATAATAGACTCGGCGAGATTCAGTTTTCGACATTTATCGATGTTCGTCTAGGAACTCGAATCCGGATGGAGTCAGCGGTACTCCCGATCCTATATTTCCGAGTCAATGGATCCCCTCTTGACCATTGTTCGTTTTCGCATATGAACAACGCATGACCAAATAGGCTTTATTGTACGAAACATGATTAGTCTCGTACTTATACACCGTATGAACCATACGCATCCATATCGGATCCGACTACAATGTCTAAGGTCAAAGTACTACATCGTGCACTGATATAACCAAACGATAAATCATTGACTACATGCTTTTCCAAGTGATTTGTCGTTATTCGGTCACGTTCAAAAAACAGTTCACCAACTGTTAATCCATACCAATGCCCTAGTGACATGACTATCATCGTCATCCGTACTTATATCAACTCATGATATCTTTCGGAAGCATCCGGTATGCCTCTTGTACAATATAGTTGCCCAAATTTATATTGCTTCCACGAGGAACCCTTTTCGATAATTCATTTACCTATTAAATGAATCATCTGGACAATTCATATACATACTTTATTTTAAATGCATGACTGAATAAAGGAAGCAATTTACATATATGAATTGAAGAACTCTTTCTTCTATTATTTATGATATATATAGATACAAGACAAAATGCTTTGAAACTGACAACACGAATGGTTTCTAGGGCATACACTAATATACACTAACAAAGACCAACTCTCACAATTCCTCTCCTCGCTCTTCAATTTCCTAATCCTATAAGGCTAGGCAAATCCATAGAAATATCTCCCGGCAATCTAGGCATAATCTATCCTGTCTCCCCGTCGTCTTAGTTACAGATCGATTGGTTAAAGACTATCATTGACTAACCGAAAAATGCTAAACCCTTAAACACCACTAGTTGGTACAACGTTAACAAGTACAACGTTAACAAGTACAACCTATCAACCTGTATCATCCAATCAACTAATTACACAATAAATGTATTCCTAGTAGAAATGATATTAAACGCTACTACAACTTGATTGCAATCGCATCAAGCAATTTAAAGTCATAATCAACATTCAATAATCTCAAACCGACATTCAATTATGCGAAAAGTTATATATCAATAAACGTTCTCAATGGACATTATCAATTCAACACGTTGAGCATCAGAATAATATTAAAGTATCGCAGACAAACTGAAACGAAAACAAATATAATCGAATACAAGAAACTTAACCAAATATCCAACATTCGGGCTCATCCAACTAGTCGAGCGATGAGGAGATCAGTGGAGTCAATCTCGATCTCGCCTACACCGTAACGGACAACCAAGAGAGCTGATGAGGAGATCAGTGGAGTCAATCTCGATCTCGCCTACACCGTAACGGACAACCAAGAGCTTAGCCGCTCATGGTGGTGATGACGGAGGTGAAAGCAAAGTGGAAACGGAGCTGATCATGGCGAAGAGGAGGTAACCGACGGCGATATGATGCGTTAAGGGCCGAAAACGACCAACGGACAGGGCTGAATACGAACCAGCCACGGCTTCACCGGAAACGGCAATTTTTCCACTCGGTCTCCTAAACGGTGACGAAAATGGGATCGAGGTCACGAATGATAATGACGCGGCAGCGGCGAACCACGGAACAGCCGAATACGAACAGCCACGGTTCACCGGAAACGTTAATTTTCCGGACGGCTCCGGAAAACGGTGGACGAAAATGGGATCCAAGGTACCGATGGAAAGCTCGGTGATGGGGAGTTCAGATCAGGTCCTGGGGAGGTGAGAAGTCACCGGAAATGAGCAGGATCTGGCCTAGAAGATGAAGAGGCGCGGCAGCAAAATCGCGGATTCTGGCGGTTTTCGCGGCGGCTGAAGCTTGGAAATGCTAGATCCGGCCGTGGGGAAGGGAGATCTATGCTTGGGGAGCTGGCGTCGTCGGAAAACGGCCAAAACTGGCCGGGAAGACGAAGAGTCGCGGTGGGAAGATGAAGCGTCACGGTGGATGCGTGTTTCACGGTGTCGGCTTGCGGTGGCTGATGATGGAACGGTGCAAGGGGAGATGAATCGTCGCCGGAGAAGACGAAGGGTCGCCGGAGGGAGACGAAGGGTCGCCAAAAAACTGGCTGAACAGCCTCCCCTGTTCACGCGATCTGCACTTTTGTTTTATAGAACATATTGTAAAATTTTTGTTTAGTCCCTGCACAATTGAAAAGTGACAAAATCAGCCCTTTAAAACATGACATTTTACCCCCTAAACAGCAGAAATGAGACATAATCACCCTTAATCCATAAACCACAACCCAATATCAACTCATATATTTTCCAAAATCATTCCAAACACGTTAAATTCATAAGAAAAATATTAGGAAGCGATTTTCGTGAATAAATTCATAAATTCTTTAATTGTCTCAATATACTTCAATTTAATCACAAATGGGGTATTTTTATCACCAAAATGGAGTCACTTTTATGACTCTAACAGCTCACCAACCCTATGCTTGTCAATAAATTGAACGGTAAGTGGAGGACATGCATTGACTTTATAGTCTTCAATAAGGCATGCCCCAAGGACAACTTCCCCTTTCCTTGAACCGATCAACTGGTAGACGCAGTGGTAGGAAACACCTTGCTCAACTTCATGGATGCCTACTCGTTATACAATCAAATCTTGATATATGAATCCAACAAGCACACCTCATTCATCATAGATCGAAGCCTTTATTGCTACAAGGTCATGCCATTTGGCCTAAAGAATGCAGGCGCAACCTATCAACAGCTAGTAAACAAGATGTTCATTGACCTCATTGGAAAGATGATAGATAGAGGTGTATATTGACAACATATTGGTAAAATCAAAGAAGACTGAAGATCACGTTGGGCATCTTAGGAAAATGTTATGTATCCTAAGGGAATATCAAATGAAGCTCAACCCCTTGAAATGCGCCTTTAGGGTGGGCTCGAGAAAATTCCTACGCTTTATGGTGAACTAGTACGGGATCAAAGCAAACCTCGAAAAGATCCAAACACTATCAAATATGAAAAGCCCGGTGAAACCAAAGCAAATTCAAAGCTTAACAGGGCGAGTCGCAACCCTTAGCAGGTTCGCCTCCTGAGCCACAGATAGGTGTCTACCTTTTTTCAAAGTGCTCAAAGGCAGCAAGAAGTTTGAATGAATAATGGAGTGCGAGCGCACTTTCCAAGAGCTAAAAGATCTCATCAGACGACCCCCACTGCTATCTAAGCCAATCCCAAGTGAGCCGCTCTTACTGTATCTATATGTTTCAATACATGCAATTGAAAGATGAAATGCATGGAGAATGATGCATGTGATACTATAACATGTATATTCATATTTTGCAAAAATTTTCAATCAAATTGAAAACAAGTAAGGTATAACTTGTTACCTTAAGTCCTTAGCAACTTGGAGACTTTTAATAGCTAGGATTTGTAGTATTAGGAAAACTAATATTAGAAAAACTAGGTAATTTAGTATTAAAAATTCCATGAGTTGGCATAACCCTGGTAGCTATTAAGGCTTATGCTAAGTCAGATGCTTGAGTAGGAAAAAAGGCTTGTGGAGCCATCAAATGAGGTGATCTAGGTGTAGAGAATCCCTGGAATCCATAGTCAAACCTATGATAGCATCCAAGGGCTGAATGTCATCCTTTCCCACATACTTGACACACAAGTCTAGGCCGAAAGACACCTCTGCCCTTTCCTCTGCTTCTCATCATCTGACGATTATACAAGAACATACTAGAGGGCATAAACTGACCAAGAGAGTCCACTGTGGTAGATGGTTGATACTGAGCTTGGAATTGTGAGTTGAAATCTAATTTAGGATTCACTTTAGTCAAGTTATTTCCAACAAATGAAGGAACATTGAAGTTTTGTTGAGGCATACATGATACATTTGGTGGATTTAAGGATTCAGTGTGAGAACCAGGTAGTTGTTCTAGTGTGTTACAAATCTGGTTCAATGTAACGCCCACATTAAGGTACATACTTTTATTTATGCCCTAATACCCTTAGTTGAATTTTGTTAAAGTTATCTTGAACAAGTGTGAAGAAAATTCTCTAAAATTTCATTGGGGGTAAAATGGTCTTTTCACTCATAATTAGTTGAAAAAGTGAAGAGTTAAAGAGATAGAATTTCATGGAGAATGCAATGAAATGAGGGCATTATGGTAATTGACTAAGGTACATAGATGGAATTTCATAGAAAGTGCAAGTGTAAAATGGGAAACTATAAGTAATACTTTGTTATATTAAGAATTCAAGAATGAAACCTTAGCCATTCTTCCCCTTCCATTCATGCCACTTTCCACCCAAGTTCTCTCAAATTTCTTCAATCATTTTTCAAGGAAATCCATAGATCTTGGTTCATTTTTAGTGGAATTTCAATCCCAAGCATCCTTAGGTAAGATCCTTGCACTAAGATGTGAGATTTAATTTTTTAAGTGTTGAATTCTTATGATTTGTGTTCATAGGATTTAAGAGAAAGAGGGTTGTATCAAGGAAGACTATTAAAGTGTTGGATTGCTCACATCTAAGGTAAGTAAATCCAACCCTAGTCATGATTGGAGCAATATTGTGTAGAGAACTTCTTTTATGCATGTATGTGTTTATATATGAAGAAATGTTGATGGAATGGATGTTGAATGATGGTTAGAATTTATCCATGAGAAGTAGTGTTTGTGTACTTGATGTTTGATGAGAGTTTGGATGAGTTATGGAAGAACTGAAGTAGAATTTATGAAGTGTAAATCCTGGCCAGGTTTGACGTTAATCTTAGTGAGTTTTGTTCCAAATTTTGGTGGCTTAGAAGAGATGTAGAAGTGTAGCCAATTTAGAGTTTGTGTGTGCATATAAATTGTTTGATGAAATGTCAAAGAGAAATGCATGCATGATTATGATTACTTGATACCTTGAGATGAGTTTGTAGATGGTAGAGAATGACATGTTAACATTCCATATTGCATTATTGCATCCAAACATGTGAATTTAGAAAGAATAATAAGCATGAGCCCATCTACATGCATATGTGCTCATAAGAGCATTAAAGAACATTAAAGAACAAAGAGAAAGGAAAGAGAAATATTAAAGAAAAATTCAAATTTGAAATTTTATTTAAAGAAGTGTAAAAAGATAAGAGAAGAGAAGGTTGTTGCGATGGGGAACTCGTGAGTGACCTAGCCTCGCATGCACGCCACCTTTAGTGAGCGGCCTCAGAATCAAAAAGAAGAATTGTACAGTTCGTTAGAAGTGCATGTGGATGAGGACTGTACCCAAAATTAGAGAATATACTCACACGGCCAGGGTTCCGAATCCATGCGTCAACCAAGTCTGATTGGCAAGAAAGAAAAGAATAGAAAGAAAAGAAAGAATAGAAAAGAAAAGAAAGAAAGAATTGAAAAGAAAGAAAAGAAAAGAAAGAAAGAATAGAAAAGAAAGAAAGGAATAGAAAGAAAGGAAGCATAGAAAGAAATACAGAGAAAAGAAAATGCACATCCTATGCATTTAAGCATTTGCATCATACCTATGCATGATACCTTGCCTACTATCATGAGTAGTGAGAAATTAGAAATTGAGAAAGAATAGAGAAAGAACAGAGAAGAGTAGAGAAGTGTGATGTAAGCAAAGAAATTCAAAATATGAGCAACGAAGATAGAAGAGTAGCATAGCTTTTTTACTTACTGAGCAATTAGTGTTCACCCTGTTGTTTCCAATGTTTTTCCAGGTTAAGAAGCGGAAGGGTTTGGCAACACTATCAAGTGATGTTTTGTGACTTTATTACATTATGTAAAGATTTGTTTATAAAGAAAAATTAGTTATGGGCCCATTATTTTATACTCATCTACATGTGTAGTTTCTTATATATATATATAGTGAGTTTTATTGTTATTTTACGAGTATACTAGCTAGAGAGAGAAAGTATTACGTTGGACACATTAAAGGATTAATTGGAAGGATTAAAAGGCTGATCAGAAGGAGTAAACATTGTGGAGTTGATGTTTTTGACATATTGTCCTGTAAAGGTTGAATTTGGCATGTTCAAGACTTTATTCTAAGATGTTGTGACAGGTTCATTTAAAATTTGTTTAGAGGCCACCAAAGTTGAGGCTAGTTGTTCATGAAAATTAGCAAAGGAATTATTCTACCTCTCAAGCCTTTATCTCATGTTTGTGGAATAGAAATTGTGCTTCCTACAGTGTGATTTGACTACTGCTTGATGTAAGATTAGCAATTACTGCATCATATTCGAGTCTCAATCGATCCAAGATATATAACAACAATTCCTCATCACTTATATTAGCACCACTAGCAACTAGTTCATCACCTATTTCTTTCATTTTTAGCACATATTCACTAATACTATAGACATCCTTCTTAGTACATTGCAACATATTTGTCAAATGTAGAGTTCTAACTTTCAAAACTGATTAGAAATGTAATTATAAAAGATTCCATATCTCATAAGCAGTGTTGCATTTTACAACATGATGAAACATAGATTCAAAGATAGTGAAAAAGAGCCAACTAACCAAAAATTGATCCATTTTCTTCCAAGAGAAATAACTCGGGTTTGGCTTCTTCCTTGTTTTTCCTGATTCATCATTTTTCTCAAACATAAACATTGACAGAAACATTTTCTCTTCGGTGAGAAATCCATTGAGTCCATGCAAAATTAGAGCTGACAAGATTTGAGAACGCCGAAACATGTAATTTCTCTCTAATGGTTTCACAGATATAAACAGTAGAGTGGGTGGAATGTTTGAAGATGCTACATTTGTAAAAGTTATGTCCATACTTCCAAGTTTACAGATGAATTTGTACGAATTGAAGGAGGAATCTACAAATTGAATGAGGAACCTACATCAAACATTGGTCTAGGGCTTTGATACCATGAAGATTCTTGAATATCAATGAAGAATGAAAAGAAAAATCAAGAAAAAGAGCAGACAAAGTATTCTGGAAATTTCTAATGTATTTCTTTGTTGAATATTTTTGTCAAACTTATGTTGTATGTGTGACAGCTGTTGTGTGTGTGCACATTGAAGTCAGACATATGCATGTTGCATTTCATCTTGCATTTCACTTCGTGTGCGCGCACACTTTTCTTCTGTGCTAACATTGCATATCTGACTCACTTTGTACAACTTGCATTTTTTTACTTAACAACTAAAATATTTTCTTTGTAGCTGTCATTTAGACCACTTACAAGTGTCCCAATATCCTTTAGTGGTCCAAGGAAAATCAGACTTTTTCCCTTTTTGATTGTGGTCCCAAAAGTTTGGTTGTGATCCTCGAAGATAGAATGAATCTTTTCCATTTTTAGACCAATATATGTCATCCCTTGTTTGCTAATTTGGCAAGAATTGGGGAGCATGAAATTGGCCTTTATCATTCTTGCTCTTTTGTAAAGCCAACCTTTGATATTGTATTTGTTTTTACTCTGATTCTTTTTGCACATGTGGCATATTTCTTATATTATTTTGCATCTCAAGTTTTATCTCTTTCATGGTTTTTGTGTGAGTTTTCTCTTTGTAGGTATTCGCCTCTCCTCTTGTGCTCCTGTAAAGTTGGTGAGCTTTTGTTTGTGATCCCAATAAAAGATGAAAGAGATTGTCCACCACTTGTCTTAAAGAGATTGGTCAAACAAGGATTATTTAAACCCATCTTCTTCTTCCTTGCATCTTTGAACCTGGTTTTTTCATTGTTTAGTTCTCTGAAATTTTAGAGAGCATTTCAGTCAGGTTCCCTTATTTGTTTATGGATTTTTGTCCATTCTTTGATGATCATATCTTAGCTTGTTGATGAGTATTTATTTGGAACATAGTTCCTTTATTGTGAGCTAAAAGGAAGTTCATCTTCTTCCTTGTTTGTTTTCTTTTTGAACCTGGATATTATTTTGTTTGTGCTCTGAAATTTTCAGAGAGTTTATTCCTTGATAGGATCCATGTATGCTTTAATGATTAAATCATTTTGTTCATCTTTGTTTATTGTTTGTTGCTGCTGGAACTTGGTTCCTACACTAAGAGCTTGAAAGGAGTTCAAGTCGTGGAAGCTGGAGGTGTTCTTCGGTGAGTGAAGTTTGGGTGGAGCTCAAGCGTTGTCTGAGAGTGTTCTTGATGTGGAGTGATCCTAGAAATGACAAAGCATTAGAGATTCAGAGGGTGGTGTTTAGTGTAATGTAGAACAGGGAGTTCTCTTTGTTGTAGCTAAAATCAACCCTGAGTGATATCTTATAAGGTTTGTTGTTATAGTGGATTAGCTTTGATCTGGATGAGATCCCATGGATGTAGGCTAAAAGTGGTTTTAGCCTAATCATGTATATGGCTGTGTTCTTTACTTTCTGCACTTGTGTTTGATGTGGCTAAAACCTAGAAATGTCTTAATCTACTTGGTAAATATTCCACTGCACTTTAAAATGGGTAATCCAAAACCAATGTGGTTTAACCAATCCCTAACATTCTTTTTAACTGAATGAACAGTAAACAAGACAACAGCTATTATATACTTAGTTATTGGCTGATTGATACAAAACACAATGTATCATTTGTTTACATAAAGTACAACCCAAACTAACAAACTAAACTAATCGACAACTTAAACTAAAATTAATTGACAACTAGCCATTTACTTAACATCTTCCCTTAAAAAGACACTCTTCTATTCAACTAAGTTCTCAACCTCTTCCTTTGAGCAAAACACTCCTCTACTTCAAGGTTTTCGACATCTTCCCTTCAGCAAAACACTCTTCTAATCAAAGTTCTCAGCTTCACATCTTCGCTTTAGCAAAACACTCTTCTACTTCAAGGTTCTCAAAAATAACATACCCACTAATTTATTCCAACTAACCAAACACATTTTTCTAAAGATTCTCAATATTCTTTAAGGTAATATAACTTTCTAGTAATCTAATATTCTCGGTAATCCAACATTCCCTGAACCAAAAGCACCTTTAGGGAATTACCATTGAATCACTCTCATTTTCAACCTAGGGTCTGATACAACAACCATAGCCATCAACATATTGCATACCCCCAAAATATTTATCAAACTTCTCTTTCATTTTCCTAATGATGACCCTAATAAAATCATCTTCATCTTCACTCTTTTTATCCAACATGATTTTGATTATACAAACTTGCTTTAGATACAAATTAGCTGTTGGATAATCACTCCATGAAATGAGAATGAGATTGGTCACACCACTAAAAACTTTTAAAATATCACATACTTTCTCTACTTTCTCCCAATCATCCTCTTGGGGACAATAATGATAATTTAAATCCTTTTCCTTCAATCTTGGAAAAACATGTCTGAACTTAATTGTCATTGCCAATATTTCATATGTTGAATTGCACCGTGTTTTATAATGAAGAATAAGCTTTCAAAACGGCAATCGCAGCCATTGAACAATCTCTGAAAAAACCTTAAGCCTACTCTCTAAGGCACTGATATATGACACACTATAATGGATGTCATCAACAATATGTCTAATTTGATAAAAGCCATCTTGAACAACCAAGTTCAAGATGTGTGCACAACATCTTACATCAAACAACTTGCTCCCACAAATGAGCTTTCCATTAACTTGGAAATTCTCCTTAAGGACTTTAGATGCAACATCATTGCTTGTAGCATTGTCCATGAGATCGTGCAGACCTTATTTTCAATTTCCCAATCCATCAAGCACTTGTAAATGGCATCAAAAATGGCAACACCACTACGGGGAGGAGGAAAATGAACAAAGTTGAGGACCCGTCTATTCAACTTCCAATTATCATTGATCCAATGCCGAGTTAACACTATATACTCCATCTTCTAATTGCCTAAATTCCATAAATTTATGGTCAAACTGATCTTTCTAACACTCTTCAATAGCGTCTTCAACTTCTGCTTCTCATTTTCATATACCTTCACACAATCATTTTTGCAAGTACGAAATCGGACTCCATTTAGGAATCCCATACTTCATCATGTTGTTTAATCCCCCTTCCTCCATAACAATAAATGGATGCTCATGCATAAGCACCTAATGGGCAATAAATTTTCTCATCTTCAACATATCGAGATTGTCTTGTTGAATAGGCAGGATAATAGTTGCAGCCTCAAAACTGGGTGGGGTGGGGGGGGGGGGTGGAGGGAATTAATTTGTTATTGCCTCTTGGAAGTTATTCTCCTCGCACACGTCTTCAAATGTCTATTAAATTGGGTAGTGCTTCTAGTAGCATTAATTTGCAGCTTGGTTTTACAGTGGATACACTCTACCTTCTTTGTACCATCAAGGAGAACCACCTGTTTAAATTTTGTCCAGATTGCTGATGTCTTGGCTCTCTTTTTCCTGTGAAGTGAATTGTAATTCTCCTCTACATTTTCTAGTCTACTTCCGTATTTAATGTGGTTGCATACACGTTATGTTGATCTACTGCTCTCATTTTAATTGTATCATCATCCAATGTCGGAGTGCTTGAGGAGCTGCCTTCCATTTCCACACCTATATTTGAAAAATGAAAATTATTATTAATATAATTGACATTAACTACTCAACCTACCCAGAAAAACTTAACACCAATAGCAATAAAGATGTAAATAAGTCAGAGAACGAAGCATCCCACTCCACCATCACATATAGCAAGCTTCACAAAGGAGAGAAACAAACTTTTACAATGGGAAACATAAAACCAAGGGCTTTAGTAGGAAACCTAGTCATTAACTAAAGTCCAACAATTTTTTTTGTTATTATTGTCACTCGTTATAATTCTGTTTCATCCATCACATGTATGAGAGAAAGCATGTTAAAAATGATGAGAAGCCAAGCCACCACTAATATGAATAATGTTAGGATGACATATGGAACCAAGTGCCATGCTATGTACAAATGATAGCCCACCATACTCTCATACACCTTTTGTATTACAGCAGTTGAAAACTTGCAGAACCTTAAAATAATCCCAAACAAAAATATTGGAAGTGTCAAGCAGTGGTAACATTTTTGTATTCTCCAAAACAAATATTTCTATTTTTCAATTCTCAACTATCATCAGTAAACCAGATTTTCATTGACCGTATTTCCAACTCATTGTAAAACACACTAAAAGGCTAAATTATTCTAAGTGTTCTATCTGAACTGTATATGTAGTAGATATTGCTGGAGTCATTTCTCACCTCTTTTGCAGAACTCGTAGACTGAAGCACCAAAAATTGAAGAAGTGGTTTCACGATTAAATTCAATTGGCATAGTGTGAAAATCTACAGCGTGAAGCACTCGTGAATGTCGTCAAT
The DNA here is from genome assembly GCA_026225825.1 of Pistacia integerrima. NCBI lineage: Eukaryota > Viridiplantae > Streptophyta > Magnoliopsida > Sapindales > Anacardiaceae > Pistacia > Pistacia integerrima. The sequence goes on from CM047748.1 coordinate 5,354,680, forward strand.
TGATCGGCATTGGTGTCTGCAGTGTCTTCGATGGCAAGAAGAATGGAAAAATGTGGCGAGATTTCACAGTTGAGGGATTTGCAATTTTGGGGGTTTAGGGTTAGTGTTTGTTGATTTGGGAAATTTGATTTGGTGGTTTAGGGTCGTGTTTTACAAATTTTACATCAAGGGTTAAATGTCATTTTTTAAAAAATTTTAAAATTGAATATAACACTTTAGTTCCCCATAGTTTATAAAACTCACAAAAGTAACCCTACTTATGCGAGCCATCTTAGGTTGCGAGCCTATCGAGTTGAGCCTCCCCCTGATTGAACTCGGCTCGTTTTATATGGCGAACTCGAGTTGAGTTAAAAACGAGCTTCAGATGAGCCGAGTCAAGTCGGCTCGCGAGCTACTCGGCTCGTCTGATAGCCCTAATCACAACCACAATATGTTCAAGTAATCTAAAACAAAAAATATTACAATTATGCAACCTTTCATTTTGGTAGATTGGTTGTAGCCATCCATCTGGGTAACTATTTACTACCGAGTAACTCCATGTCATGAATCATTTATAAAGAACAAGAAAAGTTTGAAAATACTTTTCATTCTATCTTTAAAAAAAAAAAAAAAAAAAAAAAAGCTACAAAGTTAACTCTTTATCTTCAAATCTAACATTGAACTTGTAATATTAGAGAACAATGATGCCTTTAAAATATTGCTTGTTACTGTTATAGATCGAATATAAATGTATTCTTTCAATACAGAGTTGTGCTACATTGCAAGTTATTGACACCTGAAGTACTTTATGTATTTCAAGTATGGTTTGGTTATGTTAATTATCAGTTTATGTAAATGAATTTAGCAAGTCCTGAGCTGCTTATAAATTTGATGAAACAAACAAGTCGTAAGTAACAGTCTACTTGTGATTTGAAGCAGGTATCTTGACTGTCTCTGTTGTCAAGCTTTGAATTGCTGCTGCTACCTTTTTTAAGGAGTAACTTAGACAGTGAGAATATTATGTACCCTATTATTTATAAGTACGACTTTGGAATGTTTTATAATCTTTAGTTCGAAAAAGAGTTTCCTTTCATTTATTCTATAAGGTGATGGCCACTATCACAAGAACAATATCTACTAGGGATGAGCAGGCCCAAGTACTCTGCTCTATAAGTAGGAACCTGGAACCTACTTGCACAATACTGGTTCCTAAGATTTAGCAATTCCTCCATATTCACAGATTCAATCTCAGATTTTCTTCACATTCGGCAACCCACATACAAACACAAATTATGAAAAAAAAAAAAAAAAAAACCACAAACTCATCCATGTAAACTTTGCGACATGAATTAATATGAAACTAGAAAAATCAACAAACCCAACTAGGAAATCTACAACATCACGATTCGCGGTCATGCGTGGCCAAGAAGAACCTCGCCTAGTGTTAGGTCCAATGGTCAAGAGGCACCTCGTTGCGGCTTTGGTTGCTTGTTCCATGGCAGAGCTGGTCGGTGTGGAAGAGGCATGCCGCGACGAAATTGGATGGTGTGACAAGAGGTGTGTCGTGGTGAAGAAATGTCGTGATGAAGAAAAGTCATGGAAAAAAAAAGGAAAGGAAGGATGGAGTGAAGAAAGAAGAAGAAGAGGAGTGGAAAGAAAAAAAAATAAGAAAAAAGGAAGGAAAACCAGGCACCCTATTCTCGCTTCCCATTCCAGTTCGTAGGTAGGTTCCGGTTCCTTAAAGTGGTGGAACCTAGTACCTATCTGCATAGTATCTGTTCCTTAAATTTTGGACCTGGAAACATACCCTATGGAAGGTGACTCCGGGCAGGAATGAGAACCGTAATGTCGAGTACCTGACGGTTCCAGGTCTACCCTGTTTTTTTGCTTACCCTATGTACTGTTAAATTGAAGAATTGTATGTTTTCAATTCATTTATTTACCACTAAGGAGTTACACCCTTTATATAGGGAGTATACGATCTCTTAAATCTCCTAATTATGTCAATTACGGATTACAAAATATTTTGTCTGACATAATTAGGAGATTACATAATCTCTATAATATTCTGAGATCGTATACCTGACATAACTAAAAGATTATATAATATTTACCTAATTACAAAATAGTTACACAATATTATAAAAATCTTAACACTCCTCCTCAAATTGGTGCGTAGATTCTTTCATGTACTACATCTTTTTATGAACAAATCAATTAAGCAAGTAATCTATAACTGGTAGTATTTTCAATTGCATTAATATTTAAAACAAAAAGTAGTATAATCATGCAAAATCAAAGGAAACGATTGAAAACATGTACCTTTCCTTCTCGTTTAAACAAATTTAGCCACAAAGATCTTATCTTCAAATCTAATATAAAACTTGTAATAGAGAAAAAGATGTTGCCTTTAACATATTGCTAATTGTATGTTACTGTTAGCTAAAAGTCTTCACTGATGTTCCTTCAGTCACGAGTCTCACCTTCAATATTATAAATTTTATATGTCATGGCATGGATTACAAGTCTGACAGCCCAAACCATATTCGGGCTCACGATCAATCCATAGAAACAGGCAAAAAAAATATATAGGCACTCAAAGCGAGTACATGCTCGAGCATCTTTGACTAACTCCATACCAACTGCGATTCATTTCAATATGAAATATGAATTCAAGTGATTCAATTGCGTTCTAAAACTCCATTGTACCCGCAAACACTTTACTTGATCATCATATCTAGTTAGGTTCCTTTTTGGAGGCATGTAACACGTGGGTTGCAGAATCAAGCCGGGGGCATTCCAATGGCAATAGCTATCTCAAGCAAGGCATAAAGCAAAGAACATAGTGATATCAAAACTTCCTTTACTTAGTCATAAATGAAAGAATTGTACAAAAATAAATCTTCTACAAGGAAATCTATCATCTCAAAAAACATAAATAGATAAGTGAAACATATAGCAATGCTATTTCCTTTAACCATTCATTAATATTATGGGTGTTTAAAATGTGGTCAAATTTTTGAACTAATAATATGAGATGCTAGGACAGCAGCAACAACAGCAACGTTCATTAAAATCGATCCCACGAAGTCCACCCTTCTCCAATTCATGAACATCACCAATAGTAGTCACACCAGCTGAAGCAACATCATCTTCAAGAATTAGTGACCATTGACGCTGTTTCCAATACCTGCAGAAGAAATACTTTAGTTGGCTGTGCAGAATGAATTTCAAATAAAATAAGAGTGAATCACATTTCCCCAACCCAAAGTTTGTCGTAATGACTATTCCCACTCATAAACTTTGAAAAAAACATTTTCTCACCCATCGTTAGAATCCAGACGCTAGGTTTAACGGTTAAAGGTCATTCTCGTCAGTCTACACAAATATTATTATAGGGTCAATATCACTTACACCCCTAAGATACAAATAGATGAATTACCTTCACCAAGTTGGGAATTAGTCATTTAAACCCGTATCTTCAATTTCTATAATTATAATAGAGTTTTCACTTGTAAAGTATGTGTATTTCTAAAATTTTAAAATTATATATATTATTTTAAAAATTATAAAAATCTTTCAATTAAATATTTATAAAAATATATACAATATTTCATTAAAATTGTATATATTTAATAAAATTATATAAAAATTAAAAGAAAAAAATTAAAAAACTGTAAAAAGGAAGAAAAATTCTAAAATAAAAAAGTATGAAAATTTGAAAAAAAAATTAAAAACTGAAAAAAAGGTGCCGGAATGGAATAAAATTTGCTATTTTTAGACGAAAATGCCCTTAGTATTAAATTATTATATATATTTTTATTCGACAATAAAATTCCTTGAAAATATTTTAGGCAAAATAACCTAATAATTTAAAATATTTCATAAAATATATAAATTGAAATAGCATATTCTATATATAAATAAATTTATTTTTATTTAATAATATAAAATATACTATTTTATTTAAAAAATTAAAAAAATTATAAACTTCAAAACCGGTCAACGCCAATCAAAGTCGTCGGACAACAATGTTCTTTCACTCTTCCAATGTCGCCGTAGAAGACTGAAGAGTCTATGACAGTCAATCTGGTGATCTAGGCAGACATCTGTTGCCAAAGACCGATGTATTGATATCACGTGCAATGGTCGTATCTTTCGTCACCGCACTTGACGTCAATACACTAATCTATGACGATCGATGTCCTACCAGATCACTAGATCAGAGGTCGTAGACTCTTCACTAACCAGAGGTGATGCCGAAAGAGTGAAATAACATCACGGTCCGATGGCGTTGATCGGCTGCAACCAATTATGAAGTTTATAGAAAAAAATATATATTTTGTTAAGTAAAATAACATATTTTAAATTAATTTTTTAGTTTATTTTTTAAATTTGTATAATTTTTTTTATTTTTCAATTTTTTTAATAACTGACTTTATTTTTATTTAGTTTTTTAATTTATTAACCCTAAAATTAATATAAACCAAACTAGGGGTCAAAAATATATTTAATAAGTTTGGGTGGGAAAATGTTATTCAACCTTATTAAAAATTACAAAATCAAATTGGAAATAGTATTAAACAGTATTTTTGTTGCTTTACCGCTGTCAGATAACAGATTCCATTCATGGAGATTGATGATGGGTGGGAAATAAACTTTTCAAAGTTCATGGGTGGGAAAGTAATTCCGGCAAACTTTTGGTTGGGAAGTTGTCACTCATAAAATAATACTCATGATGCGGCTTAAGAAAACAATTACATGAAAGAGGCAAGAAACTGGAAAATACATAAACCCAGAAATATACAACTGAAGAGAAAGAAATGAAAACCTCACTTTATAAATTTTACTCATATTCAAGTCTGAAGAGATGCTAGATGGTTCTAAGATATTTTTATATAAACTATATAAATAATCACATTAAAAATAAATAACATTATAATTAAGTAATTTTTTCTAATAAAAATAACCATAATATATTATATCAATATTAAAAAGTAACAAGTTTAAAAATAAGTCATAGCTAAAATAATTAAGGGGAAAAAAAAACTAAATTGTAAAATAATTTCTAATATGTCATAGCATCATTTATTTATGGACGTCTCATTTATTTCATTTCCTTTCCTCAATGATCATTAAGATTCCATTCCTTTAAAATGAGAAATAAAAAAAAAAAAAAAATACAATAATTTCAATCTAAAATATTTTATATGTAATTTTATAATGGGGAATAGAGCGGGTTCGAGGTGGGGAGTACAAATTCGTCCCCCCTCCATTTCAATATGGGAAGTTAATTTGCCCTCCAAACCCACTCCATTCCCTCAATTAATTCCCCCATCCCCACCCCAATAGAGACGGTTCTCCACAGGTGCCCTACCCGTGGGGCATTTTGCCATCCCTAGAAATGCAGCAGTTCATTATAGATAATCACCTTAGTGTCGATCTACTCCAATACTAGTGAACATGGAAATACATATTCACAAAAGTTAATGCACGTATTTCATTATCCTATAATTAAGTATAATTAAGGATATATTTTAAAATCAATTATCCCATGGGTTATTAGAATATAAAGTTATCGCTTGAGTTAGAATATAAAATTGAGACATAAAACGTGGTTGATTAATTATCATAAGAAACTCAATTTCATGATACCAACTTCCTCATTAGTGGGACAGACCCACGTTGTGCCCAACGTGGCTTTTTTAAAGTTTTGTATAAGGCTTTTAAATAAAATTATACTTATTTTGACCCCATAAGCATCATAATGTCAAAAGTATTTTTGTATAATATGGCTTTAAGTTAATAAAAATTACTACAAAAATTAGTTAATATACGTAAATCTTATATCTTTCTTAATTTTCATACATTTAGATCTTTAAGATTGAAAGAAAGATTTAAAAAAATCAAATCATAATATAAGAGATTAATAACTCTAATGACTAATATTGGTATTAATATCATAATATTTAATATACAAGATAAATATATAGTTTAATGAATTAAGTATTAATATAAGATGAGATTAATAAATTAAACTGATTAGTTATATATAAAATGAAGAAAAATATTATGCATTAATTAATATTAATATTTTAATTTATCATTATTATTATTATAATATATAATTGCCCTCACTCACAAAATTGGCAGGGTCTCTCACTGTTAGGGGGGCAAGTTAAGCAATTTAACATAATCTTAGGAAAAACTAAGTAAGCGGAGTTATAAATAATTTAATTTACATGAAAAAAAAAAAAATGAAAAAAAAGCTAGTGACATCAAATCTAAAAACTTTAACTCAAATACCGTCAAATTAATAAACTTTTTCAGTGGGGTCACGAGCCCCCACTGGTCCCTCTATAGGAATATCAATGCCGACTATTTTTGCTCTTTAGTAAAACATTTTGGTGCAATGTTGACATTGTCTTTGTCTCCCATGTTGAAACTTCTCAGTTTTAGTTGATTCTCGTATACTTTATATATACTAATAAGTGCAAGCATTATAAATCCTATAATGTTTCACATTTAAAGGTGAAAGATTCCTGAATTGAGAAAGATTACTTGATAATAAAGTCACATCAATAAAATCACACCACAGATTTTATTCAAATAAGTAACAACACACATGTAATAATTGCCTCACAAAAACAAATACATAGGAACATTGCAGATAAATGTAATGGTGTATTAGCTATTTTTACTTGGCAGAAACAATTGATAAGTCTGTATAACAGTAAAGAAAAGTGCTAGACTTGCAGCAATAAAAGCAAGCACCGTCCAAGGGCTAGTGAAATGAGTATACAACCACTCTGCCAACCAAATATTCAACCTGTTTTTGTAATGCTTTTCTATTCTATCTTTAACAACAGCATATGCATGCGGGTGTGACACCAAATTATCAGCTATCTCATTAAAAAGATCAGCAACTTGTTGATCGCTCCCCAGAAAATTCAGAAGTATACCTTTTGACCGAAGCTCCTTAACATCTTCCGCATGTTCTAGAAGCGAATTCATCAGGCATATGTATGAAGAAACTCCAAAATCGTCAGGACCATTGAGGCTGGACTCGTATGCTACCATGTTTAGCAGCATAGACTTTGTTGAATCATCAATGTATATTGGTGGAAGTTTCAGGAATCCTGCGAGATACCCGGATTGAAAAGCAACGTCTGTGAATCTGTTAGTTTTGCTAGGCCTGAAGTGGATTCCTACCGCATTGAGCTCCTTCGCTGACCGGTATGAAAACCAGTCACTGCAATCGCGAGGAGGCGGTTGAGTCAAAACGGTTTTGTCGAAGAGATTGGTGCGAATGAGGTCTAGAAGATGAGCAGGTTCAGACTCAAATTTTCCTGCTATTACATTCACATCTTGTACACCTTTTCTTCCCCCAAAAGCTAAATTACTAAGAAAATTATTTATGTTGTTCTTGTAACTTTGAGGAGGAAGACTACGAATTTGTGTAACAAACTTATTTAACATTGTCTGCTTGCTGCTTTCGTCTCCGAATTTGGACTCCAAGCTCAATTCATTGAGGAGTTGAAAAGGAATTTGATTTTCCAGTAAGAACAAGTCTCGTTGAACGAGAGCTATCATGTTGTTTTTCATCTTGAAAGCCTCTCGTTCTTCTCTTACAATGTAGTAGATGAACTGGAGGAGGAAGCAGGCATCAAGAAGCATCATCTGAGAGAACTCCTCATTGTTGAACTTGGCGACCGAGATCTGGTCAGTGTAGCATTGTTTTGCAGCTTCCGCCACGCGCCTGACCTTCTGATACGACTCTTCCAGCAACCTCAAGTCCCCATTTACATACTGGCGCGCCATTGTAAGTTTGTGCTGCTGCATTAACTCAAGCCTGGGATTTCCAAAGTGGTAAGGACCGATTGAAACCACCAGAGGATCATAGCAACCTCTGTTTTTTTTAACCACACGAAGCATTGCTGGAACTCTCTCTATTTTCGTCCGGATCACCTCGTGCGGATTCTTGAAGCTTTCTCCATTCACGATATATTCAAGCCACTTTTTTTCATTACCAGAAACAGGAACTGCTGTATTGTCACCACCTATATCGACTACAATACTCTCTAATGGAGTATCAACGCCACCTGCTAGGCTGCTGGAACTGGCTTCGCCTTCCCTTTCTCCCATTATTACTCTCTGTAATTAAAACTACATAAGTATGGTTTTGTAATGTTAGTTAATGCAAATTGATTAAATAAGTCCTGAGATTATAAATTTAATGAAACATACCAATTGTAATTGACGGGCTACTTGTGATTTGGAGCAAGCATCTCAACTTTCCGTAGTTATCAAGCTTGGCATTGCTGCCAACTTTTTTAGCGAATAAAAAGGTGAAGTCACCTGCCTCAAGATTCCTCGTTAGAAAGTGAGAATTATATACAAAATAATTTATTACTGCTTTCGAATTTTTGAGTAGCTATGTCAGCCATCTTTCATAATCTTTTGTTTAAAATAAGTTTCTTTTAATTTATGGTATAGGGGAACAGCCCCCAGGCCCCATCACAACCACAAGATGTTCAAGCAATCTAAAGCCGGTACTTTTCTAAGTATTTTCAATCGCATTTAAAACAAAAAAAATATTACAATCATGCAGCCTTTCATGCTGGTAGAATGGCTGTAGCCATCCATCTGGGTAACTATTTTCTGCCTAGTAACTCCATGTCATGAATCATTTATAAAGAACAAGAAAAGTTTGAAAATACTTTTCATTCTAGTTCAAAATAAATAAATAAATAAATCAAATCTTAACATTGAACTTGTAATATTAGAAAACAATGATGCCTTTAAAATATTGCTTGTCACTGTTATAGATCCAACATCAATGTATTCTTTCAATACAGAGTTGTGCTACATTGCAAGTTATTGACACCTAATGTACTTTCCGTATTTCAAGTATGGTTTGGTTATGTTATCAGTTTATACAAATAGATTTTTAGTAAGTCCTGAGCTGCTTATAAATTTGATGAAACAAACCAATCGTAAGTGACAGTCTGCTTGTGATTTGAAGCAAGTATCTCAACTTTTCTCTGTTATCAAGCTTGGAATTGCTGATGCTACCTTTTTTAAGGAATAACCACGTTAGAAAGTAAGAATAATTATGTACTATATTATTCATAAGTGCGACTTTGGAATGTTTTATAATCTTTACTTGGAAAAAGAGTTTCCTCTAATTTATCCTATAAGGTGATGGCCCACATCACAATAATAATATGTACTAGGGGTGAGCGGATCTGGGTACCATGGTCTACAAGCAAGAATCTTGAACCTATCTGTATAGTCTTGGTTCCTAAGATTTAGAAACTGGAACCTACCTTGCCAGGACAGGTTCCTTCCCTGGAACCTACCCAACAGGGTGGGTTTCAATTTCAAGGTACCCTATACTGCTCAAAAATAAAAAATATGAACCCAAAAATATAAAATTGAGGAGAAAGAAATGAAAAACTCAATTCATAAATTTTACTTTATTCAAATCTAAAGAGATGTGAGATGTTGAAGTGCAAATGGAATGCAAATAATATGTTTCCTTAATTGTGAAACAATATTATGTTTCCTTATTCTATGAGATTTTAGTTATTATTACAATATTATGTTTCCTTATTATATAGCTTAATTTTTTGTATAAATAGGCAATGTCGATTCAATTATAATTAATTCAATATAATTGAATTACTAAATTATCTCCTTCAGTCTCCTTTGCTTATAATTCTGATATGGTATCAGAGCTTCTACGTTGAATCAGCTTCCACTTAACTAGCCTATTTTTTTTCCTTGCAATTCAAACAGATTCTCGATTAGATTTTCCAATGGCAAAAACCAAAACTCAAACTCTGATATAACCACTAACATTTGCATCTTTTATGCAAGCTTGTGGTTTATGACCACAAGCTTGAGGGATAGTGTTGAAGTGCAAATGAAATGCAAATAATATGTTTCCTTATTCTAGGAGATTTTAGTTATTATTACAATATTATATTTCCTTAGTATATAGCTTAATTTTTGTATAAATAGATAATGTTGATTCAATTAGAATCAATTCAATATAATTTAATTCACTAAATTATCTTCTTGAGTCTCCTCTACTCATAATTCCGACAGAGATGGTTCTAAGATATTGGAAAAACTATTTAACACAATTGTTTCAAGTTATTTAATGTGCATTGTTGTTGACTGCTATGTGATCAAATTCGCTGACGTGAAGATTGTTGTGTCTTTTGAAATTTTATTTTTAACCTGTTGATTAATGATTCATGTTTTTCCTTTAATTTTCTTGAATGATTGATAAACTTGTTTATGTAATATTTCCTTTCAATTCTGACTGACATTTTCCAAATCCCTTTTTGATATTCTATTAACTGGACAAAAGATTTTATTATGTGGTTGGTGTACAGGAAATTGTTGATTTGGAGGATGAATACAACCCAAGTGGCAGATACCCCTTGCTGGAGCTATGGAATTATGGGGAAGATATGAAGGCAACCATGAAAGAATTTGATGAAACAGTTGAAAGGGGCTAAACGAAAAAGAATCTGGGATAGCGGTAGAGTTAAAATGTAGAAAAAAAATTAAAATATAGATATAGCAATTAATACTGTTACAGTTATAATTCCAATTACCTTTTTTTTTTGTTAAGGATTTGGGGGAAATGTCCACTTCTAATTCGATATTGTGTTTCCAGGATTTGGGAAAAATGTCCACTTCTGATATGTGGAACGTGGGCTTGTGAATTTCAATTATGCTGTGTAACTTCATCGTTTTCTCATCTAGAGAGGAAATGCACAGGGATGGCAATGGGGCGGTTCGGGAGGTCTTCTCCATTCCCCATCCCTTTAGGATTTTGGTCCTCATTTCTCATCTCTCTCGCTAAATTATTTAAGTGGGGCGATAAGAGGTAATCTCTACGTGCGAGTGCGTTCCCCAAACCCACTTCATTCTCTAATTTAAACTATATAAATAATCCCATTAAAAATAAGTAACATTTTAATTAAGTAAGCGATTATTATATAGTATTAATGTTCCAATAAAAATAATCATAATATATTATAGCAATACTAAAAAATAAAAAGTTTAAATAAATCATAGCTAAAATAATAATAATAAAAAAAACTAAATTATAAAAGAATTTATAATGTGCCATAACATCATTTATTTCTCAATGTTGTGTGCGATTTTTTCATTAAGCTCGGAGAAGTCAGAATTCTGTGAGGATATAGTTAGACCCAAAATCAGTTTGGCTCAACACTTTATGACCCAGCATAAGCTCGTTGAGATATAACTCAACCCAGCATAAGCTAGTCGCGATCAACTCTGGCAATTGTTCAACAAATCACAGATAAGCTCAAATCTTGGATATTTTGGAAGAGATCACTCAACAGTAATGATGGCACGATCTCAACGCACAATCACGAGAATATCAGAATTACGATTCGAATTTGATTGTAATCCCGATAATTTCTCTCTTTCCTTGTTTACAAACTTGTATATAAACCCCCTCCAACAATGAGAGAGGGGTTAGCAAATTGTTCTAGGCATTATATATTTTTTGTAAGCTCTCTAAAGCAATAAGAAAATAGTGGACATAGACTTAAGTTCTAACTTATCGAACCATTTTAAAAATTGATTGTGTTCTTTATATTATTATGCATTCATATTCATTACAATTTCTAGTTATCTTTAATCACGCACACATCAATTCCGATTCTGCCAAGGTCAATCGAATTACTCGGGTTGGTGTAAATTTTGCATCAATATTTTGGTGCTAAAAGGAGGCCTTCCGCCTACTTTCCATATTGTTGGCAAAAAACAAGCAATCTCAGTGAACTGATAATCTGAAATTTCCATTGGTTTGTACCAAATCAAAAACAACCACTAGGAACATGAAAATGTGGAGATTGCCCATTAGAAGGTGCATTAGATCGCTCCTTCAAGTCGACCACCAATGCCACTAGTGCAACATGTCACAAATCAACAAGAAGTAGGGACTTCAAATCTTGAGAATGGCTAGCTGATGGAGATGATAAGGACGATGGTTGCACAGGCGATGCAACAAAACGTGGTTGGATTAAGAAAGGAGCAGCCTACCAACTGGGACCTCTATTAGCCATGCTGCATAGAGGTTACTCCCACAGGTCGAAATAACTCTGCTGGTGTTCGTTGACACCGAGAAGCGACCATCACCCCCGACATTGCAGGGTGCCTTCCGCTCACGAGCATGAGTCCCACGAGCAAGTTAACCCTGGGAGGTGACCGGGCAAGTAGTATGTGGGGGAGAACGAAGGCAATGGTCGCCAGAGGGATGATCGTCCTAATTGATGACATGCCCAATGCAAGTGTACCAGTTTTAACCCACACCAAAGGCGAGCTCAAACCTCTCAAGCTCGCTAGATTAGCCATGCATGCCAATTTGACAACAACCGACGTTCTGGTTTTAACCAATGCCGTGAGCAACGTACCAAGGAGCATGATAGCACCTACCATCCTAGCCATCATGGCTCCACCTCATGCACTAGTGCGCCTAATAGTGTAGGTTTGCAAGCAATTGACCTTCGAACCCATCTGCTTGAGGCAAGGCTGAATAGAGCTCGCAGCCAGAACACTCCTCATGATGAGGACTTAGATTGGGTACATAAAATACTCAACAATCTAAAAGTCTGCTAGAATAATTCAGCATAAGAGATAGTAAGTTCTCCATTCATAGAGGAAGTCTCAAATGATATTGTGCCTCTCACTGCAAGCCCTATTTCAAGGATTCGTGCCCGAGAACAAGTGATCCCAAAGACCTCCTTGATTCCTTCAACGAATTGATGGAAATATATTAGGCCTCTGACTTGGCAAAGTATCGCTGTTTCACAGTCACTTTAGTAGGAGATGGTAAAAGGTGGTACAAGAGGCTAACAGCGAACTTAATACAGTCTTGGCAACAATTCTCCTTGTTGTATCTGCAGCAATTCCAAGCTAAGAGATAGTTCGAAATGCCACTCAACTATTTAAGTAATATTCGTCAAGAAAGAGATGAAACTTTGACCTCATATTTAATGAGGCTCCAGACCGAATAGGCAAAGGTCGTAGATGCACTTGAAGTGTCAATCCGTACTTTGCTTATAGTAGGAATAAGGCTGCAAACAGAATTATGGAAAGAGCTTCAGAGCGAAGATCATTTGAGCTTGGCCAAGTTCTACCAAATGATTGCCAAGCATCAACGAGTTGAAAGCTCGTTGACAGCCTTAGTTGGAAGCTCACCAAGAAGAGCCACTGAGAGGTGACAAGATTACCCAACAGACAAAAGAAAGGGCTAGGATTGAAATGATAGGGATTGAAATAGGTTCCAAAAAAGACAGAGAATGAAATTCCATAGGGAAAGACAACCTTTTTCAGCGGTATGCGGAGTACACACTTTTGACAGAAGATATAGCACACATTTATGAAATCTCTAACAAGACTAAAAATTATCTGTGCGAGAAGAATGAGGGGGGCACCGAGCAGAAGAGATCACCAAAAGTACTACAAGTTCCATCGAGACACTGGGCACAACACTAATGAGTGCGGGGCTTTGAAAGACGCCATCGAAGACCTAATTAAAAAAGGTCACTTGAAAGAGTTTGTCAAAGAGGATCAAGCTTGCAATAAGTCGAGCGAGCAAAATAATTATTTCCAACAAGCCCTACCAAACAATGATGTGTTGGTGGGTATGATTTATAAGGGACTTGACATGGTAGAAAGCTCTAGGCATTCATGCGAGCAATATGCTTAGGAAGCCTGGACAGACTTAGTCCCCCGAGTAATGAACTGTGAAGTTAAGCCACTGAAGCGGCCCAAAATAGAAAGTGAGGTGATAGGCTTCACTAAGGAAGAATGCGACCAATTCCTTCACCACAACCATGACCTGATTGTAATCGTAGTGAGAATTGGCAATGCCTAAGTCCTCAGGGTAATGATAGATAATGGCAGTATAGCGAACATTATCTTCTTATGGGCTTTCTAAGAAATGAGGTTCACCGAGCGGAATTTAAGAGCATGCTTGTCACCATTGTACAGATTCACCAGGGACAGTCTAATCCTCAAGGGAACGATCGAGCTATCTATGACTGTAGGGGATAAGCCTCAAATAAGAATAGTGATGACATAATACTTAGTGGTCAACTGTCCGACCACCTACAAAGTCATCTTAAGAAGGTCGCTCCTAGATGATCTGAGCGTAGTCACTTTTGTACAATGTCAAGCTATTAAGTTCCCAACCCTGAACGTATCAAAGTTATAAGGAGTTATAGGAAGGAGACAAGGGAGTGTTATAACTGGGTCATCCATGCAGCATAAAAATGGACACTCCCGAGGACCATGATCATCATTGAGTCTAAGCCAAATCCCGAACCATTGGAAGACACCATAGATCCTCGCATCCACAAGGAAGAGCTTGCAGCAAGGCCTACATAAGAGCTGCAAGAAGTGCCTGTTAGCAAGAAAGATCCAACTTGCATCTTAAAAATTGGGAGTAGTCTGAGTGGTAAGTTGGCAGATAGTTTAGTAAGATTCTTAAAGAGAAACCTTGACGTGTTTACCTAGGTACACGCGAACATGGTGGGGATCAGCCCCAAAGTGATATGTCATAGACTGAATGTCGACTCAGAGGCTCGGCCAATAAGATAGAAAAGAAGGTCTATAGATGATGAGCGATCTAGAGAGCTCAATGATGAAGTTGATAAGCTCCTAAATACCAACTTCATTCAGGAAGTAAAGTACCCGAACTGGCTCGCCGATCCGGTCTTAGTGAAGAAGTCGAATGGCAAGTGACAGACTTGCATCGATTTCACTGATCTAAATAAGGCCTATCCTAAAGATAGCTTTTCGCTACCCTGGATCAACCAACTAGTAGATGCGATAGCAGGAAACACACTACTAAGCTTTATGGATGCATACTCATGATAAATGAAATCCTGATGTATTAGCCCGATGAAGAAAGTACCTCTTTTATTATTGACTGGGGTATTTATTGTTACAAGGTTATGTCATTTGGCTTGAAGAATGTTGGGGTACTAGTGTTTGGTAAATCAAATGTTCGCTGAACAGATTGGCAAGACCATAAGGATATACATTGACGACGTGCTCGTTAAATCGAAGGTTGCCGAAAGCCACATCGAGCACGTAGGGGAAATGTTTGATATCTTAAGAAAGTACCAAATGCAGCTAAACCGCTTGAAGTGCGCTTTTGGAGTAAGCTCGGGGAAGTTTTTGAGTTTCCTTGTAAATTAGCGAGGTGTAGAAGCCAATGCAGACAAGATTCAATCTCTCCAGAACATATAGAGTTTGACTAAAATAAAGCAAGGTTAGAGTTTGATAGGGCAAATGGCCATACTAAGTAGGTTTGTTTCTCGAGCTACTGGTAGATACCTGCCTTTCTTTGAAACCTGGAAAGGCAACAGGAGTTTCAAATGGACAGAGGAGTGCGAGAAAGCATTCCAGGAGTTAAAGAGCCACTTGGGGCAACCTCCTTTACTATCGAAGTCCATCTTAGGCGAGCCCCTATTATTGTATCTATCAACATCTAAGTCCGCGATCAACGCGACTTTGGTACGTGAGGAAGAGGTAGTGCAATGGCTAGTATACTATGTGAGCAAGCAATTGCTTGATGCCGAGATGAGGTACCCAGAGATGGAAAAGCTTGCTTATGCACTTATCATAGGCAGTCAGAAATTGTGGCACTATTTTCAGGCACACTCCATACATGTTCTGACAAACTTTACACTGAAAAAGATAATGAAAAAGCATGAGGTATTGGGTAGATTAATTTAGTGAACTATAGAATTTAGTCAACCTGACATCAAGTACATCCCAAGAACAATAATCAAGGGACAAGTTTTGGCTAACTTCATCTTAAAGTTATCGTACCAGCCCGAAGGGGAGGTAAGCCCGCCTAAAGCGAGCACCGTAGAATAGACAGTTCAGTGGAGCGCAAGTTCGATAGCCTATGTCAATGGACTTTGTATGTGGATGGGTCCTCAAATGAAAAGGGGGCAAAAGTTGGGCTCTTGCTCGAAGGTCCTAAAGGGAATCTAATTCGAGTTGCAATCAGATTCATGTTTGCTACCTCGAACAAGGAGGCGGAATATAAGGCCATGCTCGCGGAGATCTACCTGGCCAAAAAAATGGGGACAGACTTAGTCAAAATTTTTAGTGACTCCCAATTTGTCATCTATCAAATCTTCGAGGAATATCAGGCTAAAGAGGATAGAATGATGTTTGATCTCTGGAAGGTAAAATTCGAGGTTGAGCAATTCAAAACCTACTCACTTCTGCAGATACCAAGGGAAAAGAATTCAATAGTCGATGCTCTAACTCGCCTGGCTTCAGCGATGAGCAAAGAAACAACTGATTCCATCCTTATCAAATTCCTCCCAAGTCTGAGCATCCTTGCATCACAAGAAGCGATTCTTGTAACAGGGAAAAGATATAGCTGGATGGACTCAATAACAACATACTTAAGAGATGGAACAATGCCTGAGGGAAGAAATGAGACCAAGACTCTTCGAGCAAAATTAGCTTGGTATACGCTTATTAACGACAAGTTGTATAAGAGAGGCTACAACTCCTCGCTTTTGCGGTTTGTAGATCTTGAGGATGCAGAGTACATCATGAAGAAAATCCACAAAGGTATCTATGGGAATCACGCCAAAGGCCGATCTTGGGCATACAAGGTACTCCGCCAGGGATACCATTGATCGACAGTCTTTGACGATGCGGCCGACTTCATTCAAAAGTGTGATAAGTGTCAGAGTTTCGCAGACATTTCGTGAGCTCCACCCCAAGAGCTAACCATTCTAAGAAGCCTATGGCTGTTTGCAATTCGGGGAATCAATCTGATAAGTCCTTTACCTTAGGGGAAAAGAGGTGTCAAGTTCGCGATAGTCGTAGTGGACTACTTCACAAAGTGGGTAGAAGTCGAGCCTTTGGTGACCATTACTTCAAACATGTTGAAGGATTTCATCTACAAAAACATCATTAGTAGGTTCGGAATCCCCCATACCATCATCACTGATAATGGGAAACAGTTCGACTGCAAAGACTTACAATCATTCTGTGAAAGCCTCGGCATAAGGCAAAGCTTTTCTGTCGTCTACTAGCCTCAGGCTAATGGTCAAGTAGAAGCTATCAATAAGGTAATCAAGCACACCCTCAAGAAAAAGCTTGACTCTCTTAAAGAAAGATAGGCGGACAAGCTGCCCAAGGCTTTATAGTTGTACAGAACAATGACCAAAAGCTTGATAGAAGAGACCCCATTCTCGCTTTCCCATGGATGCGAGGAAATGGCCCCGGTTGAAGTTGGGGCCAGTTCACTTCAACGAGAGGTTTTTGATAAAGAAACAAACAAAAACCTTCTCAGTTTGAATTTAGACTTAATCAAGAACTGAGACTTTGGGGTGGGTGACTTAGTTCTCAAAAAGGTCATCCCTGGTGCACAAAATTCGAACTTGGGGGCATTTATGCCTAAATGGGAAAGTCCTTTTAGGATCTCTAACAAGTTCTCACCAGGAACCTTTCACCTGGAACATCTCAATGGTGAAGTTGTATTGCAAGCATGGAATGCTGAGCATCTACGAAAATATTACCAATAGGCAGCTCGGGTTCAATTTGTTTCTCTTTCTATGGAAAACTCATATTTGTCAAACTTATGAGTTATGTGTGCACACTTGTGTTCAATCTAATGATTTGGCTTGTTTCCTTTGTGGTGTGTGTGCACATAAGTTCTACGTGCACATTGGTTGCTAGATTTGTGTCTTGGCTTGTTTCGTTTAGAGTATGTGTGCACAACAGTCTGTGCTTACACTCTCGCTTCAGATATTTGCAACCCAGCACAAGTTGCATGTTTGATAAAGTGAAAAAGATATTGTTTATCTTTGTCTCTCACCTTTTAGAACCTTTTTACATGTGTCATAATATCCTTAAGTGGTCCTAGGGAATAAAGTTTCTTTTCCCAATCTGTTTTGTGGTCCAAACCAAAAGAAGGAATACTTTCCTTATTTGGACAAACATGGGTTAGCCCCTTGTTGGCTAACATGACACTATAGTGTTGAGCAAGAAACCTTACATTATATAATACCCTTTCTTGCGTGTATGAATCTAACCTTTTGATCTTTTATTTCATTATGCTTTGAAATTTCTTAGAGTATTCTTTCTCTTAAAGTTCATAGGTTCATTTCCATTTTGTGCCAAAAAACCTCACCATATTAAACATTGACTTGATGGCTCTTGGAACGTGGTTCCTTTACTGATGTTGGTGCATGGCATCAGTGCTTGAAGCTTGGTGGTTCACAAGCTATTCACCAGTGTGTTCCTAGTGTGAAGGTCCAAGGAGTTGCTACATGTTAAGTATTCAGAGTGTGGTGCTAAGTGTAAAGTTGAACAAAGAGTTCTTTTTACTATATCTTAGATCAACTTTGAACTATATCTTGTAATGTGTTTTTAATTTAATAGGTTGCTTTGATCTGGACAAGGTCTCATGGATATAGGCAAAAAATGGATTTAGCCAAACCATTTATATGCCCGTGTTCTTTATTTTCTACACTTATGTTTGATGTGGTTTAATTGGAAATGTCTTAATCTACTTGGTAATAATTCCGCTACACTTAAAATGGGTAACCATACACTAAAGTGAGTTAAATCTACTACTCTCTCCCCAACACTTTCTTTTTTAAATATCAAGTGTAAGGTCTCTTATGGCCACATTTCTTTATCAATAAAGAGGTATTATTCAGAACTTCCTTTTGTTTTATTGTCATTTATTTATTATTTCAAGATTGAGACCTAAGCGATGACATCTAAAAACTCAGAGTCTAGAGTTCAAAAAAAGGCAGCTTAGCTTTATAAATCACGCCATAATTTAACTGATCAAGGGAGACGGTCCTTGAGTTGACAAAGCTAAAACTCGAAAACACTAGAGTAAAATATGTTGAAAGAAAATCGATCATAATTTAGTGGCCAAAACATGAGATGAGCAACCAGCCTTAACTCGGCATTATCGCAAGAATGATTTTCTCATTTGTTCGAAAAGTTCCTAAAGAGAAGAGCTACGCATAACTTAAAGCAAATTCGAATTATTATACTAAGTTTAGTTAAAATAGTTAAAACGACTTCACATAAATAAAATTATTGCTCGACAAAAATGGGAAAAGTTAAATCTCATTGATCGATAAATGTTTAGTTACAAAAAACTAAATTAAAACAAAAAAGGAAAAAAAAAAGAGCAAGTTTATGTGCAAGAGTTTGAGCATCTTCGGGAGCAAGAGCTTGAGGAAAGTCTTTTGATGGCTCGCCCGAGGGAAGGTCACCAGCAATAGTCGAAGGCGGGGTTGGCAAGGTCTAATCTTTGACCTCTTGTTTGACCTCGGCCTTTTCTTCTTTGTCACTTTCTTCCTTGTCCTTACTCTCATCGGACTCAAAGCTGTTTGAGTAAACAAACTCCAAGCCCTCTGCTTTGGCCTTCATCCTCTCTATCTCTTTCTGATAGATGGTAGGGAGAAAGGAGAAGTCAAGCAAAGGGTGAGCCTCCCATAGGCGCTATACCAGGTAGACCGACGTATCCCAAGCATAGTCTCTCACCTCTACTTTCAGCTCCTTAATTTCTCTTTTGAGGTTAACAACTTCTACATCAGCCTCTTTGTAGTTCTCTTTCTCTTTGAAGAGTTGGGCTAAGGTGTCCTAGTACATGGCCTCCCAGTCCGACGCAACTTTTTGATCCATGGCAAGCTCAAAAGCTAGCTTATTGTTGGCACCTTGCTGTTGTGCCAAGTCTTTCTCAGCTTTTTGTCGGGCAACCTCGCTCGCTAAGAGTTTGCCAATAAACTATCTATTTTTGACCTTGAGAGCCTTGGCCAGCCCTTCCTTCAACTACTCAAGTCAGGTTGTAACGACTAATTTTCCTGCTCTGCCAACTTAGGCCTCGCCAAGGCATCTTCCTTGACCTTTTCTGCTTCCTGACAACCCAAGTGATTACCCGCCAAGGTTGGATAGTTCTCATCAAAGAGGAGCTTTGTCATCATGCTAGCCTGAAAAGGAGAAAACAATTAGTAAAAAGAAGGGAGAAGATCTCGAAGCAATGCAGGAAAGGCAAATTATCAATACCTTGGTGACATGGCTGCAAAGGCAAGCAAGCTACTCATGAGGAGAGGCAACCTTAAGTATCTCATAAGTCTGCTCCAAAACGGCCTCCCTGACCGTCGAGGCTCCAACGCCTATACGCTTAAGGAGATCGCTGATCCGCTTGTTAAGATTGACCTCAACTACCTTAGCTCGCTTTCACTCGTCATGTCAAGGGGGCAAGCATTCTCTACTTCCGATCTGAATGGTGGCCCCAGCCACTGGAGTGAACTTCTTCTTGGCCACGCTCTTGACCAAGACCTTCTTCGAGCCAATAACAGGCTCGACAACTTTCTTTCCTGAGCCTTCCAATTGCTCAATCGGTTTCTTTTTCCTCGAGCCCCCTTGTTCACCTTCTTCTTCCCTAAACCTTCCACCGGCTCGGAGTGTTTTTTCATCGAGCCCTTGTGGAGCTCAGGAGTTCCTTTTTGCGCAACTACTTTGGAAGCAATTGCGGGCTTCTTAGCACTTGGGCTTTCCCCAAGCTCTCCACTAGTTCATTTGCAGGTTGGCTGCGAGGAACCTGCCCAAGTCACCTCGGCAAAACCTGTGGGTTTCTTCTTTGTTGAGATTGTCAGCTGGTTCTTGGCAAACCCGCGAGCTTCCATCTTCCTCTTTAGGTTTTTCGGCTTGTTGGCCCACATATCTATAAAGAGAACAAAATTGTTAGCAACCTATTAAAAGGGAAATGTAAAGAGCGAGCTATTGAACATTTTACCTTTCTCAAAGATTGTGTAGAATTTTGCAGCACTGTTGCAAAACTATATGCTATCAGATAAGAGAGTGTGATGAACTGGGTAACATCGCGCTTATTACTAAGAAGCCCACAAAAATGTTGAAGCTGCTCTCAGCTCACTACAAAGACAAAGTTTTGCTCGATGTTTATTGCAAAATGAAGAAAGTGTAAGGTTAGTTCCTCTGCCCGATTAGAGAACCCTCTTATTTCACACAAAGGTTAGAATACTTACTAGCCTCTAAGGCAAAAGTGCCAGTCTTGCTGGCTTCATAAAAGAAATATTAGGAGTCCCAATTTTCAACCTTCTTTAGGTTTTCGACCAAACCATTTAGATGTACTTTCGTCACTTTAGAGAAGGTAATGTGCCTAGTCTTGGCTCTTTTTTAACCTATACAGGAGGACAAGCTTGTCCACTGATTGCTCTCCTAATTCAGAAATCTGGTATGCTATGTACATTCCTACAACTATTATGTATGAGTTCCTCGTGAGTTGGAGGGAAGCAATGCCAAACCTTTTTAGTATGTCGACAATAATGAAATGAGGCCGGACAAACATCCCACACCTTAGAAGGATATCAAAGATCACCGCCCAACCTCTAAGGGGAATCTTTTTGGGAGATATCTCCCGAAATCCCTAATGGGAGTTAAGTCACATAAATATCCTTCATGCGCTCAAGATCCTCGACTCTAATCGAGGAACTTGGCTCTTTCCTAAATCTAAGGGCTGGCGAGCCTTTCGGTGTGGGAAGCTTGGTAAAGGCATTGTCTGAAGAACCTGTTGCATAGCTATTTGAGCTCTTCATGATGATATCCTTAGACACCTCCTCTGGGATTCCTCCCCCATGAACTGTTGAGGTCGTCGGGGAATCAAAAAGTCGATCTATGCTATGACTATTGGAAGAAGACATGGTGGTAGCATGCCTTTGGATACCTAAAACAGAAGTAACCAAGTGTTAAAGCTTAAAATATCAATGACCTATCCACACATGCTTTCAGTTGAGGCATCCAGGATAGCTCGCATTGACATTGACCAAGAGGCGTGGCGGCCACCTCCCTAAACCTTCCTAAAACCCAAACCAGTGGGTCTACTCAAAAAACCCTAAAAAAGCTAGCATGGCCATGGCAATGGCCATCCTTAACGACAAAGACAGCTTAAAGAAAAGAAGAATGAGAACAAGAGCCTTATCGGAGTGAGAAACATGGTGAGATATCACCGGAAGATCACCGTAGGTCTAAAGAAGCAACGACGAAGAATAGAAGGCAACCAATTTTGACATATGAAAATATTTGCAACTATACAATTCTAAGGAAAATGCCCATTTTTTATAGTAGTAAGTCTGGGAGACAAAAGGGTGGGATTCAACCTCGATCATTAATCTACGACAAATCTCAACCCTTTATTCGTCGAGCAATCTTGACCGCTCGTGTGTCCAACTATCAATCATCCACAAAGTGCGATCAACCATCATAATTCTGCAATCATAAACGTCATTGCAAGTTGCCTCGACTTTGCACGTGGACAGCTATAGTCGCCCACACTTGACAAAAAGTAACTGCAAAAGCCTACTACATTTAATACGACGTGACTGTATGGAAATTACCTGCATGCCCCTCATTTCAAATTCCAAGTTTTCAAGAATATTGCAACAAAAAGCTAAGCCTTGTTCATGTTGACTAAAACTAAGGC
This sequence comes from Pistacia integerrima, assembly GCA_026225825.1. NCBI lineage: Eukaryota > Viridiplantae > Streptophyta > Magnoliopsida > Sapindales > Anacardiaceae > Pistacia > Pistacia integerrima. The sequence goes on from CM047748.1 coordinate 5,377,223, forward strand.
CGACTCATGAAGCTCGGCCAAATTTGTAGTTAGCGTGCAACTTGTGAAGTTCAAGCTAAATGTCAAATCGAGCAATTAGTCTTCGAAGCTCGAAACGAGCACTAAACACTAGGGGGTAGATGTTGTATGTAATTTTTCCATTAAGCTCGGAGAATTCAGAATCTCATGAGGATATAATTCGACCCATAATCAATTTGGCTCAACACTTGTCTGACCTAGTATAAGCTCGTCGAGATATAGCTCGACTCAACATAAGCTAGTCACAACCAACTCTGGCAATTGTTTGACAAATCACAAATAAGCTCAAATCTAGGATATTTCGGAAGAAATTAGATTAACGGTAATGATGGCACAATCTTAGCGCATAATCATGAGAATATCGGAATTATGATTCGAATTTGATCGTAATTACGATAATTTCTCTCTTTCCTTATTTACAAACTTGTACATAAACCCCCTCCAACGATGAGAGAGGGGTTACCAAATTGTTCTAGGCATTATATATTTCTTGTAAGCTCTATAAAGCAATAAAAAAACAATGGAAGTAGGCTTAGGTTCTAACTTGCCAAACACTTTAAAAATTGATTGTGTTCTTTATATTATTACTGATAAGAGCTTGAGAGTTTATATTTTGTTAGTGATTTAACGGGATTATTTATGGAAAAATGTGTTTAAATTGTGGTATTTTAATAAATTCTTTCATAAATACCTTGTACGGGATCATGGGTGTATTTTCAGTATTTTCGGGTTCAAACAGATATTTGAAGAGAAACGAATGATGTCAATGGAATTCATGACGTGTAGGAACAAATGATACAAGAATTGGAGTTGAAACAAGAAAGTTGTGCCGCGTCGAAGATATAACGTAAAATCTAGAAATCTTTCAAGATGAGCGTGCTTCAACGTTTCTGTCATAACTTGAGCTGTAGAAATTGGAATTTGACGATTCTAGTGGCATTGGAAAGATTATTCAGAGAGCTACAAAGTTCATGTTGATGACTTTACCAAATTATAAAGATCATAGGTGCTTTGGACAGAAAGAATAATCACCATAGTGACTGTTCTAACTGCCGCGGCGATAGGTCACGGGCTTGTTATGTTAATGCATTATCCTAATCCGAATCTGAATGGGCTAAGGCATTTACTCTTTTCCTAAGTAAGATCAAAACCCTAGGACTATAAATAAGGGTCTTTAAGAAGTTTGAAGGAGTTTTTTTGGGAGAGAGAAAGAGAAGGACGGCTACTAGTTTGGAGATCGGGATTCTTGAAGCTCTCGTTCACCGACTAGAGAAGTGTTTATATTTTTCTTTCTTGAACTCCTGTCATTGAATAGAATGATGGTTTTTATTATTACAATTATAAACTAAATCTCTTTTCTAGGGCTAAAGATGTAGCCCAATTTATGAATATGTGTTGACGTTTTCTTTATTGATTTCTTATTAAGCATTGATTCTAAGCTTTATTATTATGTGTAATGCTTTCAATTCTTAAGGATCCGAGGGTTGAATAATATTATGGGTTGGGTTAAGATCGAGAGATGAAACCTAATTTGTCTAAGGTAATAAAACCATAGATTGAGCGAACGCTAGATATAGGTTACCGCGATCTATGAAGCTCTGGTAAATTCTATAGAACTTAATGATCTCTTAGCTTTTAAATCCAATTTAGAGATATTTTGGGTTGTTGTTTAAGGGTTAATTCAGTAATTGTTCGAGAGAAAATTAGGGGAATATTAGGGAGTTTGGCCTTTAGAATAAGCTTAATTAGGTTAGTAATGATTGTCAATACATAAGATTAAATTGGTGTGAAATCTATGCCCTAGGGTTTAGTCATATTGATTTTTATATAAAAGTGATTCTAAAATTCTAATTTTGTTTAGATTTTAATGTGCTTTCTTTTTCAATTAAAGTCATCCATAACGTTCTATTTCATCAAATAGCAATACAATAGACTAGTTTGGTACTTGGTAGGTAGTTCTCTTGGGATTCGACACTCGTTTACTCGAGCTTTATTACTTGTATGATTTCGTACACTTGCGAAAAGCCTGTCAATTACGCATTCATATTCATTACAATTGCTGGTTATCTTTAATCACGCACACATCAATTCCAATTTCACCAAGATAAATCGGATCACTCGAGTTGGTGTAAATTTCGCATCAACACTCAACGTCTTCTTTATTTCCCTTCCTTAATAATAGTTAAAATTTCATTTCTTAAAAATGTGAAACAAAAAAATACAATGATTTCAATTTTTTTAATAATTATTTTTATAGTATAAAAAATGATTTTTATATAATTTTATAATGGAGAATTGAGGGGGACCGAAGTGGGAAGTATAAAACCATCCCCTATCCATTTCAATATGGGGAATTAATTTGCTCCCCAAACTTACTCCGTTCCCTAAATTAATTCCCCCATCCCCGCCCCAATAGAGACGGTTTTCCACGAGTGCCCCACCCCGTAGGGCATTTTCCCATCCCTAGAAATGCAGTAGTTCACTATAGATAATTACTTTATTATCGATCTATTCCTATACTCTAATACTAATGAATATGGAAGTACATATCGACAAAAGTTAATGCACCTATCTCATCATCCTATAATTAAATATGATTAAGAATATACTTTAAAATCAATTATTCTATAAGTTAGAATATAAAGTTGTCCCTTGAGTTAGGATATAAAATTGGGACAATAACGTCATTGATTAATTATCATAAGAAATTCAATTTCATGATACTAAATTTTGCATATTATCCTAAATCCAACATCCATAGTATCATACACTACCTTTTAAGGTTTTTAAATTTATTATTTGGATGACAATTTTCTCACTTTTTATTAAATAGACTCTCAACGTTTGAAAAATATATCATCGATATCCCTTTGAATTTATTAAATGGACCATCAAAGTTTAAAAACTTTATCCCAAAGACTTTTGGCCTTTGCTCCAACTCTGTTACATTGTTGTAAGGTTTACGAAAAACTTCCTTATAAAACCAAGGTTACCATTTTACTCGGACATTATCTTATAAGAATAAAGTTACCAATTCACTCATCTACTATAAAGGGCAGCATAATATAGTTAAAACAAAGAGGTACATATGATACAGTTTTCAAACTATGAAGATGCTACATATTCATAAAAAGTACGAAAATTGTCATCTGAATGATAAATTTGAAAATTTTAAGGGTTGTATTGTCCCTCCATAAATCCTCAATGATCAAATCTCAATCTAGCTCACCAAAAACCAAAATCTTATATGGTTCAAATATACATTATATAGAGTAACAAAATTTGCAAGCATTAGAATGTTTCGCAATTAAAAGTGCAAGATTCCTAAATTCAAAAGATTGCTTGTTAATAATGTCATATCAATGAATCACAACTCAGATTTTATTCAAACTAGCAGTAATACACATGTTTGCCTCGCTAAAACAAATGGAGAGGAACGATGAAAGCAAATAATGTAAGGGTGTGCTAGAAATTACTAGAATCCAGCGAACCATAAGTCTGAATAGCACTTAAGAGAAGGGCTACAGTAGCACCAATTTTAAGAACGGTCCAAGGGCTAGAGAAATGAGAATGCAACCACTCTGCCAACCAAATCTTGAGCCTCTCTTTGAAATGCCTTTTTATTTTATCTTTAGCAGCAGTATTAGCAGAGCCGGGTGTGACACTAAAGTATAACCCATCTCATTAAAAAGATCAGCTACCTGTTGATCACTTCCAAGAAAATTCAAAAGTACACCTCCTGATAGAAGTTCCTTAACTTCTTCAGCATGATCAATCAGTGAAGCCATCAAGCATATGTATGAAGAAACTCCGAAATCGTCAGGAGACTCTAGACCATCTATGCTGGATTCGTAGGCTACCGTGTTTAGAAGCAAGTACTTGGTAGAATTAACGATGCATATTGGTGGAAATTTCAGAGTTCCTGTGAGATACCCTGATTTAAAATCAACGTCCGTCAATAAACTAGTCTTGCTAAGCCTGAAACGGAATCTCACAGCCTTAAGCTCCTTGGCTGACCCATGCGCAAAAAAATCACCGTATTTGCATGGAGGCAATTTAGTCAAAACGGATTTATCAAAGAGATTGGAGCGCATAAGATCAAGAAGATGAGCAGGTTCACCATCAAATATTCCTGTTGTTCTCTTCACATCTTGTGCGGCTTTTCTTCCCCCAAAAGCTAAATCAGAAAGAAATTTTTTTATGTATTCCCTCCAACTTTCCGTGGGAGGAGGAACACTACGAATTTGTGCGAAAAACTGATTGAAAGTTATCTTCTTTTTGTTTTCATCTCCGAACTTGAAGCTCAATTCCTTGAGGACAGGAAACGGAATTTGATTTTCTATTAAAATCAAGTCTCGTTGAACGAGAGCTATCATGTTGCTTTTCATCTTCAAACCATCTCGTTCTCCTTCTACAAGTAGATGAACTGGAGAATGAAGCAGGCATCAAGAACCATCATGTGAGTAAACTCCTCTTCGTTGAACTTGGCTACTGAGCTCTGATGAGTGTAGCACTCTCTTGCATCCTTGGCCAAGCGCTTGACATTCCGATACAACTCTTCAAGCAACTTTGAGTTCCCATACTCATACTGGCAAGCCATTGTATGTTTGTGCTGCTGAATTAACTCAAGCTCAGGATTACCAGGGTGATAAGGGCCGATTGAAATTACCATAGGATCATAGCAGCCACTGTTTTCCGTTAACCCCGCGAAGCATCCCGGGAACTTTCTCTATCTTTGACCACCTTCCTCTTTGTTTAATCACCTCCTGCTGATTCTTGCAGCTTCCACCTTTTCACGACATATTCAATCCACCCTTTTCACCCTCAGAAACAAGAACAACACTCTCAGTAGCGGGAGGTGGTGTATTACCATTATTCTTATGGATAACAATACCCTCTAATTGAGTCTCACCACCTGCTAGACTGCTGCTCCGGCATCTCTTTCTCCCATTATTACTCTATGCAATTAAAACTACACAAGTATGGTTTGGTTATGTGAGTTAATGCAAATTAGTTAAGCAAATCCTGATCCTATAAATTTGATTTGATGAAAACAATTGTAAAAGTAAAGGGCTACATGTGTGGAGCAAGTATCTCAACTTTCTTAATTATGAAGCTTAGAATTGTTGTTGTTGCTACCTATTTAAAGGTGCAATCACTTGTCTGTCTTAGAAAGTGAAAATAAGAAGAAGATAATAGAGTATGCGAAATTGCGTTCTATGTTCTATGATTACTTTCGAATATTTCAAGAAACTATGTTAGTTTAAAAAAAGAGTTTCTTTTAATTTATTTGACAAGGTGAAGGCCCCATCACAATAACAATATCTACATCTTTTTATAAACAAATTAAGCAAGTAATCTAAAGCTGGTATTTTTCTTAGGTGTATTACTCAAAAGGTTCTAGGTTCGAGTTCTTTCTTGATTGCTAATAGAGATAGGCATTGGAGCTCTTACCCGACCGATAATTTCAAAGTCTCGAAAGGTTAGTTGAGGTGCGTGTAAGCTAATCTAGACACTCTTAGTCATTTACAAAAATTAAAAAATAAAACTAAAATAAAAAAAGTTGGTATTTTTCTATGTATTTTCAATTGCATTTAAAGCAAAAAGTAGTATAATCATGCAACATTTCACTGCTGGTAGAATGGTTGTAGCCATCCATCTGGGTAACTAATTTCTACCTAGTTACTACATGTCATAAATCATTTATAAAGAACAAGAAAAGTTTGAAGATACTTTTCATTCTCGTATAAAAAAATTCAGCTATAAAGTCACTCTTTATCTTCAAATCTAACATAGAAGTCGTAAGATGCTGCCTTATAAGATATTGACAACTAAAGTAAAAATATGTCACATTTACTAATCTTATGTTCTTCTGTCACAAGTCTCGTCTTCAATATCAAAACCTTACAAGTCTGTCAAAATGCCATTATCGAACCGTTGTTGGAGTTGTTGACTACTTCAACATTATTGGGTTACGCAGACGCATTCGGGGGTCCTGAGCCCATAGGCGGTTTGGGCATTTTTCATGTATAGCCGCTGTAGGATTTCTTTAAGTTATTAATTTTTTATTGGATTGAGTTTAGGAATAGGAATCCTTGTAAAATTAGGTTTTGTCACTTAATTCTAGTATATAAATATATTTTTCTCTTGTTATGAGTGTAATAGCAAATCATAGGGCAATTCATTCATTATAAAAGAGAGAGGTGATGAAATATTGCAATAGTATTAACTGGGCTGGACGTAGCTCATATTGGATGAACCAGGGTAAACCGCGTGTGTTATTTTCTCTATGTTTATTATCTGTGATTTGCTTTATTATTGTTTTGTTCTCGCTGTTTTGTCTATTTCGTTCAACCCTCAAGCATTCTAACCTTACCCCTAACTATAGACACCTTACTTGAATGACATATCTAACTAGGTTCCCTTTTCTTAGTCATGTAACATGTGGGTTGCAGAATCAAGCTGGGGGCAGTCCTAAGGCAATGCCAACTCAAAGCAAGGGAAAAAGCAAAGAGCACAGTCATGTAAGAACTTCCTTTGTCATAAGTTAAAACTTTGTATAAAATTCGCTCTATAATTGCACATCTTTAACTCCCTTATTAGTGGGACAGACCCACGTTGGGCCCAATGTGGCTTTTCAAAGTTTTTGTGTAAGGCCTTTTTTTTTTTTTTTTTTTTTTTTTTTTTTTTTTTTTTTTTTTTAAGGCTCTTATTTTGATCCCATAAGCGTTATGATGTTAAAGTATTTTTGTATAATATGACTTTAAGTTAGTAAAAATTTACTACAAAGATTAGTAATCTTTCTTTTCATTTTTTTTATTTCATACATTTATATCTTTAAGATTGAAAGAAAGATTTAAAAAAATCAAATCATAATATAAGACATTAATAACTCTAATATTGGTATTGATACTATATATTATAAAATATCATAATATATATAACATAAAGAGTTTAACCACTCCACCTACAACTTGAACCCGTTGTAATTTGCCTCTTGTGTGCATCCACCATCTTGAAATAACTTATCTCCCTAGGTCACAACTTGGAGTTCTGATACTATGTTGGAAATCTGAATCTACTCTAACACCAATTGTTGGGATATTGTGATCGTTTTCCTATTTGTTCCTATGTAAAATTATATGTCTTAAGGAAAACTCTTTAGTAAAGAATAAAATTTTAAATAGGAATAGAATTATGAGAGTCTTATTAGGAATTGAAATATGAATCCTATTAGGAATAAAATATCTCATATATTAACTATAAATATAGAGGTGAGAACCCATTCAAGGTTATGAGAGAATGTGAGAACACAGGGTATTTGATGTAAGGGTTATTAAACACCATGGGGAAAGTGTCTTAGAAACTGGGATCATTTTCGCTCTAGGTACTAGATTGAGTATGGTTAGAAACTAAGATTGTTTCTGCTTTGTTTTATCTACCGGGTTTATGGTGTGTGTACTCTTGTATATCGTGTTCATGAAACTATAGTGGAATTCTCTCATCCGTGGATGTAGGTGGGTCATGCCGAACCACGTAAATATTGTGTCTCTTTGTATGGTATGATTTTAATCCTATATTATTTATCTCGAAAGTATATTTTTCTTTGTGTGATCTGTTGGGATATTGTGGCTCGTTTTCCTATTTGTTCCCATGTAAAATTGTATGTCTTCAGGAAAACTCTTTAATAAATAATACAATTCTAAATAGGAATAGAATTATGAAAGTCCTACTAGGAATTGAAATATGAATCATGTTAGTAATGAAATATCCCACACATTACCTATAAATATAGGGGTGAGAACCAATTCACGGTTATGAGAGAATGAGAGAATGTGAGAACATAAGGCATTTGATATAAGGGTTATTAAACACCATGTTTCCACTCTAGGTACTGGGTTGAGCGTGGTTAGAAACTAGGATGTTTCCGCTCTGTTTTATGTACAGGGTTTATGGTATTGTGTACTCTTGTATATCGTGTTCATGAAACTATAGTGAATTTCTCTTATCCGTGGATATGAGTGGGTTATATTGAACCACGTAAATATCGTGTCTCTTTGTGTGGTGTGATTTTAATCTTATGTTTTTATCTTGAATGTATGTTTTCCGCTGTGCGATCTCCTAACAAATGGTATCAGAACTCCAAGTTGCAACCTGGGAGATGAGTTCTTTCGAGATGGTGGATACACATAAGAGACGGACTACAACATGTTTAAGTTGTAGGTAGAGTGGTTCTCAAATCTTGGCGACAAAATTCGGCATGGCTACTATGCAACCTAGATGCTAGCAAAATTCGACATGGTTAACCTCAATATCGTGGTGATGGAGTGTTATCTTCATCATGTTCATCGTTGTGATGGAAAACTCGCCAAGGTGGAGATTGTTGGGATATTGTGGCTTATTTTCCTATTTGTTCCCATCTAAAATTGTTTATTTTTAGGAAAATTCTTTAGTAAAGAATACAATTATAAATAGGAATAAAATTATGAGAGTCTTATTAAGAATTGAAATATGAATCCTATTAGGAATAGAATATCCCATATACTACCTATAAATGTAGAGGTGAGAACCAATTCAAGGTTATGAGAGAATGTGAGAACATAGGGTATTTGATGTAAGAGTTATTAAACATCATGGGGAGAGTGTCTTAGAAACTGGGATTATTTCACTCTAGGTATCGAGTTGAGTATGGTTAGAAACTATGATTGTTTCCGCTCTGTTTTATCTATTGGGTTTATGGTGTTGTGTACTCTTGTATATCGTGTTCATGAAACTATAGTAGATTTCTCTCATCCGTGGATGTAGGCGGGCCATGCCAAACCACGTAAATATTATGTCTCTTTGTATGGTATGATTTTAATCCTATCTTATTTATCTCAAAAGTATATTTTCCACTGTATGATCTCCTAACATCTATTTCTATAATAAAAAATAATTTTATATGTAATTTTATACTGGAGAATAGAGGGGGATTGAAGTGGGGAGTATAAAATCACCCCCTATCCATTTCAATATGGGGAATTAATTTGCTCTCCAAACTTACTTCATTCCCTGATTTAATTCCCCCATCCCCGCCCCATAGAGACGGCTCTCCACAGGTGCTCCACCTCAATTTTGCCATTCTTAGAAATGTAACAGTTCATTATAGATAATTACTTTAATGTCGATCTACTCCTATACTAGTGAGCGTTATTCACAAAAGTTAATGCACTTATCTCATCATCCTATAATTAAATATAATTAAGAATATACTTTAAAACCAATTATTCCATAAGTTAGAATATAAAGTTGTCCCTTAGGTTAGGATATAAGATTGGGGCATATAACATCATTGATTCATTATCATAAGAAATTCAGTTTCATGATACTAAATTTTGGTATATTATCCTAAATCCAAAATCCATAATATCATAGATTACCTTTTAAGATTTTTAAATTAAATTGCATTTAAAGCAAAAAGTAGTATAATCATGCAACAATTACATTTCATTTTTAATAGAATAGTTTTAGCCATCCATCTGGGTAAATCCAAAATCCATAATATCATAGAGTACCTTTTAAGATTTTTAAATTCAATTGCATTTAAAGCAAAAAGTAGTATAATCATGCAACAATTACATTTCATTTTTAATAGAATAGTTGTAGCCATCCATCTGGGTAACTAATTTCTACGTAGTTAATCCATGTCATAGATCATATATAAAGAACAAGAAAAGTTTGAAGATACTTTTCATACTCGTTTACATAGTTTTAAAACCTGACCTGTTGAGAAACCTGACAAAGTGACCGAGTCAAAGGTCGACCGATGATGTCTGCAACAAATTAAAAAAAATTAGTCCCTCAAGTTTTATTATATTACAAAAATACCCCCAAACTTGTAAATTAGTCCTTAAAATTTTAATTTATTAAAAAAGCCAAAAAAATACTAATTAATTCCTAAAATTTTGAAATATTAAAAAAAACCCCTAAAAATTGTAATTTGTCCCTATAAATTTGAAATATATCAAAAACCCAATAATGCATGAACTGGACCGGAGAGGCTATCAAGTCCTGATCCAACCGATCACTTAGGTCTGGGTTTTAAAACAGAGCTCGTTTAAACAAATTTAGCTATAAAGTCACTCTTTATCTTCAAATCTAACATTAGGGGAGAGCGGTTCTAAGTACCCTACATTTTTCAGGGGAACCGGAATCGAAACCGCATAGTGCAAGTTCCCAAAAAAAGAAATCGAAATCGGAACTGTACAAAGCAGGTTCTTAAATTCAAGGAACTGGAACCTAAAATGCAGGTTTCGGTTCCTTTTCAGGGTATCCTATAAAAAATCAATTACCCCCTATTAGTTTAAAAAATGACAAAAATACCTTAAAAGTTTACAAATACACCCCTAACAAATTTTGATTACTCATTCATTTGTGTTCAATGTGACTCATAAATCCTCTAATCTCTAGGCAACACTTGAATTTAATCAATTCATCACAATTCTCTTAAAATTCCTCAATCAAAACCAAAACACAAACAATTAATTAAATTAATTAAACAATCATATTATGGATCTATAATTTAATATTATAATTAATTAAATTTCTAATCATTTAATTAAATATTATACTAATGTTTATAATATAATATTATAATTAATTAAGTAATCATACTATAAATATAGTAATGTTATAATTAATTAAATTTTTATTCATTTAATTAAGTAATGTACTAATGTAGTAAATTACCGATGTTTATAATGTAATGTTATAAATTTATAATTAATTAAGTAATCATTTAACTATGTAATATTATAATTAATTAAGTTATTATAATATGATATAATGTTATAATTAATTAAGTAATTAACTATAATGTAATGTTTTAATTAATTAAATTTCTAATCATTTAATTAAATATTGTACTAATGTTTATAATATAATGTTATAATTAATTAAATAATCATTTAATTAAGTAATTATTTATTTATAACGTAATATTGTAATTAATTAAATAGTCATACTATAAATTTATAATGTAATGTTATAATTAATTAAATTTCTAATCATTTAATTAAGTATTGTACTGATGTAGTAAATTACTAATGTTTATAATATAATATCATAATTAATTAAGTAATTATTTAATTATGTAATGTTATAACTAATTATGTGATCATATTATAATGTAATGTTGTAATGAATTAAGTAATCATACTATAAATATTTAATATAATAATATAATTAATTAAATTTCTAATCATTTAATTAAGTATTGTATTAATATTTATAATGGAATATTATGATTAATTAAGTAATTATTTGTTTATAATGTAATGTTATAATTAATTAAGTAATTATACTATAAATCTATAACGTAATGTTATAATTAATTAAATTTCTAATTATTTAATTAAATAATATACTAAATTATTAATGTAATGTTATAAACTCATAATTAATTAAGTAATCATTTAATTATAATGTAATATTATAATTGATTAAGTAATCATTTAACTAGTATTGTATTAATGTTTATCAATATATCATATATAATTAATTAATTATTAATTTATTATAGATATACTTAGAATTTGATAATTGAAGTAAATAACTAAATATTAAATTATTATTCAATCGAATATACTATTTTATTCAAAAATAATTCTTTTAATAACATTAAAACACTTTTAATTGATCATAATTCCAATTATACACTTAATTAATCAAAACTTTAATATTAATATATTATAATGTATTAAAGTTTTTTATATGGTGTAATTTATATGTAATAAATATAATTGTATATTTATTTAATTAGGTTATTGTAAAAACTTAAATTTTCCATTTTAAATTTTTTTATATGTAAAATTACAATAGACCCCTCATTCTTCACATATCTTTATTTCAGCCCAGATTTCAAAACAGGTTCTAAACTAAGTACCCACTATAGGTTCCAAGTCGGGTACCCCCTACAGGTTCCAAGTCGAGTACCCCCTACAGGTTCTTTTTTCCAGATTCTTGTTCCGATTCCTCCACATGTAGGAACCGGAATCTCACAGTGTCAATTCCAAAAAAAAAATGGAACCAAAACCTACCCGTATAGTGTCGGTTTCGAGTAGATTTCGATTTCGGTTCTTGTTCTACTCGCAGGTTCTAGTTCTATCCGCTACTCATGCTCACCCCTATCTAACATAGAAGTTGTACAAGTCTGCCTTACAAGATATTGACACCTAAAGTAAAAATGTCACATTTACTAAACTTATGTTCTTGTGTCACAAGTCTCATCTTCAATATCAAAACCTTACAAGTCTGACAAAACGCCATTATCGAACCCTCAAGTATTCTCGCCTTACCCCCTTGACCATAGACACTTTATTTGAATAACATATCTTACCAGGTTCCCTTTTCTGAGTCATGTAACATGTGGGTTGTAGAATCAAGCTGGGGGCATTCCAATGGCAATGCCAACTCAAAGCAAGGCAAAGGCAAAAAGCAGTCATATAAGAACTTCCTTTACTTTGTCATATATGACAGAAAGGTACAGAAATAAATCTTTTATAAGGAAATCTATCATCTCAAAAACCAATAAATATATAAATAAGTGAAACATATACCCCGAAGCTATTTCCTCTGACCATTCTTCATTATTATAGGTATTTAAAATTTGGTCAAATTTTCGAACTAAGAATAAGAGAACAAAATCACAATGAATTAGCTAGCTCTAGGACAGCTCTCGGCTGCGCTTAGCAGCAGCAACAACAGCATTCCCACGAAGTCCACCCTTCTCCAATTCATGAACACCAGCTATAGCAGTCCCACCAGGTGAAGCAACGTCATCTTTAAGCTGACCGGGATGCTTCCCATATTTAGTCACCATTGATGCTGCTCCCAACACCTGCAGGAGAAATAGTTTAGTTGGCTGTGCAAAATGAATTTGAAATAAACTAATAATGCTGAAGCTTAAGAAAACAATTACATAAAATATGCAAGAAACTGAAAATACATAAACCCAGAAATATAAGATTGAAGAGAAAGCAATGAAAAATCACTTCATTTTCACTAATACTCAAGTCTGAAGAGATAAGAGACGGTTCTAAGATATCAGAAAAACTATTGAACACAGTTATTTCAAGTTGCAGTGTAACTTCATCATTTTTTTCATCTAAAGAGGAATTGTGACGGTTCTCTATAGATAATTTCTTTCATGTAAATCTACTCCTATACTGGTGAGCCTGGAAATGAAGCTTTGTATAATTCTTTACTTGTAAAAATTTTCAGTACCCAACATCAGATAACGATAGAGCAAAAGAGTGTAAACAGTGCATAATTTCACTTGTAGACTCATACTACAAATCTATTTCCACACCATAGCACCCAACCCATTCCCATAATCTCCTTTAGTCAAAACCAATACTTACAACCACAAATTCAGATAACGATAGAGCAAAAGAGTGTAAGCAGTGCATAATTTCACTTGTAGACTCATACTACAAATCTATTTCCACACCATAGCACCCAACCCATTCCCATAATCTCCTTTAGTCAAAACCAATACTTACAACCACAAATCTATGGAGCAATTACATTGTACCATGAGCATAACATTAACATTGCATTTGATTCAATATCGAAAAACAATTTTTAAAAAAATAAATTACAGTCTAAATTTGAGTTGTTTATCAATGTCTTATATCGAACAACAGATTTAATATAATACCTAAAAATTGTTCAGTTTTCAAAACTATGGGAAACTAGAATAAGGACTTTGTTTCTTTTCAACCAAATGTGTTATCTGAAAAATGTTTGTATCTGTAGTTCTCGCAAAACAGAAAAAATTATACCCAAATTTAAATAACAAGCCCTAAATTCTTGGCACTTCCTCAACAATGATAGTAGTCTTTATTGCAACCACTACAAATAATAACTAGGTGGTAGTTGTGTACGATATATGTTTAGATAGGATAAAGAAAGCCCATTCAAATAAGAGGATTGGGTTTAACACTTGAAGAATGTTATCTCCTATTACATAGCTCATAAAAGTAGTGAATGGAAGAAATTAGTATCACTAACTAACTCAGTTTGTGACGCTAGACCTAGCGCAAGTTCTCGTGGTAGACCTGCAGCCACTCCACCATCAGCTAGAGCTTCAATTGCCAAGAAAATATATGCTGAACCGCTGCCACTGAAAATTTATACTAAAAAAAAAAAAATGTTTGATTAAAACAACCAGCCAACTCTATTTGTCCAGAAACAGATGCATTAATAGAAAAACATATTAGTAGGACTTATTCTTGCCCATGGACCCAGGAACCTCAGTATGGTAAATAATGAAACTAGTCCTCGTGGGCAATTATTATATGAGAGAATATTCCAAGATACTGAGATTATAAAATGGGAGACCATATACCTGAAACCAGTGATTCCATCAAACAATTTCTCATCAGCCTGCCATACCTTGCCGACTGATCCAAACAGTTTAGAAATTAGCTCCCCATCCTCTTCTGTTGCAGCTCCTCCCAAGCTCATAACTATTAGAATACAAGTAGATTAGTTACCTTTACATTTTCATGCAATATGCAAATTTGAAATGGAAAAAACATACTACAAACATGAACTAGATGAACTCATAAATAAATGTAATTTGTCAAAGAATGAAGATCTTGGCAGTAATTAACGTGCCAACACATATCTCAGTAATTTATCTGTTAGACAATAAGAAATACAATCTTATTTTTGCAATGTGTAATTAGTTACTTAGCTCCAGATGTTGGAGCTGAACTGTTAGTTCTTATATATCAGATCTAATATTTTATCAACAATTCTACAGCAGCTCATGAGAAAATTTTTAATAAAGGAAAATTCCCCTGTATGCTATTTGTTTTTATTACAAATTTGAACATTATAATAAAATGCACTCGTAATTCAGTAATTTTTTCATTTAATATGACAGAATTATATGAGATAGCAGTCTAGGATTTCTATTGCTGAGATAATAGGGCAAAAAACAGTTAAATGTCAAGGTAGAGAGGAAAAACACACCTGTTGCTGTCTCACCCATGGCTGTAACCTACGTCCTCAGGCGTTGCAAAAGAAAATTCCACTATCTCCAAAGAATATTACAATTTTTTGGACAATACTACAAATACCCAAACTATATAGGCATAAAAACAATTATCCAAAACAAAGGGAGATTCTTGGTATTCTTTATTTTTGCATTTAATTTTGGCCATTTATTTCTGTTTTAGTAGTTATTATTATTATATTTAAATAGCAAGCATTGAGTTTATGTTTTCACTGCATAACAAGAGGCATCAGAGCCTAGGTTTAGAACAGTGAGTAGTTATTTGTATGGTTATATGCATGTCTATGAAAATTCTGTCAACAAGATGATAAGAGTCTAAGGAGACTGGATTTTAAGTGGGACTGTTTGTGACCCATCCATTGTTTCCTGGAAATTTTCCTGGTGTGTATTTAATCATTTCAACACTTACTACTACCTTGGGCTATAGTTGATTTGTTGGTTAGCTATTGAATATAATAATTTGTAGAGTTTGGTTATTGGGAACTTTGTTTACCAAGCCAATTGAATAAGACATAAATGATATCATCGTTAGAGGCATCACCGTCCGCGACACCACCATCTGCACCAATAAAGATGATAACGGTTACGTCGAAAAATTTGATGGTCAAAATAATTTTGGCCTGTGGCAGAGTGAGGTAATAGATAGCTTGTATCAGCAAGATCTAGATATCGTTGTGGAGGAGGGAAAACCAGAAGATATCTATGAGAAAGACTAGGTGAGGTTGAACGTAAAAGCTTGAGGGATGATTCGTTCATGTCTTTGTAGAGAGCAGAAATATCCATTCATGAAATAGATGTTTGCCAGTAAGTTATGGAAGGCGTTAGAAAACAAATACATGAAAAGAAGTAATGAGAATCGGCTCTATTTGATGAAAAGATTGTTTCGTCTTCAGTTGAAACCAAGTACGAATATCAATAGCCATATTGATACATTTAATAGATTAATTGTTGATTTGTTAAATTTAGATGAAAC
The DNA here is from genome assembly GCA_026225825.1 of Pistacia integerrima. Taxonomy (NCBI): domain Eukaryota; kingdom Viridiplantae; phylum Streptophyta; class Magnoliopsida; order Sapindales; family Anacardiaceae; genus Pistacia; species Pistacia integerrima. The sequence continues at coordinate 5,393,278 of CM047748.1, forward strand.
ATTCAAAGATGAACATAAAGCTATATTGTTGATTGAATCTCTTCGGATGAGTTGGATCATCTTAATATTACACTTCTTCATTGGAAAGAAAAATTATTTTTTGAAGAAGTTTGTTCTGCTTTATCCAATCACGAAATTCGGAAAAAGGATCAGAAAGAGAATAGAGATGAGTCATCAGAAGCACTTGTAGCAAGAGGACGAAGTCAAAGTCGTAAGAAGGAAAGAAGGGGAAGATCTCGTTCGAAGAGAAAACTCAATAGGGATCAATGTGCTTTTTGTCATGAGAAAGGGCATTGGAAGGAAGATAATCCAAAGTTGCAAAAGAAAGAGGGCAAAGTTGTTTCTTATGCATACGTTGTTGAGCATGAAGAAGATGAGTCAGGTTTCTTTCTAGTTAGCCTACTATTCACCTCTAGATCAAATGAGTGAATTATGAATTCAGGTTGTACCTATCATATGTGTCCTCACAAGGAGTGGTTTTTTAATTTTGAAGAACTTGATGGTGGAGTTGTTTATATGGGCAATGATGATGCTTGTAAAACAACTGGGATAGGTTCAATTTAGTTGAAGAATCATGATGGCTCAACTAGAACACTGACAGATGTTCGGTATGTACCGAAGTTGAAAAAGAATCACATCTCTTTAGGAGCCTTGGAATCTAAAGGCTTCACGATGAATATGCAAGATAGAATTCTAAAGGTTTCTTTAGGCGCTCTTGTGGTAATGAAAGGCACAAGGAGAAACAACTTGTATTACTATAATGGTAGTACGTTATTGAAACGACAGTTATAGTCGCACAGAAGGATGCAGATTCAAAAATGCTCAAGCTGTGGCATATGCGTTTGGGGCATGCAGGTGAAAAAACCTTACTTAGTTTTGTGAATCAAGGCTTTTTGAAAGGTGCAAAGACCTGTAAGCTAGATTTCTGTGAGCATTGTGTTCTAGGAAAACAGACAAGAGTGAAATTCGACACCACAATCCATAATATTAAGGGTATTTTGGATTATGTTCATTCTGATGTGTGGGTACCTATTAAAACAACATCTTTGGGAGGTATGCACTAATTTGTCACTTTCATAGATTATTTTTTCAGAAGAGTTTGGATGTATGCGATAAAAACTAAAGATGATGTACTTGGTGTTTTCCTTAAATGGAAAAAGATGATTGAAACACAGACTAGTAGAAAAATCAAGCAATTACGTACAGATAATGGTGGGGAGTATCGTAGTGATCCGTTTATGAAAATCTGTCAAGATGAAGGTATAGTATACACCACAGCTGAATGGGGTGGCAAACGCATGAATCGAACTATGCTGGAGAAAGTTCAATGTATGTTGTCCACATCTGGGTTAGGCAAAGAGTTTTGGGCCGAGGTAATTATATATGCGTGTCATCTCATTAATCGTTTACCGTCAGCTGCAATTGAAGGCGAGACATCGATTGAGGTATGGTCTGAAAAACCTATTTCTGATTATGACTCTTTACATGTTTTTAGTTCTACTGTTTATTATTATGTGAAAGAGTCTAAGTTAGATCCTAGAGCAAAAAAAAACAACATTCATGGGGAGTACCTTAAGTGTGAAAGGATATCTTCTTTGATGTCCAAGTTCGAAGAAAATACTGTTTAGTAAGGATGTGACATTTGATGAGTCTTCTATGTTAGAAAAGAAAACAGGAAGCTAGATGGAGGTTAATAGTACTCCGTAGCAGGTAGAGCATACTCGACAACAGATGGAGTTTGAAATAACATCAGTTAGCCCAACTAGAAATGAAACTCCTATGATAGAGGAGTTTTATTGGAGATGAAGAAGAGGATTCTTCCCGAGAACCTTAACAAGAATCTATTGTCGTTAATAGGCCAAGACGAGAAATTCGCAAGCCTGCTCGTTTTGCTGATACAGTGGTCTATGCACTCCCAATTGAAGATGGTGAAGTTCCTTCCACTCATAATGAAGTAGCTAGCAATTCTGAAAATGGTAAGTGAAAGAAAAGTATTGAAGAAGAGATGAAATCTCTCCATAAGAATAAAACTTAAGAGGTAGTTCAATAACCAAAGAATAAGAAGGCAATTGGATGCAAATGGGTATATGCAAAGAAAGAAGGATTTCCGAATTTGAAAGACATCTGATACAAGACAAGGTTGGTGGCAAAAGACTACTCTCAGAAGAAAAGAATAGATTTCAATGAGGTATTTTCTTCAATTGTAAAGCATTCTTTCATTAGAATTTTGTTGGCCTTGGTAGCTCAGATGAATCTTAAATTAGTTCAACTTGATGTGAAACCTGCGTTTCTACATAGTGATTTGGAAGAGGAAATCTACATGACTCAACCAAAAGGATTTAGGATCATTGGTTTGGTTTTTGAGCGGGATGAAAATCTTAATCAATTTGCTGTTAGCTATGTTGATTCTGATTATGCTGGTGATTTGGATAAGCGTCGGTCAACTACTGGATATGTATTTACTCTTGCTAGAGCTCCAATAAATTGGAAATCTTCTTTGCAATCTATAGTTGCTTCGTCTACTACAGAGGAATAATATATGGTAGTTACAAAGGCTGCAAAGGAAGCTATTCGGTTATAAGGACTATTGGATGAATTGAAAATTAGTTAGAGGAAGATCACTATCTATTCTGACAGTCAGAGTGCTATTCACTTAGCAAAGAATCCAGTATTCCACATTCGCACCAAGCATATAGATGTTCGTTACCACTTTGGGCGAAAAATCATTAATGAAGGAAGAATCTCATTAGAGAATATTAGGATTGTTGATATTTTAACGAAAGTAGTGACAATGATCAAGTTCAATCACTGTTTGAACTTGATCAACATCCTGCGAGCTTTACTATGCCAATTGGTGCATTTGAAGGTGTTACAAAATTTGTCGAAGAATACAAAACTTTGAAGGTTTGCTAATTCACCAACGTGGAGATTTGTTGGAAAAATGGCTCATTTAGCAAAATCCCACATGGGGTAGAAGTGAAAATAGAGAAATGTTTAAGGACTTATATGAAATTGGCCAAAGGTTAGTATGTCCCATATTGCTTAGGAATGAAAGTGGAGAAACTTTTGGGGCCTATATATAAAGACCCAAGCTATAGTTATAAGCATCCTAAATTGTATTTCCATTACACTCCTCTTGTATAGGGTTCTTTTATTAAAAACCCTTTAGTTGAAAAGTTTTGTTGTATCTCCCTTTTTCTCCTTCTTATGTAACGGAAACATAAACTCGATGCTAGCTATTTAAATATAATAATAACAACTACTAAAGCAGAAATAAATGGCCAAAGTTAAATGCAAAAATAAAGAATATCATAAATTAACGAGGTTCGGTATTATAACCTATATCCTCGAGTGCTGCAAAAGAAAACTTCACTATCTCCAAAGAATATTACAATTTTTTGGGCAATACTACAAATACCCAAACTATATGGGCATAAAAACAATTATCCAAAACAAAGGGGAGATACAACAAAACTTTTCAACTAAAGGGTCTTTAATGAAATAACCCTATACAAGAAGGGTGTAATGGAAATACAATTTGGGATACTTATAATTATGGCTTGGGTCCTTATATATAGGTCCCAAAAGTTTTCCCACTTTCATTCTTAAGCAATGTGGGACATACTAACCTTTGGTCTATTTTATATAAGTCCCTAAACCGTTCTCCATTTTCATTTCTACCCTATGTGGGATTTTGCTAAATGAGCCATTTTTCCAACAAATTTCCACCTTGGCGAATTAGCAAACCTTCAAAGTTTTGTATTCTTCTGACAAATTTTGCAACACCTTCAAATACGGCAAATGACACAGTCAAGCTTGCAGGATATTGATAAAGTTCAAATAGTAATTGAACTTGATCATTTTCACTACTTTCGTTAAAATATCTGTAGGATTCTCAATAGTTACAATCTTCTCTAATGAGATTCTTCCTTCATTAATGATTTCCCGCACAAAGTGGTAACGAACATCTATATGCTTGGTGCGAATATGGAATACTAGATTCTTTACTAAGTGAATAATACTCTGACTATCAGAATAGATAGTGATCTTCTTCTTACTAATTTTCAATTCATCCAATAGCCCTTGTAACCAAATAGCTTCATTTATAGCCTCTGTAATTGCCATATATTCTGCCTCTGTGGTAGACAAAGCAACTGTAGACTACAAAGAAGATTTCCAACTTACTGGAGCTCTAGCAAGAGTAAATACATATCCAGTAGTTAACCAATGCTTATCCAAATCGCTAGCATAATCAGAATCAACATAACCAACAACAAATTGACTAAGATTTTCATCCCGCTCAAAAACCAAACCAATGTTTACAGTACCTCTAATATACCGTAAAATCCACTTCACAACTTGCCAATGTCCTTTACCAGGATCATGCATATACTTGCTCACAATTCCAACTGCATGTGAAATGTCGGGCCTAGCACACACCATTGAATACATCAAGCTACCTACTGCATTTCAATACGGAACTTTTGACATATATTCTCATTCTTCATGCTAGGGCTGTGCAAAACCGGGTACCCGCTCCGGTTTTGACCAAAAATCGAGTACCCGAATATTCGAGTACCCCTAAAAAAGTACCCGTAAACCGAACCGGTTTTAAGAATACCCGATTTTGCGGGTACCCGAAAATTCGGGTATATTTTTGCTGTGTAATTTTAATAAAATTCGGGTCCCGATTTGTGACTCGACCCGGTTTGTGACCCGAATTTGATTAAAATTACACAGCAGAAATATACCAACTTTGAAATTCATGTGTGTCAATCTTATTCGTTCTTAGTCACAATGGATCAGAAAGGTGATGGAGCTGGAGGAAAGTGAAGCCCAATAATTTGCAGTCTCAAGAAGAAAATTTCAGTGGATTAGTGGAGAATTTTTAGACTTTAGTTGAGAATGGAGACTGCAGATCAGACTAGAGAATTTGAGAGTGAGAGAGATGAGTGTAGCTGTTGAGAGTGAGAGAGATGAGTGCAGCTGTGCGATGCAGATGTAGATTGGAGAATTTGAGAGTGAGAGAGATGATTTTGAGTGCGGCTGTGCGCTTGTGTGCGGGACTTGAGTACTTGACGTAGTGATGGGCTAAACTTTTAAAGCGTAAAGGATTTGGGGCTTTTGCGATTTTGCCTTTGAAAATTGAAAGTCTGCGTTTTTTTTATTTTTTAATAAAACCAGTTACCGGGTACCCGGTTATCTTAAAGTAAATAACCGATACCCGAACCAAAAATTCGAGTATCAAGTTATAATTACCCGATTTTTCGGGTTCGGTTCGGTCAATAGTTTTTTTTGTACAACCCTACTTCATGCACTAAGCTTTATATGAGGAGCAAGTGGAGTACTTATAGGTTTTGTCCTTTCAGTTATGCCAAAACGTTGTAAGACCTTCTTTAGATACTGCTTTTGTGTCAAACAAACCTTGCCATTTCCTCTGTCTTTAATTATCTCCATACCGAGAATCTTCTTGGTTTCCCCTAAATCCTTCATCTCAAATTCTTGATTTAGTTGAGCCTTTGACTTCTCAATTTCTTCTACGTTCTTTGAAACAATCCACATATTATCAACATATAAGAGTAGATAAATGAGAGTATCACTTTGTAGCCTTTGAAAATACACACAGTTGTCAAATTTGCTACTTGAATACTTTTGACCCACCATAAACCTATCAAATAGCTTGTACCTCTGCCTCGGAGATTGTTTCAAACAATAAAGCGATCTTTTCAGTTTACAAACCCAATCTTCCTTCCCAATAATCCTAAATCCTTCTGGCTGAGTAATATAGATTTTCTCTTCCAAATCACTATGTAGAAACGCGGTTTTCACATCAAGTTGAACTGGTTCAAGATTCATCTAAGTTACCAAGGGCAACAAATTCTAATGGAATAATGCTTTACAACTAGAGAAAATACCTCATTGAAATCTATTCCTTCCTTTTGAACGTAGTCTTTCGCCACCAATTTTGCCTTGTATCGGATGTCTTTCAAATTTGGAAATCCTTCTTTCTTTGCATATACCCATTTGCATCCAAATTCCTTCTTATTCTAATTGAACTCCGTCCCAAGTTTCATTCTTATGGAGACACTGCATCTCTTCTTTCATAGCTTTCTTCCACTTACCATTTTCGAAACTGCTAACTACTTCATTATAAGTGGAAGAAACTTCACCATCTTTAATTGGGAGTGCATAAGCCACCGTATCAGCAAAACGAGCAGGCTTCTGACCCAATTTCGCTCCGGCCTATTAACGACAATAGATTCTTGTTGAGGTTCTTGGAAAGAATCCTCTTCTTCATCTCTAATAAACTCCTCTATCATAGGAGTCATTTCTAGCTAGGCTAACTGATGTTGTTTCAAACTCTACCTACTGCCAAGTATGTTCCACCTGCTACAGAGTACTATTAACATTCATCTGACTTCCTATTTTCTTTTATAACATAGAAGAATCATCAAATGTCACATCCCTACTAAACAGTATTTTCTTCGAATTTGGACACCAAAGACGATATCCTTTCACACCTGAGGTAATCCCCATAGCTACTGTTTTCTTTGCTTTAGAATCTAACTTAGACTCTTTCACATGATCATAAGCAGTGGAACCAAAAACATGTAAAGAGTCATAATCAGAAACAAGTTTTCCAGACCATACCTCAACCGGTGTCTTGCCTTCAATTGTAGCTGACGGTAGACGATTAATGAGATGACACGCATATATAACTGCCTTAGCCTAAAACTCTTTGTCCAACCTAGAATTGGACAACATACACTGAACTTTCTCCAGAATAGTTAGATTCATGCATTCTGCCACCCTATTTTGTTGTGGTGTATTTCTTATTGTAAAGTGACGTACTATACATTCATCTTAACAAATTTTCATAAACGGATCATTACGATACTTCCCACCATTATCTGTACGTAATTGCTTGATTTTTCTACTAATCTATGTTTCAATCATCTTTTTCCATTTAAGGAAAACACCAAGTACATCATCTTTAATTTTCATCACATACACTCAAACTCTTATGGAAAAATCATCTATAAAAGTGACAAAATAATGCATACCTTCCAAAGATGTTGTTTTGATAGGTCCCCACACATCAGAATGAACATAATATAAAATACCCTTAGCATTATGGATTGCGGCACCGAATTTCAGTCTTGTCTATTTTCCTAAAGCACAATGCTCACATAAATCCAATTTACAGGTCTTAGCACCTTTCAATAAGCCTTGATTCACCCAACTAAGTAAGGCTTTTTCACCTGCATGCCCCAAACGCATATGCCACAGCTTTAGCATTTCTGAATCTGCATCCTTCTGTGCGACTACAGCTATCGTTTCAATAATTGTACTACCATTATAGTAATACAAGTTGTTTCTCCTTGTGTCTTTCATTACCACAAGAGCACCTAAAGAAACCTTTAGAATTTCATCTCGCATATTCACCGTGAAGCCCTTAGATTCCAAGGCTCCCAAAGAAATGAGATTCTTTTTCAACTTCGGTACATATCGAACATCTGTCAGCGTTCTAGTTGAGCCATCATGATTCTACAATCGAATTGAACCTATTCCAATTATTTTACAAGCATCACCATTGCCCATATAAATAACTTCACCATCAAGTTCTTTAAAATTAAAGAACCACTCCTTGTGAGGATACATATGATAGGTACAACCCGAATCCATAATCCACTCATTTGATCCAGAGGTGGATAGTAAGCTAACTAGAGAGAAATCTGACTTATCTTCTTCACGCTCAACAACGTATGCATCAGAAACAGTTTTGCCCTCTTTCTTCTGCAACTTTGAACAATCTTTCTTCCAATGCCATTTCTCACGACAAAAAGCACATTAATCCCTATTGAGTTTTCCCTTCAAACGAGATCTTTCCCTTCTCTCCTTCTTACGACTCTAACACTGCCCTCTTGCTACAAGTGCTTCTGCTGACCCATCTCTATTCTCCTTTTAATCATTTTTCCGAATTTCATGATAAGACAAAGCAAAACAAACTTCTTCAAAGGACAATTTTTCCTTCCCATGAATAAGTGTAATACTAAGATGATCCAACTCATCCGAAAGAGATCCAATCAACAACATAGTTTTATATTCATCTTTGAATGTTTCATCCAAATTTAACAAATCAACAATTGATCTTTTAAATATATCAATATGGCTACTAATATTCGTACCTTGTTTCAACTGAAGACGAAACAATCTTTTCATCAAATAGAGTCGATTCTTATTACTTTTTTTTGTGTATTTGTTTTCCAACGCCTTCCATAACTTACTAGCAGACGTCTCTTTCATGAATGGATATTTTTGTTCTCTACAAAGACATGAGAGAATCATCCCACAAGCTTTTAAATTCAACCTCACCTAGTCTTTCTCATAGATATCTTTTAGTATTTTCTCCTCCACAACGATAGATCCTACTGATACAAGCTATCCATTATCTTACTCTACCACAAGCCAAAATTATTTTGATTATAAAATTTTTCAACATCAATTTTTGCATTTGTAATTGTTATCATCTTTACTGGCGCGGATGGTGGTGCTGTGGACGATGATGCCTCAAACGATGAATCTCCGACGATGATGCCATTTATGTCTTACTCAATTGGCTTGGTAAACAAAGTTCCCAATAACCAAGCTCCGCAAATTATTATATTCAATAGCTAACCAACAAATCCACTATAGCCCAAGATAGTAGTAAGTGCTGAATGATTAAATATGTACCAAGAAAATTCCCAAGAAACAATGGAGGGATCACAAACGGTCCCACTTAAAATCTAGTCTCCTTAGACTCTTATCATCTTGTTGACAGAATTTTCCTAAACATGTATATAACCATACAAATAACTATTCACTATCCTAAACCTAGGCTCTGATACCACTTGTTATTCAACAGAAACATAAACTCAATGCTAGCTATTTAAATATAATAATAACAACTACTAAAGCAGAAATAAATGGTCAAAATTAAATGCAAAAATAAATAATACCAGGAATTAACAAGGTTCAGTATTGTAACCTACGTCCTCGGGCACTGCAAAAGAAAACTTCACTATCTCCAAAGAATATTACAACTTTTTGGGCAATATTACAAATACCCAAACTATATGGGCATAAAAACAATTACCCAAAACAAAGGAGTTATACAACAAAACTTTTCAACTAAAGGGTCTTTAGTAAAAAGAACCCTATACAAGAGGGGTGCAATGGAAATACAATTTGGAATGCTTATAACTATGGCTTGGGTTCTTATATATAGGCCCCAAAAGTTTCCCCACTTTAATTCTTAAGCAATGCGGGACATACTAACCTTTGGCCTATTTCATATAAGTCCCTAAACCTTTTTCTATTGTCACTTCTACCCCCATGTGAGATTTTACTAAATGAGTCATTTTTCCAACATGAAGATGTGTTGGGCATCACCCTAATAAACTGGCTGTGACCAGCCCATTCCTAACAAATGAGAAACTTTATTTCAAAAAGCCAACACATTCATATATTAAGAACCTCAAAAAGCAATGGATGTCTGAAGCATGCAGGAAGAACTAATTACAAAATCTAAAAACATATCTTGTAACCGTAAAGTGCCAATATTTGAACAGTTTCAAGCCAAATCACGGAATAAATATAAAGTTATACCATAAAACTTAAAATTTCAAATGACTAATGAAGCCAAACAAAATTCAAAATAAATGTTCCATTTTCTGAAAAAGGAACTGATCGTAACAATCACAACTATACTCCAAATGCAAGAATGTTTCCCGCTGCACCAACACAATCCTACTTCAAAAAAAGTATATGATGGATGAATAAGGTTCTTTAGATTATAAACAATTTTTAGTGTTTTGGATTTATAATAATATATTCTTTTAGGGCTGTTAGACATTTGTTTTCAAATAAACATTTCTTATATATATAATTCCTTTCAATTGAACTATAAAGTTAAAATATAAATGTAGAATCTAAATAATAATTGTACCCTACTGATTGCAGTAGTTTAAGTCATGTATAACAAGTAAATGATTGATAAGCACAAACCTGAAGGACCTTCAATTTTACTCCTGCAGCAACTGAAACCAAAAGCTTCTTCTCAGAAAGCATCGGCTTCAATTGCAACACTACATCTTTAACTGCAACAACAACACCACAAGAAAGTAAAGATCACAAATAAATATTAATGATTCTCGGAAATAAAAAAGAAATAATCATCAGAAATCAAATTACCTACTTGCGGCTTCACCGAGAAAATCACCACGTCACTGGCTTCAACCACCTATTTATAATTGCTTAATTGTAAGATTACCAAATGAATAAACAAACACAAAAGGAAGAGACAAAGAAAGAGCTAAAGGTACGGCACTATTGTTAGAGCGTACGCCGACACCAAAGGATTCGAAAGCGATTCGGCGATTGGGATTAGAATGAACGGCAGTAGAGATACGTTGGGGAAGGAGCACACCCGATTGTACCACTCCTCTGGCAATACTCTCGGCCATTTTGCCTGCTCCAATGAAGCCCAGTTTGTAGGATTCAGGGGAGATTGGAGTGGCCTCCATGTGTTTGAGATATTGTCTGACAGACTAAAGAAAACCAAAAAACACCACCAATAATTGAGACGAGCTCGGCTGAAGTGAAAATGAAGATGGCAAGTGAAAGGAGAATATGTTCTTTTTAGGCATGGAGTTCTTGTTTCGTAGTGTCACATGTCAAGGTCGATACTGTTGACTGTTTTTTGTTTTTTTGGATATTGGTGTCAGAATTTCAATAGGGCCGCTCTTGGCGTAGTTGCATCGGATCGACACGTATGGTCAAAAGAGTGATCGCATTGTAACTCTGATTTATTATTTGTTTATTAATGATTTAATAATAATTAATATATTAAAACGGTCGATAAATAATTTAATAATATTTATTAACTCATTAACATTTAATTAACATAATGAAAAAAATCATTTTTTAAATCTTAAAAAGATTTTTGTTATTATATTAACCATTTTTTAATTTATCAATTTATATATTCAAAATGGAGATAGAAGCTGAGACTTGATAGCCCATACTTTTAAGATAATAAATTAATTGAGGCCTACATAGCTAACCAAACACCCCAAAAAAGGTAAGACAAGATGGATGTAATTGTAAGAAAGCATAATAATAATGGGTGCGTTTGGTTTAGTATTTTGGGTAAGATTTTAGGAATAGTATTGGGTTATTGGATATGGGAGTATTACGAGGTAAATTTTAAAAATTTATAAAAAAGCCCTTAGGTTTACTAATTTAACTAAAGACCCTAACATGTAAAATGACAAAAACACCCCCACCACCGCATAGTCGATTCCGACCACCACCGCGGAATCGGCCGAAAATTTCTTGTTACGACTATGCACTTGCTGGATGCGTGCCGTAACACGCCGTTAGGCCTTTTCCTTTTCCGGCCAGATCCATGGTGGATCGCCAGGAAAAGGCCATCTACGATTTGTTATGGTCGCCGACGGACGGAAAAGGAAAAGGCCAACGACGGCCATCTTTAACATCAGCCGACGGCCAAAGATGTGGCCTGCTGCCCTTGGTCCAACGACGGCCATTTCTTTGGCCGCCGACGGCAGATTCTGAACGGTTTTCCCGCGTATCCACCGTGGTGGATCCGCCTGGCCGAAAAGGCCACACAACGGTGAACTTCCGGCCTTATTTCGGTCGGCCTTAAGTTTGGCCGTTATACATGACTTCCGGCATCACCTCACGGTGGTTCTGGATCTGACAAGCTTGGGTTGATGGGGGTGTTTTTTGTTAATTTTTAAACTTTTTTTCAGGGGGTATTTAGTGAAATTAATAACTTTATGGGGTTAAAATGTAATTAAAAAAATAGGGTAATATTTTGAGAATATTGTACCAAACGCTATTTGAAAAATAGGATCCAGAACAGGGATAAAAATATTAAACCAAACGCATACAATATTATAATGAGCCCAAGGTGGCAAAGTCACGTAATTAGATCCAAATGGCTTGAGCCCATAGTTGATGTTAATGAAATTAAACCAAAATACATTATGTGAAAGGGAGAAGCTTTTATAGGTAAAACATTTGAAATAAGTAAAACATTTAGTTAAATGTAAAATGTAAATTATTTGCCAACAACATTTCACCAAGGTGGAGAATCAAATATGAGACTGTGCAACAAAAATTAAACAATTGTTAGACGTTATTATTGGAGATTTTTTTCAATCAATTGTGTTTCTTTTTTTTTTTTTTTTTTTTAGAGAATAAACTAAAAATTTATCAAATATAAAATTCAAATTCAAATTATTTTTTTTATTTTAGAGAATAAACTGAAAACTTATCAAATACAAAATTCAAATTAGGAATTTTTTTTTTTTTTTTTTTGGTAAGTAAGCTCTTTATAGAAAACGAATAGAATATACAAGAGGCCTTAAAAGTGGTCAACCTACCACAGGACATATCCTGAGTTAAGTGCAAAAGAATGATGTTATCTAAGCCAACCCCTAGACTTCTCTTTTTTCCATTCCTTTTACCAAAGAAATTGAACCTAGAGGAGCCAAAAGAATACAAAGAAGCCAACCTACCATAGGACATGCCCAGAGTTAGGTTCAAAATTTTCCAAAATAAAGATCCAATACCTAAGCATCCACAACATGGACATTTACACATAGAGCCCACAACCAGCACAATGATGTCACCAACCATAATCTCCTCAAACCACCAAGAACCCATCACAACACATCATCCCGTAGCATCAACTCCCATGGGAACTTTTGAAAATGGATTTAGGAAGCTCCCAATTTTCGGCAAGTCTCCGATTATGAGTGTTCCCCTTAATCTTACTTAGGTCCAAAGCTCTTTCTCTCACTAAGGACTTGATGGAATTGTGGATAGTGAGAGCATCTTTACTTTCCCCTCCAAAGGACCGACTATTTCTCTCCCTCCAAATAGAGTACATGGTAGCTCCCAAAATCAACTTCCCAAGTAAATACTTAAATTTATTCTTCTTCCATCTAGTAGCAAGGAGGTTCAAGCCCATAGCTAAAACTTGAATTTTTGTAAACATTGATGCCTTGAGACCGAGTCGGCGTTTTCAACTGAAGGTGAATCACTAAATCAATAAACATAAATTCCCTAAGGTCGAGTCGGTATGATTGACTGAAGGTGAATGCATAGTGGACACTTAGAATTTTTATGAATAGTACATTTTATTGATTTATTGAAACATAAGTGCCCTAAGGCATAGTTCGGTTGAGCCAATTGAAAATGGGGAGGTAGGCAGGCCTACTCATCCCTTTGAACAACATAAAGATGGAGCTGAGTCGCGGCCTATCAAAAGTGATAGTGCTTGAGGAGAATGACATTCCAACTGTGGTTGATGTCTTTACCCTCTGGAGACTAAAGTTTGTAGGCACCGTTGGCAACTGTTTTGGTGATCTTGTATGGTCCCTCCCAAGTAAGACCAAGTTTGTCGGCATTGATCTCCTTGGTGTTTTGGAAGACTTTGCGGAGGACCCAACCGCCCTCTTTGAATGTCCTCACTCGGACATTGCAGTTGTAATGTCGAGCCACACGTTGTTGATAAATGGCGTTTCTAATCTAGGCTTGTTCCCGGAGTTCATTGACGATGTCAAGTTGTGGAATAGGTTCTAGCTGTTCGACTCTTCACTCATCCACTAGAGTTTAGGTGAGGGGAACGACACCTCGACTGGGGTAATTGCTTCCGAGTTATATGCAAGGGAGAGAGAGTCTCACCGGTTGACGAACGGGCGGTGGTTTGGTAAGACCAAAAGATTCCTGGTAGTTCATCTGCCCATGTGCCCTTAGCTTTCTAAAGGTGCTTCTTTAGAGTCTACATGACTATCTTGTTGGATGACTCACCCTGACACTTTAGAGGATATCATGGACCAAAGGGCTTGGCCCTAGGTGCGCTAATGATGAGGCTCAATCTAGGTGATCCAAATTGGATAGGCTAGGTTAGTGTCATGGGTCTGACCCATGAGGTAAACCTTAATGTGGACCCAATAGGCCATGGCCTTAGGCCATGTAGTAGATGTTTCCCGCTTTGGCCTGATAAGACTCAAGACGATTTTTAGCTCATACAGACAACAAGTATTGTATAAATACTTTTGTAAAGTTCTTTTGATCTTCATTCAAAAAAAATTGAGGTATTTCATAATTTTCTCTATTTTTATTTCTCTCGATCCTGTTAGGGTTGCGTTTGAAGGAAATTTACATAACATAAATAGTTTAATGAATCAAGTATTCATATAATTAAGATTAATAAATTAAACTGATTTGTTATATATATAAAATGAAGAAATATATTATGCATTAATTAATATTAATATTTTAATTTATTAATATTAAATATAATTTCCCCCACTCACAAAATTGTCGGGGCCTCACACTGTTAGGGTTACAAGTTAAACAAATTAACATAATCTTAGGAAAAACTAAGTGAATGGAATTATAACTTTAACCCAAATACTGTCAAATTAATAAACTTTTTTCAATGGGGTCACGAGCCCCCACTGGTCCCTTAATAGATCTATCATGCCTATTATCATTGCTCTTTACTAAAACATGTTGACACAATTTTGACATTGTCTTTGTCTACTACGTTGAAACTTCTTAGTTTTGGTTGATTCTCGTATACTTTGCATATAGTAATAACTGCAAGCATTATAAATCCTATAATGTTTCCAAATTAAAAGTGAAAGATTCCTGAATTCGGAAAGATTACTTGATAATAAAGTCATATCAATAAAATCACACCTTAGATCTTATTCAAATAATTAACAATATACATGTAATTGCCTCACAAAAACAAGTACAGACGAACATTGCAGATAAATGTAATGGTGTATTAGCTATTTTTACTTGGCATAAACGATTGATAAGTCTGAATAACAGTCAAGAAAAGTGCTAAACTTGCAGCAATAAAAGCAAGAACCGTCCAAGGGCTAGTGAAATGAGTATGCAACCACTCTGCCAACCAAATCTTCAACCTGTTTTTGTAATGCTTTTCTATTCTATCTTTAACAACCGCATATGCATGCGGGTGTGACACCAAATTATCAGCTATCTCATTAAAAAGATCAACAACTTGTTGATCGCTCCCCAGAAAATTCAGAAGTATACCTTTTGACCGAAGCTCCTTAACATCTTCCGCATGTTCTAGAAGCGAATTCATCAGGCATATGTATGAAGAAACTCCAAAATCGTCAGGACCATTGAGGCTGGACTCGTATGCTACCATGTTTAGCAGCATAGACTTTGTTGAATCATCAATGTATATTGGTGGAAGTTTCAGGAATCCTGCGAGATACCCGGATTGAAAAGCAACGTCTGTGAATCTGTTAGTTTTGCTAGGCCTGAAGTGGATTCCTACCGCATTGAGCTCCTTCGCTGACCGGTATGAAAACCAGTCACTGCAATCGCGAGGAGGCTGTTGAGTCAAAACGGTTTTGTCGAAGAGATTGGTGCGAATGAGGTCTAGAAGTTGAGCAGGTTCAGACTCAAATTTTCCTGCTATTACATTCACATCTTGCACACCTTTTCTTCCCCCAAAAGCTAAATTACTAAGAAAATTATTTATGTTTTTCTTGTAACTTTGAGGAGGAGGACTACGAATTTGTGTAACAAACTTATTTAACATTGTCTGCTTGCTGTTTTCATCTCCGAATTTTGACTCGAAGCTCAATTCATTGAGGAGTTGAAAAGGAATTTGATTTTCCAGTAAGAACAAGTCCCGTTGAACGAGAGCTATCATGTTGTTTTTCATCTTCAAAGCCTCTCGTTCTTCTCTTACAATGCAGTAAATGAACTGGAGGAGGAAGCAGGCATCAAGAAACATCATCTGAGAGAACTGCTCATTGTTGAACTTGGCGACCGAGATCTGGTCAGTGTAGCATTGTTTTGCAGCTTCCGCCACGCGCCTGACCTTCTGATACGACTCTTCCAGCAACTTCAAGTCCCCATTTACATACTGGCGCGCCATTGTAAGTTTGTGCTGCTGCATTAACTCAAGCCTGGGATTTCCAAAGTGGTAAGGACCGATTGAAACCACCAGAGGATCATAGCAACCTCTGTTTTTTTTAACCGCACGAAGCATTGCCGGAACTCTCTCTATTTTCGTCCGGACCACCTCGTGCGGATTCTTGAAGCTTTCTCCATTCACGATATACTCAAGCCACTTTTTTTCATTACCAGAAACAGGAACTGCTGTATTGTCACCATTTATATGGACTACAATACTCTCTAATGGAGTATCACCGCCACCTGCTAGGCTGCTGGAACCGGCTTCGCCTTCTCTTTCTCCCATTATTACTCTCTGTAATTAAAACTACATGAGTATGGTTTTGTAATGTGAGTTCATGCAAATTGATTAAATAAGTCCTGAGATTATAAATTTAATGAAACGTACCAATTGTAATTGACGGGCTACTTGTGATTTGGAAATAGCATCTCAACTTTCCGTAGTTATCAAGCTTGGAATTGCTGCGAACTTTTTTAGGGAATAAAAAGGTGAAGTCACCCGCCTCAAGATTCCTCGTTAGAATTATATAAAAAATTATTTATTACTGCTTTCGAATTTTTGAGTAGCTATGTTAACCATCTTTTATAATCTTTTGTTTAAAATAAGTTTCTTTTAATTTATGGTATCGGGGAACTGCCCCCATCACAACCACAATATGTTCAAGTAATCTAAAGCTGGTATTTATCTAAGTATTTTCAATCGCATTTAAAACAAAAAATATTACAATCATGCAACCTTTCATGCTGGTAGAATGGCTGTAGCCATCCATCTGGGTAACTATTTTCTACCGAGTAACTCCATGTCATGAATCATTTATAAAGAACAAGAAAAGTTTGAAAATACTTTTCATTCTAATTAAAAAAAAAAAAAAAAAACAAATACATAAATAATAGCTACAAAGTTACTCTTATCTTCAAATTTTAACATTGAACTTGTAATATTAGAAAACAAAGATGCCTTTCAAATATTGCTTGTTACTGTTATAGATCCAACATCAATGTATTCTTTCAATACAGAGTTGTGCTACATTGCAAGTTATTGACACCAAAGTACTTTCCGTATTTCAAGTATGGTTTGGTTATGTTATCAGTTTATACAAATAAATTTTTAGTAAGTCCTAAGCTGCTTATTGTTGATGCTTGATTTTGACACTAATTATTCGCACATGCAAGGTGCTAAGCAGACTTAAAAATTACACATGAATGGAAAAAGAAATAAATAAAGGGGGGATGATTTTTAAAGTAGTTCAGATGTTTAAAGCGAATCCTACGTCCACTATTCTTTTTTATAAATGAAAGATTACAATCAGGTCGTAAGTAGCAATAAGAGAAATAGGAGTACAGAGAGGGAGAGAGAGTTTTTATGTTATTAGAATCAGAATCCTAAAAAATGAGAGGGGGGCTCTCTATTTATAGTAAGAGGTTTCTGGGTAATGATTACAAGTTTGGCAGTGGGCAGGTGCCGCACAATTCCTACCCTACTTCCCATTGGCTGGTTGCACGGAAGATATCCTTAAATCACACAGGGCTTGGGTAGGTGGGTGACTCCAAGCCACTCACTAGCCAAGCCTTTACCTACCAAGTTGATGATAGCCTTACTCATTCTATCCTTGGATGACGTGGCAGCGCTTGGACGACACAATGCCTTCTTGAACTCTGATTGGTCCTCGCTGACGTAAGCCTACGTAAGCCCTAATTTTTTAGGCATAACAGAAGCCCCCTAGTTCTTAAGGTTCAAGGCTTTAACTTTGAGAACTTCATGATTATGCCATGATTTGACTCATCTCGAGGATTGCTTGCTCGAACTGCAAGTGGAGAATAGTTGAAATAACACGAAGTATATGATTTTACTAGACCAGCGAACTGAGTGGAGGGAGCGATGTGGGGCTTGGCGAACTGCACAAGCAACCTAAGATAATTGTCCCCTTAAGGTTTAGCGACATAGGGTTGAATCCTGCTCAGTGCTATACCAACGTGCTTCGAACTTTGCCCATCGCTCGTGACCTGAAAACACTTAGAATATTTTCGCCAAAAATCGGAAGTCACTTCGCTTCGAGCTCAATATATGGAGAAGAGCGGGGGCAGATCTAGAGTATATTGAGGGTGGGCCAAATTAAAAAAAATATATATTTATATGTAATTTTTTTTTTTTATGACAATTTCAACTAAAAACATATAATATGAATATTATATGCTATTACATTTTATTTTTGCCCACCCTCACAAGAATTTCTGGATCCGCTACTGGAGAAGAGTGTTTCATTCGAACAACCTCTTCAGATGTTATCCGTTGTGCTTGACAGCTGGCCTGGTCAATAAAGTAAGATTTATCTGATAGACGTGTCTTTGCACAATAAGTGTCAGCCATGAGCATTAAATACAAGCCATGCTGAAACGACATTCTCTTTTAAAGCATTAAATGCGAATAAGGGCGTATTTAATGTGGTAAAGATAACCACGTTGACGTTTGGTGTCTCCAACGGAGGGAAACGTTGATTGATCTTCACGAAGAGTGAAGGTTACTCTTCACGAGGATTGGTGACACGTGGTCACATCCAATGGCTAGGAACATGTCCCGCCCAAATGTCGCCTACAAAGGAAACCAAACATTGCCTTCTTCCCTATAAAACCCTAATCCCACTTCATGATTTTCATAGAACTCGAATCTTCATAGAGAAAAATATAGTTTTTGCACTAAAAAACCAGTTCATCTTTCTCCCAGTTGATGCGCACTCGCCACTACAACAAGACGTTCATCCCCAGCAACCAAAAGGTAAGGAAAACTCTTCCATTTCTTCTTTTCATTCCTATTAAAAAACTCGGTTCTTTCACAACAATGGTGGGTTTGAACGCTTAGTAAACTTTACATGATGCGCATTCTTGGATAGTGTTAAAAAAGGAACACTCTTAAGAATCGAAAATCTAAGGCACAGATCCTTGGGAACTCATTCTCAAGGATGTTTAGAGTTTTTAGGGGCTAGGGAAGAAAAATTGAGGTTTTCTTACTCTTTCAAGTTGTCGTACGAAACATTGTGTACGGAGACTAAGTCACCTCTATTTGTCACACCTTGTCAGACTTTTGGATCAATGGACACTTCACAGATGAGAGCAACCATAGGAACAGGCTCACAGCCCCCGAGTACCTCGGTAGGTCTCGCATAGGCGATGCTATCAGTAGCTATTGTGGATGAGATTCAAAAGGAGATAGACCAGTTTGTGATCAATGTAAACGTCTAGTAGCATAGGTCGCACACCGCTTAGAACCCTCCAAAAGGAATCGCTACGATCTCAAAAGCAATCTTCAAATGCGGGTGACGATACCTTTTCAACGCTTTATCAGATCGATCCTCGACCACTTCGAGGTCGCGCCATTCCAATTGACGCTCAATGCATATATGATAGTGATTGTATGTATATTGCATGCCGCAAACATGAATTCGGCAAGTTAACAGCGTTGGAACTCGCATGCGCTTACTACTTAGAGAAAAGCAAGGACAAGGATTCCTTCTACTTCTAGAAGCAATCTACGATCGAGGGAAGAATATTTGGTTACCCCAGCATTGTTGGGGCTTATGACACCAGATATTTTTTCTTCGAGTACGATGGCGTTTGTAGATTTAGGGAGCTGAGTAGATTTTTCCTTTTTATTTTCCAAACTAACTATCTTTTCCTTTAACTCTCTTTTGGTAGTTAAGACTAACATAATTTTTCTTTTTTTGCAGAGAACAAGACGACCAAGTTGTCGCTCTAGCAGATTTTAGCCGTATTGAGGCGTTTGGTCATTTACCCAATCAGAGTCGTGACGCAAGACTACTCGTGACCATTGCCAACCTGCGAAAGTACGAATTTTTCAACCCCGAGGCATCTTTGGAAGCTCCAGCTCATAAGTATCTTTGTATCTGGAAAAACTTTTAGCCTTGTACCAAGGATGACTTTTTTGCTAACACATTTTCATGGCGTGCAACGACCATACCACCAAGGTTCCGAAGCCACCGACAAAGGCTGAGGGGTTTGTATTCCCTTGGGTCAACCCGACTGAGCCAACCGAAGCACCCCCGATGCCATTCCCACAGGAGGGATACATATTGGTGCTGAAAATCGACAACCCACAGAGAGATAGGAAGAAGCTTCTCGGCTCGTGGCTACTAATGCCACGAAACAGAAAAGCATGGGTCATAAGACCAAGAAAAAGAAACAACTGAATGCTGAGGAGGAAACGGAGTCGGAGCCAGAGGGCTTCGGGGTGCTACCGGAAAGAACTTAGCCTTACCCCATCATTCGCTTGGGAGTGCCCCCGATGGGCCCCTTGGCACTTTGAAGGCCCTAGGAGCTCTCGCAAGGGAGTGGGAGCAACCACAGTTGCCCAGAAAAAAGCGAGCAAACAACAAGTCGAAGATGTACCTACCCCCTCGAGACCAAACCTGTCTGTACTGGATTCCCTAGGGCAATTGCCAAAGCACTTGCAGCCAGTAATGTACACCCTATTGGAATGCTAGCTTGCCATGACCATCGAGGAGCTCGTGGCTTCCTGACCTACCGATCTGGTGGCTACCATGCTCCAGCTGCACAGTCAGGTAAAACGACATGTTCCCTTTGAGAACTTCCTTAGCTTTTTATGATTTTGAGAAAAGGAAACTAACTTTTGTCTCTTTTCCCATACGGTCTCTGCTCGCCTTGACCGTGGCCTAGTAGAAGATCGATATGGACTATGCTGGAAAACTCCACTAGCTGAAGGAGGAGAATGCCAAGCTGAAGCAGGACCTCGCAGCCATGGATGTAGAGACTAAAACGGCTATCATCCATATAGATCAATACTTGGTAGAGAGAGATTCTGCACTTTGGTCTACCGACTTTTAGAAGGCCTAGCTCGAAAAGAGAGATGGGGACAACAAGGAGCTCTAACGGACGGTGGCAAGACTCACCAAAGAGATGAGCAAGAGAAAGAAATAGCTGAAGGTGAGCACCAAGAAAGAATACCATGAAGAAGTGGTGGAAAATGTTGATTGAAAGCATGTAAAGAGTTGGATTAATAGGATTCAAAATTTTCAAATAATGCTTGAAAACATTATACCTTCTCATTTGCTTAAGTTTGATGAAGCCAAGATTCAAAAGGAAGAATCCTCGACACTTTAACACCACCTTGAAAGAATGATAGAGTGGCTGAACCCTAAGAGAGAGAGATTGTTTTTCTCTTGAGTGAACAAAATGAATCCTTAACCTAAAATGCAACCATTTGCATTTATATATACATGGGCCATTTTGTAATTAGTTGTTTTTCACTTGCATGCCCCAATAAAATCTTATTTTAAAAGGAGCCCAAGCATTTATTAATTTTCCCTTTGAATAATCAATATTATTCAAGGGCCCATGTAAACTAAACTAGTTTACATTAACAACCCATTAGTTTACCCTTTTGCCCTTTAACTATTAAAAGGTTATTTTAGTTCATCTCATTTATCTTAACACTTTAAGATATAATAATTAAATACAATTAATTATTGCTTGACCATTTTAACCCTTAAAATGTCACAAATAATTTTCTATGTAACTATTACCATAGAAATCCCATCATTACCCTCAGAAGGTGCTAGCCCTCTTCGGATAATCATTTCTCTCTCTCTCTCTCTTATCCTTCTCTAACTTCTTAAGGCTATTAGTGTGACCATGTCAGTCCACCATGGATTAGCCGTGAGCCGATTCTGGATGAATCTGGAAACCTATCCGAAGACCTAACAACTATGGTAAACATCGAGCAATGTGCTATAGTCCTTGAACCACGATGAAGAAATACTTCATCAAACCCATTTCAGATCATATGTACCATGCAGGTAAAGTCCCTCCATTGATATATCCTGATCAAGCACGGATTCATGGAACGTCAAAATCCTAAACTCGATCTTCTACCGAATCATCGATCAATATGTTCGGAACTTATCATCACAAACTTGCTTTTGTATGACTAATAACAGACTCTGGCCAGAGATTCTGATTTCTAACATTTATCGACGTTCAACCAAGAACTCGAATCCAGATGGAGTCAGCGGCACTCCTAATCCTATATTTTCGAGTCAATGGATCCTTTCTTGACCATCGTTCTTTTCTGCATATGAACAATGCATGACCAATTAGGCTTTATCATACGAAACATGACTAGTCTCGTACTTATACACCGTATGAACCATATGCATCTGTATCGGATCCGACCATAATGTCTCAGGTCAAAGGACTACATTGTGCACTGATATAACCAAACGATAAATCATTGACTACATGCTTTTCCAAGTGATTTATTGTTATTCGGTCATGTTCGAAAAATAGTTCACCAACCGCTAATCCATACTAATGCCCTAGTGACATGACTATCATTGTCATCCATACTTATATCAACTTATGATATCTTTTGGAAGCATCCAGTATGTCTACTATGCAATATAGTTGCCCAAATTATATTGCTTCCGTAGGGAACCTTTTGATAATTCATTTATCGATTAAATAAATCATCTGGACAATTCATATACATACTTTATTTTAAATGCATCACTGAATAAAGGAAGCAATTTATATATATGAATTAAAGAACTCTTTCTTCTATTATTTATGATATATTGATGCAAGACAAAATGCTCTGAAACCGACAACACAAATGGTTTTTAAGGCATACACTAATATACACTCACAAACTCCCACTTGCACTAAAGCCATTCGATGTTGTATCTCATACCCATCTTCTTAAGATGATGGTCCAATTGCTTTAGTGTCATCGCCTTAGTTAGTGGATCAGCTACATTTTTTATTGAAGGTGTCTTCAGAATTATAATCTCTCCAACTCCAACAAATTCTCTCAAAATGTGATCCTTGCATTAAATGTGTTTGGATTTTTGGTGTACCCTTGGTTCCTTTGCCTGTGCAATAGCATCTCTATTACATATAAAAATGTACTCTAACGTAGACTTTCTATGATCAGTATCCTTGAATGTTTAACTCTGAACATCCATAACTCAGAACTAGATCCTAAGTTTTTCTCAAGTACTTAAGGATCGATTTTACAATCGGCTAATGTTTCTCCCCTGGATTTGACTGATATCTGCTGGTAACACTTACAGCATAAGCTGTATTAGGTTGGTCTTGTACATAACATTGCGTACATTAAGCAGTTTATAGTAGACACATAAGGCACATTACGCATCTGCTGCCACTCTTCATCGGTCTTTGAACCCATCTCCGTGGAAAGATGAAGATCGTGAGTGAAGAGCAAGAGACCTCTCTTAGAGTTCTCCATGCTAAATATTTTTAGCATTTTCTCTATGTACAATTTCTAGGATAATCCGATTACCCTTTTCGTTCTATCTCTATAGACACGAATGCCAAGGACATAGGTCGCTTCTCCTAAGTCTTTCATCAGGAAGGTTTTGGACAACCAAACTTTAACCTATGTCATCATGCCTATGTCATTTCCCATCAAAAGTATGTCATCTACATATAATATGAGAAACGTGATGGCATGATCTTTAACCCATTTGTATACACAAGGCTCATTTGGATTCTTGAAAAAATCAAATGATTTGATTATGTCGTCAAATCGAATATTCCAGCTTTTTGAAGCTTGCTTCAATCCATAAATGGATCGATGTAATTTGCATAGCTTATGTTTTTCAGCAGAGGATACAAAACCTATCGGTTGTTCCATATAGATGTTTTCCTCAATAAACTCATTAAAGAAAGCTGTTTTGACATCCATCTGCCAAATATCATAATCATGGTATGCTGTGATGGCTAGCATTATACGGATGGATTTAATCATAGCTACAAGCGAGAAGGTTTCCTCATAATCCAGTCCTTGTTTCTGAGTATAACCTTTCGCCACTAGTCGAGCTTTGAAGGTCTCTACCTCTCCATCCTTGTAAACCCATTTGCAACCTAAGGAACTATTCCCTCTAGTGGATCCACAAGTGACCATACTTGATTGGCATGCATTGATTATATCTCAAAATCCATCACTTCTAGCCATTTTCCTGAATCTTTATCAAGTATTGCTTCTTCGTAGCTTCTAGGATCATCACCATGATCATCTACTCCCACTAAGTAAGATTCAAAATCTTGCTCATGTAGGAACCCACATCTTTCTGGAGGTTTTGATATTCCAGAAGATTTTCGCACTGGAACCATAGTATCTAATACTAAGGTTCACTGAGTGGACGTTCTAGCTTCAGCAATCTCAGTTCTTGGCTCTTTGAACTCTTCCTTGAGTTCAATATTTCTTCCAACACCACCTTCCTCCAAGAACTTGTTCTCAAGGAAACGTTTCTACTGATCCAAACTCTTTGATCACTTGGGAAGTAGAAGTAATATCCCAAACTATCTTTAGGATATCTAATGAACCGATCCAGCTTATCAGATTTAACTGATTTAACATAAGCTGGATAGCCCCAAATCTTCATATAATTCAGACTTGGACATTTTTCATACCATATCTTATACAGTGTTTTATGGACAGTTTTAGACAAGACCCTATTAAGGATATGCACAGCGCTCTGCAAAGCGTACCCCCACACAGACATTGGCACGTTTGTAAAACTTACCATCGATCATACCATATTCCATAAGGTACGATTTCTCCTTTCAGACACTCCATTAAGCTAGGGTTGTATAGGGAGGAGTCAATTGTGAGATGATCCCATTTTCTCTTAAGAACTCCTGAAATTTTGTACTCAAGTATTCACCCCCACGATCTGATCGTAGTATTTTAATACTCTTTCCAGTTTGATTTTCTACTTCATTCTTGAATTCTCTAAATTTTTCAAAGGATTCAGATTTGTATTTCCTTAAATACAAATACCCATATCGTGGCATATCATCTGTAGAGGTAATGAAGTATTCATATCATCCCCTGGCTAAAGTACTAAATGGTCCACACACATCTGTATGTATGAGTCCTAATAGTTCTTTAGCTCGCTCTCCTTTACTTTTAAAAGGAGACTTGGTCATCTTTCCTTGGAGAAATGATTCACATGGTGGATAGGGTTTAGAACCCAATATGTTTATGATCCCACTTTCTCCAAGCTGTACTAATCTTCTCTCTCCTATATGACCCAATCTATGATGCCATAAAATTTTAGGATTTGATTCAGAATGAGTTCTTTTATTAGAAATGGTATTGATTGAAGCATAGTCATTTAGTTTTAAGACATACAAACCATTTGTATTCACAGCTTTACCAACTAAAACATTTCCAAAATGTATTGAACATTCATTTCCATTAAAAAGTACATAGTAACCTGTTTTACACAAAGCAGAAATAGAAATGATGTTTCTAGTGGCTTTTTCAAAGTACAATACTTTAAATAAATTCAAAACATGCCCTTAAGGTAGTCTTATTGGGCAAGCCCCCAGGCCCTCGGCTACAAATCGTGCCCCATTTGCCATCCTCAAAATGATCTCGCCTTTTGTCACCTCAGAACTATTCTGAAGTACCTGCAAAGACATACAAACATGAGATGTTGTTGTTGAATCTAATATCAAGGAATGACTATCTGAATTAACACTTAATTCATATTCAATCATAAGACATTGGTTCGTACCTGCTTTTCCTTTGCCTTTCCTTAGACTGTTCAAGTATTGAGGACAGTTCCTCTTTTAGTGTCCATCTACTCCACAGTGGAAACATTTTCCCTTTGCATTGGCCTTCTCTACCTTCACCGCTGGCTTCTTGAAACTCTTATTCTTGGGTCCAACTTTTGGACCTTTCTTTTGTTGCTTTTTAGGCCTTTTATTGGCCCTACTGGTGGAGGTGGCAAAGACATCCTCGTGTCCTTTTCCTTTCACATTCTACCTGTGAAATTCTTGATGCTCATTTAGCCATTCAGAGAGGTTTCGCTTAATCCTATTGAGATTATATTTAGTTATAAATGGTGTATAACTTGAAGGAAGGGATTGTATAATCAAATTCACTTTGAGGCGGTCTGGCATGACCACCCCATATCTATCCAGTTGACCTAATCCATTAATCATCTTAATAGTATGATCATCTGGAGGTACCCTTTCCCTCAACTTCATGCTAAAGAGGGATGCACATAACTCATACTCAACCACTCTTGGATTTTCGCTGTACAACTCTTGTAGAGCTATAAGGATATCATAAGCATTCGAAACCTTTTCATGCTTAGTTTGAAGTTCTCTATTCATTGAGGCTAGCATGTCATTTCTAACCCTCCTACTATCCTCTCTCCACTTTTCAAAAGCATCAAGCTCAACTTGTGAAGCATCTGGTCCAATATCAAGTCGAAGAGGTGCTTCCAAGAAATAAGCAATCCTTTCGAAATCTAGAACAATTATGAGATTTCTTAGCCAATCCTTAAGGTTGGGTCCGGTTAACATGTTATTATCCAGTATCTTTAGGAGAACATTGTTGGCCATTTTTTATTATATATCACAAAGATGAAATTGCAAAGAAAAATAATTTTATTAGTGTCCTGTAATCTTTTAAACCTTTTATTGCATAATCAAATTAGCTCCCATTATTTTATTCGAGTCCTACACTCCCTTAAATAAGATCCGAAAATTTTTGTTGGATTAAATTTCTTAGTGGGGAATTAATTTCTTATTAAATTCAATTAACCTCACATAATAGAATTCTTGGTTAATTAAGTCTAATAAGTAGGAAACTATTTTCCTTTTAAATCACTATATAAGATTTGATTTATATTCCTTGTCCTAGCTTCGGATACCTCACATAATAGAATTCTTGGTATCCTAGGCTATGAGAACAACATGCATGAAAAGTGGCGGAAATGAAGATTGAAAGCATGAAATGTTGGATGCATAGGATACAAAAATTTCAAACCAAATGTAAGAAACTTATACCTTCTCCTTTGCTTAAGGTTGATGAAGCCAAGACTCAAAATCATGAGACCTCCACACTTTAACACCATCTTGAGAGAGTTAAAGAGTGGCTGTGGCTTAGAGAGAGAGATTTTAGTTTTCTTTTGAGTGAACAAAGTGAATAATAAACTAAAATGCAACCATTTGCATTTATATATACTTGGGTAATTTTTGCAATTAATTATTTTTCATTTCCATGCCCCAATAAAATCTTATTTCAAAAGGAGCCCACGAATTTATTATTTTACCCTTTGAATAATCAATATTATTCAAGGGCCCATGTAAACTAAACTAGTTTACATTAACGACCCATAAATTTACCATTTTACCCTTTAACTATTAAAAGGTTATTTTTGCTCATCTCATTAATCTTAATGCTTTAAGATATAATAATTAAATATAATTAATTATTGCTTGACCATTTGAACCCTTAAAATGTCACAAACAATTTTCTATGTAACTATTACCATAGAAATCCCGTCATTACCCTCGGAAGGTGCTAGCCCTCTTCGGATAATCATTTCTCTCTTTTATCCTTCTCTAACTTCTCAAGGCTATTAGTGTGACCATGTAGGTCCACCGTGGATTAGCCGTGAGCTGGTTCTGGATGAATCTGGAAACCTGTCCGAAGGCCCAACGACTATGGTAAACATCTAGCAATGTGCCATAGTCCCTAAACCATGATGAAGAAATACTTCATCCAACATATTTTAGATCATATGTATCATGCAGGTAAAGTCCCTCTATTGATATATCCTGATCAAGCACGAATTCATGGAATGTCAAAATCCTAAACTCGATCCTCTACCAAATCGTCGATCAATATGTCCGAAACTCGTCATCACAAACTTCCTTTTGTATGACTAATAACAAACTCTAGCGAGAGATTCTGATTTTCGACATTTATCGATGTTCGACCAGGAACTCAAATCTGAATGGAGCCAGTGGTACTCCTAATCCTATATTTTCGAGTGAATGGATCCCTTCTTGACCATCATTCGTTTCCGTATATGAACAACGCATGACCAAATAGGCTTTTTCATACGAAACTTGACTAGTCTCGTACTTATACACCGTATGAACCATACGCATCCGTATCAGATCCGACCACAATGTCTCAGGTCAAAGGACTACATCGTGCACTGATATAACCAAACGATAAATCATTGACTACATGTTTTTCCAAGTGATTTATCGTTATTCAGTCACTTTCGAAAAACAGTTCACCAACTGCTAATCCATACCAATGCCCCAGTGACATGATTATCATCGTCATCCGTACTTATATCAACTCATGATATCTTTCGGAAACATCCAATATGCCTACTATGCAATATAGTTGCCCAAATTATATTGCTTTCGTAGGGAACCCTTTTGATAATTCATTTACCAATTAAATGAATCATCTAGACAATTCATATAGGTATTTTATTTTAAATACATAACTGAATAAATGAATCAATTTATATATATGAATTGAAGAACTCTTTCTTCTATTATTTATGATATATAAATACAAGACAAAATGCTCTGAAACCGACAACATAAATGGTTTCTATGGCATACACTAATATACACTAACATAGGCTAGTTAAATCCGAACCATTGTGCTTTCTTAGGATGACATTTTCATCATGTCCTCAAATAATAGAAATCTTGGTCAAGGTGCAAATATTCATCCAAGAACAAGATCAACTTAATTCTATGATATAAAGACCATATCCCTCACATAATAGATATCTTGGGATCTTACAATTTATATTAAAGAATTTAGTTATCCCACAATGAGAGACTTGGATTTAATAATTTTAATTTGGGGAGATTTAGGTTTAACGGTAGTTAATTAATTTTTAACATGCCATGTTTAACTAACTATCCATACATATCACATATATGCATAAATTAAAGCATGTGGGTTGACCATGGGGCTTTTCGAAAATACATCCTAAAGGTAAACTATTTACCCTAATCCTATATCTTCGATTGGATCGTCATCGGATGCTGTTTGGGTTCCCGTCCAGCCGATTCAATTACAAATTGGATCTTAGGCACGTAGGCCCAATTAAAATAAATAAATAAAATTTAATTATTACAAGCCATTTAATAAAAGAATATTACAAACACTTTTGAATATTTTGAAAACTAAATGGCGCCCATGATCAACCCTCTAATCTAATATTCATCCATCACATAAATAAATATTAAACATTCATACCAAATATAATAAACAATTATTTAAAGGCATGAATATAAACAATTTAAAATATATATATATATATATAAATATATCTCATATATTAATAGATATTATATATATGCATGTGGTAACTTAATCATAACTTTGGGGCAGCAACAATTACACATTTCAAGGGAATTATTACACAAACACTTTTATCATATTCCACCCAAAGATATAATAATGATTTTATTATTTAATTATTAATATCATTTCAATACTTTTCACAAAAGTCATGCATGACATAAATAAATGGGTTTTATTACTTCAAGAGTAATCATTCTATGACACAAGTTATTTTAAATAAAGTAAAATTTTTTATGACACATTTATCTTCTTAAAGACAATCATATCATCTTGCATTATCAATTTTTGAAACTATTAAAAAAAAAAAATTATTACATTTCAAAAATATAATAATTTATGTCATGCAATGATGCATTATATGATAATTTAATCAAATTAAATATCATACATTAAAATTACCATCATCATATATACATAATATCACAATTCATCAAATGAATTAATAATCCATAACTTTATGCTAACATTATTTTCCACCACTAAACACTTGCAACATTTGCATACTCTTCATACAAAATACACTTTAATCAAATTAAAGGATAACACTTTTAGCATGTCAAAGCATAAACAATTTAATCAAAGTCATGAAAATGAGCATGCATGATTATTTCTATAAATAAATCATCATGCAACATTTCCCAAAACATTATTCATCAAAGCATGAATAAGATGACAAATTTTTATGGCAAGAATAGTCATGGCTGAACATGACAAAGAAGAAAGCCATAACATACACATGCATGTAGTTCTCAATACATCTCATGCAATAACCATCATCCAAGCATACTTTAAATCACATTTTAACACATCTAATCATATTAGAGCAAGATGAAAAACAAATTTTCACAAAGGAAATGAGATGGCCAAATCATATACATGCATCAAACATGCTTATCCCAACTAACAACTCATTCAATACAAAGGCATGCTCATTATCAACATTACTATCATTC
Organism: Pistacia integerrima; assembly: GCA_026225825.1. NCBI lineage: Eukaryota > Viridiplantae > Streptophyta > Magnoliopsida > Sapindales > Anacardiaceae > Pistacia > Pistacia integerrima. The sequence continues at coordinate 5,423,479 of CM047748.1, forward strand.
AAAACACATGAGAATGGCATGAAAAATAAACATTTACCTTTGATCTAGGTGTGGCCGGGACATGCATGTAAAGAGTTGGGATGGAAAACTCATTTTTGAACCAAAGCACTAACATGCAAACTCAACCATGTATGATGAACATGTGAACACATGGAATAACATGACTTTTGCTCAAAACCAACATGCAAGGAGCTTTTAAACTCTGATACCATTTGAAAGAATACCATGAAAAGGTGGTGGAAAATGTTGATTGAAAGCATGTAAAAGGCTGGATTAATAGGATTCAAAATTTTCAAATAAAGCTTGAAAACATTATACCTTTTCCTTTGCTTAAGTTTGATGAAGCCAAGATCCAAAAGGATGAATCCTCCACACTTTAACACCACCTTGAGAGAATGAGAGAGTGGCCAAACCCTAAGAGAGAGAGATTGTTTTTCTCTTGAGTGAACAAAATGAATCCTTAACCTAAAATGCAACCATTTGCATTTATATATACATGGGCCATTTTGTAATTAGTTGTTTTTCACTTGCATGCCCCAATAAAATCTTATTTTAAAAGGAGCCCAAGCATTTATTAATTTGCCCTTTGAATAATCAATATTATTCAAGGGCCCATGTAAACTAAACTAGTTTACATTAACAACCCATAAATTTACCCTTTTGCCCTTTAACTATTAAAAGGTTATTTTAGTTCATCTCATTTATCTTAACGCTTTAAGATATAATAATTAAATACAATTAATTATTGCTTGACCATTTTAACCCTTAAAATGTCACAAACAATTTTCTATGTAACTATTACCATAGAAATCTCGTCATTACCCTCAGAAGGTGCTAGCCCTCTTCGGATAATCATTTCTCTCTCTCATCCTTCTCTAACTTCTTAAGGCTATTGATGTGACCATGTAGGTCCACTATGGATTAGCCGTGAGCCGGTTTTGGATGAATCTAGAAACCTGTCCAAAGGCCCAACGACTATGGTAAACATCTAGCAATGTGCCATAGTCCCTAAACCATGATGAAAAAAATACTTTATCGAACCCATTTCAGATCATATATACCATGTAGGTAAAGTCCCTCTATTGATATATCCTGATCGAGTACAGATTTATGGAACATCAAAATCCTAAACTCGATCTTCTACCAAATCATCGATCAATATATCCGGAACTTATCATCACGAACTTGCTTTTGTATGACTAATAATAGACTTTGGCTAGAGATTCTGATTTCTGACATTTATCGACGTTCGTCCGGGAACTTGAATCCGGATGGAGTCAGTGGTACTCCTGATCCTATATTTCTAAGTCAATGGATCCCTTCTTGACCATTTTTCGTTTCCACATATGAACAATACATGACCAAATAGGCTTTTTCATACGAAACATGACTAGTCTCGTACTTATACACCGTATGAACCATACGCATCCGTATCAGATCCGACCACAATGTCTAAGGTCAAAGGACTACATCGTGCACTGATATAACCAAACGATAACTCATTGACTACATGCTTTTCAAAGTGATTTATTCGTTATTCGGTCACGTTCGAAAAACAGCTCACCAACCGCTAAGCCATACCAATGCCCCAGTGACATGATTATCATCATCATCCGTACTTATATCAACTCATGATATCTTTCGGAAACATCCAATATGCCTACTATGCAATATAGTTGCCCAAATTATATTGCTTTCGTAGGGAACCCTTTTGATAATTCATTTACCGATTAAATGAATCATCTGGACAATTCATATACGTACTTTATTTTAAATGCATGACTGAATAAAAGAAGCAATTTATATATATGAATTGAAGAACTCTTTCTTCTATTATTTATGATATATAGATACAAGACAAAATGCTCTGAAACCGACAACATGAATGGTTTCTAGGGCATACACTAATATACACTTACACACCAATCGTGTGAAGGCGACGGAGGAGGATCGAGCTTAGTTGTGGGAGAATTCTAAGAAGCAAAAAAGGGCGATGGAGGCGAACCTCAACCTGTCTCATGGGCAAGTCGCTTCATTAACCGAGCAGATGAAGCAACAGAGTCTCAAGTTCGAGAGGAAGGTTGCTCATTGGGCAATATAAGCCATTTACAGCTTGCGGCCGAGGAACCTGGAGATGGACATCTATGACCTTTCGGACGAATACCAGTCTATCCTTGTTTCCATGCTTCAGGCTAAAGAGGCCAAGCAGTAGGAGGAACAGGAAACTCTTCCAGAAGATGATTAGTCGAACATTCTCGAAGATCTGCGGATGATCTAGAGGCTGACTATAGTCCAGAGGATCGGAAGGTCGCACCCGAGGGGCCTGGAAATGAAGACCAATGATCACACTCTTTTATGTTCTTGTAGTTCTCTTAGCTTTTAGCTTTTGTAACTCCTTGTCGCCTCTTGTACATATTTTCTCAATACATTAAAGGAACCTTTGGTCACTTGTAATAATACTTATATAACTTAAGCACTTCACAAAACAAATATAACTTATCTGACCATTGAACTTGCAAAAATGTTATAAAGAACAAGATTATTAACAAAAAGACTTGAGATCACGAAACAAGTTTTTCTTCGAGAAGAAGTGGAACAATCTTATTCACAATACTTACAAGAAGGAAAATTTTACAAGTAAAAAGAAATGATCAAAGCTGTAAGCGAGCTCGGAATTATTGATAATAAGGGTGAAGATGCTCAGCATTCTAAGCCCGCCGCACTTCGAAACTGTTAATCCTTTTAAGGTGATACGTCCCAGGTCGTATCACCTTTGCGATGTGGTATGGACCTTCCTAGTTGGGTCCCAATAGCCCCCCACTCAGTTCCCTTGTATCGAGAATGACTTCTTTTAGAACCAAGTCGCCAACCTGAAAGTCTCTTCTCTTGACCTTGGAGTCGAAGAATCTTTTTGCCCGCTGCTGGTAGGAAGCTATCCTTAACTGCGCTTTGTCACAGTGCTCTTCAGCCAAGTCCAAACTTGGAAGCAAGAGTGCTTCATTGTCTACCTCGTTGAACAATTTCCTCCAAAATTAACCAGTTCCTACCTCTAGTAGAATCATTGCCTCACAGCCATACGCTAGCAAGAAGGGTGTTTCTGAATTAGAGGTTCTCGAAGTTGTCCTATATGCCCATAGGACTTCTGGGAGGTCATCAACCTAATTGCCCTTGGTTGCACCAAGCTTGGCCTTCAAGAGGTGATCCACAGGGCATAAGCTAATCGCTTCATTTCTGGATATCGCATCTCAGCATCCAGCAGTCGCTTGCTCATGTAATACACTGGCCATTGAACTCTGCCTTCTTCCCGGATGAGAGCAGCGCTGACCGCATGTTGGGAGACTGACAAGTATAGAAGTAAAATTTCCTTGGGAAGAGGCTTGGACAGGAGAGGTAGTCTTCCGAGGTGTTCTTTTATACTCTGAAAGACATGTTCGCACTCTGGAGTCCATTAAAATTTCTTGTTGGCCCTAAGCACATTAAAAAATGGCAAGCAACGATATGTTGCTCTCGATATGAAGCGACTTAGAGCCACTATCCTGACATTCAAGCTTTGAACCTATTTTTTGCTGTTTGGGCTTTTCATATCGAAGAGAGCTTGGATCTTTTCGGGGTTGATTTTGATTCCCCACTGGTTAACCATGTCCCTAGGCATTTTTTTGAGGATACCCCGAATGAGCACTTCAAAGGGTTGAGCTTCATTCAAGGCACCTTCGAGCATCGCAAACATTTCAATGAGTCATGCTTATGTGATCTGAAGCGACATGCGACTTAACTAGCATGTCATCGACATAAACTTCCATCGTTTGGTCAATCTATTCAGAAAACATACGGTTGACCAACCGTAAGTTTCTCTAGCGTTCTTTAAGCCAAAAGGCATGACCTTGTAACAATACAGTTCCCAATCCGTAATGAACAAGGTATGCTCTTCGTCTGGTGCGTACATCGGGATCTGATTGTATCCCAAGTAGGTGTCCATAAAGCTTAGCAGCTTGTGCCTAGAGGTGGCATCAACGAGCTGATCTATCTTTGGTAGGGGAAAGCTATCCTTCGAACAGGCTTTGTTGAGGTCGATGAAGTCAACGCAGGTTGGCCATTTGTCGTTGGGCTTCTTTACCAAGACAAGGTTGGCAACCCAGCTCGGGTAAAGTGCCTTTCGAATAGACATGTTCAAGAGGAGTTTATCCACCTCACTTTTCAGGGCGGCATAGCATTCAGGGTCCATTGCCCTTCTCTTCTGACGGACTGGCTTGATAGTGTCGTCAATGTTTAGTGCATGACATATTATGTTTGGGCTGATCCCGACCATATCAACGTGAGTCCATGCAAAAACATCGACATTTTCTCTGAAGAAGCTCGTTAGGCTTTCGGCGAGTTGAGGGTTAAGATTACTCACAATCCTTAATACTCTGGTCGGCTTGCTTTCATCGATCGATACCTTAGATAGGTCATCAACTGGCCCACTATGAGGGCACTCCTAGATGCGAGGATCCATGTTGTCCTCTGTTGGTCTAAGTCGTGGCTCAATCCTTCTGATTGCCATGGCCTACTCGAGGACGCTCGTTGGCTTTCATTTTCCCATGCATGCTATCTGGACTGCCATTATGTAACAGTTGTGGGATTCATGTTGGGATCCTTACACTTTCCCTATCCCCGTTGGGGTGGGAAACTTCATCTTCAGATGGTAGATAGAAGTGATAGCCTTGAAATTTCGTAGCAGAGGTTGTCCCAAGATGTATTGAAGGCGGATGGACTATCCACTACCAAGAACTTTGTCACCTTGGTCACTTCGTTGGTTTCACCCAACGTAATGGGGAGTGCAATCATTCCCTTAGGAATCAGATTATCCTCAGTAAAACTGTAAAAGGGGAAGGAGGTAGGCTTCAGGTCTGCCTTGTCCAATTACATTCTTTTGAAGGCTTGCTGAAACAAGATATTCACGACGCTTCCATTGTCCGCCAACATTCTGTGGACTTCGCACTGGCCTATTTCAGGCGCGATAACAAATGCATCATTGTGGGGGTGATGCAATCTTATTACGTCTTTTTCAGAGAAGGTAATTTCTTCTTTCCTACGGATCTTAGCAGGTCGCGACGCCATGCTCATTACACTAAAGGGGTCATTGCGAGCTTCCCAAGTATACCTTTCTTGGGCACCTCGAAAGTTCCCTGCGAGGTGTGGCCCCCCAAAAATGATCCCTACATAGTAGAACCCCTTGCGACCATGGTGCTTCTTCCTTTGTTCCTCTTAATCCTTCTTCCGAATGGGAGTCAAACTGTCAACATACTCCTTGAAGTGCCCATGTTTGATGAGGTCTTCAATCGCTTGCTTGAGAGCCTGACACTCATCAGTGTGATGCCCATTGTCCCGATGATACAGCAATACTTTTTGCTGTTCTCGACTGAGGGGGGATTCTTCATGGGCGGGCTCCGGCCTTCGAGCAAACCGGTTCCTCCTTCGATTTATCTAGAATTGCCAATACTGAGGCATTCAGAGGAGTGTATTGATTTTTATCGCGATCACAATGAGGAACTGGGGCATAAGACTTTTTGGGCTCAAATCGCTACTTCTTCCCTTTTCCCCGGTCGTCATTAGCCCAACCACGATCATCCATTCTACTATTCTCCCCCCAGTCAGGAACATTGGTTGAAGGACTAGGGTTGTGGCGATTGAGAGCAGCCATAAAATTTTCTATTTGGAGATACTTCTCGATGAGGTCGTAAAAGCGAGTGAGAGAAACATCGTCCTCTAATTATAGCTCTTTCCATAAGTCAGTATGTGGGCGAACCCCTATGACAATGAGAGCCTGAACGGACTCTTCAAAAGTGTGAGCCACTTTGTGGAGTTCGCGGTGAAACCTGTCTATATAAGATTAGAGGGACTCGTCCCTCTCTTATCGTGTATTGCTCAAATAGCTCAATGGCATTGAGAACTTCCTATTTGCCTGGAAGTGCCTCAAGAATAATGAGCTTATTTGTTGCCATGAGCATATTGATCCCACGGGGAGCGACCTAAACCAGCGTTTGGCATGGGCGGTTAGTGTCATTGCTAAACAGCGACATTTAGCCAGGTCGGAGACTTAGTGGAGTTCCATAAGGTCATTGAAATCGTATAGGTGGTCTTGCGGATCAGAATTCCCGTCAAATGCTCGCACGTCGGGCATCCTTAATCTCGATGGGAAAGGGGCGGCTAGTATTGCTGGAGAAAAGGGGGATGCCTCAACAACCTTACCCTGTTCGTTTTGTTGAGCCTTGAGCTGATCCAATTGTCGCTACAACTCCTCAATATGAGATAGCAGAGCTATCAAGGGGTTACTTTCCACAACGTGGGTCTGACCCTCACGGTTGCGATTGAGGAAGGACCGAAGGTCGGGCCCTTCCGCTGCTTGGTCGAAAGCTCCAGTGTACCCTGACACATGCTGGCTAAAGCCGTGTGAGGGTAGGGAATGGCTCGAGGAGTTTTCTTGACCCTCGCGATGGTCAAAACCAACCCTCGAATGGTGGGGGTTACCCCGACGGCGATGGTTGGGACCATTATTTTGATAAGGCTGGGAATCTCCCCACCCTAGACTTTTAAGGGTGTGCCCATACGATGTGGCGTGGGACGGCTCATGTTGTGACATGTCACCAAGTCACAACGCCACGGGTATTCTACCCACTGCACGACCAGTGTTTGCTAGTCCTTCAAAGCCCTCTGGTCCATTGCTTGCCACTTGTTTCCCCTTATTTTTACGCGCTACAGTGTGCACGGTTCAGGGCTTTGCCCTTTTCCGTGCTTTTGTGTGACCTACAAGCGTCTTTGGCGGCGGCACCGCCTCGTTAGACTTCGACGGCTTCCGACCCACCAAATGGTCAGCCTCAGCAACCGCTTTGGAGAGTATTGTTGAACCTCTTCAGGTAATTCATCACAAATGTGCTCGAACCTTACGAGCTTGAAGGAACATCAGCCATGATACACTGCTGGACTGGCGGCACTTTAGGAGAAGTGTCATTCTATACTTGGGGGATTTCCTCATTGTCGAATATTGGTTCGCCCAGTTTCAAAACCGCGAGCTATTTGTTAGTGGATAGGATTGATCAAAGGTTTCTGATGAAGAGCGGATACTAAATCAAGCCCTCCTTCTAGCATCAATGCTTGATTTTGACACCAACTATTCACGCGTATGAAGTGCTAAGCGGACTTAGAAATCACACGTGGTATGGAAGTGTAAAAAGAGAGATTAAGCAAGTAGCAATTTTTAAAGTGGTTCGGATGCTCTAAGGCGGATCTACGTCCACTGTGATTATACTAATGGTTGATTACAATCAGGTCACACTCGGCGAGCTGAATTACAATAGAGAAAGTAAAATAAATGGAGGGAGGGAGAGAGAGAGAGAGAAAGAAAGAAAGAGAGAGATAGTATATGTTTTGTGCGGTGGATGAGCCAATCCTGTAAAATAGAGGAGAGCCCTCTATTTATAGTCGGAGGATTCAAGCTAGTGATCACAAATCTACATGCGGGCAGGTATGGTACAATTCCTAACCCGCTTCCCATTGGTTATCTATACAAGAGATATCCTTAAATCGCGTAGGGCTTCAGTAGGTGGACAATTCCTAGCCACTCATAAGTCTAGCATTCACCTGCCTCACTGGAGATGACCTTACCCCTCTCATCCTTGCGGGACGTGGCTGCATCCAAACAGCAGAAAACCTTCCTGAATTCTGATTGGCTTCTGCTGATTTAAGCTTACGTCAACCCTGGTTTTTGGGCATAACATGTGTGTTGCAGATTTAAGCATCTGCCTCAAGCAAGGCATAAAGCAAAGAAATTAGTCATATCAGAACTTCCTTTTTCTTAGTCATAAATGAATGAACGGTACAGAAATAAATCTTCTACAAAGAAAGCTACCATCTCAAAAAACAATAAATAGATAAGCGAAACATATACCAACACTATTTCTTCTAACCATTCATTATTATTATGGGTGTTTAAAATGTGGTCAAATTTTCAAACTAATAATAAAGAGATGAAAATCACCATGAATTAGCTCTAGGACAGCAGCAAAAACAGTGGCATTCATTAAAATCAATCCCACAAAGTTCACCCTTCTTCAATTCATGAGCATCAGCGATAGTAATCCCACCAGCCCACCAGGTGAAGCAACATCATCTTTAAGAATTAGTGACCATTGATGCTGCTCCCAATACCTCTAGAAGAAATACTTTAATTGGCTGTGTAGAATGAATTTGAAATAAACTAATACTAATGTTGAATCTTAAGAAAACAATTACATGAAAGAGGCAAGAAACTAGAAAATACATAAACCGAGAAATATAAAATTGAAGAGAAAGAAATGAAAAACTCACTTCATATATTTTACTTATATTCAAGTATGAAGAGATATGAGATAGTTCTACATTTCAAGTTGCAGTGTAAGTGTGTAACGTCATCATTTTCTCATCCAGAGAGGAAATACAGAGGGATGGCAATGGGGCGGTTTGAGAGGTCTTCCCCATTCCCCACCCTATCTAGTCTACTTAGGAGTTTTTTTTTCACTGGTTTTAAGGGGTTTTAATTAGACTGGGTTTGAGATGTTCTAAAACCATTACTTGCCAGATTTTTTATGCACTGGTTTCAAAACCCCCCAGAACTAATGTAATGTAATTTTTAAGGGTTTATAAAACACCCCAAATCGGGGTGTTTTGGTTGGTTTTAAAATTTTATTTCACAAATACCATATCCATTACAAAATTATCCCAATTATATCCAAAAAAAAAAATTAACCATATTATGCACGTCTCCAACTATATTAAATATAAAATAATTTTAAGCAATCATCAAAAAGAAAAAGTTTATTAAAATCTCATTTCTAAATACTTTCTTGGAGAAGTGGAGCTACAATTTTTCAATCATTCCAGATGCTGCAAAGAATGGCGAAGAAGGATAAGGAGACTTTATCACATTTGCAGTTATAAAATACTAATAAGTCGAAAACAAATAAAGAACCCTTACCTTGTAATTGAGAAAACAAAACTCCTAAGTACTGGTTAAAGTTAAGGTATTTTTATGGGCATATATGTAAATTTATTATTTTAAAAAACTGTCAGAACCGCTAGAAAATAAACTCACAAGCACAAATTAAGTGTTTTAAAAACCACTTCTAAAAACTCATCAAAACCGTTAAAGTGGTTTATTCTCAAAACTGCTACGGTGGTTTATCCTCATAACCGCTACCATGAAACTCCCAAGCGGACCCTGAATTTTGGTCCTCATTTCTTGTCTCTTTCCCTAAATTTTTTTTAAGAGGGGCGATAAGTAAAAACACCACACGAGGAGTGCATTCCCCAAACTCACTTCATTCTCTAAATTATTTATATATAAACTATATAAATAATCCCATTAAAAATAAGTAACATTTTAATTAAGTAAGCCATTATTATATAGTATTAATGTTCCAATAAAAATAATCATAATACATTATAGCAATATTAAAAAATAAAAAGTTTAAATAAGTTATAGCTAAAATAATAAAGAAAAAAAACTAAATTATAAAATAATTTATAATATGTCATAACATCATTTATTTCTCGACGTCTTCTTGATTTCCCTTCCTCAATAATAATTAAAACTTCATTCCTTTAAAATGTGACATAAAAAAAAAATACAATAATTTTAATTTTTTTAATAATTATATTGTTAAGAGATCACGCAGCGGAAAACATACATTCGAGATGAATAACATAAAATTAAAATCACACCACACAAAGAGACACGATATTTACGTGGTTAGGTATAACCCACTTACATCCACGGATAAAAGAAATTCACTATAGTTTCATGAACATGATATACAAGAGTACAAAACACTATAAACCCGGTACATAAACCAGAGCGGAAATATCCTAGTTTCTAACCACGTTCAACCTAATACCCAGAGTGGAAACATGGTGTTTAATAAACCTCACATCAAATACCTTATGTTCTCACATTCGCTCATTCTCTCATAACCTTGAATTGGTTCTCACCCCTATATTTATAGGTAATGTATGGGATATTATATTCCTAATAGGATTCATATTTCAATTCCTAATAGGATTCTCATAATTCTATTCCTGTTTAGAATTGTATACTTTATTAAAGAGTTTTCCTGAAGATATACAATTTTACATGGGAACAAATAGGAAAATGAGCCACAATATTCCAACAATCTCCACCTTGGCGAGTTTTCCATCACAGCGATGAACACGACGAAGATAACTTTCCATCATCACGACATCCAAGTCACAAAGTAATTTTGTCCAACTTCACTAGCATTCAGGCCGCAAAGTAACTATGCCAAATTTTGCTACCAAGATTTGAGAACCACTCCACCTGCAACTTGAACCCGTTGTAGTTCGCCTCTTGTGTGCATCCACCATCTCGAAATAACTTATCTCCTTATGTCGCAACTTGGACCTCTGATATCATGTTGGAAATCTGAATCTACTCTGATACCATTTGTTGGGATATTGTGGCTCGTTTTCGTATTTGTTCCCATGTTAAATTGTATGTCCTTAGGAAAACTCTTTAGTAAAGAATACAATTCTAAATAGGAATAGAATTATGAGAGTCCTATTAGGAATTAAATATGAATCCTATTAGGAATAGAATATCTCATATACTACCTATAAATATAGAGGTGAGAACCAATTCAAGGTTATGAAAGAATGAGAGAATGTGAAAACACAGGGTATTTGACATAAGGGTTATTAAACACCATGGGGAAAGAGTCTTAGAAACTGGGATCATTTCTACTTTAGGTATTGGGTTAAGCATGGTTAGAAACTATGATTGTTTCTGCTCTGTTTTATGTACCGAGTTTATGGTGTTGTGTACTCTTGTATATCGTGTTTATGAAACTATAGCGGATTTCTCTTATCCGTGGATGTAGACGGGTTATGCGAAACCACGTAAATATTGTGTCTCTTTGTGTGGTATGATTTTAATCCTATGGTATTTATCTCGAAAGTACATTTTCCGCTGCGTGATTAGTGGGATATTTTGGCTCGCTTTCCTATTTGTTCCCATGTAAAATTGTATGTCTTCAGAAAAACTCTTTAATAAAGAGTACAATTTTAAATAGGAATAGAATTATGAGAGTCCTATTAGGAATTAAAATATGAATCCTATTAGGAATAGAATGTCTCATACACTACCTATAAATATATGGGTGAGAACCAATTCAATATAAGAGAACGAGAGAATGTGAGAACACAGGGTATTTGATGTAAAGGTTATTAAACACCATGTTTCCACTCTAGGTTATGGGTTGAGCGTGGTTAGAAACTAGGATGTTTCCGTTTTGTTTTATGTACCGGGTTTATGGTGTTGTGTACTTTTGTATATCGTATTCATGAAACTATAGTGAATTTCTCTCATCCGTGGATGTAAGTGGGTTATGCCAAACCACATAAATTTCGTGTCTCTTTGTGTGGTATGATTTTAATCTTATGTTATTCATCTCAAATGTATGTTTTCCGCTATGTGATCTCCTAACAAGTGATATTAGAGCTCCAGGTTGCAACCTGGGAGATGAGTTCTTTCGAGATAGTGGATACACATAAGAGACAGACTACAATAGGTTTAAGTTGTAGATGGAGTGGTTCTCAAATCTTGGCGACAAAATTCGGCATGGCTACTGTGCAACCTGGATTAACCTCAATATCATGGTGATGGAGCGTTATCTTCGTCATGTTCATCGTTGTGATGGAAAACTCGCAAAGGTGAAGATTGTTGGGATATTGTGGCTCGTTTTCCTATTTGTTCCTATGTAAAATTGTATGTCTTTAGGAAAACTCTTTAGTAAAGAATACAATTCTAAATAGGAACAAAATTATGAGAGTCCTATTAGGAATTGAAATATGAATCCTATTATAAATAGAATATCTCATATACTACCTATAAATATAGAGGTGAGAACCAATTCAAGGTTATAAGAGAATGTGAGAACACATGGTATTTGATGTAAGGGTGATTAAACACCATAGGGAGAGTGTCTTAGAAACCGGGATTGTTTCCACTCTATGTACTGGGTTGAGCGTGGTTAGAAACTAGGATTGTTTCTGCTCTATTTTATGTACCGGGTTTATGGTGTTATGTACTTTTGTATATCGTGTTCATAAAACTATAGTAGATTTCTCTCATCCGTAGATATAGGCGGGTTATGTCGAACCACGTAAATATTGTCTCTTTATATGGTATGATTTTAATCCTATGTTATTTATCTTAAAAGTATATTTTCCAATGCGTGATCTCCTAACATATATTTCTATAATAAAAAATAATTTTATATGTAATTTTATAATGGAGAATAGAGAGGGATCGAAGTGGGGAGTATAAAATCACCCCCTATCCATTTCAATATGCGGAATTAATTTGCTCTCCAAACTTACTTCATTCCCTAAATTAATTCCCCCATCCTTGCCCCGTAGAGACGGTTCTCCACGGGTGCCCCACCTCAATTTTGCCATCCTTAGAAATGTTACAGTTCATTATATATAGTTACTTTAGTGTCGATCTACTCCTATACTAGTGAGCATTATTCACAAAAGTTAATGCACTTATCTCATCATCCTATAATTAAATATAATTAAGAATATACTTTAAAATCAATTATTCCATAAGTTAGAATATAAAGTTGTCCCTTAGGTTAGGATATAAGATTGGGACATATAACGTCATTGATTCATTATCATAAGAAATTTAATTTCATGATACTAAATTTTTGTATATTATCCTAAATCCAACATCCATAATATCATAGATTACCTTTTAAGATTTTTAAATTCAATTGCATTTAAAGCAAAAAGTAGTATAATCATGCAACATTTACATTTCATTGCTAATAGGATGGTTGTAGCCATCCATCTAGGTAACTAATTTCTACGTAGTTACTCCATGTCATAGATCATATATAAAGAACAAGACATGTTTGAAGACAATTTTCATACTTGTTTACATAGTTTTAAAACCCGACCCCTTGAGAAACTCGACAAGGTGACCGGGTCACAGGCCAACCGATGATGTCTGCAACAATTTTTTTAAAAAATTACAAATTAGTCCCTTAAATTTTAGTATATTACAAAAATACCCCTAAAATTGTAAATTAGTCCCTAAAATTTTAATTTATTAAAAAAGCCAATAAATTACTAATTAATTCTAAAATTTTGAAATATTTAAAAAAACCCCTAAAAATTTAATTTGTCCCTATAAATTTGAAATTTATCAAAAACCCCCCCTAAAACCTGAACCGGACCGGAGAGGTTACCAAGTCCCGATCCGACCGATCCGTTAGGTCCATATTTTAAAACAGAGCTTGTTTAAACAAATTTAGCTATAAAGTCACTCTTTATCTTCAAATCTAACATAGAAGTTGTATGATTCTGCCTCACAAGATATTGACACCTAAAGTTAAAATGTCACATTTACTAATCTTATGTTCTTCGGTCACAAGTCTCATCTTCAATATCAAAACCTTACAAGTCTGGCAAAACGCCATTATCGAACCCTCAAGTATTCTGGCCTTACCCCCCTGACCATAGACACTTTACTTGAACAACATATCTTACTAGGTTCCCTTTTCTGAGTCATGTGACATGTGGGTTGTAGAATCAAGCTGGGGCATTCCAATGGCAATGCCAACTCAAAGCAAGGCAAAGGCAAAAAGCATAGTCATATAAGAACTTCCTTTACTTTGTCATAAATGAGAGAAAGGTACAAAAATAAATCTTCTACAAGGAAATCTATCATCTCAAAAACCAATAAATATATAAATAAGTGAAACATATACCTCGAAGCTATTTCCTTTGACCATTCTTCATTATTATAGGTGTTTAAAATTTGGTCAATTTTTTGAACTAAGAATAAGAGAATAAAATCACAATGAATTAGCTAGCTCTAAGACAGCTCTCGCCTGCTCTTAGCAGCAGCAACAACAACATTCATTAAAATCCCACGAATTCCACCCTTCTCAAATTCATGAACACCGGGTTTAGTAGTCCCACCGGGTGAAGCAACGTCATCTTTAAGGCGACTGGATGCTTCCCGTTTAGACAGCGATAAACCGGTGAAGTGCATAAAGTTTACACCCTTAAGGGGCGTAATAGACATTAGGAAGGTTGTTAAGGGAGTAGGGTCCACAAAGGACATGTGTTATGGGTAGGAGTGTTTTGAGAATATGAATTGTGTGAGTAAGGGTAATTGTGGAAAGGGGATTAGTATTTAATCAGGGAGAGTCATAGCAGCAGGATCATCTTATTTTGTTGATAAAACAGTGGAGGTTCCTGGCTCCTCGAAATGCCAAGGTTCATGTCCAGTTCATTCCATTTTATCTGTTCCATTCATATCATCTTATTAATATAAATAGTGTTGAGATTGCATATTCTGTTTCTTGCATTATTTTGGTTATGGATTGACTGTGTGTTGGTTACTTGTGTGAGAATTATTGTTGGTTGGTTGTGGATTGAGTTTGTTTGCAAGTGATCGTATCAATTGGCATCAAAGCCAAAGTGGGGAATGGTAAAATCCAAAATGGAGAATAGGATGGATAACGTAGAGAAGGAGATGAATACGGTAAAGGAAGACATAGGAACCTTGAAGATTGACATAGGCAGTGTGAAGGAATATTTGACAGAAATGAGGGAATTAATGCGCATGAGAGAAGAAAGAGAAGGAAGAATAAACCAAGAAAGAGAGAAATCCTCTTCATCGGCAGAGTACCAGAATACCAGTAGAGATAAGGAACCAAATCGGGTAGACAGTGGGAAAGAGGATAAAAAGAATACCCGTAAGCTAGAGTTGCCAATCTTTAATGGCGAAGATCCATTTGGATGGTCCTTCAGAGTAGACCATTACCTCACCATCAACCGTTATCAGGAGACAGAAATGGTGGAACCAGCAATAGTTTGCATGGAGGGAAGAGCTCTGAGCTGGTATCAATGGGTCGAATCCAGGGCACCATTCTAGTCGTGGGAAGCATTCAAAACAGCATTGATTGATCATTTTCGGCCATCATTTAAGGGATCTGCATGTGAGGCTTTAGTAGCCTTGAAGCAAGACGTGACACTCACATAATATAGAGAACAGTTTGAAGCCAACGTTGCGCCATTGAAGGATCTGGGTGAGGATCTGTTAAAGGGAATATTTGCGAATGGGTTAAAGGAAGAAGTAAAAGCTGAGTTGTGTTTGTCTCAGCCAAATTCACTATTTGGGCTGATGGATCAAGCCCACGGGATTGAGGAAAGGAATTGGGTGCTTGAAAAACAAAGGCCCAGGGCGTTTAAAAATCAAATGGGTCGAGGGGAGCCCTATTCACAAGTCAGCCCAAACCTGGAAACCACACGCACTAACTGGTGGAACTCTAGCGCAAAGCCACCAGATTCTCTTTCGTTTTCGTCAAACTCCAGCAAAGCACCTGAGCGAAGAGAGAAGGCGCCTGATTTTGTGGGGTCCATCAACTAGAATGACAACTTCTGACGACTTTCCGATGCCAAAATACAGTACAAGCGAGAGGGTGGGCTTTGTTACCGTTGCAACGAGAAATTTGGGCCAAACCACAAGTGTAAAAATAGATCTCTGCAAGTTTTGTTACTTCTGGATGATGAAGATACAAACCCACCAGAAGTTGAGATAGAAACTGACAAGGAAGCCATCGGTGAAGGTAAATCTCTAGCTCTTTCGATGAACTCTATTGTGGGTATTTCGTCGGGGAAAACCTTGAAGTTAAAATGGGAGATTGGGAATGAGAGTGTGGTGGTGTTGGTGGATAGTGGGGCTTCCCACAATTTCGTTTCCCATGAGGTTGTATAGAAGCTAAGGCTGAAGGTGGATAAGGGGAGACCTTTTGGAGTCATGGTTGGTGAAGGATGTACCATTCGGGGTGAAGGAATTTGTAAGGCAGTGAGACTGAAACTTAAGGGGATTGATATCCAGCAAGAGTTTTTTTCGTTTGAATTAAGAGGTGCAAACGTTGTGTTGGGAATTACATGGTTTAGTAGTTTAGGGGATGTGAGTGCCAATTGGAAGAGACTAACAATGGAATTTGACTGGGAAGGCAAGAGGGTAAAACTGAGAAGGGATCCTCTACTGGTAAAGATTGAGGTCTCATTGAAAACCATGGTCAAGTTTGTGCATGCTGCAGGAATTGGCTGCATAGTGGAGTTTGGAGTCATAGGGCTTAAGGAAGAGCCAATGTAGGAGGAAACTGACCCTAGAATATTAGAGGTGATAGATAGTTACCCACATCTGTTTAACCAAAACCCTAAATTACCACCCTATAGGACCCATGACCATGCCATAGAACTCTAACCAGGTTCCAAACCACCCAATATCCGACCCTACAAATACCCGTACTTTCAAAAGAATGAAATCGAGAGGCTGGTTGGAGAAATGTTGACTGCCGAGATTATACAGCCTAGTGTTAGCCCGTACGCCAGCCCTATCCTATTAGTCAAAAATAAGGATGGGAGTTGGCGATTTTGTGTAGATTACTAGGCATTAAACGACATTATAATACCCGATAAATTCCCAATACCGACTATTGAAGAGTTACTTGATGAATTGGCCAGGGCAACGGTTTTCACAAAACTGGATCGAAAGTCAGGATACCATCAAATTAGGGTGCGAGAGGTTGATGTTCCCAAGACAGCCTTTCGCACACATGAGGGGCATTACGAGTTCCTTGTGATGCCTTTCGGACTCACTACTGCGCCCTCAACATTTCAAGCCTTAATGAACTCAGTATTTAGACCCGTCCTCCGTAAATTCATCCTGGTCTTCTTTGATGACATCCTTGTGTATAGCCCCTGCATCTCCACACACATCCAGCATTTACAACTAACCTTTCAGATTTTGCAGGAACACAAGCTGGTTATTAACAAGAAAAAAATGCTCATTTGGCCAATCTAAGTTGGAATATTTGGGTCACCTGGTTTCAAAAAAGGGAGTAGAGGCAGATCCGAAAAAGATTAAGGCCATGGTGTCTTGGCTGCGACCTGCGAATGTGAAGGGATTGAGAGGTTTTCTTAGGCTAACAGGTTATTATCGGAGATTCGTAAGGGTATGGTTCAATCGCACAGCCCCTTACTCAGCTACGGAAAAAAGATTCCTTTACTTGGAATGATTTGGCACAATCGGCTTTTAATAGGCTCAAGGAAGCCATGACTACTGTCCCAGTTTTAGTAGTTCCAGATTTCACACTCCCTTTTGAAATTCAGACAGACGCATTTGGAAGAGGTCTCGGGGCTGTTTTGGTGCAGCAGGCTCGACCTATAGCTTTCCTCAGCAAGGCATTCTCCCCTACAGTCAAGCTGAAATCGGTTTATGAGTGTGAATTGATGGCCATCGTCTTTGCGGTCAAGAAGTGGAGTCACTAGTTGCTTGGCAGAAAATTCATAATCAAGACTGATCAGCGCAGCCTCCAGTTTTTAACGGACCAAAGATCAAAAACCCCAGAGTAACACAAATGGATTTCCAAGCTGATGGGTTTTACCTTTGAAATTCAGTACTATCCAAGGGCTTCCAACCGAGTGGCAGACGCTCTTTCAAGAAGAGAAGACGGGACTGAATTGGCATACATTTCAGCTTTATCTGCGGTACAGTTTTCTGAGTATGAGGACATGGCTTTGGAGGCACAAACAGATCCCAAACTCAGGGAAATCATTCAGGACTTCTCCTTGATTCTTCTAGTCGACCCAACTACCACCTCCGTAGGGGCTACCTATTCTATAATGATAGGCTGGTTATTCCCAAAGGGTCCAGATTTGTCTCCACATTGCTGGCCGAATTCCATCAGAGTCCTAGTGGAGGCCACTCGGGTTTCTTCAGAACATACAAGAGAGTCTCTTCAGTAGTTTATTGGGAGGGTATTCGGGGAGATATACAATGCTACATTAAGGCCTACACTACCTGCCAACTTAATAAATAGTCATCGTTAAAACCAGTTGGACTCCTCCAGCCCCTTCCCATTCCAAATCAGGTTTTTGAGGATCTCTCTATGGACTTTATCGAGGGGCTACCACATTCAAAGGGAGTGGATACCATCTTTGTTGTTGTTGACCGCCCGACCAAGTATAGCCATTTTTTTAGTCTCAGTCATCCCTACAATGCAAAGGATGTGGCTGCCATATTCGTTAAGGAAGTGGTCAGGCTCCACGATTTCCCTAATTCCATTGTTTCTGACAAAGACAAACTTTTTATGAGTCAATTTTGGCAGGAGTTGTTCAAGGCTGCCAGCACTGTTCTAAAATTTAGTTTGGCTTACCATCCGCAGACAGATGGGCAAACGAAGGTGGTCAATAGGTGTCTCAAGGCGTATCTCTGCTGTTTCTGCAGTTCTCAGCCACGACAGTGGCCTATTTGGCTTACTTGGGTAGAATACTGGTACAACACAACCTATCACGGCTCCATCTGAATGACTCCCTTCAAGGCCCTCTATGGACGAGACCCCCCTTTTAAAATTCACAGACTGCCCTTCCGCCATGGAAGATGTCAATGTCCAAATGACTGAGAGGAATGCCATGTTAAAGAAGCTTAAGGACAACTTAGTTGTGGCTCAAGCTCGCATGAAACACAACGCTGACCTTCATCGGCGAGATGAGTGCTTCCACCTGGCGACTCAGTTTTCCTGAAGCTACAGCCCTACAAGTTTAAATCACTTACCCGGAAATTGAATGAAAAGCTCAGTCCCCGTTTCTATGGTCCTTACACTGTTTTGGAACGCATTGGACTAGTGGCTTATAAATTGGATCTGCCTCCCATAGCCCATATTCATCCTGTCTTCCATATTTCTCAGCTCAAGAGGAGCTTACATCAATCGGTGCCCATCCAATCCCTACCGGAATCACTCTCTGAAGACATGGAATTACTGGTCCAGCTAGACGCTATTCTCTCTGTGCGTACTCTATTAGATGGGTCTAAGGAAGTTTTCATCAAATGGCAGCATTTACCTGATTTTGAAGCCACCTGGGAACCATATGAAGTGATTAAAATGCAATTTCCTCAGTTTCGGGGGGGAGGGAGAATTGATAAACCGGCAGTGCATAAGGTTTACACCCTTAAGGGGTGTAATAGACATTAGGAAGGTTGTTAAGGGAGTAGGGTCCACAAAGCACAGGTGTCATGGGTAGGAGTCGGTTTTGAGAATATGAATTGTGTGAGTAAGGGTAATTGTGGAAAGGGAATTAGTATTAAATCAAGGAGAGTCGTAGCAGCAGGATCATCTTATTTTGTTGATAAAACAGTGGAGGTTCCTGGCTCCTCAAAACGCCAGGGTTTATGGTTACAGTCCAGTTCATTCCATTTTATCTGTTCCATTCATATTATCTGATTCATACAAATAGTGCTGAGATTGCATATTCTGTTTCTTGCGTTATTCTGGTTGTGGATTGACTGTGTGTTGGTTACTTGTGTAAGAATTATTGCTGGTTGGTTGTGGATTGAGTTTGTCTGCAGGTGATCGTTTCAGTCACCATTGGTGCTGCTCCCAACACCAGCAGGAGAAATAGTTTAGTTGGCTGTGCAAAATGAATTTGAAATAAACTAATAATGCTGAAGCTTAAGAAAACAATTACATGAAATATGCAAGAAACTGAAAAATACATAAACCCAGAAATATAAGATTGAAGAGAAAGCAATGAAAAATCACTTCATTTTCACTAATACTCAAGTCTGAAGAGATAGGAGACGTTTCTAAGATATCAGAAAAACTATTGAACACAGTTATTTCAAGTTGCAGTGTAACGTCATTTTTTTCATCTAAAGAGGAATTGTGAAAGTTCTCTATAGATAATTTCTTTCATGTAAATCTACTCCTATACTGGTGAGCGTGGAACTGAAGCTTTGTATAATTCTTTACTTGTAAATATTTCAGTACCCAACATCAGATAACGATGCAGCAAAAGAGTGTAAATAGTGCAGAATTTCACCTAGACTCATACTACAAATCTATTTCCACACCACAGCACCCAACCCATTCCCATAATCTCCTTTAGTCGAAACCAATACTTACAACCACAAATCTAAGGAGCAATTACATTGTACCATGAGCATAACATTTACATTGCATTTGATTCATTATCCGAAAACAATTTTTTAAAAAATAAATTACAATCTAAATTTGAGTTGTTTATCAATGTCTTATATCGAACAAACAAATTTAATATAATACCTGAAAATTGTTCAGTTTTCAAAACTATGGGAAACTAGAATAAGGACTTTGTTTCTTTTTCAACCAAATGTGTTATCTGAAAACTGTTTGTATCTCTAGTTCTCGCAAAACAGAAAAAATTATACCCAAATTTAAATAACAAGCCCTAAATTCTTGCCACTTCCTCAACAATAATAGTATTCTTTATTGCAACCAATACAAATAATAACTAGGTGGTAGCTGTGTACGATATATGTTTAGATAGGATAAAGAAAGCCCATTCAAATAAGAGGATTGGGTTTAACACTAGAAGAATGTTATCTCCTATTACATAGCTCATAAAAGTAGTGAATGGAAGAAATTAGTATCACTAACTTACAGTTTGTGACGCTAGACCTAGCGCAAGTTCTCGTGGTAGACCTGCAGCCACTCCACCATCAGCTAGAGCTTCAATTGCCAAGAAAATATATGCTGGACCGCTGCCACTGAAAATTTATAATAAAAAAAAAAAAAAAATGTTTGATTAAAACAACCAGCCAACTCTATTTGTCCAGAAACAGATGCATTAATAGAAAAACATATTAGTAGGACTTATTCTTGCCCATGGACCCAGGAACCTCAGTATGGTAAATAATGAAACTAGTCCTCGTGGGCAATTATTATATGAGAGAATATTCCAAGATACTGAGATTATAAAATGGGAGACCATATACCTGAAACCAGTGATTCCATCAAACAATTTCTCATCAGCCTGCCATACCTTGCCGACTGATCCAAACAGTTTAGAAATTAGCTCCCCATCCTCTTCTGTTGCAGCTCCTCCCAAGCTCATAACTATTAGAATACAAGTAGATTAGTTACCTTTACATTTTCATGCAATATGCAAATTTGAAATGGAAAAAACATACTACAAACATGAACTAGATGAACTCATAAATAAATGTAATTTGTCAAAGAATGAAGATCTTGGCAGTAATTAACGTGCCAACACATATCTCAGTAATTTATCTGTTAGACAATAAGAAATACAATCTTATTTTTGCAATGTGTAATTAGTTAATTAGTTCTTATATATCAGATCAAATATTTTATCAACAATTCTACAGCAGCTCATGAGAAAATTTTTAATAAAGGAAAATTCCCCTGTATGCTATTTGTTTTGATTACAAATTTGAACATTATAATAAAATGCACTCGTAATTCAGTAATTTTTTCATTTAATATGATAGAATTATATGAGATAGCAGTCCAGGATTTCTATTGCTGAGATAATAGGGCAAAAAACAGTTAAATGTCAAGGCAGAGGGGAAAAACACACCTGTTGCTGCTTCACCAATGGCTGAAGGTGTGTTGGGCATCACCCTAATAAACCGGCTGTGACCAGCCCATTCCTAACAAATGAGAAACTTTATTTCACAAAACTAACAGATTCATAAATTAAGAACCTCAAAAAGCAATGGATGTCGGACGCAGGCACGAAGAACTAATTACAAAGTCTAAAAACATATCACGTAACCGTAAAGTCCCAATTTTTGAACAGTTTCAAGCCAAATCACGGAATAAATATAAAGTTATATCATAAAACTGGGGAAGTTTATTAAAACAACCTCTCAAGTTTTAATTTAATTAAAAAGCTATCAAGTTTTAAAGTTTTAAGTAAATAGTCATATTATTGATTAAGGGTAATTAAACTTGATTAGTGCTTAATTATGATTAAAGAAGTATTATGTAATCTTTTCAAAATTATACTATATTCCCACAAACCCGAAATTGTTGCAAACAAACCCAAGCACCCTTCTTCTTCCTCCCGCCATTAACGCATCTCTACCTCTACATCTTCTTCTCTTCTTCTTAGCTTCGTCTACATCTTCTTCTTCCTCTGCATCTTCTTCTTCTTCCTCCATCCTGTATATCTTCTTCTTCTTCATTCCTCTATATCTTCTTGTTCCTCCGCCATTAACACTTTCTTCTTCCTCCACCATTAACATCTTCTCCGGCAAAGATCCCCCTCCTCCTCCTCCTGACATTTCGTGTAAGTATGTGTATATCCTTTTTACATTTTATATTTAGATTTACAAAGATTTAATAATGGATGGGGTTTGGGTTATGATTTTGATTTAGTTGTTTAGGTTGTTGGGTTGTGTTTGATGTAATGCAAGTTGAAAGGAGTGAAATTTGTTGAAAATTTGTTCTGGGTATTTATTTTCTGGGTATGATGGATCGATTGGAAAGGGAGACAACATGCACAAGATTTTGTGAGGGGCATGCCGGAGCACGGGTACGCAGTATTAGAAGCGTACCATTATATGCTTGAGTTGACAAACCAAGGTAGCAAGACGGCTTTGAAGTGGGACAGGAATATGATGTTTAAATATTTTTTTGTTGCTTATGGTTCTGCTATAAGGGATTTGTAAACATGAGAAAGGTGTTGGTCATTGATGGTTGCTTTCACGGGAAAGTATGGAGGTACATTGTTGGTGGCCACTGCACAGAACAGCGAGAATCACACATATCCTGTTGCATGGTGTGTGGTTGACTCTGAGAATGACGAGTCGTGGACTTGGTTTTTTCAGTAGTTACGTACGATAGTGCCTGACAATGACGAGTTGTGCATAATATCCGATAGGCACAACTCTATAAAGAAGGGGATTGCCACTATTTACCGTCAAGCACATCATGGATTCTCAGATGAGGCACCTTGGTGAGAACATAAAACAAAAGTTTAAGTGTCCTTGGCCTCCTTCGACATACTACATGGCAAAGAAAAGCTTATCGGGTTGATGAGTTCGAGGAGCACTTCCAGCAAATCCAAATGAAGGATGTTAGAGTTGCTAAGTATCTTGAGCATAATATTGGTTTCGAGAGATAGAGTAGAGCTTACTTTCCCTGGAAGAAGGTTTGATGTCATGACCACGAACATAGTGAGTCCATAAATTCAAGTTGTTAATAGAAAGAGAGTTTCCAATAGTTGCACTTTTGATGCAATCCAAAGGACAACCTGTCGCAGCGGGTTCCATGAGCTGCGTCGAGTCGATAATTTTACTACAACCCTTGTTCAGTCAATGAAAAATTATTACGAGAACATATGGAACTGTCAAATGCACTGTTTGCCTATCCTCTTAATGCTCAAGAGTTCACTGTGCGCGGCTATGGTCCGGATGCTCTAGTTAATCTTGTTAGAAAAACTTACAGCTGTAAAGTGTTTGACATTCAACGTTTACCTTATCCTCATGCACTAGCAAAGACTAAAACACCAACGGAAGCGATTTTGGTTCAAGATTTACATGGAACTTTGCTCCCCTCTCTATATGATGCATCACTATATGCTAGCATATTCAAACTATATAGCCATATCCGACCTAATCCGGTGCAGCAAGGGTAGTCACGAGAGGTGGCTGACATTATCCTCCAGCCGCCATTCAAGAAGACACCAAAGGGGAGAAAAAGAGTTAAGCATATTCCATCAGCCTTTGAGGTTCCCCGGAAGATGAATAAGTGCTCAATTTGAAAGCAACCTGGTCACAAGAAAAGCAAGCTTGCCGAAGTAATTCGGGTTCAAGAAGGATGAAATTGAGGGAGTTGGGCGAAGGGCAACCATTGATGAGTTATTGTTTTCAATTATTGATGTTTTAAATTTTATTGCTACCTTTAATAAATTATCCTTTATATTGTGTATTCTTATTACATGGTCTAAATATTTGTTGGTGATTTTAGTTTGGAATTAGGTTGTCAAATTGAGGAAAAAGTATGGAATTAATACGTGTTGGTAATTTTAGTTTGTCAAAATTGGGAGAAAAGGTGCAAAAGTACACATTGTCCCACGATCGCTTAAGCGACTAAGTGTATCGCTTAGCGACAAAGTGTTCGCGGACAGATCGCAGCGATACGATCGCCAGCGATCGCGCACCGACCCGATTGATTCCGCCCAGGTGCATGATCGCTTAAGCGATCCGTGTTATCGCTTAATCGACCATGGGAAAAAGACAAGATTCACTTAAGCGATCCGTGTTATCGCTTAATCAACCATGGTAAAAAGACAAGATTCGCTTAAGCGATATCACGGATCGCTTAAGCGATCATGCACCGCGCATTTGCTTACGCCAACCACATGATCGCTTAAGCGATCCATTGTATCGCTTAATCGACCATGAAAAAAAGACAAGATTCGCTTAAGCGATATTACGGATTGCTAAAGCGATCATGCACCTGGGCAGATTTGCTTCTGCTAATCACATGATCGCTTAAGCGATCCATTGTATCGCTTAAGTGATTCTTGTGCAAATGGTTTTAAAATTTAATAGATACACCCCACCTACCTACGGTGCATGATTACTCACCACCGAGAAGTTCTTGAATCTTACGGAAAGGCCGTTACGATGCACAAGGGTGGCCTGGATTCGCCCTTGATAGGCCTCTATATGGCCTTTTCCGACCCTGTATCAACCACGGATGTGGCCGGGAAAAGGCTGACGATCCGCTAACCTGGCCGAGACGAACGGAGAGGTCCAGATCTTGCCGTCTTCGACAGCCAAATATATGGTCATCGTTGTCAGTCAATGATGGCCAACATTTGGACCGTCGTTGCCGTCAAAGTCGGACATTTCATGAAAGTCCATGACGGCAAGACGGGTGGCCTTTTCGCCACATCCACGGTGGATCCAGGTCGGAAAAGGTCACAACCGGCCATTCGACCGGCCATTTTCGGTCGTTGTTCTGAATAGGCGGTATGCCGAATCAGGGAAGTTGGGTGGGTGGGGGTGTTTTTGTTAATTTTTAAACTTTTCGGTATTAATGAAATTAATTCACTTAATAGGTCGAAAATTAATTAAAAATATACTAATATTTCGTAAATAATTAAGCAAACAAATATAAAAATATACTGAACGAATCGTAAACCCCATATGTTTAGTATAGCCATAAACAGTGCTCGAAGCAGAATCGTAAACCCTATAGGGTTCATAACCGACGCAAAAAGAACCGTATGTTTAATATAAATGTAATAATGGAACAGTGCTCAACGAATCGTAAACCCTATAGGGTTCATACCGACGCAAAAAGAACCGTATGTTTAATATAAATGTAATAACGAAACCAGTGCTCGAAGCGAATCGTAAACCCTATGGTTCATACTGACGTGCAAAAGAACTGTATGTTTAATATAAATGTAATAACGGAACAGGTGCTCTGAACGAATCGTAAACCCTATAGGGTTCATACTGACGTGCAAAAGAACTGTATGTTTAATATAAATGTAATAACGGAACAGTGCTCGAAGCAGAATCAAGTAAATCCTATAGGGTTCATAATTGACGCAAAAGAACCGTATGTTTAATATAAATGTAATAAGCCGGCAGGTGCTGCGAAGCAGAATCCGTAAACCCTATAGGGTTCATATTGCGCGCAAAAGAACCTTTGTATGTTTAATATAAATGTAATAACGGAACAAAGGGTGCTGCGAAGCAGAATCGTAAACCCTATGTTTCATACCGACGCAAAAGAATCGTATGTTTAATATAGTTCTTTTACACGTCAAGAATTGGTATATCCGCGATTCTTCCTAAAAGACACGATAGTCGCTTAAGCGATTTATGATCCCTTAAGCGATTCTTCCTAAAAGACACATGGTTGCTTAAGCGACCCACTTGTATCGCTTAAGCAATTCTTCCTAAAAAGACATATGGTCGGGTTAGTTGATCATAGATCGCTTGCCCGGGATCATTTCCGAGGCGAGAATGACTTCTTACCCTGGACTATGATCGCTGTTTACATCCACCCGATCGCTTTAAGCGATTCTTCCTAAAAATGACACATGGTCGCAGCGATTTATGATCGCTTGTTTATCGCTTCGAGGCAAAAATGACTTCGCCCAGACTATGATCGCTAAGCGACCCATTGCATCTCGCGTGCGATCCTTCCTAAAAGACACATGGTCGCTTGCGATCGTTTCCGAGGCAATGACTTGCCCGACTATGATCATGGCGACCGTCTGACCCTCCATGTCGCTTTAAGCGATTCTTCCTAAAATGACACATGGTCGCAGCGTTTATGATCGCTTGCCCATCGTCGTCCGGCGCGATGAATGACCTGCCCAGACTATGATCGCTAAGCGGACCCAGCTGTCGCGTAATGATCCTTCCTAAAAGACACATGATCGCAGCGATTTATGATCGCTAGCGATCGTTTCGGTGCGAGAATGACTTACGCGACTATGATCGCTGCGACCCACTTGTATCGCGTAAGCCCGATCCTTCCTAAAAGACACATGGTCGCCTAAGTGATCATTTCCAAGAGCAATGACTTACGCCGACTATGATCGCTTAAGCGACCCATTTATATCACTTAAGCGATTCTTCCTAAAATGACATCTGCCCGCATTTTTGTGCTTAAGCGATTTAAGATCGCTTAAGTGATCGCTTCGAAAAGTCTTGGTCGTTTAAGAGAGATATGTGGACAAACAAAAATATCTTATATGGACACACCATACATAGTAAATTGAAACTGCTGATGAATTATCTTATATGGACAAACAAAAATATATCCCAAATATCATATCCAATTCTTGACAATGATCACACCATACATAATAAATTATTTACAATTTCGTATTAATCGCCTTTTAATTTAGTTTTTGATGCCAAAGAGTTTAGAGTCCACAAGTGGAATGGTATCGGGGGTAGTACCATGCTTGAAAAGATGCCCACGACATCATTCTTCCCAATGCTTTCTGGCTTTGCACTAGCATCCAACAAATTCAAGATGGTGCCTCCGTTGACTTTCTCTAGAGATTGACCATTCCATCTTTCATAAACTACAAGTCAAAAACTCGTGTCAAGAATGAAGTTATATGGTTTAGAATAAATACAATCAACTCAAAAAACCCAAGTATGAACATCAACATCACATAAACTACAAAATTCAGCGTCCCAACATTCATACCCTTTGATTAGGTTTTTGGTAACTCAAAACGGATCCATCTCCCGCTTTATGAAGGGCGCGACAGAACCCGCGCTCCCGGACGCTTCTCATTGTTTCGTCATTCAAGCCGCCCATCGGGTTGTTGGTCATGTCGAATCAATAAATTTCGGGTGGGCATATGCCCCACATTCAGCGCTACAATAGGAAGAAGACATTAGCATTATAATAAACTTATAGAACAATTGTATTATGTAAGTTAGTTTTAAACAAAATTTACCTTGACTCATTTATTAGGGTGTAGAGCTAAATTGACCACTTTCCTGCCTTAGTACCGATCATCAAGTGCCCTAAACATCCCGCTGTCACACAACACCGCTGGGAACAACCTCGGGACAAAGGTCCAACTCGACCTCCAACCGCTTGTCTCGACAAATGGTTGGGTTGTGACAAGGATCTTCTGAAACCCCTCCTCTAGATGCGCAACGATCGCTATCCAAAGGCATCTGCTTGACGAGGATGATATAGTACACTCTTTTAACAAAGGCCCAACCGTGGGCCATATTTGGGCCGATCCCCCTTACGCATCGCATAACTCGTCATCAAACCGAAAATCATCGTGGATGCATCACCATTGCGCAGCTAATCGCTTTCGCCGGTGCCTTTTCCTACACCACTAGCAACGGCATTTTTAAGTAAAGCGATATGTTCAAACAAGCGCTTTGCCCAAACGCCATATTTGGTGATAGCACAACTGGGATACAATGCATCACCATCACTAGTCCGTCGAGCCTCATCAAGCAATATCTCATTGATGTGTGCATCAAATAAAAACAACAAGATAAGTATAGAAAACACAGGCAAAAATGAGGAAAATTAAGTGAAAATAACTCACCAAGTCCTCAAGCCACGTCCCCATCGTCAACAACTTCTGAAACCATTCCCGGGGATAATCCCATGTCTTACACTTTATATGACCATCACTTCGTGATCCATTGTAATAGGCATAAAAGAGTTTTTTCTTTTCCTCTATTGACCTATACAAATCGACATTTGAGTCCAATTTTCCTTCCCCGCTTCCTCCCCTTCCTCCATTTTTACATCCCCCGCTTCCTTCGCCTCCCACCTCCCCCTCCTCCATTATCACCGCCCCACTTCCACCACCAACCTCCTCAACCTCCTCCATTTGTTTCTTCATTTTCTTCTTCTTTACCTGTGTCACTACCATGTAAGGCGATTTCACAAACTTGCTCTTTCGGCTCTCTCTTTTCAAGCCAGTTTGCACTTCAACCGCCTTTAATTCTCCACCAAGTTCCTCCTCCATTGTACCAATTTCGCCCTCTATTGTACCTACTTTCTCTCCCAACTTATCCACTTTCTCCTCCACCCTTTTCATTGTTTCTTCCATCTTGTCAAACCTTGCAAAAACGGCTGTTGTAAAACTCTCAAACAGGCCGTTTATGAGGTCAACAACCTCATTCTCCCCAGCGATATCTCGGAAGAAAGCGGTACTTTTGTCTACCGGTTTCCCCGAGGCATACGAACCTCTTCCTCCCTCTTCTCCTCCTCATCCTTGGCCCCCCGAGCTTCATTATCCTCAGCATCAACGACATTGTCAAGCAATGGCCCTGCAACTGCCATCACATGCGTGACCCCTTCTTTTAGGTCCCGCATCGCGATCTATCTGCTCATCCCTTTCATCCTCCATTGCTTTGAAAGATGTGACATAGTCCTCTTCCGCTTCATCCCCCATATGCGGTCGAAAGCGGACTGACTCTCCCCGTAATAAGAAATAAAAATCAATCGATTGAAGCAAAATAAAAAAAGCAATCGCATATTCAAAAGCTTAATCCTTCAATCTTACCCCTACCGCTTGAATCTCAATCTCTAATGCCATAATCCCAATGGTTACATCTCGACATGCCACCGCAACATCCTAGGAAATTGTCATTGCACATTCAAATTGTTGCTCCTCCCCCACCTTAGCGAAGACAGGGGATGGCCTCGTACATCCAAGCCTACATTGTAAAAAAACAGTCCATGTCATTATTCAAACACACATATTATAAAAAAATATAACAGAGCTATTAATATTTACCTCGTATTGCCCATGGGAAGCCAAACAAATTATACGTGCTTGGTTTAGCCTTCCCGCCCCATTCGGCATGCTTTAACGCCATGTCTGGTTTTTTCAGCTCTTGATGGTTCGCTCAAATGATATCCGTCCCCCACGGATAAGAATTAAAGAACTCCAAGTCGCTTACAAACAACAACCAATCTTTCTCAACAGCTTTTGTTGAGTCACCAGCTAATAAGATAGAATGTAAAAACAATACCAAGCACACTTTTATCTTCTCTGCATCACTAAACCGAACTGTATATAGCCTCTTCTCTAAAACTTTTCCTGTAATAGACTTTGCCCCTTTCAAAACCTTTTTACAAAAGTTTACGGCTCCCGCACTTGTCCTTATTCGGTCCTCCTCGCCTTAGTTGGCACTTTCCC
Organism: Pistacia integerrima; assembly: GCA_026225825.1. Lineage (NCBI taxonomy): Eukaryota > Viridiplantae > Streptophyta > Magnoliopsida > Sapindales > Anacardiaceae > Pistacia > Pistacia integerrima. The sequence continues at coordinate 5,453,053 of CM047748.1, forward strand.
GCATCCTAAGCCCTGTCACCAACGCATACTCCATCATACCAAACCATAGTGGCTTTCCCTCCACCACAAACCACATTTCATATTTTTTGTTGCATTTTACTGAGTGCATCAACATGTAATGCACTCCCTGCCCCCAAAATGACTTTTTCTACTTTGTTCCGATTCTTAAAAACTGACCGAAACAAGTGTCACCAAAATCTCTTTCACCATGCCTAATTCTACCTAAAATGGCCCTTATTTTGTCAAAAACCTCCCAGCTCGACCTCACCGTCACCCTTGCAGGGAAGAAGGGTACCTTCTCACTTATAGGCTCCAACTCGTAATCTCTACAGTTTACGGTCCGCGCAATCTGCACAATCGATATAAATAAAATGTCAGCAACAAAAATAAACCAAAACCACTGAGTCGCTTAAGCGATCTCGGATCGCTTAAGAGATCTTTACTCTGCCTCATGCCAGATCGCTTAAGCGATTTAAAATCGCTTAAGCGACCAAGAGTTAACTGAGAATCTCTTAAGCAATACAACAGACGCTTATTATATCGTGATTACTGCAGGACCTAAGATCGCAAGCGACCAACGAATAAACACTCATGATCGCTTAAGCGATCTTCGGTCTGGGCAGAATCATCTGCCCAGATCTCAGATCGCTTAAGCGATCATTTGATCGCCTAAGCGATCATGACTGCGATCACGAGTAAAACAGATAATCGCTTAAAGCGATACAAATGATCGCAAGCGAAAGTACAAGTAATATTCCCAAAGTACAAGTAATAGTTTAGGGTACGTGGTTTGGGAATATTACTTGTACTTTCGCTTGCGATCATGTCATTGGCGTAACAAATGCCGCGGTGCATGATCGCTTAAGCGATCCGTAATATCGCTTAAGCGAATCTTGTCTTTTTCCCATGGTTGATTAAGCGATACAATGGATCGCTTGCGATCATGTGGTTGGCGTAAATCAAACGCCCAGTGTATGATCGCTGCGATCCGTGATATCGCTTAAGCGAATCTTGTCTTTTTTCCCATGGTCGATTAAGCGATAACACGGATCGCTTAAGCGATCATGCACCGGGCGTAAATCTGCCAGTGCATGATCGCTTAGCGATCGTGATATCGCTTAAGCGAATCTTGTCTTTTTCCCATGGTCGATTAAGCGATAACACGGATCGCTTAAGCGATAACACGGATCGCTTAAGCGATCATGCACCTGGGCGGAATCAATCGATCAGGGTGCACGATCGCTAAGCGATGTGTATCGCTTAAGCGATCATGTCACGAAAACACTTTGTCGCAAGCGATACACTTAGTCGCTTAGCGATCGTGGGCAATGTATACTTTTGCACCTTTTCTCCCGAATTTTGACAAACTAAAATTACCAACACGTATTAATTCCATACTTTTTCCTCAATTTGACAACCTAATTCCAAACTAAAATCACCAACAAATATTTAGACCATGTAATAAGAATACACAATATAAAGGATAATTTATTAAAGGTAGCAATAAAATTTAAAACATCAATAATTGAAAACAATAACTCATCAATGGTTGCCCTTCGCAACTCCCTCAATTTCATCCTTCTTCGAACCTAATTACTTCTGGCAACTCTTGTGGCCATGTTGCTTGCAAATTGAGCACTTATTCATCTTCCGGGGAACCTCAAAGGCTGATGGAATACGATTAACCCTTTTTCTCCCCTTTGGTGTCTTCTTGAATGGCGGCTAGAGGATAATGTCAGCCACCTCTGGCGGCACTACCCACGCTTCTTGGAGGCACCTTGGGATATATAGTTTCGAATATGCTAGCATATAGTGATCTGTCATATAGAGAGGGGAGCAAAGTTCCATGTAAATTCTTGAACCAAAATCTGGCTTCCGTTGGTGTTTTAGTGTTGCTAGTGCATGAGGATAAGGTAAACGTTGAATGTCAAACACTTTACAGCTGCAAGTTTTTCTAACAAGATTAACTAGAGCATCCGGACCATAGTCGTGCACAGTGAACTCTTGAGCATTAAGAGGATAGGCAAACAGTGCATTTGACAGGTTCCATACGTTCTCGTAATAATTTTTTCAGTGACGGAACAAGGGTTGTAGTAAAATTATCGACTGCACGACGCTCATGGAACCACCGCGACGTGTCCTTTGGATTGCATCAAAAAGTGCAACTATTGGAAACTCTCTTTCTATTAACAACTTCGAATTTATGGACTCAGCTATGTTCGTGGTCATGACATCAAACCTTCTTCCAGGAAAGTAAGCTCTACTCTATCTCTCGAAACCAATATTATGCTCAAGATACTTAGCAACTCTAACATCCTTCATTCGGATTTGCTGGAAGTGCTCCTCGAACTCATCAACCCGATAAGCTTTTGCGCCATGTAGTATGTCCTGAAGGAGGCCAAAGACACTTAAACTTTTGTTTTATGTTCTCACCAAGGTGCCTCATACAGAATCCGTGATGTGCTTGACGGTAAATAGTGGCAATCCTTCTTTATAGAGTTGTGCCTATCGGATATTATGCACAACTCGTCACTGCCGTGCACTATCATACGTAACTGCTGAAAAAACCAAGTCCACGACTCGTCATTCTCAGAGTCAACCACATACCATGCAACAGGATATGTGTGATTCTCATCTGTCATGGCCACCAATGTACCTCCATACTTTCCCGTCAGAAAGCAACTATCAACAGCCAACACCTTTCTCACGTTTACAAATCCCCTTATAGCAGAACCATAAGCAACAAAAAAATATTTAAACATCATATTCTGTCCCCACTTCAAAGCCGTCTTGCTACCTTGGTTTGTCAACTCAAGCATATAATGGTACGCTTCTAATCTGCGTACCGTGCTCCAAACATGCCCCTCACAAAATCTTGTGCATGTTGTCTCCCTTTCCAACATTTCCAAGAACTAACAAGACATCCCAACTCGTGCGCACAAGTCTACGAATGTCTTTAGGAGATGGACCTTTCCCTTCCCGACGAACCGACTTTTGACAAATTGTCCAATAACATCAGCGGACGCTTGTCGATGCTCACCTAAAATATGTCCCAAACCACATGTGTGCTCACGGGTATATGTGCTAAGAATAAACTTTTCTGACTCCGCCAACCTTCTACAATAAACCCGCCACTTGCAATTTCGGTCAACGACATGCAACCGTCACACCAATGAATTTGACTTTTTGGTGATGAACTCAAAATTACCTTTCACAGCAACAAGTTTTAGCTTCCTCACCACTTCCTCTTTGTTGTCAAATAAATACCCTATGTGCAACTCCGATCCATCCGTAAAGACATGAGCTGATTCACTACTAGCTCCAATTGCCCCCTTTGAACCTACATACACGACCATAGTGTTCTCTTCCTCACAATGTATGCCTTCTGCATAATCTGTATTTAAAGGAATCTCTACATCTGTGGGAACATCTACGGGGTCCTCCTCCTCAACATTTTCATTCTGCCCCCATCACCAACCTCTTCTATAGTCCTCCTCACCACCCAATTCACCGTCTACTCTTGATTTTTCAGCTAACAAATCAATGGCCTCGTAGTTCAAATTAAAACCAGGCAAATCTCCGCCTACATCCTCGTTATCCCCTTCCTTGGAACCAACTTCCAACGGTTTTTCTACATAAGAAACCCTTAAAATCGGTCTCGAACCACTATCGGCCATATCAATCATATATAACTTCACACTTTCATCCGACTTTAATATAGCGGGGAGGTACCTTATAATTTTCAGGGAGCTCGCTTAAAATATACTTCACAACTATATCACTACGCGAGCAACTCAAATTACCTCTTCTAATTATTTCATCAATCAACTCATCAAAACTAACCTCTGTGCTCAACACAATTGGTATAACTTCTTTGCTCTTCCCAATCCACTTCCACCTACTTTCTTCCTCCACCCACTCACCAAAATATTCAACACCCAAAACAACTTGTCCCATGTATAATAATAGCCAACTACCTGTAATGCAAGAAAAACAATATTCTTAAATCTTTGTACTAAGGGTTCAAATATTTTAAAAAGAATCTGCACATTCGCATATTTGGTCTGATGTATCGCTTAAGGGATCATGGTTGTTTATACTGGATCGCTTAAGCGATCCAGTATAAACAACCATGATCGCTTAAGCGATCTTATGCCATTTACTGATCGCTTAAGCGATCTGCTCCCCATCTGTGAGACTTTAACCAGATCGCTTAAGCGATCATATGCCACATACCTGATCGCTTAAGCGATCTATCTGCTGCATTACCAGACCTACCAGATCGCTTAAGCGATACAACAGATCGCTTAAGCGATCCATCGTACCCAGAACACATTTTCAGTCATCTCCACCTACAATCGATCCATCATACCCAGAAAATAAATACCTAGAATAAATTTTCAACAAATTTCACTCCTTTCAACTTGCATTACATCAAACACAACCCAACAACCTAAACAACTAAATCAAAATCATAACCCAAACCCCATCCATTATTAAATCTTTGTAAATCTAAATATAAAATGTAAAAAGGATATACACATACTTACACGAAATGTCAGGAGGAGGAGGAGAGGGATCTTTGCCGGAGAAGATGTTAATGGTGGAGGAAGAAGAAAGTGTTAATGGCGGAGGAACAAGAAGATATAGAGGAATGAGGAAGAAGAAGATGTACAGGAAGGAGGAAGAAGAAGAAGATGTAGACGAAGCTAAGAAGAAGAGAAGAAGAGAGGTAGAGATGCGTTAATGGCGGGAGGAAGGAAGAAGAAGGGTGCTTGGGTTTGTTTGCAACAATTTCGGGTTTGTGGGAATATAGTATAATTTTGAAAAGATTACATAATACTTCTTTAATCATAATTAAGCACTAATCAAGTTTAATTACCCTTAATCAATAATATGACTATTTACTTAAAACTTTAAAACTTGATAGCTTTTTAATTAAATTAAAACTTGAGAGGTTGTTTTAATAAACTTCCCCTAAGCGAGGTGAATAGTTTGTGGGGCTTGTTTTGCGAAATTTCAATTTTTTAAAAACTTTCATTATTTCTATTCGGCCCACATATGTTTTAATCTTTTCATTTTAACCCATTTTACGTGTTTAATTAATCCTAACTATGCCACGTCATCTTCTCTAAATTAAAAAAAAATTATAAACAGTTTCATGACCATTTTCTTAAATCCAAACTTGGGATGACCGGCGAGCTAAATTTTCTCCATAAAACTTGAAATTTCAAATGACTAATGAAGCCAAACAAAATTCAAAATAAATGTTCCATTTTCTAAAAAAGGAACTGATTGTAACAATAGCAACTATACCCCAAATGCAAGAATGTTTCCCACTACTCCAACGCAGTCCTACTTCAACAAAAACATATTATGGATGAATAAGGTTCTTTAAATTATTCTTTTAGGGCTGTTAGGCATTTACTTTCAAATAAACATTTCTTATTTATCTTATTTATCTTATTCCTTTCAATCGAACTTTAAAGTTAAAATATACAGCGTAGAATCTACGTATGTTAGAGTGTACGCCGACACCAAAGGTTTCGAAAGCGATTCGGTGATTGGGATTAGAATGAACGGCAGTAGAGATACGTTGGGGAGGGTGCACACCCGATTGTACCACTCCTCTGGCAATACTCTCCGCCATTTTGCCTGCTCCGATGAAGCCCAGTTTGTAGGATTCAGGGGAGATTGGAATGGCCTCCATGTGTTCGAGATATTGTTTGACAGACTAAAGAAAACCAAAAAACAACCACCAATAATTGAGATGAGCTCGGCTGAAGTGAAAATGAAGATGGCAAGTGAAAGGACAATATGATCTTTTTAGGGACGGAGTTCTTGTTTCGTAGTGTCACATGTCGAGGTCGACACACTGACTGCTTTTGTTTTTTTAAACCCACGTGGTTTTTAAATATTGAGAGTAAAACTACATCGGTAATCATTTCTTAACATTGGAGAATCAGTTTACAATTATTCAATTCGCTAATTAATTAGTGAAATTCACTCGTACAGAATTATTATAAATTGATCAATTATAAATTATTATAATAAAATTATAAAAAAAAAATTATTAATATATTATTATTTAAACATAAAATATTGATATTAGAATTTTAATTATATTATTTTATTTAAATAATAAACTATATACTTTTATGCGTGGCCAACTCCACCAATAGCAGGGCCGCACTTGGCGTAGTTGCATCAGATCGATACACATGGTTAGAAAAGTGATCGCATTTTAACTGTAATTTATTATTTGTTTATTAATGACTTAATAACAATTAATATATTAAAACAATCGATAAATAATTTAATAATATTTATTAACTCATTAACATAATGACAAAAATTATTCTTTATATCTTAAAAAGATTTTTGCTATTATATTAACTATTTTTTAATTTATCAATTTATTTATTCAAGATGGAAATAGAAGGTGATACATGATAGCCGACACTTTTAAAATAAGAGATTAATTGAGGCATACACAAACTGACCGAACACTCCAAAAAAAGGTGAGACGTGATGGATGTAATCGTAACGGAGCATAAAAATAATATTATAATGAGCCCAAAGTGCCAAAGTCACCTAATTGGATCCAAATGGCTTGAGCCCATAGTTGATGTTGAAGAAATTAAACCACAATACATTATGTGAAAGGGAGAAGCTTTTATAAGTAAAACATTTGGTTAAACGTAAAATATGAGACCGTGCAACAAAAATTAAACAATTGATAGACGTTCTTATTGGAGATTCTTTTCAATCAATTGTGTTTTTTTTTTTTTTAAAGAGAATAAACCAAAAATTTATCAAATACAAAATTCAAATTCAAATTATTCTTTTTTATTTTAGAGAATAAACTAAAAACTTATCAAATACATAATTCAAATTCAAATTATTCTTTTTTATTTTAAAGAATAAACTAAAAACTTATCAAATACAAAATTCAAATTCAAATTAGGAACTTTTTATTTTTTGGTAAATAAGCTTTTTATAGAAAAAAAATATATATAAGAGAGGCCTTAAAAGCAGTCAGCCTACCTCAGGACATATCCTGAGTTAAGTGCAAAAGAATGATGCTATACAAGCCAACCCCTAGACTTCTCTTTTTTCCATTCCTTTTACCAAAGAAATTGAACTAAGAGGAGCCAAAAGAATGCAAAGAAGCCAACCTACCACAAGACATACCTTGGGTTAGGTTCAAAATTTTCCAAAATAAAGATCTAATACCTAAGCATCCACAACATGGACATTTACACATAGAGCCCACAACCAACACAATGATGTCACCAACCATAATCTCCTTAAACCACAAAGAACCCATCACAACACATCCTCCCGTACCATCAACTCCCACGGGAACTATTGAAGATGGATTTAGGAAGCTCTCAATTCTTGACAAGTCTCTGATTATGAGTGTTCCCTTAATCTTACTTAGGTCCAAAGCTCTGTCTCTCACCAAGGACTTGATGGAATTGTGGATAGTGAGAGCATCTTTACTTTCCCCTCCAAAGGACCGATTGTTTCTCTCCCGCCAAATAGAGTACATGGTAGCTCCCAAACTCAACTTCCCAAGTAAATACTTAAATTTATTCTTCTTCCATCTAGTAGCAAGGAAGTTGACATAATTATTCCAAGGGCGGGTAACATAACCAAGGGAAGAGAGTTCAAGGACTCGATTCCAAATGACTTGGGTGAAATTGCAACCATAGAAAAGGTGATCCAAAGTTTCAAGCCCATAGCTAAAACTTAGAATTTTTGTAAACATTGATGCCTTAAGGCCGAGTCGGCGTTTTCAACTAAAGGTGAATGACTAAATCAATAAACATAAATGCCCTAAGGTCGAGTCGGTATGACCGACTGAAGGTGAATGCATAGTGGACACTTAGAATTTTTTATGAATAGTACGTTTTATTGATTTATTGAAACATAAGTGCCCCTAAGGCATAGTTCGGCTAAGCCGACTGAAAATGGGGAGGTGGGCAAGCCCACTCATCCCTTTGAACAACATAAAGATGGACTTGAGTCGCAGCCTATCAGAAGTGATAGTGCTTGAGGTGGATAGCATTCCAACTGTGGTTGATGTCTTTACTCTCTAGAGACTAAAGTTTGTAGGCTTTTTGCCAACTACTTTGGTGATCTTGTATGGTCCCTCCCAGGTAGGAACAAGTTAGTCGACATTGATCTCTTTGGTGTCTTGGAAGACTTTGCGGAGGACCCAGTTGCCCTCTTTGAATGTCCTCACTCGGACATTGTGGTTGTAATGTCGAGCCACATGTTGTTGGTAGATGGCGTTTCTGATCTAGGCTTGTTCCTAAAGTTCATCGACGATGTCAAGTTGTGGCATAGATTCTAGCTGTCGACTTTTCACTCATCCACTAGAGTCTAGGTGAGGGGACCGACACCTCGATTGGGATAACTGCTTTCGAGTCGTATGCAAGGGAGAGTGTGTCTCACCAGTTGACGAGCGGACGGTGATTCGGTAAGACCAAAAGACTCCTGGTAGTTCATCTACCCATGCACCCTTAACTTTCTAAAGGTGTGTCTTCAGAGTCTACATGACTATCTTGTTGGATGACTCGGCTTGACCTTTTAGAGGATATCATGGACCAAAGGGCATTGGCCACAGTGGGCTAATGATGAGGCCCAATCTTGATGATCCAAATTGGATAGGCTAGGTTAGTGTCATGGGTCTAACCCATCGGGTAAACCTTGACGTGGACCCAATGGGCCATGGCCTTAGGCCATGTAGTAGATGTTTCCCACATTGGTCTAATAAGACTCAAGACTTTTGACCCATACAGACAACAAGTACTGTATAAATACTTTTGTAAAGTTCTTTTGATTTTCATTCAATAAAAATTCAGGTATTTCATAATTTTCTCTGTTTTTTTTTCTCTCGATCATGTTAGGGCTGTTGCGTTTGAAGGAAATTTACATAACATAAATAGTTTAATGAATCAAGTATTAGTATAATTGAGATTAATAAATTAAACTGATTTGTTATATATAAAATGAAGAAATATATTATGCATTAATTAATATTTATAATTTAATTTATTAATATTATATATAATTTCCCCCACTCACAAAATTGTCGGGGCCTCACACTGTTAGGGTTACAAGTTAAACAAATTAATATAATCTTAGGAAAAACTAAGTGAATGGAATTATAACTTTAACCCAAATACTGTCAAATTAATAAACTTTTTTCAATGGGGTCATGAGCCCCCACTGGTCCCTTAATAGATCTATCAATGCCTAATTATCATTACTCTTTACTAAAACATTTTGACACAATGTTGACATTGTCTTTGTCTCCCACGTCTAAACTTCTTAGTTTTGGTTGATTCTCGTATACTTTATATATAGTAATAATTGCAAGCATTATAAATCCTATAATGTTTCCAAATTAAAAGTGAAAGATTCCTGAATTTAGAAAGATTACTTGATAATAAAGTCATATCAATAAAATCACACCTCAGATTTTATTCAAATAATTAACAATACACATTTAATTGCCTCACAAAAACAAATACAGACGAACATTGCAGATAAATTTGTAAATATTGCTTGTTACTGTTATAGATCCAACATCAATGTATTCTTTCAATACAGAGTTGTGCTACATTGCAAGATACTGACACCTAAAGTACTTTCTTTATTTCAAGTATGGTTTGGTTATGTTATGATCAGTTTATGCAAATGAATTTAGCAAGTCCTGAGCTGCTTATAAATTTGGTGAAACAAAACAATCGTAAGTAACAGTCTTCTCGTGATTTGAAGCAAGCATCTCGACTTTTCTCTGTTATCAAGCTTGGAATTGGTGCTGCTATCTTTTTAAAGGAATAATTATGTACCATATTATTTATAAGTACCACTTTGGAATGTTTTATAATCTTTAGTTCGAAAAAGAGTTGCCTTTAATTTATTCTATACAATAATACTATACTTAGTTATGTACTACATCTTTTTATGAACAAATTAATTAAGTAATCTAAAGCTGGTAGTATTTTCAATTGCATTAATATTTAATTGTATGTTACTATTAGGCTAAAAGTCTTCACCCTTAATCTGATGTTTCTTTCAGTCACAAGCCCCACCTTCAATATTATAAATTTTATATTTCATGGTATAAATTTGACAGCCCGAACCATATTCCGGCTGATGGTCAACCAATAAACCATTCATTTCAAATATGAAATATAATTTCAAGTGATTCGATTGCTTTCTAAAAACTCCATTATGGAACCCTCAAGGATTCTGGCCTTACTGTACCCACAGACACCTTACTTGAAAATCATATCTAACTAGGTTTCCTTTCCGGAGGCATGTAACATGTGGGTTGCAGAATCAAGCTGGGGGCATTCCAATGGCAACGCCAACTCAGAGCGAGGCAAAAAAGAAAGTGCATAGTCATATAAGAACTTCCTTTACTTTGTCATAAATGAGAGAACGTAACAGAAATAAATCTTCTATCAGGAAATCTATCATCTCAAAAACTAATAAATATATAAATAAGTGAAACATATACCCCGAAGCTATTTCCTCTGACCATTCATTATTATTATAGGTGTTTAAAAATTGGTCACATTTTCGAACTAAGAATAAGAGAACAAAATCACTATGAATTAGCTAGCTCTAGGACAGCTCTAGGCTTCGCTTAGCAGCAGCAATAACAGCATTCATTAAAATCCCACCAGGTGAAGCAACATTATCTTTAAGCCGACCTGGATGCTTCCCAGATTTAGTCACCATTGATGCTGCTCCCGACCCCTGCAGAAGAAAAAGTTTAGTTGGCTGTGCAGAATGAATTTGAAATAAATTAAATAATATAAAATGCTGAAGCTTAAGAAAACAATTACATGAAATATGCAAGAAACTGAAAAATACACAATATAAGATATTAATAACTCTAATATTGGTATTGATACTATATATTATTAAAAAGCATAATATATAACATAAATAGTTTATATTTTAATGAATCAAGTATTAGTATGAGATGAGATTAATAAATTAAACTTATTTGTTATATATCAAATGAAGAAAAATATTATGCATTCATTAATATTTATATTTTAATTTATTATTATTATAGTAAGACATCTCTATAGTGATACTCTATATAAGAATAACTTTTATGTAATTATAAAAAAATTTGGTCTTAACTTGGGCCAATTATAAATAAGAATAAGTTTCGCATTGTAATAAATTCTAATTTTTTTTGTCTCAAAAACTTGTCTTCATATAGTAATAATTATTTGTAAATTACAAAAAAAATATATTATGTTATATTTAAGGTTTAAGATGAAATAAAATATTTATCTAAAGTTGTATGGGAGACAGTAATTCACGCTTTAGAATTGTTACATTGAGAGAAAAACATTAAAGACTTTGCATATTCCCAACACTACATAGATACATAAACTAGTTTTTTAAAACTATGTCCATCTCTTTTATCAATGTCTATAAATTGGATTTAACATGCTCCATTAATTAACTATTCCTCTCAACCACTTGAGTCAAAATAATAATCTGTCTACTACACCTTTATTAAATTATAACCTCCTCATAGTTATAAAATTAGTTTGATTCAATCATTATGAATATAGAGAGTTTTTCCTGTATATATAATTGCTCTCACTCACAAAATTGGCAGGGTCTCTCACTATTATCTGGACAAGTTAAACATCTTCATATAAACTTAAGAAAAACTATGTGAGTGCAGTTATAACTAATTTAATTTACATAGGAAAAAACTTAGTGAGATCAAATCTAAAAGTTTTAACCCAAATACTGTCAAACTAATAAACTTTTTTCAGTGGGGTCTCTGATCTATTCCCACTGCCACTGGTCCCTTAATAGATCTATCAATGCCTATTATGGTTGCTCTTTGCTAAAGCATTTTGACGCAATGTTAACATTGTCTTTGTCTCCCACGTTGAAACTTCTTAGTTTTGGTTGATTCTCGTATACTTTATATATAGTATTAATTGCAAGCATTATAAATCCTATAATGTTTCCAAATTAAAAGTGAAAGATTCCTGAATTCAAAAAGATTACTTGATAATAAAGTCATATCAATAAAATCACACCTTAGATCTTATTCAAATAATTAATAATATACATGTAATTGCCTCACAAAAACAAATACCGACGAACATTGTAGATAAATGTAATGGTGTATTAGCTATTTTTACTTGGCAAAAACGATTGATAAGTCTGAATAACAGTCAAGAAAAGTGCTAAACTTGCAGCAATAAAAGCAAGAACCGTCCAAGGGCTAGTGAAATGAGTATGCAACCACTCTGCCAACCAAATCTTCAACCTGTTTTTGTAATGCTTTTCTATTCTATCTTTAACAACCGCATATGCATGCGGGTGTGACACCAAGTTATCAGCTATCTCATTAAAAAGATCAGCAACTTGTTGATCACTCCCCAGAAAATTCAGAAGTATACCTTTTGATCGAAGCTCCTTAACATCTTCTTCATGATCAATAAGCGAATCCATCAGGCATATGTATGAAGAAACTCCAAAATCGTCAGGACCATTGGGGCTGGACTCATATGCTACTATGTTTAGCAGCATAGACTTTGTTGAATCATCAATGTATATTGGTGGAAGTTTCAGGAGCCCTGCGACATACCCGGATTGAAAAGCAACGTCTGTGAATCTGTTAGTCCTGCTAGGCCTGAAATGGATTCCCACCGCCTTGAGCTCCTTCGCCGATCGGTATGAAAACCAGTCACTGCAATCGGGAGGAGGCGGTTGAGTCAAAACGGTTTTGTCGAAAAGATTGGTCCGAATGAGGTCTAGAAGATGAGGAGGTTCAGACTCAAATTTTCCTGCTATTACATTCACATCTTGCACACCTTTTCTTCCCCCAAAAGCTAAATTACAAAGAAAATCATTTATGCTTTTTCTTGTGACTTTGAGGAGGAAGACTACGAATTTGTGTAGCAAACTTATTTAATACTGTCTGCTTGCTGTTTTCATCTCCGAATTTGGACTTCAAGCTCAATTCATTGAAGAGTTGAAACGGAATTTGGTTTTCCAGTAAGCACAAGTCTCGTTGAACGAGAGCTATCATGTTGGTTTTCATCTTCAAAGCCTCTCGTTCTTCTCTTACAATGCAGTAGATGAACTGGAGGAGGAAACAGGCATCAAGAAACATCATCTGACAGAACTCCTCATTGTTGAACTTGGCGACGGAGCTCTGGTCAGTGTAACATTGTTTTGCAGCTTCCGCCACGCGCCTGACCTTCTGATACAACTCTTCCAGCAACTTCAAGTCCCCATTTACATACTGGCGGGCCATTGTAAGTTTGTGCTGCTGCATTAACTCAAGCCTGGGATTTCCAAAGTGGTAAGGACCGATTGAAACCACCAGAGGATCATAGCAACCACTGTTTTCTTTAACCTCACGAAGCATTGCTGGAACTCTCTCTATCTTCGTCCGGATCACCTCGTGCTGATTCTTGAAGTTTTCTCCATTCACGATATGTTCAAGCCACTTTTTTTCATTATCAGAAACAGGAACTGCTGTATTGTCACCATTTATATGGATTACAATACTCTCTAATGGAGTCTCACCGCCACCTGCTAGGCTGCTGGAACCGGCTTCGCCTTCCCTTTCTCCCATTATTACTCTCTGTTATTAAAACTACACAAGTATGGTTTTGTAATGTGAGTTAATGCAAATTGATTAAATAAGTCCTGAGATTATATATAAATTTAATGAAACATACCAATTGTAATTGGCGGGCTACTGGTGATTTGGAGCAAGCATCTCAACTTTTCCTAGTTATCAAGCTTGGAATTGCTGCCAACATTTTTAGGGAATAACAAGGTGGAAGTCACCTGCCTCAAGGTTAATTACGTACCAAATTATTCATTACTACTTTGGAATTTTTTTGTTAAACATCTTTTATGATCTTTTGTTTAAAATGAGTTTCTTTTAATTTATGGTATAGTGGAATGACCCCCATCACAACCACAATATGTTCAAGTAATCTCTGGTATTTTTCTAAGTATTTTCGATCGCATTTAAAACAAAAAGTATTACAATTGTTGATGCTCGTTTTAAGCACCAACGAATTCTCACGTGCGTAACGTTGATTGGCCGTTGAATACACGTGAAAACGGAATATGTAAAACGAAATAAAATGCAAATGGAGTTTTTTAAGTGGTTCGGATACTAAGGTAGCATGTCCTACGTCCACTGATTTGCATTGATATTAGTGTGGGTCAGGTCGCAACTGCGGGCTGACTTACAATAAAGTTGGAAAAAGTAAACATGTTTACAGGGGAGAGAGAGTGATTTCTCTATATAAAAAATGGCCGAATCCCCTTAATGAAGGGGTCTTCTTTCTTTTATATCAAACTTAAGCGTGTAATCATCATTAAATCCATGGTTTGGTTTGATTGTCAGGATATAATCCAGCTTTACGTCCCATTCTCCCTTTTCCCAAGCTGACTTCGCACGACTTATTGCAGGGAAATGGACGCGTGTGAGCTCCATACCATTTGGCAGGTCGGACGTGTGAGTGTTGCTCTGACGGGAGCAGGTCACCCTTCACGTGACTTTCCCACGTCAGCCCTTTATTTTTCCCGGGCATAACAACAATCATGCAACCTTTCATTGCTGGTAGAATGGCTGTAGCCATCCATCTGGGTAACCATTTTCTACCGAGTAAGTTCAAGTCATGAATCACTTATAAAGAACAAGAAAAGTTTGAAAATGTTGCTTGTTACTGTTATAGATCCAACATCAATGTATTCTTTCAATACAGAGTTGTGCTACATTGCAAGATATTAACACCTAAAGTACATTCTTTGTTTCAAGTATGGTTTGGTTATGTTATGATCAGTTTGTGCAAATGAATTTAGCAAGTCCTGAGTTGTTTATAAATTTGATGAAACAAACCAATCGTAAGTAACAGTCTACTTGTGATTTGAAGCAGGTATCTCGACTCTTCTCTGTTATCAAGCTTGGAATTGGTGCTGCTACCTTTTTTAAGAAATAACCATATTAGAAAGTAAGAATAATTATGTACCATATTATTTATAAGTACGACTTTGGAATGTTTATAATCTTTCGATTGAAAAAGAGTTTCCTTCAATTTATTCTATAAGGTGGTGGCCCCCATCACAAGAACAATATATAGTTATGTACTACATCTTTTTATTAACAAATTAATTAATCAAGTAATCTAAAGCTGGTAGTATTTTCAATTGCATTAATATTTAAAACAAAAAGTAGTATAATCAAATATGTACCTTTCATTCTCGTTTAGACAAATTTAGCTACAAAGATCTTATCTTCAAATCTAATATAAAACTTGTAATAAACGATGCTGCCATTAATATATTGCTCATTGTATGTTACTGTTAGCTAAAAATCTTCACCCTTAATCTGATGCTTCCTCAGTCACAAGCCTCACCTTCAACATTATAAATTTTATATTTCATGGCATAAATTACAAGTCTGACAGCCCGAACCATATTCCGACTTATGATCAACCCATAGAAACAAACAAAAAATAAATAGGCACTCAAAACGTGTACATATTCAAGTGATTTGATTGCTCTCATTTCAATAAGAAATATCCTTTTAAGTAATTCCAATTGCTTTCTAAAAAGAGTAAACGACTTTTTCCCACCCAAAGTTTGCCTTAATGACAATTTTCACTCAAAAAGTTTTAAAATACCATTTTCTCATCTAACATTTATATTTCATTAATATCTAAAATACACTTCACTTTCTTAACTGGCATTCGGCGAGTTACCAAAAGACAGTGTAAAAGAGGTTTTATAGAGTGAAGGCCCGTTGATCGAATGATGGTGACTGATTGAATATTTGTCATCGAAATCAATCAAAAATCATTTAAAAATAAGAAACCCTAGCTTTACGGTGGCCCACAATCAATGAAAAATCAAATATCGGAATAAGGAGTTTTGTAGAGAGGAGACCGGAAGTTCACATGATAGTGATAGAAATAATTTTAGAGCCGAAATCAGCTTTGGGTAGTAATAGAATATTAACTTTTGGGTGGAAAAGTAGTATTTTAAAACTTTTTAGATAAAAAATAAAGTCAAACCTTGGGTGGCAAAAAGTCGCTTACTCTTCTAAAAACTCCATGAGGGAACCCTCAAGGATTCTGGCCGTATTGTACCCACAGATACTTTACTTGATCCTCATGTCTAACTAGGTTACCTTGTCAGAGGCATGTAACATGTGTGTTGCAGAATCAAGCAGCTACCTCAAGCAAGGCATAAAGCAAAGAACATAGTCATATCAAAACTTCCTTTTTCTTAGTCATAAATGAAAGAACGGTACAGAAATAAATCTTCTACAAGGAAATCTACCATCTCAAACAACAATAAATAGACAAGTGAAACATATACCAATGCTATTTCCTCTAACCATTCATTGTTATTATGGGGGTTTAAAATGTGGTCAAATTTTCGAACTAATAATAAAGAGATGAAAATCACCATTAATTAGCTCTAGGACAGTAGCAAAAACAGCAGCATTCATTAAAATCGATCCCACGAAGTTCACCCTTCTTCAATTCATGAACATCGGCGATAGTAGTCCCACCAGTCCACCAGGTGACGCAACATCATCTTTAAGAATTAGTGACCATTATTGATGCTGCTCCCAATACCTATAGAAGAAATACTTTAGTTGGCCGTGCAGAATGAATTAAAAAAACCGAATATCCGGTTTGGTTTCGGTTTTTTGACAAAATTAATTCCGGTTACCCGAAACCAGTTTTCTGAATCGAAATTTTAAAAAATTTATGCATTTTACGTTTTTTATTTTGTAATCCCTAACACAGTCTAAGTCTAACACTCACTCACTTCAGTCTTCACTACTCACTAGTCACTACTCACTAGTCACTACTCCAATCTCCAGCTCGGCAGCTCCTCTGCTCTAGTACTCAGATCTCAGACCTCATTACTTAGACTCACTCGTGCCGGTACTCAGACACTCACCTCAGTAACTCTCAGTCTCTCACACTCTCAGAGTCTCAGTGACTCAGTCTCTGTCCCTCACTCTCTCTCGGACTCTCTCTGTCTCTCAGTTCTCAGATCTCTGTTCTCACTTCTCACGCCGGAGTCACGCAGTCACGCCTCAGCCAGTAGCCACACAAATTTCTCATGTTGCTCACGCCACCGATCTTTGCTCACCGATCTGTTGCTCAACAGTCGGTAGTCACCAATCGCGGTCACCATTCTTCTTCCTTCACCAAGTCTCCACGTCATCGTCTGTTTCCAGTGGGTGACCTCATCTCTTTGGCTCTTTGCTTTGTATTTCTTGGTGACCTCATCTCTTTGCAATGAACAAGAGAGCCCACGACTCAGATATTTGATGTCCTGTAACAATTGTTTTTAATTATTCTTCTTGTTACGTGTATTTGTTAGTTAGAACTTAGAATGAATGATCTATAATGGAAAAGAAATTGAAGGTGAAGGTAGGAGGGTGTGGGTTTTGCTTGTTTATAAAGGGTGGTGAGTGCAAAGAAAGTTTTATACATAGTGGGAAAATTGCATTGAAGATTCTTAAAAAAAAAAAAAAAAAAAAAAGTAGGAAGGATGTTCTGGACAAGTTGAAGTAACTAGTACTTTGAATAAGGCACAGGCCGTCAAGAAGGTTGAGGATTCAGATGATTTGAAAGCAAATTGAGATGGTTTTATGAGTAATGTTCTTTTTCTTTTTTAAAGAAATTACTGTTGTTTCTATACATGATTTTGACTCTTTTTTTTTTCCATGGGAATCTGCAGAAATCAAATTTCTTTTGTTTTTGGTTTTACTAAAAAGATGAGAACTACAAGTTTTTTGTGTTACTTCATCAATAAATGAATAATGATTTTGGAGTTGAGAATCAATTGTTATTTGGTTAGAAATGACTCAGTTGTTTGATTTTAAATTATCAATACTTGATTTTGATGTAAATTCAACTTATGTGAATTCGAATTCAATTAAAATAAATATAAGTATATAACTTTAATTCAAGCAAAAATAAAAAATAAAAAAAACCTGGAAAAAAAAAAATAAAAAGGACCGAATTGGGCCGAAAAAGGCAGCCCATCATAAATCTTAATTAACCGGTTTAAAAATCGGTTAACCAAACCAAATTTTTGGTTTGGTTCATAACCGGTTTATAACCAAAACTGGACCGGTTTCGGTTCAATTTATTTTTGAAACTGAAAACCGGTTCGGTTAACCTGATTTTTCCACCTCTATAAGCCATTACCATATATTATTAAAGTTCTAATAAAAATAATGATAATATATTATAGCAATATTAAAAAATTAAAAGATTAAATAGGTCCTAGCTAAAATAATAAAGAAAAAAAACTAAATTATAAAATAATTTATAATGTGTCGTAACATCATTTATTTCTTGACGTCTTCTTGATTTCGCATCCTCAATAATAGTTAAAACTTAATTCTTTTAAAATGTGACATAAAAAAAAAAATAAAAAAAACAATAATTAATTTTTTTAATAATTATATTTCTATAGTAGAAAATAATTTTATATGTAATTTTATAATGGAGAATAGAGGGGGATCGAAGTAGACAGTATAAAATCATCCCCTATCCATTTCAATATGGGCAATTAATTTGCTCTCCAAACTTACTTCATTCCTGTAGATCTACCGTTACGAAAATATGGTCTAATCCCATGAGTTTGAGGCCACCAGCAATCCGCTGCACCTGTGCACTCAAGAAAACAAGCATGGAGCTTACGGAAAGCATCGAGGTAGTGTTTGCCTTAGGCCACTCTGATGCTCAAGTTAGTAAGGCTAGGTGAGGCTAATTTAGAGAGGGTTAAAGAAAGAGAAGGTTACCAGAAATTTGGTCGGAGACTAAGATTTTGGCGGCGACGTAAAGCTCTCGAGGGTGAGAACTACGGGGCTAGAAGGCGTAATGTTCCTCCCCGTGAAAGGGTTGGCCTCTTGTTTAAATAACAGTTGTAGGATCTTCAAGTCCTAGTAAGACTGTGAGTCCTTGGGAGTTGAGGTTTCGTGAAAATGGGAGCCTTTGATTCCCTTACCTTCATGGGAAAGGGAGTCCCAACGGTCTAAGATATAGATCTCAGATGAATTAGGATAGTAATGGATCTCTTTGGTAGAATCCGAACAATGCCGGAGTAAGTAGGCAACTCTGGGCTCTAAGTAGACCCTAGGTCCAATAAGTGATCTTGGATCAATAAGCCTGGGCCCAAACAAGCTGATGATGAGGCCTAAACGAATAGGGGCCTTTGCTGATTAGGCTCAAGCAATGAGCAACAAGGTAGGTGTACTAAGCAGACCCAATATGTAAACTCTGTTGTGAGCCCAATCGTAATTGGGCCATGGCTCTGAGCTTTGTTGAATGGTGTCTTCATCTTTTGGCCTGTTGGGTCAAGGACATTTTTTAGCCCTAACAGTTTTCCCCCCACTCTCTAAGTTAAAGAGTGCTTAGTTTAAAGAGTAGATGTTGCGTGAAGGTGTGCTTAGTCGTCCTTCGTGGCTGACTAGTTGAATATGTAAATGTGTTGCTTCTCTATTCATATAATCTTAATAGTATAGCTTTTACTGTAGGTGATGCACTCGGTCTACCAGACCGAGTGGGTAGGTGAAGGTGAAACACTAACATGCCCTCATTCAGTGTATCTAACCTAGTGAGAAAGTGGAAATGACCTTAGAGACCTCGCCCAGTGCATCAGATCGAGTGAGAGGGAGAGGGAATATCCGTGAAGATGCCCTAACTCGATGCATCGAACCGAGTGAAAGGATGTGAGGCACATCCTGTGAAGATGTCCTCACTCGGTGCATCGAATCAAGTGAGAAGATGTGCCTACGAAGGTGTCATCACTCGGTGCATCGAACCGAGTGAAAAGATGTGAAGCATACCCTTTGAAGGTGTCCTCACTCAGTACATTGAACCGAGTGAGAAATGTTATGAGAGCTTGTATCACTCAGTGCATCGAGTCGAATGATGTATTGCGAACTAGTTCTTTGGAGCTTCCCATTCGGTCGGGCGGGCTGAGCGAATGGATATGAAGTGTCAAAGGCATTTGATCAGGTAAGTAATGAGATGAATCATCAGCGCTTATTGGAGGTGTACTCGCCTAGTCAGATTGACCAAATGATGATACTAAGGTAGGTGCAATCGTCATGCTTCTAGGTATATGCATGCCTGAAATGGTGACACGGGTAAGGTTAGGATTTCAACCTGTTTTGGGTGGGAATTTGGAAAGTTAAGTCGCCTAGGGCAAAACAAGGTTTTGCCATGTGGCCTTGTTTGAAGGGACAGTCATTAAATGCCACTCAGAAGCGTCTTTGGGTATTCCATCTTTTTCATTTCAAACATTGAAAGGTTTCTTCACAGGTCTTTTGTAGGGGAGAACTTTCAGCGCTTTAGAGATTTTTCGGCATTTTTTCATGGTAACCGCTTCTTCCAGTCTTCTTTTTATTTTTGAGTCTACTATCGCTTTTGGTTGGTCTCTAGAGTTGTATACTTGTTGTTTTAAGGAGGTTTCGAATAGAGAAACAAAAAAGAAATTTGGGTCTCTTGGGTTTGCTTGTGAAGGGGATTCTCTTATTTTGGAGTGTTTTGTTGTGGTTTGTATGTCTGGTTTGGAGAAGTTGCATTTGTGTTTAATTTCTGGAGAGATTTAGGTGATTTGCTCGAGTTTTGATTCATTTTTGGTGGGCGCAAAGTAAGCTAGATTGATTTTTCAAAGTGCTTGGGTTTTTGGCAAAGATAGAAGACAGAGTCAAGTTATGGGGTATTTTGGTTTGGCTCACCTCGATTGGCTAGACTGGGTCATGTGCAATTGTTGAGTGGAGGTTACAGACAAGAAAAATTGAGGGCTAGGTCATTCGGTCATCCAGACCGAGGAAGGTGAGACATTGTCACTCAAAGTTTTTGGGTGAGGTCACTCGGTCATCCTGACCGAGTTGAATTTATGGGAGTTTATAGTTAGGCCAGCAGGTTGAAGTGTTAGGCAATCGGTTGCCTTGGGTGAGTGAGTGTTTTTGACACTGTAGTTAGACTAGTAGGTTGGAGGTACCAATATGTCATCCTGACCGAGTTAGATGGTGGAATTGTGTTCGCCAAGGGTGGAGAACTTAACCTTGTTAGAGATACGGTTGATTGCCTTGGCTAAGTCGAGTGAGCTAAGCGAATATATGTCACAGACAGAATCAGACAACTCGAGTGGGGTAGAGGTGGAGGTTGGGAATAAGTACTAGATGGCCCCAACAATGGTAGTAATGCCAGAGGGTGGAGACGTTCCAGTTGGTATACCAAAGGGGGTGAATGTGGCTGCTCTTGGGCCAAGCAGTGCTACTCCGAGTAACAATCATTCAGATGGGCAAGGGACGAGTGAGGAAGACTCTGATGAAACTAACAGTTTTGAGAGTTCGCCTTCTACCAGTGGTGGCTCCGAGGATGAGTCGAGTCAGCCCGGTAGTGGGACACTAAATAAGGAGTGTCCGGAGAATGATGTGTGACGGATCAGAACTATGTACCATATTACAGAGTCAGTTGAGGTTAGGGTGCCTAAGTAGTACGAGAGGGTTGACTCGGAGGCAAAAAGATTGGGTGAGTGTCTATGAGAAATGGTTCCATGATAGGCTGAGGCTTCCGATATCCCGCCTTATCTGGGAGGTGCTAAATCATTTTATGATTACGCCGACTCAGATCATGCCAAATGGGTGGAGGCTGTTGATGGCATTAGAGGTTCTCTGCATGTAGAATCAAGTGATGTTCGGACTGCACAAGTTGTTGTATTCCTATTTCCTGAAGGAGGGTGACAAAGATAAAGGTAGATACAATATCACTCTCAAGCATGACTGGACCCATCTTATGGCTGACCTTCGGTCGAGTGACAAGAACTGGAAGGAACGTTTTTTCCTCTTGAGGGGTGAAGCGGTCTTTGGAGAGAGAGGTCAGGGCGAGATCCCATATACTTGGCGGGCGCCTGGTGAGAAACGTAATATTTACTTGTGCTTTGATTACTAAAGTCTTGTTTTATTTTTCCTTTCCAGATCCTGATTTCAATTGGGCCGAACAGAGTGGGGACGACTTGGACGTGTAGACTGGAAAGGTTCTTGCCAATCCCAAGGAGTAAAGAGATTGGCGAGTAGTATTGGGGAGGCGAATTTAAGGGCAAGTCACTTGTGGGCTAGAGTTAGGGCAATTCAGCGAGGTATCTCCTTCCCTTTATTGAAGTAGACTTGGAATGTGCTGCTCATTCGCTACTGCAATCATATTTTGTTTGTAAGTCAAGCTTGAACCCACTAACTGTTAAAGAATTTACGATTGCAAAAAGGCTTATGAAGAAGTTAACCATCCCGAGCGTGAGTGAGTCTATTGCGAGGTGTCGCGAAAAGAGAAAGAGAGACTCTTTGATTAGGGAGGATAGAAGGGTGGAGGATGTGGTTGTGACTCCACCCAGACAGCCAGCTACAACTAGGGCTAGGTCATCCAAGGCGATGGTCTTGGATGGGAAGACTGAGATGCTTACTTTTAGTATCCCAGCCTCTGCGTCGACCTATTCGGATGCCGCTTCCATGAGCAAATTGGCTGATTCGTTCTTGTTTCCAGCAGACGAGAGCCGATTGAATCATATGGGCATGGTTACGACTGCTGATTGGGGGGTTTCACGTGCTTTCTATGTATGAACCGGGCTTTTGTCTTACTATACTTGTAGTGACTAAACACTGATCGAATGATTTTATGCAGGCTTTCACAAATAGCCTGCACCTTAGGAAATCCATCATGTTGGAGGAGAGGAAAATATAGGACATTTCTAAGTCTAACGCCAATCTATGACACAGAGAAGCTGCAGCCCAGAAGGCCAAGCGAGTAAGCCAATAGCAAGTGAGGGAGGTCAATGTCGAATTGAAGCGATTGAAGAAGGAGTTGGCTGAGAAGAACGTGAAAGTTGAGTCGCTGACCGGTCACCATTGCTGACGACACCATCATCAAGGCTAAAGGAGAGCTAATGTTGGATTACAAGGCCGGAAACACTACCCACTAGAACCTGAATGAGAACATCCAACTCTTGCAAGAGATGGAGGAGGAAGAGGCTATTGGTTGAGTGGATTATACGGAGGAAAGGGTCGATGATCAGGTACTCGACCTCGCTAGTCAGCCGAGACGGTCGACTACAGATGATGTCGGTGACCAACCTGCGGGGATGACTGTTAGGGCCGATGACAGGGAGACCGAGTCAGAGATGGGTGATATGACTCATACTAATGATGTGGGGCATGATGCCTCTTAGACTTATGTTTATTTTTCCTTATGTATTTATGGGGCTTGAGTTGCCTTTTCATGGCGTATGTGTATTTTTGTATCTGATACTTAGCCATTTGGGGCTTTCATGATTCAATTTATGTTTCCTATTTTACTGTTTTCTTCACGGATGGATGGATTGATTGATTATAGATGTGTGGGGCTTGAACCCTCTTTCCTAGGTAATTGCCTCGTCGAGGTAACTTGTCTAGGTGAAACGTTGTAGTCGAGTCAGCATGGTCTGGTTCAAGTATGCAAACCAATACAGCCAGTTTGAGCTGACTGATTGTGATTATGATGTGGACAAAGCCAATGGTTGAGTCACTAGTGTCACTTGAAGGTGATTTTATAGGACCGTGTCAGTAACTCAGTATGGGCCAACTAGAGTTGTAAGCCATTGAATTATTTTTGGTTAGGCTGAGCCGACCAAAGGTGTAAATTTGTGTGAATTATTAAGTTAGTCTTAGCCAATGGATGTGTAAGTCGATAAGTCGGTTTGAGTTGATTGAAGATGTAAGTTTGCATGAATTGTTAAGTCGGTCTAGGCCAACTAAAGGTGTAAGTCGATGAGTCAGTCTAAGCCGACTAAAGGTGTAATTTTGCTAATCATAATTTATTGGTTCAAGCCATGAGGCCGAGTGAAGGTGTGGGTCGAATTTTTCCTTGAATCTAGGCCATGAGGCCGATTGATGGTGAATTAGTCGGTAATGTGGCCGAGTCATTGTAAACTAAAGGTGAATGTCACTATATCGTTGAATAGTTCTTTTATTGAATTCAGGCCACGAGGCCAACTGATGGTGAAAGAGGTGGACAAATTCATCCTTTTTAAAATAAAAACAAGAATAAAGAATTGATGTTGAGACAAATCTGACTAAAAATAATAGTGTTTGAGGTGGATTGCATTCCAACTATTGCTGATGTCCTTACCCTCGGGGGTTTGAAATCGGTAGGTGCCCTTTCCTACTTCCTTGGCAATCTTGTAAGGTCCCTCCCAAGTGGGGCCAAGCTTGCTAGAGTTGATCTCCTTAGTGTTTTGAAAGACTTAGGAGGACCCAGTCCCCTTCTTTGAAAGTTCTTACTCTAACATTATAGTTATAGTGTCGAGCGACCTGCAGCTGGTAGATAGCATTGCGGATGTTTGCTCGCTCATGTAGTTCATTGACTATGTCCAAGTTGTGACAAAGGTTTTGGTTGTTGGCTTCTTCATCTGACCATTGGAGTCTGATTGAGAGGACCGATACTTTGGTTGGGATGACTACCTCGAATCCATATGTGAGAGTGAAAGGAGTTTTGCCAGTGGACGAGTGGGCTATTGTTCGATAGGTTCACTGATAGTTCGTCTTCCCATGCACCATTAGCTTTCTATAGGCATTTCTTTAAAGTCTGCATGATTGTTTTATTTGATGATTCAGTCTGGCCATTCGATTGGGGGTTGCGAGGGGTAGAGAAGCTAAGCTTGATCCCCCACATGTCACAGAAGTCTCTAAAGCCTGAGCTGATGAATTGGGATCCATTATCGGTGACTATTTCCCTCAGTATTCTGAATCTGTAGATGACATGTTTCCAGATGAAGGTTTTCACCTCTCAGTCTCTGACTTGGGCAAGTGCTTCGGCTTCGATCCATTTAGTAAAATAGTCGGTGACCACCAACATGAAGACTCGTTGCCCGGGTGTGGTCGAGAGTTTTTCAACTATGTCCATCCCCCACTTCATGAATGGCCAAGGTGTTGAGTCACTCAGGTGGGAGCTGTGAGACATAGGCGAACCTTTGACAGTTATCACATTTCTTCATGTAGGATGCTGAGTCAGTGCACGTAGTTGGCCAATAATAACCAGAAGTGATCACCCGGCGGGAAAGGTTGCGTCCTCCTCTATAGTTCCCATATTCGCCTTTATGGAGTTCGGCAAGAACATACTTGGCTTTCTCTAGGCTTATACATTTGAGGTAGCGGCCAAAGAATGACTTCTTAAGGAGTTGGCCCTCTTAGATAGTGAATCTTGAAGCTTTTACTCTCAGGCGGCGTGTTTCATTCTTGTCATCTGGAAACTCATCATGTTCCAAGTATCTAATTATTAGGGTCATCCAAGAGTCGGCTGGTTCGACATTCATTACTTCTTTAGGCTCTTTCGAGTTGGGCAACTTGCTCGTTTGATGTCCCTTCCAATCATCTGGCCATTAGGAGGAACAGTAATTTGATGGATGACTGGGAGGAGCCTTGAAGGGCTGAGCCGAGATTGGCAAGGGCATCAGCATTGGTGTTATCTACTCTTGGGACTCGGGTGATAGAGAATTCTTCAAGGACAAACTATATTTCTTTGACCAAGTTCAAGTAAGTTGTCATCTTTAAGTCTCGGGCTTGGTAAGTGTCTTGCAGTTGGTTGACTACGAGTTAGGGAATCAAAATTTACCTCTAGCTTTCTTACTCCAATCTCCTTAGTCAAAAAAAGTTCCGACGATTTCACTGATGGTGTACTTTTGCTCAAAACTGAACCTGACCAGGATCGTTGGGCGTTTACTAATGTTTGATTCATCCAATCTCATGGCTTTCACTACTTCAAGGAAGAGGATGTGTGCTAAGGATCCCTCGCCTACAAACACTCTCTTGACCAGGATTTTGGCGATCTTGAGAGAGATGACCATAGCATCATGATGAGGGGTAGTTAATGTGGTTGGCTCATCATTTTCAAACTGAATGATATGGTTAGTATGTGCCCGAGGAGATGGATGGATGGATCGGATTTCTAGGTGATGGCTGGCTCGAGCGTAGCACTTGGCTGAGGAATAACTCACCCTACTGACTTCCTACCCTTTAGAGATAATAGAGCAGAACTTCTTCGGTGTCGGTTCCCGTGGAAGGGGAGATATTTCTTTCGAGCTTCTTTGACTGACTATATTCTTTTCTTTATTCATCAACGGGTCCCGGAGATTGTGATTGATTGGGTGTTTAGGCCTGCATGGATAGTGAGTGGGATTGTTAGAGGGTCACTCAGTCCGTGGGGGTGGATGGACTCAAGCCAGGTGGATTGAAGGTAAGGGAACCCGCTTGACCCGCGAG
The DNA here is from genome assembly GCA_026225825.1 of Pistacia integerrima. Lineage (NCBI taxonomy): Eukaryota > Viridiplantae > Streptophyta > Magnoliopsida > Sapindales > Anacardiaceae > Pistacia > Pistacia integerrima. Next base: position 5,479,424 of record CM047748.1, read on the forward strand.
GGTGAGTCGAGCCGAGTGGGGTTTGGGTAGAAATGGTTGATTGGAGATTAGGCGGGATGGTAAAGATGGGTGGCTCTTGTTGTGGTAGGCTTTTTGTTATTTGGATGTCTTGATCTTATGCTTGGAGTGGGTCGACCAAGAGCGGCTCAGTTGGCAGTCCTTGCTCAATTGGATTCTAGGCTGAACTATCCACTAGCATTGAATGGAGTTGACGCAATCTAGTATCTGAGGTGTTAGTCTATGATCTGGAGTCTGGAGAGGCTACATGGACGAAACTGGTGTGCAGAAGTGATTGTGTTGTACTTGGCCAGGCTGAAGCTCAAGGTTATAAAATTGGCTCACCTTTTCTTTCAGAGACTGGTTTTCGTCTCGGATGGCAGCGTTCTCGGCTTCCAATGTTGCCACTTTGTCTGAGTGTTGTTGCATAACAACAGTTAGAGCTTCGAGCCTCGCCTCAAGACCAGGATTGGTGTTGTCTGAATTTTCAACCATAGAGAGTTTCCTTGCAAAGTAGGGTTTAAAGGATTAATGATTGCTGGAGGCCCCACAGTGGGCGTCAAACTGTAGATATAAAAAATCTATCATTACAGAAATAGGGTCTGATCCCATGAGGTTGAGGCCACCAGCAATCCGCTGCACCTGCGCACACAAAAAAAAGCATGAAGCTTACAGAAAGCACCAAGGTGGTGTTTGCCGTAGGCACTCTGACGCTCAAGTCAACAAAGCTAGGTGAGGCTAATTTAGAGAAGGTTAGGGAAAAGAAAAAGGTTACCAAAAATTTGGTCAAAGAATAAGACTACGACGGCAATGTAAAGCTCTCGAGGGTGAGAATTATGGGGCTAGAAGGCGTAATGTTCCTCCTCGTGAGAGGACTGGCCTCTTGTTTAAATAACAGTTGTAGGATCTTTGAATCCTAGTAAGATTGTGAGTCCTTAGGAGTTGAGGTTTAGTGAAAAGGAAAGCCTTTGATTCCCTTACCTTCGTCGGAAAGGGAGTCCTAACGAGTCTAAGATACAGATCTTAGATGAATTAAGATAGTAATGGATCTCTTCGGTAAAATCCGGACAGTGCGAAATTGAAAATTTGGATTATGAAATTGCGAAACATGATTTTTTTGAATTGGATCCATACTTCCAATTGAATAAGTAAGGGATCCATGGATAAAGATAGAAAAGTCTATTTCGAATCGTAACAAAATCTTCAATTTTGGTTTTTATATTGTAGATTGAAGCAAAACAGCTATTAAACAAGAACTTTGGTTTACTAGAGGCATCGACCTGTTCATATTCTATTTTTTTAGCTCGAAGGAAACAAAATACTTTTCCTGAGGATTCTCTCAAATAGAAATAGAGAACAAAGTAACTAGAAAGATCGGTATTGTTAGAATCCCCTTCTTTTAGAGGGATCATCTAGAAAGCAAATTGTTTTGAATGGATTCAGACTAAAAAAGCTGACATAGATGTTATGGGTCGAATTTTTTTATTTCGTTCCCGTCTTATATCTGGGAATTTATCCATCTTTCATAAAGGAGCTGAATAAAACCAAAGTTTCATGTCAGTTTTGAATTAGAGGCGTTATAAATGATGATTGGACATTGATTATAACCCCTAGCCTTCCAAGCTAACGATGCGGGTTCGATTCCCAGAGTAAGTAGGCAACTTTGGGCTCCAAGTAAACCCTAGGTCCAATAGGTGATATTGGATCAATGGGCCTACGCCAGACAAGCTGATGATGAGGCCTAAATGAATCAAGGCCTTTGCTGATTGGGCTCAAGCAGTGAGCAATAGGGTAGGTGTACTGAGTGGCCCTAATATGCAAACTTTGTTGCAAGCCCAATCGGAATTGGGCCATGGCTCCAAGCTTTGTTGAAGGTATCTTCGTCTTTGGGCCTATTGGGGCCGAGGACATTTTTTGGCCCTAACAATTCCCTAAATTAATTCCCCCATCCCCGCCCCGTAGAGACGGTTATCCATGGGTGCCCCACCTTGTGGGGCATTTTGCCATCCTAGAAATGCAACAGTTCACTATAGATGATTGCAAAAGTTAATGCACCTATCTCATCATCTTGTAATTAAATATAATTAAGAATACAGTTTAAAATCAATTATTCCATAAGTTACAATATAAAGTTGTACCTTGGGTTAAGATATAAAATTGGGACATATAACGTCATTGATTAATTATCATAAGAAATTCAATTTCATGATACTAAATTTTGGTATATTATCCTAAATAATATCATGGATTAGCTTTTAAGATTTTTAAATTCTATTGCATTTAAAGCAAAAAGTAGTATAATCATGCAAAATGTCATTGCTAGTAGAATGGTTGTGGCCATCCATCTAGGTAACTAATTTCTACCTAGTTATTCCATGTCATAAACTCTATTTTAAAACTCGGATCGGACCATCCGGACGGGCCGGTTTGATCGGGAGCTAGCCTTTGCTCCGAACCAAGTTAACATAAAAATCGAGAATGTCGTTGAACCCGCTTTGGACCGGCAATGGACCGACGGAACAATACAAAACCGCCAGTCTAACCGGTCCGAGGCTTAAAACGATTTGCTATTTTTGGGTATCTGAACCTAAAAAACTCATATTCCTAATTCCTAAACCAATTTGCAGCACCGTTTCATTCTCCATTTCATTTGAATAAAAAAACCAAATTGCATCTTCCATTTTCATCTTCCATTCTTCTTTACTTACTCTAAAATCTATAGTGTAAAGAATAAGAAGTAAGGGGAGAGTGTAAAGAAGAAGAAGTAAGGGGAGGGAAGGAAGAAGAAAGAGAAGAGGAGACAAGAGAAAGAGTAAGGAAGAAGATTAGAAGAAAGAAAAGAGGAGATGAAGAGAAAGAGAAGAGGAGAGAAAAATTACAATAGAGAGACGCGAATGTGTTAGAATAAAGTGACGGGGAGTGATGGGGAGAGAGAGAGAGAAAAGGAAAAGAAGAAAGTGATGGGGAGTGATGGCCTGACGGGGAGAGAGAAAAGAGGAGAAAGATGGAAATGATGGGGAGAGAGAAAAAAAATAATTAATAATAAAATCTGCAAGGTGCATTTGCTTTATTTTAAACTTACAAGGGCTTATAGGTAATTTTTAGAGATGTATTTGCTGGCTTTTAAACTTATAACAATTAATGGAATTGTTTAAAAATGTGACTGCTATATACCGATCAGACCAACCAGTTCAACCGGTTGGACCGGTCAACCCACGAATCGACCCCTTGACCAAGTCAACGAGTGGTTCGATTTTTAAAACAATGGTCATAAATCATTTATAAAGAACAAGAACAGTTTGAAGATACTTCTCATACTCGTTTACATTGTTATAAAACCCGACCTGTTGAGAGACTTGGCAAAGTGACAGGGTCACAGGTCAACCGGTGACATCAATAACAATTTTTTTTAAAAATAATTCTAAATAGTCCCTTAAGTTTTAGTATATTACAAAAATACCCCTAAAATTTTTAAATTAATCCTTAAAAGTTTAATATATTAAAAAATCCAAAAAATTACATTAATTCCTAAAATTTTGAAATATTTCAAAAACACCCCTAAAATTTAAATTAGTCCTTATAAATTTGAAATATATCAAAAAAAAAAAAACCCTAAAACCTAAACCGGACCGAAGAGGCTGCCAGGTCCCTGTCGGACTAGCCAGTACGGTCCAGGTTTTAAGACACAGCGCGTTTAAACAAAGTTAGCTATAAAGTCACCCTTTATCTTCAAATCTAACATAGAAGTTGTACAATTCTGCCTTAAAGGTATTGACACCTAAAGTAAAATATGTCACATTTATTAATCTCATGTTCTTCTGTCACAAGTCTCATCTTCAATATGAAAACCTTACAAGTCTGACAAAACGCCATTATCGAACCCTCAAGTATTCTGGATCTACCCCTGACCATAGACACTTTACTTGAACAACATACCTAACTAGGTTCCCTTTTCTGAGTCATGTAACATGTGGGTTGCAGAATCAAACTAGGGGCATTCCAATGGCAATGCCAACTCAATGCAAGGCAAAGGCATGACCATAGACACTTTACTTGAACAACATACCTAACTAGGTTCCCTTTTCTGAGTCATGTAACATGTGGGCTGCAGAATCAAACTAGGGGCATTCCAATGGCAATGCCAACTCAATGCAAGGCAAAGGCAAAGAGCATAGTCATATAAGAACTTCCTTTACTTTGTCCTATATGAGAGAAAGGTACAGAAATAAATCTTCTATAAGGAAATCTATCATCTCACAAACCAATAAATATATAAATAAGTGAAACATATACCCTGAAGCTATTTCCTCTGACCATTCTTCATTATTATAGGTGTTTAAAATTTGGTCAAGTTTTCGAACTAAGAATAAGAGAACAAAATCACAATGAACTAGCTAGCTCTAGGACAGCTCTCGGCTTCGCTTAGCAGCAGCAACAACAGCATTCATTAAAATGCCACGAAGTCCACCCTTCTCCAATTCATGAACACCAGCTATAGTAGTCCCATAATATGAAGCAATATCATCTTTAAGCTGACCTGGATGCTTCCCAGATTTAGTCACCATTGATGCTGCTCCCAACACCTGCAGAAGAAAAAGTTTAGTTGGCTGTGCAAAATGAATTTGAAATAAAATAATAATGCTGAAGCTTAAGAAAACAATTACATGAAATATGCAAGAAACTGAAAAATACATAAACCAAAGAAATATAACATTGAAGAGAAAGCAATGAAAAATCACTTCATTTTCACTAATACTCAAGTCTGAAGAGATAAGAGACGGTTCTAAGATATCGGAAAAACTATTGAACGCAATTGTTACAAGTTGCAGTGTAACTTCATCATTTTTTTCATCTAAAGAGGAATTGTGACAGTTCTCTATAGATAATTTCTTTCATGTAGATCTACTCCTATACTGGTGAGCATGGAAATGAAGCTTTGTATAATTCTTTACTTGTTAAAATTTCAGTACACAACATCAGATAATGATACAGCAAAAGTGTAAATGGTGCATAATTTCACTTGTAGACTCATACTCCAAAGTACAAATCTATTTCCACACCATAGCTCCCAACTCATTCCCATAATCTCCTTTAGTCAAAACCAATACTTACAACCACAAACCTAAGGGGCAATTACATTGTACTATGAGCATACCATTTACATTGCATTTGATTCATTATCCGAAAACAATTTTTTTTAAAATAAATTACAATCTAAATTTGAGTTCTTTATCGATGTCTTATATCGAACAACAAATTTGATATAATACCTGAAAATTGTTCAGTTTTCAAAACTATGGGAAACTAGAATAAGGACTTTGTTTCTTTGTCAACCAAATGTGTTATCTTAAAACTGTTTGTATCTCTAGTTCTTGCAAAACAGAAAAAATTATAGCCAACTTTACATTAAACAAGCCCCAAATTCTTGCCACTTCCTCAACAATAATAGTAGTCTTTATTGCAACCAATATAAATACTAACTAGGTGGTAGCTGTGTACGATGTATGTTTAGATAGGATAAAAAAAGCCCATTCAAATACGAGGATTGGGTTTAACACTTGAAGAATGTTATCTCCTATTACATGGCTCATCAAACTAGTGAATGGAAGAAATAGGTATCATTAACTTACAGTTTGTGATGCTAGACCCAGTGCAAGTTCTCGTGGTACACCTGCAGCCACTCCACCATCAGCTAGAGCTTCAATTGCCAAGAAAATATATGCTGGACCGCTGCCACTGAAAATTTATAATCAAAAAATGTTTGATTAAAACAACTAGCCAACTCTATTTGTCCAGAAACATATGCATTAATAGAAAAACATATTAGTAGGACTTATTCTTGCCCATGGACCCAGGAACCTCAGTATGGTAAATAATGAAACTAGTCCTCGTGGGCAATTATTATATGAGAGAATATTCCAAGATACTGAGATTATAAAATGGGAGACCATATACCTCAAACCAGTGATTCCATCAAACGATTTCTCATCAGCCCGCCATACCTTGCCGACTGATCCAAACAGTTTAGAAATTAGTTCCCCATCCTCTTCTGTTGCAGCTCCTCCCAAGCTCATAACTATTAAAATACAAGTAGATTAGTTACCTTTACATTTTCATGCAATATGCAAATTTGAAATGGAAAAAACATGCTACAAACACGAACTAGAACTCATAAATAAATGTAATTTGTCAAAGAATGAAGGTCTTGGCAGTAATTAACGTGCCAACACATATCTCAGTAATATAATTGTTAGACAATAAGAAATACAATCTTATTTTTGCAATGTGTAATTTGTTACTTAGCTCCAGATGTTGGAGCTGAACTGCTTGTTCTTATATATCAGATCTAGTATTTTATCAACAATTCTACAGCAGCTCATGAGAAAATTTTTAATAAAGGAAAATTCCCCTGTACGCTATTTGTTTTGATTACAAATTTGAACATTATAATAAAATGCCATTCGTAATTCAGTAATTTTTTCATTTAATATAATAGAATTATATGAGATAGCAGTCCAGGATTTCTATTGCTGAGATAATAGGGCAAAAAACAGTTAAATGTCAAGGTAGAGAGGAAAAACACACCTGTTGCTCCCTCACCAATGGCTGAAGGTGTGTTGGGCATCACCCTAATAAACCGGCTGTGACCAGCCCATTCCTAACAAATGAGAAACTTTATTTCAAAAAGCTAACAGATTAATATATTAAGAACCTCAAAAAGCAATGTATGTCTGAAGCAGGCAGGAAGAACTAATTACAAAATCTGAAAACATATCTTGTAAGCGTAAAGTCCCAACTTTTGAACAGTTTCAAGCCAAATCACGGAATAAATATAAAGTTATATCATAAAACTTGAAATTTCAAATGACTAATGAAGCCAAACAAAATTCAAAATAAATGTTCCATTTCTGAAAAAGGAACTGATCGTAACAATCACAACTATCCTCCAAATGCAAGAATGTTTCCCACTGCACCAACACATTCCTACTTCAAAAAAAGCATATGATGGATGAATAAGGTTCTTTAAATTATAAACAATTTTTAGTGTTTTGGATTTATAATAATATATTCTTTTAGGGCTGTTAGACATTTGTTTTCAAATAAACATTTCTTATATATATAATTCCTTTCAATTTAACTTTAGAATCTAAATAATAATTGTACCCTACTGATTGCAATACTTTAAGTCATGTATAACAGGTAAATGATTGATAAGCACAAACCTGAAGGTCCTTCAATTTTACTCCTGCAGCAACTGAAACCAAAAGCTTCTTCTCAGAAAGCATCGGCTTCAGTTGCAACACTACATCTTTTACTGCAACAACAACACCACAAGAAAGTAAAGATCACAAATAAATATTAATGATTCTCGGTAATAAAAAAGAAATAATCATCAGAAATCACATTACCTACTTGCGGTTTAACCGAGAAAATCACCACGTCACTGGCTTCAACCACCTATTTATAATTCCTTAATTGTAAAATTATCAAATGAACAAACAAACACAAAAGGAAGAGACAGAGAAAGAGCTAAACGCACAGCACTATTGTTAGAGTGTACGCCGACACCAAAGGATTCGAAAGCGACTCGGCGATTGGGATTAAAATGAACGGCAGTAGAGATACGTTGGGGAGGGAGCACGCCCGACTGTACCACTCCTCTGGCAATACTCTCGGCCATTTTGCCTGCTCCGATGAAGCCCAGTTTGTAGGATTCAGGGGAGATTGGAACGGCCGCCATGTGTTTGAGATATTGTCTGACAGACTAAAGAAAACCAAAAAAGACACCACCAATAATTGAGACGAGCTCGGCTGAAGTGAAAATGAAGATGGCAAGTGAAAGGAGGATATGATCTCATAGGGATGGAGTTCTTGTTTCGTAGTGTCACAAGTCAAGGTCGACGCTCTGACTGTTTTTCCTTTCTTAAACCCACGTGGCTTCTAAATATTGGATATTGGTGTTAGAATTTCAATTTATATTATTTTTTACGCGTGGCCAACTCCACCAATAGCAGGGCCGCGCTTGGCGTAGTTATCGCATTTTAACTCTGAATAGAATAATTTAATAATATCTATTTACTCATTAACATTTAATTAACATAATGAAAAAAAAAATTATTCTTTAAATCTTAGAAAGATTTTTGCTATTTTATTAACTATTTATTAATTTATTAATTTATATATTCAAGAGGGAGACAGAAAGTGAGACATGATGGTTGATCATTTTAGGATATTTAAGGGTTAATTGAGACTATATAAACTGACCCACTACTCCCAATTATTAAAACAAATTAAAAAAAAAAAAAAAAAAAAAAGGTGAGACATGATGGATGCAATCATAAGGGAACATAATAATAATGTCATAATAGGTCCAAGGCAAAGTCACCTAATTGGACCCAAATGGCTTGAGCCAATAGTTGATGTTATCAAGCTTGGAATTGCTGCCAACTTTTTTAGGGAATAACAAGGTGAAGTCACCTGCCTCAATATCGTTAATCACATACCAAATTATTTATTACTACTTTGGAATTTTTGACTAGCTATGTTAACCATCTTTTATAATCTTTTGTTTAAAATGAGTTTCTTTTAATTTATGGTATATTAGGGAATGGCCCCCGTCACAATCACAATATGTTCCAAGTAATCTAAAGCTGGTATTTTTCTAAGTATTTTCAATCGCAACTTGAAATTCCGATTAGCAAAACATCATCTTGATTTCCTTCATCTTCTCAGCTTCACGAACAACATGGATACTTTATATTGATGTGTTTTGTTCTTCCATGGTGGACTAGGGTTTTCAGCAACGGAGATGACTAATTTGTTATCACATAGAATTGAAGTGGCTTCCTTTTACTCTATTCCTAAATCTTTCATCAACTTCCTTACCCACAAAGCTTGGTTTGTGGCAGCTGTTGTTGCAACATATTCAGCCTCTGTTGTACTCTGAGCCATAATTTCTTGTTTTCTTGAACAACAACAAAACGCCCCAGACCCAAGAGTGAAACAAAAACTATGGGTGTTTTTCATGACGTATGCACTTCCACCCTAATCACTATCAACATAACCTGCCAACTTCTCCTCTTCAACTCTTTTAAACCAAATACCTTGGTCCTTTTGTCCCCTTCAAGTATCTTAAAACTCTTTTTCTTGCTATGAAATGTTCTTCACTTGGTTCCTGTATAAATCTAGATAAAAGGTTAGTGGAAAACATTATTTCTGGTCTTGTTGTCGTCAGGTACATTAAGCTCCCAACTAGAGTTCTATAATTTTTTCCATCATCCTTCACAAGCTTCAAATTCCATGGTAGGGGAGTTGTTGTAGGTTTACTATCCTCTATTTTAAATTTCCTCAAAATCACTTGAGCATATTTCTTTTGGCATATGAAAATTGCCATCCTCCTTATGACTTACTTCAAAACCTAAGAAATAATTCATTTTCCCCAAGTCACTCATTTCAAACTCCTTCATCACACTTCTCTTTAAGTCTTCAATTTTCTTCTTAACATCTCCCGTAATCAGCAAATCATCAACATAAAGAGAAACGATCACAGTTCCTCCATCTTCCTTCACATACAATGTTGCACATTTTGGCTCTTCCTAAAACATTGAGCCACAAACCAGGAATCTATTATGCGGTACCAAGCCCTTGGTGCTTGTTTCAACCCATAAAGGGCTTTATGCAACTTGTAAACTTTCTCTTCACTTCCTTGTACCTCAAACCCTTCCAGTTGAGCAACATATATCTCCTCCTCAAGCCAGCCATATAAAAATGCCAACTTAACATCCAAGTGTAGTATCCCCCACTTCCTTTGGGCAACCAATGCAATAATCATTCTAACCATGTCTGCCACAGGTGCAAACATGTCAAAGTAATTTACTCCCGCCAGTTGAGCATACCCTTTAACCACTAATCTAACCTTCAACTTTTGAATGGTTCCATTAGGATTCAACTTGGTTCTATAAACCCATTTTACACCAATTATTTTCTTGCCTTCCGATGCATCTACAAGCTTCCATGTCTTGTTCTTCTCTATCATAGCAATCTTAGTTGCCTCTGCATCTCTCCAGCCCTTAAGCCTACTTGCTTTCTCATATGATGTTTGTGCTAACACAACTACACCTTTGGTAAATTTCTTCAAGAGGCTTTGTACCTCTCACGGCTACATTATCATCTTTATCATTTTCCACACTCTCGTCTATCAAGGAAGTTTCAATTGTATTTTCATCTCCAATCTTCCAATTCCATGATGCTCTTTCATCAAATACAACATCCCTATTAACAGAAATGTTTTCAAAATCGGGTCAAAGCAACAATGTTATATGCACTAACCAAACCATACTAACCCCTATACTAACTGACATGGCAGATGCCACCTCTCTTAATTGCCATGTCAGTTCCCTCCAAAAACTAAAAAAAATTCAAAATTTTAATTGCCTCCCCCAAATGAATAAAAAATCTCTCAAAGTAGAAACATAAACCTACCAGCCCTGTATCCTCTACCGCCACCAGCATCGCCCACCATCTTCCACCACTAGCGTTGGCCGTCATCGTCCACCACTAGCGTCGGCCGCCATCATCCACCACTAGCGCCAACCACCATCTTCCACCAGCACTCGTTATTTTCATTTGCTAAATTTATAAAAAAAATTGCTCACAAATTAGAAACCCATGAGATTGAACCATCTTTTGCTTCACGGTATTATTTCTATAGCTTTAGAACATCATCTAAGAACAATATAGGAGCTGGAAAGTCATGATGAAATGCTATAAATAAAATGTTGCACTTGTTACCATGTGTTGCTTATGTTTTGGTTTGACAATTGCTAGACTATTTCATTGCAAAATAGTTTATTTGTCTATTTGTTTCTTTTTATTACATGTTGTGCTTTTTTGAAGTATGAGACAAAAGAACAAGCCCTTGTGCCTTGTGGTTGAGATTTTATCTCAAAAAATTGACCTCTTGGTTGCCTATTGCTATCATTATTTTCCGCAATGTTCATGTTCAGGTATACATTTTTCACTTTCCTTATTGCATGATTTTATTAATGAATTAATATTAATTGTTTTTGAACTTATTTACATAATTGATGTACCTTTACAATGTATATAGATTATTGGTAATGTATACACAGTTGAAATGGCCCTTTTTCATCGTGTAGGTTGGTTCAGCGAACCATCGCATCCAAAAACGAAAAGCTTTTTTAAACTTGGTCTTGGTGTTGCATGAAAGTACCAAAGATGGAAGAGTGCAGTAAAAAAAATCCAGACAACTCTTCTTCCCATTTCAATGTTGTGGAGGTAATATTTTGTTTGTAATCTCTTTTTGTTCATTAATATGATTTTAAATTTTTTATGGTATTGTTTCTATCCTTTTTGTTGTATTATTTTATTTTAATTATGGCTATTATAATATCAATAAATTAGGATAATCATTTTGAAGAAATAGAAGATACAAGAAGTGCAAATGGAGGAATGGGAGCCTGTGCCTGGAATGGTTTTTGATTCACTTGATAATCTTGTCCAACACTACAAAAGCTATGGAAATAAAATGGGTTTCAAAGTTATTATACAAGCTTCAAAGAAAGGATATGATGGAAAGGTGCAAAACGCGACACTAGCTTGTTCTTGTATTGGGAAGTCACGCAATAACCCTGTAAATGCTTTTAAAATGCATCCAATGACAAAAACCGATTGTAAGGCTCGAATTAGGTGCAATTGTATGTTCTGATGGCAAATGGAAAATATGTTCAGTTTTGTTAGATCATAACCATGAACTTAGTAGTCTTACCAAAAGTAGATATTTCAGAAGCAATTGAATTATACAACTGTACGTAAAAAGAAAGCTTGAAGTGAACGATAGAGCTGAGATTAGGCCAAATAAAAATTTCAATTCCTTGTTAGTTGAAGCAGGCAGTGCTAAGAATTTTCCTTTCCTACAGAAAGATTGTATGAACTACACTGAAAAAGTTAGAAGGTTACAACTTGGTGTTGGAGCTGCAATCCAAAAATATTTTTTGAAAATGCAAAATGAGAATTCTAATTTCTTCTACATAATGGATTTAGATGAAGAAGGTCGATCAAAGAATGTTTTTATGGGTGGATGCAAGAAGTGGGCTGCATTTAAAGAGTTTGATGATGTTAAATTCGACATTACATATTTGACCAACAAGTATGATATGTCGTTTGGTGCTTTTGTTGGTGTTGATCATCATGGTCATTCGATACTATTAGGTTGTGGGTTAATCTCCAGCGAGGACACAAAGACATTTGTATGGCTTTTTCAATCTTAGCTTGCATGTATGTTGTATTGTGCTCCTAAGGCAATAATCATTTATCAAGATAAGACAATGCAAAATGCAATCGAGATTGTGTTCTCAGGTACACGACATAGATGGTGTTTGTGGCATATAATGAAGAAATTGCCTAAAAAATTTAGAGGTTATAGTCAATATGAATAGATTAAGTTTTCTTTGCAAAATGTTGTATATGATTCATTGACATGTGAGGAGTTTGAAGAACGTTGGAATAGGTACATTGATAAATACAACCTTCACGACAATGATTGATTGATTGATTGATTGTATTGTACAATGAAAGATGATGTTGGGTGCCAGCTTTTGTAAGAGATACTTTTTGGGCAGGTATGTCTACTACTCAATGCAGTGAAAGTATGCATGCATTCTTTGATGGATATGTTAATTTAAAAACCACTTTCAAATGGTTTGTGGAACAATTTGAGAATGCATTGTGTGATAAAGTGGAAAAAGAAAGGGAGGCTAATTTTAAATCTTTCAAATCATGGATCCCTTGCATAACCACTTATGTTATTAAGAAACAATTTCAAGATGCATATACCATTGCAAAATTCAAAGAGTTTCAACAAAAGCTAGCTGCCAAGGTCTATCATGATTTATCTTCTTTCAAAGAGATTAGTTCCTATATGGAATTTATAATAGAAGAAGATGTTTTGGTTGGAGATACTCACCGTCGTGTTCCCTTTGTGGTTTGCTTTGATGAAGCAACTTGTGGTGTTCATTGCAATTGTCAATTTTTTGAGTTTAGAGGAATTTTATGTCCACATGCAATTGTGGTGTTGATTCGTAAGCAAATTTCTAATGTACCAGAAAAGTACATGTTAAGACGGTAGAGGAAAAATATAAACAGATACCATACCAAGGTTAAGATAAGTTATAATAGTTGGAGCACCAATCTTGGCTGACAACGATTTGATGAGTTGTCTAATTTATTCAGTGTTGTAGCAGATTTGGCATCAAGCAATGAGGATGATTGTAATATAGTGAAAGAAATTATCAATGATATGAACAAATTGATGTCAAATAAAAGTGTCGGGATTGATAAAACACTAAACATGTTAGGTAATAGTAGAATGATTTGTCAAGGTGGTGATGATACTTTCAAAGAAGGGAGCAGTAATATTCTTACTCCATGGGTTATTTGCAGCAAACGTCATCTCCCATTCAAAATAAAGCAATCGAGGTTTAAAAAATTGTTTGTAAAGTAAAAGGGAAGAAATTGCAACAGCAAGAAGTTGCTATGAGTTCGAATCCTAGTCTCAAACTTGGATTTAATCAAGCAACTCAGGTAAGTAATTCATTTATGTTTCTTTGTCTAAGTTGATGTTTACATGTGAACTATAGAAATGTATGCAAACAAGATTGTTATTTTAGAATAGCATGTACTCTATATATGGAATGTAGTTACTATTAAATAAGATTTTAGATAATCTTGTTTCTTGGTTCTCTATTTTACTTTCTTTTTAGCTTTTGCTTTTGTTTTAAAAATTTCTCAGTCTACTAATGTGGTTGAGCTCTTGTTGAATGTTGCACAGGGATCAAAAGAACTTGAGTTTCAGGAAGTTGGATGCTCATGTTCATCAGCTGAAGGGCAGCAGCTCTAGGTGCTTAAGGTTCTGTAGTTTTCTTATAAAAATCATGTATCAAAATGATTGTGTGTGTATTTAACTGCTTGTGTGTGGTTTCATTGCTACTTGCCATATTTTTGCTCCCTTAATGTGGTAGGTTAAGATTAGTGCCTACATATTCAAGTGATGTGAATGAGTTGCTCATGGGTGGTGCATTGATAAATGATGCACGTCTTGGTTCTAGAGCACTAGAATTAACTTTCTAATATTGTGCTAAGATGTTTATTAGTTGTATTTTTTTTTTTTTTTTTTTTTGGTGGCAGGTCTCTAACATTCAACATTAATTTCAGGGGAGACTATTGGGTTGGTGCAGGATTTTTTGGTGCTACACTTTGTTTTTGTTCTTTGTAGTATTGGAAATTTACAGATTTTTGGAGTTATAGCTTCTTGCACTCTCTAGGACATTTTTGCAGTTAGTGCAGTTTTTTGTGTGTTGAATCTACAACTTGGATCTGCTCTTGAGGTCTTTTGGTGCTAGATCTGTAGTTTTTGGTCTATTTGAGTATGTTGGTAATTGTTATGTGATGGATGGCGTTGATGCATGGCCAAACAAAGGATTCCAGAGAGTTTTGTTTGGAGATGCAGCAGCAGAAAACTACATTTTTGCAATTCCCAAAAGTATGTTTGGAGCTATGCAGTGTTTTGTTAAGAAGCTTAGCTGTTTGTGCAATGTGTTATGGAGTTACAACTTCAATGTTGCATTTTGTTGGCCCTTAGTGCAGTGTTTTTGGGGCTGGACGTGACGATTAGGCCTATTATTTTTGCTATGTCCTAGAGAGTTTGGTTGGCTGTACAATTTTATTGTACAGAACTCTATGCATACTCTTTGTATAGATGATCTTGCAGTTTTTTTGCGATATGTAAATACTAATCCGTATTTGGAAGAAGCAAAAAAATTATCAGGGCAGTACAGGTATCCTGCTTCAATATTGACTTCAATGTTTGTATTACTTTACCAAATTGTGAAGTTTTTTTCAGGATCTAGAAATCAACCTAGATGATAACAATTAACTTTGTTTTTTATCTCTAATTAGCCAGGACAATATATGTGTATACACATAATAAGAGCTTGAAAATACACATTTAGTTAGTGGTTTTTGGGGGATTAATTGTGGGAAATTAGGCTTAATTTGGTAAAGTTGCTTAATATTTTCATAATTGTCTTTTACGGGATCAATGGGTGTTTTTTAGTGTTTTTCAGGTTACTAGTAGTAGTGCTTAAATATTATGCTCAGATGAAGAATCATGTTGGCAATGGAATGAGTGACGAGTGGAAACAAACGAATCAAGAATCGAGTTGAATTGAAGAAGTTATGGAAGTTGATGTAAAGAGAAGATTCTAGAGTACGTCCCAGCTTGCGCATGCCTCAGTATTTTGAGAATATATTGAGCTTTAGAACACGGATTAAGATGATTCTTAGACCGTTGGAAACTGAAGAACAGTGGAATGATGCAGAAAAGGGTGGCAAGATCAGCATCGTGCCATCAGACACACTTTTTCCGATATCTACTGTGCTTCTGCCATGGCACAGTAATCGGAAGTCATTAGTTTGTTGTCCATTTTTAGCCTGGAGAATAGGGTTAAAGGTTCCAAATCAAATAGAATTAAGGAAAAACAAACCCTAACCCTTGTGGGATATTTACAACTTTTCCAAATTCCATCGTTATCAAGTTCAAAAATCAACATCTTTGAAGAAAAGTGGAATGATGCGGGAAAAAGGCAAGCGATTCTTGTGTCGTGGTAGGTACACTTTTTCCAAAGTAGCTGCTGTCTGCAGTGCAGGTGCCACGGCAGATAACGAAGTCATTAGTTTGTTGTCCCTTTTTAGCCAGGAGAATAGGGTTAAGGGTTCTAAATCAAATAGAATTAAGGAAAAACAAACCCTAACCCTTGTGGGATATAAATAGAAGTCTTTTAGCATTATTTAGAGGATTCTTGGTTAAGAAGAAAGCGAGAAAAATCTGCAGAGAAGAGAAGTAACAGAAGTTCTGGAGCTTTGATTCACAATATAGAGAAGTTTTCCTTGTTCTTTTCTTGTAAACCCATGATGAATGTTTTAATAAATATGATTGTTTCTTTTATGTTTATTATGAACTAATTCTCCTTTCTAGGGCTAAGATGTAGCCCAATTTATGAATATGTATTGACTTAAATTGTTGTTAATTCCTATTGAGCTTTTAATTCTAAGTTTTATTATTGTAAATAATGCTTTCAATTCTTAAAGGCCTGAGAGTTTATTGATATAATAGGTTGGGTTGAGATCGAGAGATGAAACCTAATTTGACTAAAGTAATAAAACCATAGATTGAGCGAACACTAGAGATAGGTTACCGTGATCTGTGAAGTTCTAGTAAATTCCATAGAACTTAATGATCTCTTAGCTTCTAAATCCGACTTAGAGATATCTTGGGTTGTTGCTTAAGGGTTAATTTGCTAATTGTTCGAGAGAAAGTTAGTGAATTTTAGGGAATTTGGCTTTTAGAATATGCTCAATTAGGTTAGCAATAATTGTCAATGCATATGATTAAATTGGTGTGAAATATGTGCCCTAGGTTTAGTTATATTGATCTTGACTTCAAAGTGTTTACAAATTCTGCATTTGTTTAGTTTCTAGTTTATTACTTTTTTATTAAAGTCATTCTTAAAATTCTGTTTTATCAAATAGCAATAGAATAGACTAGTTTGGTACTTGGTAGGTAGTTCCCTTGGGATTCGACACTCGTTTACTCGAGCTTTATTACTTGCACGATTTCGTATACTTTCGAAAGTCTGTTAAGTTTTTGGCGCCGTTGCCGGGGAACTATTTTGTTTTACCAATATCAATACAAAATATTTAGTTGCTAATTTGATTTGTTTTATTTCGGTTTACTAATTAATTTTTATTTTTGTTTGTTTTGTTTGTGGTTTTCAGCTAGAATCTGGAGCGTTTACGGTCAAGAGGTCGTGGTAATCTTAATCCATTAGATTTTGAGATCGAGAGAACCGCGAAACAGTTGAGGAAAGAAAAGAGGCAAGCTAACTCTGAAAGATCAATGGCTAACATAGGAATTGTGAATCCCAATATGGGAAATCAAGAGAATGAGACTGAAGATACTTTAGGGGGAAATGCAAATGGTGGAGCAGCAATGGTTCAGAGAGCATTGAAGGACTAATCTAGTCCTGCTATTGATGGGTGTTATTCAAGCATCAGGAGACCACCTGTTCAAGCGAACAATTTTGAGATTAAGCCAGCAATTATCAGAATGATTCAGCAGTCAATCCAATTCGCTGGGTTACCGAATGATGATCCCAACCTACATATCACAAAATTTCTGGAGTTGTGCGACACATTCAAGGATAATGGGGTATCCAGGATGCAATCAGACTAAGGCTTTTCCCATTCTCTCTTCGGGATAAAGCTAAGGCTTGGTTGATTTCATTGCCATCTGGGAGCATTACGACGTGGAATGAGTTGGCTCAAGCGTTCCTCACTAAGTACTTTCCACCTGCCAAGTCGGCCAAACTGAGGAGTGAGATTACCAACTTTTACCAACAAGATTCAGAGTCATTGTATGAAGCATGGGAAAGGTTTAAGGATCTCTTACGGAGGTGCCCGCACCATGGTATACCAATCTGGTCACAAGTGCAAACGTTCTACCAAGGGTTGCTACCAACCATTCAAACTATGATTGATGTTGCAAGTGGGGGAGCCCTGAACAATAAAACGCCAGAGGAAGCATACAATCTGATCGAGGTGATGGCAAACAATAACTATATAAGGACTGTAGAGAGAAATTCAACAAGGAGATCAGCGGAAGTGCACAAAGTTGACAGTTACACTGCATTGGCTGCTCAACTTACGAACATCCAGAAGCAATTAGGTAACGTGTTGAAAATAAATGCAATTGAATCTTCTTCTCTAACATGTGACCTTTGTGCAGGAAATCATGCATCGAACGATTGCCAAGAGGGAAACCCGTTTGCTTAGCCTGAACAAGTCAATTACGTCAACAATTTCCAAAAGGGGCAAGGGAATCCGTATTCCAATACGTATAATCCAGCATGGAGGAAAACACCCGAACTTTTCATGGAGCAACAATAATGAGCAAAAGCAAGCTCCTGTTTTTCAACCTCAAGAGCAAAAATCTAATTTAGAGAATGTGTTGACCAAGTTCATTGAAGAGACAAGCAAGAGGTTTGAGAAAAGTGACGTCCTGGCTCAAAACCAATCAGCTTCTATTAGGAACCTTGAGACTCAAATTGGGTAGATTCACAACATATTAGCGGGAAGAGCTCAAGGAGTTTTGCCGAGTGACATAGAGAAGAATCCCAAGGAACAAGCGCATGCAATCAGCTTGAGGAATGGTCGAAGTTTGGAAAATTCAGAGGGTGAAAAACAGAGGAAATAACAAACCCTGCTAAATGAACAGAGGGACGATCACTGCAGCGATGAAGATGGTAGCCGCGACTAGTGTGAAAATACAGAAAATTCATCAGGTGGAAGGACGATCGTTGCGGCGAGGACATTGGTCGTCGTGGTGACCATGAATTTGTTCCGATTTCATCAGAATTATCAAACAATCACCATGACGATGAATCTGATGGCCACGGCGACCGTGCATCCGAACAGAAACTTCCTTCAAGCAAGGCAAACCTTCCGTACCCACAACGGTTGAAAAATCAGAAGCTCGATAAGCAATTTAGTAAGTTTGTTCACATGTTTCGAAGTTTACATATTAATATCCCTTTTGTTTATATGCTAGAACAGATGCCAAAGTATGCGAAGTTTCTGAAGGAGATCCTCACGCACAAGAGAAAATTCGAGGAACACGAGAAAGTTATGCTCACGGAGGAATGCAGCACGCTGATTCAAAAGAAACTACCACCTAAACTACGAGATCCAGTGAGTTTTATTATCCCTTGTATTATTGGTAGTTGTTAATTTTAATAAAGTTTTATGTGATTTAGGGGCAAGTCTAAATTTAATGTCATTTTTCCATTTACAGGAAACTTGGATTAGGAGAAGTGAAGCCAACCACCGTGTCTCTTCAATTAGCTGATCGATCGATAACATATCCTAGGGGGGTGGTAGAAAACGTCTTGATTAATGTAGACAAACTGATTTTCCCAGTAGATTTCATAGTGTTAGACATAGAAGATAGCTGTTCTACCAAATTGTATAGATGATCTTGCAGTTTTTTTGCGATATGTAAATACTAATCCATATTTGGAAGAAGCAAAATAATTATCAGGGCAATACAGGCATCCTGCTTCAATATTGACTTCAATGTTTGTATTACTTTACCAAATTGTGAAGTTTTTTTCAGGATCTAGAAATCAATCTATATGATAACAATTAACTTTGTTTTTTATCTCTAATTAGCCAGGACAATATATGTATATACACATAATTATATTCATAATAAGTTACTTTTTTTTCTTTTTTTTTTTTTTTTTGGGTAAACCCAATAATTTTATAAAAGTATTACAACCAAGGAAATAGGACTCCCCTTTAGAACCAAGAACCTTGGGCATTCCCAAGGGGCAAAACTACAAAAGCGAGGACAACCAAGGAAAGGCAATCCTTATACACAGGAGACCAAAACAACCAAGGGCACCCAAACGTCAACCCCTAAAAGGCCTTTACAAAAAGGATCAGCAAACCAAACAAAAAAAAAAAAAAAAAGCAGGCCAAGATTTAAAACTAACAGTCCACATTGTACAAGCTTGAAGGAAATCTCAAAAACAAAAAACGCACAAACAACATAGACTACACAAGCTGTAACAAACACTTAAAGACTACACACAGCACCAAAGGCAAAGAGCAATTGTAGCAGCTTCAAAAACTGCACACATGCACAAGCTACACTAGCTGCAAAATCTACCAGACAGAGCAAATAGAAAATGTAAAAACTGATGCATCTTCAACCAAGCTAAAGCACTCCCTCGGCAACAACACAATTGCAGCATAATCCTACAAAATACTGCATTACCCCCCACAAATCTTGTAACCAACAACCTAAAGCTGCACAAACTGTAGAAAACTCCCATCAGTAAACACACACTTGACAGCCTATACAAACTACAACAACCTTCCAGAAATTGTACACACTGCAAAAAGCATAAAACTAACAAACCTGGACAAACTACCAGGAATGCAGCAATCTCCTGGAACCTAAAAAACCTGCAAAAATGCAAATTCTACAGTAGCAACACAACTACCTGCCTAAAATAGTTACCAAAAGACAAGCAAATAATTCCATACTCCCAAAGTTAAAAACAGAATAGAAAAGGAAAATATTTGGCAAAAATACCTACTCCCAAAGTTCAGCAGTATTGAAACTAAAATGTCAACATACAAGAACCAAACCAATCAAACAAAGTTAAACGCAACTATGAACTAGACCCAGCTTCTATTTGGGATTTATAAACCATTCTAAAGCTCTCCTACAATCCTGTTAAATATTTAGGACTACAAAAATCCACAAACAAGTTAAAAAAACTCCACGATTAATCACATACAGCACCAACCACAAGCATTCACCAACAATACCAAATCCATAAATGCTTCCTCAATAGCAGAGCTAAAGGCCTTGAAATGGGCAGCTTCTGGAATCCTAATCAACGAGCAAATGACAAGCATAATCATTTAGAAAACAGATGTGAATCATGCAAATAAACACTCATTTCTTCAATGAATCAATTTGTTTTAAAAAAAAAAATAGAATAAAAAAAACCTAACAGCTAATCGAAACTAAAAATCGAACTGAAAAGATAATGGTCTTACATGTGCCTTTGATTCTTAGCTGGCGAAATGTGGCGGCTTCTGGTGAGGTGCGGAAACAATGGCTAGGGTTTGGTTCATACTTTATCAGTGTCTGTTGAGGCATCGCGGCATCTAGCGAGGCAAGGCATGGAATGGCAGCATCTGGCGAGGTGTGGAAATGACGATTCCAATTGGTTTGGCGAGACGTGGTGGCTTCTAGCAAGGCGTGGAAACGACAAATAGCCTTTGGTTTGTGGCATCTAGTGAGGTGTCGTGGCATCTGGCGAGGCGTGGCGCTGCGGCATTTGGCAAGACATGGAAAAAATGATTTGGGTTTGGTTTGTCAAGGTTTGGTGAGGCGTTGTGGTGTGTAATGAAATTGGGATGAGATCGGCTGAGAAATTTTTGAGAAATTGATTGTGAGTTGAGAGGTAAAGAATGAGGGGGAAAATTGTATAGTGTTTGCATTGTAGATAATGAATTTGATTTAGGGAGTCGATTTAGGGGAAGTAAAATTTGAAGATAAACAAATATATAGTTTTTAAGAAAACTGATATGGCAATTAGGTGATGTGGCAGATGAGGAGGCATCTGCCACGTCAGTTAGTACTGGGTTTAGTATTATTTGGTTAGTGTAGATAGCATTACTCCGAGTCAAAGACTCGATAGCCTTTAGCTTGGCTGATATACCCGATAAACACAACTTTTTTTGCCTTCTCACATCTCGTATATTAACAAAACACACACTACTGAACATTCTTGTATGTTTTAGTGTTGGCTTCAACCTATTTCAAGCTTCATACGAAGCCATTTCCGTCATAGCCTTGGTTGGTAATCTATTCAACAAATACACCGCAATACTTGTGGCTTCAACCCAAAATTCTTTAAGTATTTTCTTCTCTGCTAGCAAACTTCTCGTTGTCTCCAATACAATTTCCATTCTTCTTATCAGCCACTCCATTTTGTTATCGAGAGTAGCTTACTGTAAATTGATGTTGGATACCATAATCAGCACAAAACAAATCAAACTCGGTAGAGGAATACTCTTTGCCATTGTCAGTTCTCAAACTTCTCAAAGGCACTCCACTTTGAGTTTCTACCATTTTCTTAAAATTCTTGAACACTCCAAAAATATCATACTTCAATTTCAAGAAATATATCCATACCATTCTTGTTGCATCATCAATAAACAAAAGGAAGTGTCTACTTCCATTTAGGGAAGGTGTCTTCATTGGTCCACACAAATTTGAATGAACCAATTGCAATTTCCCCTTGGCTCTCCATGTTGACAACCTAGGAAAAGGCAATCTATGTTACTTTCCTAATTGACAACTCTCACAAACTCCATCAACAACATCTATGGTAGGTAAGTCAACCACTGTTTTCTTCTCTTCAACCAATTTAATGGAATTAAGGTTGTAGTGTCCCAACCTCTTATGCCATAGCCATGATTCATTTTCAATACTACTACTCAAGGCATAAATATCACTAGAATTCCAATTCACCACAAAATTCTTCATAGGCACACACATGAACTCCATACCATTGGAGTCCTTAATTTTATATACATCATTAATAAATTCCAGCACATATCCACTTTGCATTGGCCAACACTTAGTAAATTCTTATCTAAATTAGGTACTAATAGGACATCAGGGATCAATTTTGTACCTTTGGTTGTTGGAACAGTAATAGTGTCTTTGCCTTTGGTTGGAACTTTGTCTCCATTTCCTAATCTCACCATCCCTTTCATATCATTCAAGTTAGTGGATAACTCTAAGTTGCTAGTCATGTGCTAGGTACATCCACTATCAATAAATCAGAATCATTTTGATCCTTAGTATTCGCTAACGAGGCAGTGAACAAATACTCCTCATTCTCGCCATCCTCAGCAACGTTTGCTTCTTGTTGTTGCTAGATAGGTTGTTATTGTGTCTGTTGATTCTTCTTGCGGTAGCAATCCTTCTCAAAATGGCCCAGACGATTGTAATACCAATATGTTTTTGGTGATGTTTTCTTCTTGTACCCGCACTCAGCTTCCGAAAGATGATGTTTCTTGCAACGATTATAATAGTAATGACCTCTTCCTTTCTTCTTGGTATCAAATTTGCCTTTCCCAGAAGTAAATCCAAGCTTTCATCCATCTCTCTGAATGTTAGGCGAAATTACCACCTTTGACTATAAAGCAACCTCCAAACCACTTTCACCTCTCATCTTCCTTCTTTGTTCTTGTGCTTTAAGAGCACTCATCAATTATGCCAGTGTCATGGACTTAACGTCCCTTGAATCCTCAAGCAATGAAATTTTGGATTCAAACTTCTTTAGCACACTCACCATAACTTTCTCCACTATCCTCACTTCATAAAGATCTTCTACCAAGATATTTATCTCATTTACAACCTTCATCAATTTGCCTAAATACTGTGAAACACTCTCTATCTCCTCCATCCTCAAATTTTCAAGCTACCTTTTCAAAGTAATTATCTTCATGTTCTGTGTCTTCTCGAAACCTCTATATTCCACTTGCAATTTATCCCAAACTTCCTTGGCGGTAGTGCAAGCCACAATCTTCACAAAGATTAAATCAGCAACAGTCGAATGTAGATATGAAAGAGTCTTTGCCCTTTTCCTACTCTCTGCTTTATACAACTGCAACTGAGCGACTATTGGATCCTTAGGCTCTTCAGGAAATTCTCCTCCTATTTCGAAGACTTCCCATAAATCCACAGCTTGCAAAAATCGCTTCATCTCCACCACCCATATGTGGTAAAGAACTCCTGTAAAGACAGGAACTGGAGGCAACGATGTACTTAATGATGCCATTACACAACCCAAGCTTTTCTATGATTTCTTTTGATACTTCACAGATCCCTTATGAACACTCTGCTCTAATATCAGTTGTTGGAATTGAAAGCAAAAATAAACAAAGTATGCACAAAAGATAGATGAACCTGTTGATTAAAAGAAGAGTTTTATTCAATATGAACTACATCAAAGTCACACTATTTAATTCAACGTTACATACTTATATAGTTTATTTTGGAGTTTAGATACTAATACATAATTGAACAACAGTTTAGAATTAATAGGAAGTAATAACTTCTCCAATGGTTGTCCAAAAAAAACTGAATTAAAAGTCACACAATGCACGTCGTGACAAACTTTTTTGTCGCTGGCGACAAACTTTTTCTTTGCTACAACGGTCATTCTCTGATCTGTTTTAGAGAACATCATCACGTTCGCCGTGGTATCCTTTTTCCATCGCTGCAGTGTGCACTTCTCCAACCAAAATGGTTCATCTTTTAAAAAAAAAATATTGCTTGTTACTGTTATAGATCCAACATGTATTGAAAGAATACATTGATGTTGGATCTATAACAGTAAAAAGCAAATACTTGGTGGATTGATTCTGGATGTACCACTCATATTTCTAATGCTATGTAGGGATTCCTTATGACCCAGACCATAAACGACAATGAAAGATTTGTATTCATGAGAAATCTGGTCAAAGCACAAGTAGAAGCCATTGGAACCTATCATTTAATTTTAAGTATTAGACATCATTTAGATTTGTTTAACTCTTTATGTATCAAAGTTATCCCGTAATTTAATATCTTTATCTAAACTTGATTTTAAAGGATATTCTTTTAAATTTGGGAATGGAAGTTTCAGTTTATTTAAATATAATTGTTTAATTGTTTCTGGTGTGCTTTGTGATGGATTGTATAAACTACAGCTTGATAGTTTGTTTGCTGAGATATTGTTGACCCTACATTATAGTATATGAACAAAACGTGCTTCTGTGGATGAGAAATCTGCTTATTTATGGCATAAACATTTAGGCCATATATCAAAAGAAAGAATGCAAAAGATTAGTAAAGAATGGAGTTTTATCTGATTTGGATTTTACTGATTTTGACATTTGCGTGGATTGCATTAAAGGAAAACAAACCACATCCACAGTTAAGAAAGTAGGCACTAGAAGCACGACACTCCTTAAACTAATATACACTGATGTATGTGGTCTTTTTGACGTACCTTCTTTTAGTGGAGAAAAATTTTTCATCACTTTTATAGATGACTTTTCACGTTATGGATGTGTCTATTTATTGCGTGAAAAATCTCAATATGTTAATATCCTAGAGATATTCATTACTGAAGTTGAGAGGCAATTAGATAGAAAGGTGAAAGTAGTACGATCAGATAGAGGTGGTGAATATTATGGTAGATACAATGATCTAGACAATGTCCAAGTCCATTTGACAAAATCCTAGAAAGTCAAGGCATATGTGCTTAATAAACAATGTCAGGAACACCACTATGTTAGGAACACCACAACATAGTGGTGTTGCAGAAAGAGATAATCATACGTTAATAGGTATGGTTAGGAATATGTTGAGTAACTCCTCATTACCCTCATCATTGTGGATATATGCATTAAAGATTGTTGTATATTTATTAAATAAGGTTCCTAGTTAGGTAGTTCCAAAGACTCCTTTTGAACTGTGGATAGAAAGGAAACCCAATTTGAGGAATCTGCATGTTTGGGTTTGCCCGACAAAAGTCAAGATTTATAATCCACAAGAAAAGAAACTGGATTCAAGAACAATCAGTGGATTTTTTATTGGTTATCTAGAAAATCTAAAGGGTATCGTTTTTACTGTCCTAGCCATAGTACAAGAATAGTTGAAACTGAAAATGAGAGATTCATTGAGAATGGTGAAACTAGTGGGAGTGTTAGACCACGTAAAGTTGATATTCAAGAAGTCAAGGTATAGGTCCTTGCGCCTATGACTTCTACTGAGGTTGTGGTTCCTGTAGTTATCAAACATTCTGATAACAATCAAGAACAACAAATAATTGAGCAAACACTTCCTAATAATGTAATAGTTAATGAACATGTAATGGATGAGCCACATTAAGTAGTAAATGAATGACAAGAAGTGACATTAAGAAAATCTCAAAGACAAAAGAGATATGCCATTATTAATGATTATATGGTTTGTGTTCAAGAGTCGGAATTTGACTTGGGAATGGAGGCAGATCCAATTTTTTCTTCTCAAGCCCTTCAAAGTGATAATTTTACAAAGTGGTTAGATGTCATGAAAGAAAAGTTAAAATCAATGGAATACAATGAAGTCTGGGATCTAGTAGTATTGCCTGAAGTCTATAGAACAGTCGGGTGTAAATGGATCTTTAAGACCAAGTGCAACTCTAATGGCAATATTGAATGGTACAAGGCTAGACTTGTTGCTAAAGGTTTTACTCAAAAAGATGGTGTTGATTACAATGAGACTTTTTCCCTGGTTTCCTCCAAGGACTCGTTTAGAATTATTATGGCAATGGTAGCTCATTATGATCTAGAGCTTCATCAAATGGATGTGAAAACTGTCTTTCTGAATGGAAATTTAGAAGAAGAATTGTACATGAAACAACTCGATGGTTTTCCGATTAAAAGGAAGGAACACAGTGTGTAAATTAAAGAAATCAATATACAGACTGAAACAAGCTTATCAGTGGTATCTCAAGTTCAATAATACCAAAACCACTTTCGGATTTAAGGAAAACATTGTTGATTGGTGTATATATCTGAAGGTCAGTGGGAGTGCATTTGTAATTCTAGTCCTGTATGTTGATGACATTTTGCTTGCTACTAATAATCTTGGCATGATGTATGAAACCAATAAGTTTCTCTCTAAGAACTTTGAGATTGAAGGATATGGGTAGGTCATCCTATATGATTGGAATTGAAATTATTCGTGCTAAATTACAAGGATTGTTGGGATTGTCTCAGATTACTTATATCAACAAAGTTTTAGAGAGATACAATATGGATAAGTGCTCTATGAGTCCAGCTCCAATTCAAAAAGGTGATAAATTAAGCGCTAAGCAATGTCCACATATTGAATTGGAACGTAAGCAAATGGAGCATATTCCTTATGCATCTATTGTGAAGTTTAATGTATGCTCAAACATGCACCAGACCAGACATTAGTTTTGCGGTTGGCTTCCTAGGCAAATATCAAAGTAATCTTGGAACTGATCATTTGCGAGTTGCAAAAAAAGTGTTGAGATATTTACAAGGTATGAAGGAACATATGCTTACCTATAGGAGATCCGATTATCTTGAGATGATTGGATATTCAAATTCAAATTTCACTTGTTGTGTAGACATCAAGAAATCCATATTTGGCTACATATTTGTGTTAGCTAGAAGAGCAGTTTTGTGGAAGAGTGCAAAGCAGTCTGTCATTGTTGCTTCCACTATAGAGACTGAGTTTGTGGCATGCTTTGAGGCCACAATTCAGGGATTATAGCTGCAGATTTTATTTCAGAGCTTGGGATTTTAGATAATATTGCCAAGCCGTTGAAAATTTATTATGATAATGCCGCATCA
This sequence comes from Pistacia integerrima, assembly GCA_026225825.1. Taxonomy (NCBI): domain Eukaryota; kingdom Viridiplantae; phylum Streptophyta; class Magnoliopsida; order Sapindales; family Anacardiaceae; genus Pistacia; species Pistacia integerrima. The sequence continues at coordinate 5,506,505 of CM047748.1, forward strand.
GTTTTCTTCTCTAAAAACAATAAATAGTCAAAGGGTGCTAAACATATGAAATTAAAATAATTTGCCGTTAAAGAAGAAGTTCAGAAACAGAGAGTGACTATTGAGCATATCAGCACCAATTTTATGATAGCAGATTCGCTAACTAAAGGGCTATCACCTAAGGACCTTTAGTGAGCACGTTGAGAGGATGGGTATTATTGCCTATCATGACTGATTTACGATGTGTTGTATATGTTTCTTGATTTACATTATGCTCCTCATATTTTAGACACTCTGAGCTCTTGATGTGTTGTTTCTGATTCATATAAATTATTCTGTTGTATGTTTCTTTATATTATGTTGTTTGGTATACATGAAAGATAAAGATGACAGGATTTTTCCTTGATAAGAACATTAATTTTGGGCCTTTAAGAATCATTATAGATTGTTCTAAGTACAGAATTTGTAATGTGATACATGGAAAGGGACTGTGTTGATTCAATGACAAACAACTGCCATTATCCTTATGGGTTCTTGCTCAATAATGTTTATATGCTAACCATTTTAAGATATGGCCTTTAGCAAATTATTATTTTGTACACATTATGAATTATTTCTTAAATATAAAGTTATATAGTATTACATGGACCAAGTGGGAGAATGTTAGAAATACTTTAATTCACATAAGGTGGTCCATGGTTGTTTTGAAATAATTAAATTTGCTAAGGGACATGATGGTCATTTAACCTTGATGGAGAGGTTACTACAGTTTGACAGTTAAGAAAGCTGCATCTTCTCTCTCTGTTCTTTACGTGAGTTTGCTTTTTCCATCATAAGAAATAGTAATTGACAGAAAGGGAAAATGAGAGAGATACACTACCTTCTTTCACAATTCATCAAGAAATTAGTCATGGAACTAGGTATGTGTTACTTCTTTCATAAACAGTGAAAATTCATCAAGTTTCAGATTCTGAGATTTATGCTTATGGGGTATAGAATGATAAAAATATGATTATATTATTGATTTTTTGCCATTGATGAAATTGTAATTAAGTTTTACAGCATATATATGAAGAAACTTCGAAATCATTAGGACCATCTACGCTAGATACGTAGGCTACCATGTTTAGAAGCATATACTTTGTAGAATCATCGATGTAATGAGGTGGAAGTTTTAGAGTTCTGGTGAGATACTCCGATTTAAAATCAATGTCTGTCAATAGACTAGTCTTGCTAGGCCTGAAACGGAATTTCACAGCCTTAAGCTCCTTGGCTGACCGATATGAAAACCAATCAGAGCAATCGCGTGGAGGCGGTTCAGTCAAAACGAATTTGTCAAACAGATTGGAACACACAAGATCAAGAATATGAGCAGGTTCGCCATCAAATATTCCTATTGTTCTCTTCACATCTTGGGCAGCTTTTCTTCCTCCAAAAGCTAAATCAGGAAGAAATTTTTTACTGTTATCTTTCCAACTTTCCGTGGAAGGAGGAACACAACAAATTTGTGTAGCACACTGATTGAAAATTATCGTCTTTTTGTTTTCATCTACAAACTTGAAGCTCAATTCATTGAGGATAGGAAAAGGAATTTGATTTTCTATTAAGAACAAGTCTCGTTGAACGAGAGCTATCATGTTGTTTTTCATCTTCAAAGCATCTCTTTTTCTTTCTATAATGCAGTAGATGAACTGGAGAATGAAGCAGGCATCAAGGAACTCCTCGTTGTTGAACTTGGCTACTGAGCTCTGATTAGTGTAGAGTTGTGAAATCCGCAAGTATATGGAATCGTGCAAGTAATAAAGTTCGAGTAACGAGTGTCGAATCCCAAGAGAATTACTACTACCAGGTACCACACTAACGTATCTTATTGCTATTTGATTTATTATATTTTCAGAATAATTCAATGAAAAATAAAACAAATTAGAAACAAAACAAAAATAAAGTTTATTAATACTTTGGTAGGAAGTCAATATGACTAAACCTAAGGCATAGATTTCACATCAATTTAATCTTATGTATTGACAATTATTATTAACTCAATTAAGCTTATTCTAAAGGCCAAACTTCCTAATATTTCACTAATTTTCTCTCGAACAATTAACAAATTAACTCTTAATTACTAACCCAAATTATCTCTTATCAGATTTAAGCAATTGGAGATCATTAAGTTCTATGGAATTTATCAGAGCCTCACAAATAGCGATTGCTCAATCTATAGTTTTATTACCTTAGACTGATTAGGTTTCATCTCTCGATCTTAGCCAAACCTATAGAATCATTCAACTCTTGGGCCCTTAAGAATTGAAAGCATTACACACAATCATAAAACTTAGAATTAATGCTCAATTAAAATTAACAACAATAACATCAACACATTTTCATAATTTGGGCTACATCTTTAGCCCTAGAAAAGGAATTCAGATCATAATTACAATAATAAAAACAACAATTGAGTTCAAGAAAGAAAAATAAAAAAACATCTCTAATTGGGGAACAAGAACTGCAAGAATTATGATCTCTAAAATAGTAATCGCTCTTTCTCCTGCTCTAATCTCCCTGAAAAGTAATTAAATACCGTTTTTAATCAGGAAAGAATTAAATGTCTTAAACCATTTAGATTCAGAGTAGGAAAAATACAATAAACCAAACAGGCCGTGAATTCATCGCTGAGGCGACAAAATGGTTGTTACGGTGATAGTTTTTTCTGTCCCACGAATCTGTAATCTTTTGAATTTGGCAAAGTCATAAACATAAACTTTGTACCTCTCTGAATAAGCTTTCCAACGCCATGAGAATCATTGAATTCAGATTTCTACAGCTCAAGTTATGATAAAAAAAAATCGAAGCATGCACATTTTGACAAATTTCCAGGTTTTACATCTCATCTTCAACGCGTCACAACTTTCTTGTTTCAACTCTGATTCTTCCACCGTTTATTCCTACCCGTCACAAATTTCGTCAAAATCATTATTCTTCATTCAAATATTGTTTTTAACCTGAAAAGACTCAAAATACACCCGTGATCCCATAAAAGGTATTTATGAAATAATTAACTCAAATTTCACATTAAAAACACATTTTTCCACAAATAATCCAACTGAATCACTAACAAAATATGTGTTTTCAAGCTTTTATCATGTAGCAGTCTCTTGCATCCTTGGCCAAGCGCCTGACCTTCCAATACAACTCTTCAAGCAACTGTAAGTTCCCATACTCGTGCTGGCAAGCCATTGTATGTTTGTGCTGCTGCATTAACTCAAGCTCAGGATTACCATGGTGATAAGGGCCGATTGAAATTACCATAGGATCATAGCAGCCACTGTTTTCCGTTAACCCCGCGAAGCATCCCGGGAACTTTCTCTATCTTTGGCCACCTTCCTCTTTGTTTAATCACCTACCGCTGATTCTTGCAGCTTCCACCTTTTCACGACAGATTCAATCCACCTTTTTCACCCTCAGAAACAAGAACAACACTCTCAGTAGCGGGAGGTGGTGTATTAGCATTTTTTTTATGGATAACAATACCCTCTAATTGAGTCTCACCACCTGCTAGACTGTTGGAACTGGCTCCGGCATCTCTTTCTCCCATTATTACTCTCTGCAATTAAAACTACACAAGTATGGTTTGGTTATGTGAGTTAATGCAAATTAGTTAAGCAAATCCTGATCCTATAAATTTGATTTGATGAAAACAATTGTAAAAGTAATGGGCTACATATGTGGAGCAAGTATCTCAACTTTCTTAATTATGAAGCTTAGAATTGTTGTTGTTGCTACCTATTTAAAGGTGCCATCACTTGTCTGTCTTAGAAAAGTGAGAGTAAGAAGAAGATAACAGACTATGCGAAATTGTGATCTATGTTCTATGATTACTTTCGAATATTTCAAGAAACTATGTTAGTTTAAAAAAATAGTTTCTTTTAATTTATTTGACATGGTGAAGGCCCCCATCACAAGAACAATATCTACATCTTTTTATAAACAAGTTAAGCAAGTAATCTAAAGCTGGTATTTTTCTTAGGTATATTACTCAAGAGGTTCTAGGTTCGAGTCTCTCCTCGATTGCTAATAGGGATAGACATTGGAGCTCTTACCCGACCGGTAATTTTAGAAGTCTCAAGAGATTAGTTAAGATGCATATAAGCTAACCCGAACACTTTTAGTCATTTAAAAAAAATAAAAAAATAAAACTAAAATAAAAAAAGCTGGTATTTTTCTATGTATTTTCAATTGCATTTAAAGCAAAAAGTAGTATAATCATGCAACATTTCACTGCTGGTAGAATGGTTGTAGCCATCCATCAGGGTAACTAATTTTTACCTAGTTACTACATGTCATAAATCATTTATTAAGAACAAGAAAAGTTTGAAGATACTTTTCATTTTCGTTTAAACAAATTTAGCTACAAAGTCACTCTTTATCTTCAAATCTAACATAGAAGTTGTAAGATGCTGCCTTACAAGATATTGACACCTAAAGTAAAAATATGTCACATTTACTAATCTTATGTTCTTCTGTCACAAGTTTCATCTTCAATACCAAAACCTTACCCTCAAGCATTCTGACCTTACCCCTGAAAACAAAATATCTAACTAGGTTCTCTTTTCTGAGTCATGTAACATGTGGGTTGGAGAATCAAGCTGGGGGCAGTCCAAAGGCAATGCCAACTCAAAGCGAGGGAAAAAGCAAAGTTTTTGTATTCGCTCCATAATTGCACATCTTTAACTCACGTTGGGCCCAATGTGGCTTTTCCAAAGTTTTTGTATAAGGCTTTTATTTTCAAAGGCTCTTATTATAATGTTAAAATATTTTGTATAATATGACTTTAAGTTAGTAAATATTTACTACAAAGATTAGTTAATATAAGTAGATCTTATATCTTTCTTTTTATTTTTTCATTTCATACATTTATATCTTTAAGATTGAAAGAAAGATTTTAAAAAATCAAATCATAATATAAGACATTAATAACTCTTCTGTAGGTATTGATACTATATATTATAAAATATCATAATATATATAACATAAATAGTTTAATGAATTAAGTATTAATATAAGATGAGATTAATAAATTAAACTGATTTGTTATATATATCAAATGAAGAAAAATATTATGCATTAATTAATATTTATGTTTTAATTTATTATTATTACAGTAAGACATCTCTATAATGATACTCTATATAAGAATAATTTCTATGTAATCATAAAATATTTTGATCCCAACTTGAGTGAGTAATAAAAAAAGAATAAATTTCATATTGTAATAAGTTATAATTTTTTTAGGTCTCATCTTAAAAACCTGTCTTTACATAGTAATAATTATTTATAGATTACAAAAAATATATTTTATGTTACATCAAAAGTTTAAGATAAAATAAAATATTTATTTAAAGTTGTTTGATACAATAATTTATACTTTAGAGTTATTTTATTAGGAGAAAAACATTAAAGAGAATGCAAAATTTTATGATTTTAAGATGACTTTGCATATTCTCAACATTACATAAATACATATACTAGTTTTTTTAAACTGTGTCTATCTCCATTAATTAATTATTCCTTCAACCACTTGCAGTCAGGACAATTAAGTCAAAATAATAATTTTTGTAACTAAACTTCTATTAAGTTATAATTTCCTCATAGTCATAAAATTAATTTGGTTTCACTATTATGACTATAAAGAGTTTTTACTGTATATATAATTGCTCTCACTCACAGGGTCTCTCACTGTTATGGGGACAAGTTAAACAACTTCATATAAACTTAAGAAAAACTATGTTCGTGCAGTTATAACTAATTTAATTTACGTTGAAAAAAAACTCAGTGAGATCAAATCTAAAAGTTTTAACCCAAATACCGTCAAAGTAATAAACTTTTTTGGTGGGGTCAGGAGCCCCCACTGGTCCCTTTAATAGATCCATCGATGCCAACTATCGTTGCTCTTTACTGAAACATTTGGACGCAATGTCGACATTGTCTTTGCCTCCCACGTTGAAACTTCTTAGTTTTGGTTGATTCTCGTCTACTCGTAATAATTGCAAGCGTTATAAATCCTATAATGTTTCCAAATTAAAAGCGAAAGATCCTGAATTCAAAGATTACTTGATAATAAAGTCATATCAATAAAATCACACCTTAGATTTTATTCAAAAAATTAACAATACACATGTAATTGCCTCACAAAAACAAATACAGACGAACATTGCAGATAAATGTAATGGTGTATTAGCAATTACTTTGCTTCATCGATTCATAAGTCTGAATAACACTCAACACAAGTGCTAAAATTGCACCAATAAAAGCAAGAACCGTCCAAGGGCTAGTGAAATGAGTATGCAACCACTCTGCCAACCAAATCTTCAACCTGCTTTTGTAATGCTTTTCTATTCTGTCTTTAACAACCGCATACGCATGCGGGTGTGACACCGAATTATCAGCTATCTCATTAAAAAGATCAGCAACTTGTTGATCACTTCCCAGAAAATTCAGAAGTATACCTTTTCTTCGAAGCTCCATTACGTCTTCAGCATGATCAATCAGTGAATCCATCAAGCATATGTATGAAGAAACTCCGAAATCATCAGGACCATTGGGGCTGGACTCGTATGCTACCATGTTTAGCAGCATTGACTTTGTTGAATCATCAATGTATATTTGTGGAAGTTTCAGGAATCCTGCGAGATACCCGGATTGAAAAGCAACGTCTGTGAATCTGTTAGTTTTGCTAGGCCTGAAATGGATTCCCACTGCCTTGAGCTCCTTCACTGACCGGTATGAAAACCAGTCACTGCAACCGCGAGGAGGCGGTTTAGTCAAAACTGCTTTGTCGAAGAGATTCGTGCGAATGAGATCTAGAAGATGAGCTGGTTCAGACTCAAATTTTCCTGCTATTACATTCACATTTTGCACATGTTTTCTTCCCCCAAAAGCTAAATTACTAAGAATATCATTTATTTTTTTCTTGTAACTTTGAGGAGAAAGACTACGAATTTGTGTAACAAACTCATTCAACATTGTCTGCTTGCTGTTTTCGTCTCCGAATTTGGACTCGAAGCTCAATTCATTGAGGAGTTGAAAAGGAATTTGATTTTCCAGTAAGAACAAGTCTCTTTTAACGAGAGCTCTCATGTTGCTTTTCATCTTCAAAGCCTCTCGTTCATTTTTTACAATGCAGTAGATGAACTGGAGAATGAAGCAGGCATCAAGAACCATCATCTGAGTAAACTTCTCGTCGTTGAACTTGGCTACTGAGTTCCGATCAGTGTAGCATTCTCTTGCATCCTTGGCCAAGCGCCTGACCTTCTGATACAACTCTTCCAGCAACTTCAAGTCCCCATTTACATACTGGCGCGCCATTGCGAGTTTGTGCTGCTGCATTAACTCAAGCCTGGGATTTCCAAAGTGGTAAGGACCGATTGAAACCACCAGAGGATCATAGCAACCACTGTTTTCTTTAACCTCACGAAGCATTGCTGGAACTCTCTCTATCTTCGTCCGGATCACCTCGTGCTGATTCTTGAAGCTTTCTCCAGTCACGATATATTCAAGCCACTTTTTTTCATTCTCAGAAACAGGAACTGCTGTATTGTCACCATTTATAAGGACTACAATATTCTCTAATGGAGTCTCACCACCACCTGCTAGGCTGCTGGAACTGGCTTCGCCTTCCCTTTCTCCCATTATTACTCTCTGTAATTAAAACTACACAAGTATGGTTTTGTAATGTGAGTTAATGCAAATTGATTGAATAAGGTCCTGAGATTATAAATTTAATGAAACATACCAAGCATCTCAACTTTTCCTGGTCATCAAGCTTGGAATTGCTGCCAACTTTTTTAGGGAATAACAAGGTGAAGTCACCTGCCTCAAATTCTTTATTACTACTTTGGAATTTTTGAGTAGCTATGTAAACCATCTTTTATAATCATTAGTTTAAAATGAGTTTCTTTTATAGGGGAATGGCCCCCATCACAACCACAATATGTTCAAGTAATCTCTGGTATTTTTCTAAGTATTTTCGCTCGCATTTAAAACAAAAAGTATTACAATCATGCAACCTTTCATTGCTGGTAGAATGGCTCTGTAGCCATCCGTCTGGATAACCATTTTCTACCGAGTAAGTTCATGTCATGAATCACTTATAAAGAACAAGAAAAGTTCGAAAATATTGCTTGTTACTGTTATAGATCCAACATCAATTTATTCTCAGTACAGAGTTGTGCTACATTGCAAGATACTGACACCTAAAGTACTTTCTTTATTTCAAGTATGGTTTGGTTATGTTATAAGTTTATGCAAATGAATTCAGCAAGTCCTGAGCTGCATATAAATTTGATGAAACAAAACAATCGTAAGTAACAGTCTACTTGTGATTTGATGCAAGTATCAAGCTTGGAATTGGTGCTGCTATCTTTTTGAAGGAATAATTATGGGCCATATTATTTATAAGTACCACTTTGGAATGTTTTATAATCTTTAGTTCGAAAAAGAGTTGCCTTTAATTTATTCTATACAATAATACTAAGTTATGTACTACATCTTTTTATGAACTTAATTAAGCAAGTAATCTAAAGCTGGTAGTATTTTCAGTTGCAATAATATTAAAAACAAAAAGTAGTATAAACAAATTTAGTTACAAAGGTCTTATCTTCACATCTAATATAAAACTTGTAACAGAGAAAACGATGGTGCCCTTAACATATTGCTAATTGTATGTTACTGTTAGCTAAAAGTCTTCACCCTTAATCTGATGTTTATTCAGTCACAAGCCTCACCTTCAATATCATAAATTTTATATTTCATGGTATAAATTACAAGTCTCACAGCCCGAACCATATTCTGGCAATAGACCATTCATTTCAAATGTGAAATATAATTTCAAGTGATTTGATTTCTTTCTAAAAACTCCATTATGGAACCCTCAAGGATTCTGGCCTTACTGTACCCACAGACACTTTACTTGAACATCATATCTAATCAATGTTTTGAAAACAGGATCAGACCGACTGGTTCAACCGGGTTTCGGACATATCCGGTTTCACAAAGGATAAAAACCGAAATTTAACAATAAACCGTTATTAGACCGTCGTAACAGTGTCAGACCGTCGGTCCAACCATCCTAGATGAAAAATCGGCTCACTGAAAAAGCCCTAAATCAAATCTAATTTCATTCTCCTTTCCTTCATTCACCTGCAAATCTGCGTTTTTCATTGTTCACCACCCCTTCTTCTTTTCTGCATTTCTTCTTCTTCTTTTTCTTCTTCACCACCTCTTCCCTCATCGTCGCCTCCCACCTCCACCGTCACCTCCTCACCGTCATACCCACCCTCACCGTTTTGGCCACCCCTTACGTATTCAACCCACCTTCTTCTGGCCCCATTGTTTACATCCATCACCATCCGGAGATCTATGGGTTTTCTGGTTTAGACATTTAGTTGTGTTTCACTTGGCTTGGTTTTGGAGATATGTGGGGAAGAGAAGTGAATGGGCGGTTGGGTTTTGGAGATCTATTACAGATATGTGGCTGGATTGTTTTTTGGTGAGAAAAAAGACATAAGGGGAGGGGAGGGGAGGGGGTCGTGAAGAAGAAAAAAAATAATGGTGCGGCTGGGTTGTTTTTCGGTGAGAAAAAAGAAATAAGGGGAGGTATGCGGGTGGTGATGATGATGGCGAGGGACAGGTGGTGAAGATGGTGAAGAAATAAAGAAAAAAAAAAAGATAATGGTGTGGCTCGGTTGTTTTTTGGTGAGAAGAAAGAAACAAGGGGAGGGGATGGGGTGGTGATGCTGATGGGGGACAGGTGAAAGATTCAAGAAGATAAGAAACTTAAAAAGAAATGATGGTGAGGGATAAGGATGACATCACCGGTTCGACCCGTCCGACCACTCAAACCGTGACCCGATCGCTTGACCAAGTCACCTCCTGGTCCGGTTTTCGGAACACTGTATGTAACTGGTTCCCTTTTCGGAGGCATCCAACATGTGAGTTGCAGAATCAAGCTGAGGGCATTCCAATGGCAATGCCAACTCAAAGCAAGGCAAAAAGCAAAGTGCATTGTCATATAAGAACTTCCTTTACTTTGTCATAAATGAGAGAACGGAACACAAATAAATCTTCTATCAGGAAATCTATCATCTCAAAAACTAATTAATATATAAATAAGTGAAACATATAACCCGAAGCTATTTCCTCTGACCATTCCTTGTTATTACAGGTGTTTAAAAATTGGTCACATTTTCGAACTAAGAATAAGAGAACAAAATCACAATGAATTAGATAGCTCTAGGACAGCTCTTGGCTTCGCTTAGCAGCAGCAACAACAGCATTCATCAAAATCCCACGAAGTCCACCCTTCTCCAACTCATGAACACCGGCTATAGTAGTCCCACCAGGTGAAGCAACATCATCTTTAAGCTGACCTGGATGCTTCCCAGATTTAGTCACCATTGATGCTGCTCCCAACACCTTCAGAAGAAAAAGTTTAGTTGGCTGTGCAAAATGAATTTGAAATAAAATAATAATGCTGAAGCTTAAGAAAACAATTACATGAAATATCCAAGAAACTGAAAAATACATAAACCAAAGAAATATAACATTGAAGAGAAAGCAACGAAAAATCACTTCACTTCCACTAATACTCAAGTCTGAAGAGATAAGAAACTCTAAGATATCCGAAAAACTATTGAACGCAGTCATTCCAAGTTACAGTATAACTTCATCATTTTTCTTATCTAAAGAGGAATTGTGACAGTTCTCTATAGATAATTTATTTCATGTAGATCTACTCCTATACTGGTGAGCATGGAAATGAAGCTTTGTATAATTCTTTACTTGTAAAAATTTCAGTACCCAACATCAGATAATGATACAGCAAAAGTGTAAATAGTGCGTAATTTCACTTGTAGACTCATACTACAAAGTACAGATCTATTTCCACACCATAGCTCCCAACTCATTCCCATAATTTCCTTTAGTCAAAACCAATACTTACAACCACAAACCTAAGGGGCAATTACATTGTACTATGAGCATAACATTTACATTGCATTTGATTCATTATCCGAAAACAATTTTTTAAAAAATAAATTACAATCTAAATTTTAGTTGTTCATCGATGTCTTATATCGAACAACAAATTTGATATAATACCTGAAAATTGTTCAGTTTTCAAAACTATGGGAAACTAGAATCAGGACTTTGTTTCTTTGTCAACCAAATGTGTTATAATAAAACTGTTTGTATCTCTAGTTCTCGAAAAACAGAAAAAATTATAGCCAAATTTAAATTAAACAAGCCCTAAATTCTTGCCACTTTCTCAACAATAATCGTAGTCTTTATTGCAACCAATATAAATACTAACTAGGTGGTAGCTGTGTACGATGTATGTTTAGATAGGATAAAGAAAGCCCATTCAAATAAGAGGATTGGGTTTAACACTTGAAGAATGTTATCTCCTATTACATGGCTCATAAAACTAGTGAATGGAAGAAATCGGTATCACTAACTTACAGTTTGTGACGCTAGACCTAGCGCAAGTTCTCGTGGTACACCTGCAGCCACTCCACCATCAGCTAGAGCTTCAATTGCCAAGAAAATATATGCTGGACCGCTGCCACTGAAAATTTATAATAAAAAAAATGTTTGATTAAAACAACTAGCCAACTCTATTTGTCCAGAAACAGATGCATTAATAGAGAAACATAATATAGGACTTATTCTTGCCCATGGACCCAGGAACCTCAGTATGGTAAATAATGAAACTAGTCCTCTTGGGCAATTATTATATGAGAGAATATTCCAAGATACTGCGATTATAAAATGGGAGACCATATACCTCAAACCAGTGATTCCATCAAACGATTTCTCATCAGCCCGCCATACCTTGCCGACTGATCCAAACAGTTTAGAAATTAGTTCCCCATCCTCTTCTGTTGCAGCTCCTCCCAAGCTCATAACTATTACAATACAAGTAGATTAGTTACCTTTAAATTTTCATGCAATATGCAAATTTGAAATGGAAAAAACATACTACAAACATGAACTAGATGAACTCATAAATAAATGTAATTTGTCAAAGAATGAAGGTCTTGGCAGTAATTAACGTGCCAACACATATCTCAGTAATTTATCTGTTAGACAACAAGAAATACAATCTTATTTTTGCAATGTGTAATTAGTTACTTAGCTCCAGATGTTGGAGCTGAACTGCTAGTTCTTATATATCAGATCAAATATTTTATCAACAATTCTACAGCAGCTCATGAGAAATTTTTAATAAAGGAAAATTCCCTTGTACGCTATTTGTTTTGATTACAAATTTGAACATTATAATAAAATGCACTCGTAATTCAGTAATTTTTTCATTTAATATAATAGAATTATATGAGATAGCAGTCCAGGATTTCTATTGCTGAGATAATAGGGCAAAAAACAGTTAAAATGTCAAGGTAGAGAGGAAAAACACACCTGTTGCTCCCTCACCAATGGCTGAAGGTGTGTTGGGCATCACCCTAATAAACCGGCTGTGACCAGCCCATTCCTAACAAATGAGAAACTTTATTTCAAAAAGCTAACAGATTAATATATTAAGAACCTCAAAAAGCAATGGATGTCTGAAGCAGGCAGGAAGAACTAATTACAAAATCTAAAAACATATCTTGTAACCATAAAGTGCCAATATTTGAACAGTTTCAAGCCAAATCACAGAATAAATATAAAGTTATACCATAAAACTTAAAATTTCAAATGATACTCCAAATGCAAGAATGTTTCCCGCTGCACCAACACGATCCTACTTCAAATAAAGTATATGATCGATGAATAAGGTTCTTTAAATTATAAACAATTTTTAGTGTTTTGGATTTATAATAATATATTCTTTTAGGGCTGTTAGACATTTGTTTTCAAATAAACATTTCTTATATATATAATTCCTTTCAATTGAACTTTAGAATATAAATTTAGAATCTAAATAATAATTGTACCCTACTGATCGCAATAGTTTTTAAGTCATGTAAAACAGGTAAATGATTGATAAGCACAAACCTGAAGGTCCTTCAATTTTACTCCTGCAGCAACTGAAACCAAAAGCTTCTTCTCAGAAAGCATCGGCTTCAGTTGCAACACTACATCTTTTACTACAACAACAACACCACAAGAAAGTAAAGATCACAAATAAATATTAATGATTCTCGGAAATAAAAAAGAAATAATCATCAGAAATCACATTACCTACTTGCGGTTTCACCGAGAAAATCACCACGTCACTGGCTTCAACCACCTATTTATAATTCCTTAATTGTAAAATTATCAAATGAATAAACAAACACAAAAGGAAGAGACAGAGAGAGCTAAACGCACGGCACTATTGTTAGAGCGTACGCCGACACCAAAGGATTCGAAAGCGATTCGGCGATTGGGATTAGAATGAACGGCAGTAGAGATACGTTGGGGAGGGAGCACACCTGATTTTACCACTCCTCTGGCAATACTCTCGGCCATTTTGCCTGCTCCGATGAAGCCCAGATTGTAGGATTCAGGGGAGATTGGAATGGCCTCCATGTGTTTGAGATATTGTCTGACAGACTAAAGAAAACCAAAAAACACCACCAATAATTGAGACGACCTCGGCTGAAGTGAAAATGAAGATGGCAAGTGAAAGGAGAATATGATCTTTTTAGGGATGAAGTTCTTGTTTCGTAGTGTCACATGTCAAGGTCGACACTCTGACTGTTTTTCGTTTTTTTAAACCCACGTGGCTTTCAAATATTGGACATTGATATTAGAGTTTCAATTTATATTATTTTATTTAAATAAGAAAGTATATACTTTTACGCGTGGCCAACTCCACCAATAGCAGGGCCGCGCTTGGCGTAGTTGGTTAAAAGAATGATGAACCCAAAGGCCACCCTGCTTTCATACATTCTACAATCTCACCCTTAAAGTAACATACCGTTAGTAACTGTTAGATTTTAACACGTATGTAAATGACACTATTACTAAATTGTCCTCCCATCTTCTTCTTCTTCATCTCACCAGCTCCGAATCCTCTTAAAGCCATGGCCACCATCGCTGCCGCCATCATCATCCTAAAACACATCCTAATTCTTCTCAGTATCCTCCTCTCCTCCACATTGCAATTACAGAAATATCCAATGATTTAAGTTTCAGTATGACTTAAAACTAAGATAAGTAAAAATTAAGAGGGAAGTAATTGCATTATCTTGTATATATAAAAGATGTGGTGCGAATGAAGCCATTCTTCAACTTTCAGCTTTTTCACCAATCACCATGACATCTTTCATTTCTAACTTCTCTCCCTTTGGTACCATTTGTTGTTCTTCATCTCCATCAAACTCCACCAACAAGTCACCAATGAAGCAGCCGAGAGAAGACTGGAGGAGAGGCTCCAAGCCCATTCCTTTGGCTGGAACTTATCCAGCCAAAGACCACTGTAGGTTCTAAACATTTCATTTATTATTCCATCCAAGCTTTGTTTTCATCAATTTATTAATTAGTTAATTTTTTTATTAAATACATGCATGGAGCAGTCGCTGCGGTAAATCCCTTGGCCTCAAAAAGCAAAAGCTCAGCCACCTCTACTTCTACCTCAAAAGGCAAGCAACACACAACTCATATCAAGCAATCGGATTTCTCGATATCAAACTAGGACCCATAGTTCATAGTATAAAATAGAGTATCTATTTTCTTTTTCCTAGAAAAACAGATTTGGTGTTAGTTATAGGCGTGGCTTTTCTTCGAGCAAGTTGTGGGCGAATACAATAAGCAATTAGGAGCAGGTGTTAATTGTGTTTGATTTGAGGTGAAAACTGGTGGTGGCAAGGCTTCCAAGTGCACAGCAGTCACGCAAGAACAGCTGTGGTAGCCGGCGAACAATGAGCTGGTGCGGCCAGGGGGTTATGGGTATTTGAGGAGGGTGGGGGGATGATGTCGGCGGTAGTGTCAGGTGGGGTGTTGGTGCCTTCAATCGGTCGGAATCCAGCCAAGGAGCAGCAATCGCGCAAAGCAAAAAGCTATGGTGGCTGGCGATTTGCGGGATCAACAGGGTGGGGGATAGAGGAGAGAGAAAGAGGTTTTGGAAGAAACGAAAATATTAAAATCTGTTAAATGGATATTTTAGCCTTTAATTGTTAAAAGAAATGAACGGTGTTATTCTAGGATTTATAAACCAGGGGTGGGAACTTGGCATTCCACTAGACCTTAGGTGGGAGCATGTTGTTGCTCCATTTATTATTTGTTTTAACAATTATTATATTAAAATAATCGATAGTAGAATTAATTCATTAACATAATGAAAAAATATATTATTCTTAAAATCTTAAAAAGACGTTTTTCTATTATATTAACTATTTATTAATTTATCAATTTATATATTTAAGAGGGAGATAGAAGGTGAGATATGATGGCCGACACTTTCAAGATTTTAAAAGATTAATTGAAGATTAATTGAGACGTATACAAACTGATGGATGCAATAGGAAGGGAGCATAATAAGGATATTATAAGGAGCCCAAAGTGGCAAAGTCACCTAATTGGATCCAAATGGCTTGAGTCCATAGTTGGTGTTGATGAAATTAAACCACAATACATTATGTGAAAGGGAGAAGCTTTTTATAAGTAAAACATACAAAATAAGAGCATGTTTTACTGAGCTTATGAAAATTAGTTTATAAGTAGTTAGTGTTTATAAGTTAATTTAAGTTTATAAGTAACTAATAAGTAGTTGACACATTTGATAAAATGTAGCTTATAAGTATATTTTATTATTAAAGTGACTAAAAATGATACTATATTATTAAAAATAAAGGTATATGATGGAATTTTAAAATTAAAAAAGGGATAATGTGGTAATATATTTAGTTAAAGTAGTTTATAAGAAAAAAAAAAACTTCCCCCCAACTTATTTCTTTGAATTTATAAGCTCAAAAAAATTGTAAACAAACAAATCAACTTATTTTTAGAGTTTATAAACTAGTTTGACCCAGACTAATTTATAAGCTCAGACAAATACTCATTAAGTAAAACATTTAATTAAACATAAAACGTAAATTATTTACCCACAACATTTCATCAAGTTGGAGAATCGTGTAATAAAAATTAAACAATTGATAGACATTGTTATTAGAGATTCTTTTCAAATTGTGTTCCTTTTTTCATTTTAGAGAATAAACTAAATATTTATCAAATACAAAATTCAAATTCAAATTACGAATTGGTTTCAAGATATGGTAACTTGCAACAAATTTAAAACTAAAATAAAATAAACAGCACACCAAATCAAAATCGAATGATTTCAAATCCTAAAATCTTACAAATATTTATTATAATTTTCTTTCTATTATTTGAATCTATCTTCCATCTTTTCAAAATATTTTAATCATGAATACTTAATCTCCAAACAAAGAATTCAAATTACAAATAATCTGGCTTGCTTAAGTTTTCAAGCGGTTTATGATTGACATTTTCAATCTTAGTAGCAAAACTTAAAATTTTTAATATATATATATATATATATATATATATATATATATATATATTGACTTACTATCTAATGGTTGAAATTAACTTACTAATTAAAACAATTCACATTACTCACATCCGATAATTTCTTTAAATCTTAATTAATTAAGACTTAAAAAAAATAATAATAATTGGATGTGAATGTGTATATAAGAATTATCCATATGTTGTTGCGTATACAGTTCACATGTGTGTTATAACTTACAACAAAAATTGAGAATCAAAGTATATATCTCTTGTAAACAGCTAAGAATCAAAAGAAATATCTCTTGTTCCATTATTTCGAGTTTCGTCAACTCCATCCTTTTAAGAGTTTTTGTTCCATGAAGTTCCTTGTTTAACTCATGTAAAGTAAGTAAATAATCTTTGTCCCTTTTATAGGTTTTTTTTGTTTCCTTGTTTCAAAAGTCAGTCATCTTTAATATTTACTTTATAATCCTTGAATTTGGGAAATTATGTTACCAAAATACATATAGAAATAACATCAAGGGCAATTAATTTATACAAATAGGATAGGCACATCACAATCACATACAAAGAATAGTGGCGGGTAATTTTAACAAAAAGTACAAAAATGAGCCAAAAAATAAATAAATAAATAACTCTTTCAAACGTATCAAGATATCAGACAAAGTGTCCCTATAATTTATGTTTTGACAGGGATTATAATGGACCATCAAAAAGGGAAAGGAAACTTATATTTCATTTTCCAGTCAAGAAAATACAAAGCCCCAAAACTGCTATGACAATAGCCTCAAGCCTCAGCCTCAAATATACTTGGCCAACTAAAATTTCAAAACCTCATAAGAATCCCTTGATTTTGCACCTTTCAGTAAAAGAAAGAAATGGACAAAGAATATACTCAAAACATATACACACTGCGTATTTTCTATTCTTTTAGCTTCATTCTCTACCAATCCAACAAATAGCCATATTACATTGGTGAACAACCACACCCCAAATATATATATATGATTAAAACACATAGTAGAAGACCAACAACACGCAGCAGCTTCATCAAAAAACGACATGCCACCCATCACCAATGCATAAATTTTTACCAGCAGCAGCACTCGCCTAAAGAGGTGATTCAACATATCCATTAATGCAACACACACAGCTTTCCAAAAAGAAAAATTGATTAAGATGAGAGTATAGATTGTAAAGCAAGCTGCTGTTGAGGCTGCAATGATGACCAAGTTGATGCTAGAGTAGAGGGCGGTAATGATTGTTGAAGTTGCCTTAAAAGATTAATCATACGACTAACAGTTTGCTCTGTTGCAAGATCTTTACCCGCACATAAAACCTATATCAATTTCCCAGAAACAGATCATAAATAACTTGAAAGAAAAAAACTAACTTAACAAGAAAAAAAATGATTATGAGAACAGTTATGAAATACCTCAGCAAAAATTGTGACTATTTTGGGAAGATATTGATGGTTGGGCCCCAAAATTTCCCCATCCGACCTGTAAACAAATGCATTTTTTTTTAAATACATATATATAAATATATAATAATGTCCACTAAGCATGGATAAACCCACAGAAAAAAGAGGAAGAAGGAAACATTTCCCGATCTCTACCTTTCCACCATTGAACAAAGCTGGTCATGCACAAGCTTCGCCTCAATCAAGTCACCTTTAATTGGCAAGCAGCTTAACCAGGCAGGGACAACCTGCCAAATAAAACAGATTGGAGAATTTTTAGCCCTTCTATATCTTTTGACACTTCAAGATTCTAACCTTAAACCTAAACCTTTGATACAAGACAGTCCCTTCAGCTCTAATGACAGTTCTGAAGACATGTAAAGTAATAAAAACATCTGTGTACCTGAGCTGCATCTATACTATCCCGGTGAAATTGGCAAATTTTTCCAAGAGCTGAAACAGCATTGTCATATGCCATTACATTGTCTGCATGCTGAGCATTAGGGTGCCTTATAACAACATTTAATCTGGACAGAGCCTCTACAGAAAAAGAAAAAAAGTTCCATTTCAACGACATAAAACAATAATTGCAAAGAGAATGGCAACTATGCAACTGTGAAACAACCTACCTCCAACAAGGGGTTTGAACACAGATCCACCAAACTCAGCACATACACCAATCCCATAAACCGCTGCCTGAAAAGTTATTGGCATTTATTCTCAAGTGGAACTTACGACTAAAGAAACACAAAAATAGTCAATAATCAGAGTGCAAACCTGACGGACATCCGCATTATCATCATTACAGGCTTCCAATAAGAAAGGAAGATAGGTGTCATAGTATCTGTTCCACCACCAAGTTAGTCAACACATTAAAGAAGAGCATGATTCAGCAAAATATACATGTATTAAGAGCTTACTTGAGAGCTGCTTCATGGCAGTGCTCCACAACATCATCAAATATACAAATGGCAATTCTCCTCTCTTCTGCTGTTTTATCCTTACCCTACACAATCCAAATATTAGTCAGCAAACAAAAGCCGAGCAACTCTTTTCGCATCGTTTTTTTCTTAACATTAAGCTTGAAGCATTTTTTCTTCCAAAATGTGCTCATGAAACAGAACTTCTCTGAAAAGAGAAGGATGAATAGATGCTATAATAATTATTGAGTCAACAAAGTTCACTAAGACATTTCCAATGTTACTTGCTGAAGAACTTAGCTAACCTTCTCTCAAGTAAATTGATAAGCCATGAAACACTATATCAAATTATTGGATAAGTGTTTGGCATTCAAGGAACATTTCAATGCAATTTATCAGTACTAAACAACCAAATCAACCATCAGTGAGCTGGCTGCTAAACAACCCACAGTCGAGCAAGCATAACATTAAAGGTGGCTGGCGCCATGCAAACTCCATAACATCCAAGGAAGCAATCGATGGTAGACAATTTTCTGAACTACGTAACACCCAAGGACCACCAAACCACAGGGGTTTCCTTAATTAAAAAGAAATATGAAAGGAAAGATCCACAAAATATATGCTCCAAAACTAAGGAAATATTAATCAACATCTAGGATATATACAGTTGCTGATGCACTGAGAATTATGGTGCAAGCACATTCTCACAGTAAACAGATGAAAAAGGCTTCCATACCCACCCAAAAAAAAAAAAAAAAAAAAAACGAATAATAGATAGGACTAAAAGAAAGGATCAAAGAGAGAGGTTTAATATGGGTAAATAACTCACCCACATAGGAGTTAAGTACGATAACAGCTCATCAAAAAAGGTCAAGAAAGAGGCCTTGAATGTTTTGATTAATGCTCCCAAGCAATCGCCAACCTTGATGAATAAATGAAACATAAGAGAAAAAAAGATCAATAACATTTATACAAAAACATAAAATTCACTGACCAATAAGCCAAAAATACATGATATATAAACCATACCCGCTCAAACACTTCTTCGTCCAGCTCATTTTCTTCCTTAAGCAGTTCCCCTTCTTCTGCATCAAAGTCTTCTGCTTTTGCCCTATCTGCCCTTTCTTGTTTTCTGGATGAGCTGGCAAGCATCACCTGTTTAATCTCATCCACAATGGACCTAACTTGTCTTTCATCTAAAAGCAGTCCAGAAATCTGATAGAAATAAATCATACATTAGAATAAGTACAAACTTCGTTGATTGACAAGACAGCAAACAAAAAGTGAGAAAGTATTTGTTGTTAACGGACGAGCAAATTACCTAAATGGATGAATGAGGAATTTTTTCCTTTTTTGGGCTAGTATGAAACACAAAGATGCTTATACAGAAAAACGGAACTCAACAGCAAACCAAGTTAAACAGATAAATCACCCAAGGCACGTAAACAAAATACTCTACTAACTGAATATTTATTAGAAAAGAGAAGCTAGAGGAGTATCAGTCCAAGCTAAACCCTCATTACTAGCTCATAAAGTAGATCAT
Organism: Pistacia integerrima; assembly: GCA_026225825.1. Lineage (NCBI taxonomy): Eukaryota > Viridiplantae > Streptophyta > Magnoliopsida > Sapindales > Anacardiaceae > Pistacia > Pistacia integerrima. Next base: position 5,526,921 of record CM047748.1, read on the forward strand.
GATCCATGAAGAAATGCAGAGTCATTTCCATAAGGTTCATCTTAGAAATTAAAGATACTTAGTGGTCAAGACCATCAAGCAATAAAATAAGATGGAAGAGGAAAGAAATTCAACGCAAAAAAAAAAATCACTAAACTACTATTTTGGAGGTGGTCAAGATAACAATAAGAGATGACAGGTACATTGGTTTCGCTAAGAAAAAATCAGAAGAGCTATTGCTCAAAAATAGAACAGTCAAACATTATATGCACAAGAAGGTGCAAAGTAAAAGCCATTCTTCCAAACACAGCTTTTCCTGCTCCAGGAGAAGCAATCCAAAATCTAGCTTTAATAATGGAAATTTTGACTGACAGTTATCAAGGTAGCGAGGAAAAGCCAAAAAGTTGGAACATTCTCCTAACAAAATTATCTAGATTCATCACGTCACAATCTGCTAAGTACAGAAAAAACCATGTCCATCTTGTCAACAATACTTCATAACATAAGTTTTACAAACCTGTATGCATTCATTCAGCGCATCCAACATGCTTGCACAAATTTCTACCTCAGGCTCCTGCAAGCAGTAGCACATACATTAACATAAATATAGTTCAATAAAAAAATAACAAAGAAGATAAATGTAACAAGGCTACTTTATATGGAAAACCAGAAAAGCCCTTGATTTGAAAAAAATTATGACCTTGTGTAGAGCCTCTACCAATGCTGGTATAATGTAATCAGTCAATTGCTTAACGTAGGACTCATTACGGCCTTGGGATTGCCCCTTCTCAACAGCTAACTTAGCTGAACGCAGCAGCTCCGGCATGGCTAACATAAATTGAAGAATATTGAGAATCCCAGCGTTAACTGATAACAGATGCATACACAGATAAACAGAAAAAAATTCATGGCCAAAAAATACCTGAAACAGCTGCCTTCCTAACTTCTTCATGGAAATAAAACTTTAGGAGAGGAACTAAGGTAGGAGCAACCTGCGACCATTAAGTTTGGTATTCAGCTAGTAAACTTGATATAATGCATACACTAGGAAAAGCATGATTGGTAAATCAAATTTAACCTGATCAATCCACGGGAAAAACCCTTCCTTTAACTCATCAGCGTAACAACATAGCATGTTACAAGCTGTAGCTTTTTCCTCCAAGACACTAGTTTTTATTCCTATCCGTTTATCTCCAAGAGTAATTGTCTCAATGCTGCAAAAAGGAAATAAAATTCCACACCCAAAAAATTTGTTAAGTGTCTTTATTTTCTGGGAAAAGTTCAAGGAGCATATATTTATCGATCACAAAAATTTATTAATAAAATTTCCAGATAATAGAAGATCCTTAAACACCTGATACAAAAATTACAGAAAATAAAAACCATAAATTTTATAAGGTACAAGCATCTAAAATCAGAGAGCAAACCTGTCATCATCATCCTCAATATCATCTGAATCTGCAGACGTGATGGTTACATCAGGCTTAAGTTGAGCAGACTGGAGCAGAGGGGGCATTACAACACTCATGTAAGGGAGAAAATCCTGTCCCAGGCACTTGCAAAGTCTGGCCCATGCCTGAAACATAGATAGCAATTATATTTCATCCCCAACAAATTTCAATTATAAAATCAGTATTTTATAAGTTGAACAAATAAGTTGTAAAGCAATAGATGTCGAACTCCAAGTCATATCATACCTGTAACATGTAGCTCGTCGTTGGATCATCAGCCTCCAGTTGAGAACCTTGTAATGACATTAAGACATCCATAACCTTCCACCACATAACAACTAGTGAGGCAATAGTTCAAAGGAGAAAGGGAATAGAGTGGCAGTTGAATCTAACATGTCAGAAGAAATGCATACAACTGATGATTGCAAAAAACAAACGGTGGGACTCATTATTGTATTTGTGTTTTTTGTTAGGAAAAAAAAAAAAGAATTCAAAAATGAAAATAAAAAGTTTGATTTTGTATTCCCAAAATTGAAAATATATTCAATATTAATTTATGAAAACAATATCTAAAAATGAAAACTGAAAGAACGCATTCACTAGTAACATGTAAGGAATTAGTTTAGTGAAACTTATAAAGTTTTAAGTAATGTATCGAAAATAAACAAACATAACAAATTCAATTTTCAACAAATCAAAATTAACATCAAACCAAATTAAAATCTGCCTTAAGCTCGACACATGCAATATATAATATTAGAAAAAAATTAAGGTAATATTTTTTAACTAACAATTTTTAGTATTTGATTATCTTTTAACAAATGTTATTTTAGAAAAGTGGTTAGCATTTAGAAAAAAAAAAAAAAAAATTACTTCATCAGTTCCTAATCAAGTATTCTTTGATTTTTCTCTTTCATTAGATCGGTGCAGAGAATGCAGAAAACAACTTTTAGATGAAAGGAAATTCATTGAGTTTTGCATTCTCAAAAACAAAAACACTAAGAATTGGATAGTAAAGAAAGTCTTCACATTTCCCAAAAGCAGAAAACAGATAAATTGGAAATGAAAACAGAAACGAATGGGCTCAAGGATACCAACCTTAGACATAAATAAATCAAAGACAATACAGCAAATATGAAAGGTAAACAAATTTGATAAATATTAAACAACGATGATTTAATAGAAATATACTCAGCAGTTCGGTTAGACTCAATTTGAACAATCTACAAAGAGGTAGTATAAAGTATAGCTTTCATAAAACATTAAAATCAGGCCAAAAAACAATTCCCATAAATATTTACTAGTACAGCTGCCAAATAAAAATCCCAGCTATAGGGGAAAAAAATGTAGAATACTTAGCTTTATAATTACCTGTTTAGCATCATCCTTAAATTTATCCTTTCCAACAGCCATTCCGACCAAACTAATGCACTCCATAGATTTGGCACGAAGCATCCGATTAGACTTATCATTTGCATTCACCAAAATAGCTTTCAAATATGGCATTACAGCATCATAATATTTCTGGAATTGCTCCTGATAAAACCAAGCACATCAGAACAAGGCGTTTCATACAAAGATCAGTTACGTAGATTATGGAACTACAGAGTACCTGAGATGAATCAGCAACTGATGCTAACGCTGTTAAAGCCCCCTCTTGAACCATTTGCTTCCCATTCTGCATTGCATATGAGGGGTAAAAAAAAAAGGAATTAAGCAATGGATGAAGAAAACTGATATCCCATAAGAGGCAAAAGGCTTAAAACCAAGGAAGGAAACCTCAAGAGACGCTTCAGTTTCTTTTGATCTACTAAAATAAAGTAAAAGAATATGTATATATAGTTTACATTGACAGCAGAGACAAACCTGTAGGAGTACAAGAAGTTTGCTCACAATTCCATCCAAATATGGGGTCAAGATATCAGGGGTGCAATTTTCACTAAAGTTTAGCACTGCCGATGCAGCATGGGCCTGTGACAAAAAGACAACAATGAACATCAGAAAGAAATTAAAGCAATGGAAAAACAAATGGTTATGGTCATCAGATACAAAGAAATGGGGCTTTGAACAGACAAAATAATGGGTGGAAGATGTTATTTTGACAATAGAAACAAACTAAATTGCTCATTTTCACATTATAGATCTTTTTTACAAAACCACTATGTCTCAATTTTGAAAACCAGTACAAATATGTATGATGAAAGATTAGAAAACGAAACTTAGAAAACAAGCGACTCAGCAAGTACAAATGCCTAATTCACAAGGGTGATGTCTATTTCCGCTAACAAAGGAACACTGGCCAGGGGCAGAAATATAGCAGAAGTCACAGGTCTAATTGTCCATGTACCTGTACTCGAGGATTTTGGAAATCATCCATAGCTCCAGCCAATGCAGGCAGCACCCGATGATGAAACTGTGTTTGCAGTTCCGGGCCCAAGTCAGTGGATAACTGTCCAATCGCATTGATAGCTGCCCACCGAGCACGGGGATGGGGATCTTGGAATGAATTCAGAACCATGGAAACTACCTGTTCTAGATTCTTTATCATTACCTACAATTAAGACAAAGCATAAGAACAGCATACTTAAAAATAAGTGAAACATTTAGTTAAACATATCAAAACAAAGATTACACCAGCATGGCAAATGAATTTAGACTTAACATGTCTTCACGAAATAATAAATCTAACAATATAAAACAAATATGCTTAAAAAAAAATTGAATAAAGTATTCGAGAAAATAGTAGACAGCCCACATAGACATAACAAGTAAAAACCTAAGAATAAAAGAAATTGAAAAATCGCTAAGCCTTGCCAACCATAATCAAATTAAGGAGCACAACTTTAAGGTCTTTACATTATTAATTGCATAACCACACCAAAACAAACACAAAACAAATACAAAACATAACAGAATTCAAATTGAATAAACAAACATAAATTCCTCAATAAGGTTAATTATCATATATTTAATACCTTAGAGCAACCCTCTGCAATTTGTGCAAGTGCAATGAGAACCGCATGGTGCTTTTGCCATTCAGGGGCTGCCAAAAACCCTGGAAAAACCTCAGAAGCCACAGGCAAAATTGTGTTCCCTCCCAAAGAAATTGACAACCTATCCAAACACTCCTGCCCGAATCCATAATTACTAGTCTCCCCAGCGTCCTCATCCTCAGTATCCGCACTATGCCACACAGGATCATCTTCAACATCCAACAACATATTCATCAACACCACAAACAACCTCTTTATAAACTGGGGCAACTTCCTCATCATCCCCGGTGCTCTGTCTCGCGCCTCTGCAAGAGATACAACAAACTCTATCGCCAAATGACGCGTCCCCTCCTCTAAACCCTCCGCCTCCGCCACCTGTAGCATTGATCCCACCACATCCACCAACTGTTTCCTTAAAAATCTCGGCTCTGTGGCTGCCAACTCAATCAAAAATTCTAACGCCTCTTGCGCCGCCGCCTCATTCCCCTTATTCAAGGCCTCAGTTAAAGTCCTCATCATCAACGGCAACAAATCCTGAAACTTCTCCTTGTCCCCTAAACTCGGTAAACAATTCATTATGAAATTAACGGCGCCTTCTAATGCCGCAACTTTCAAATCAAAATTCTCGTTGCTCAAAAACCGCGAAAACACCTCGTGTAAAGTTTCGACATGAGGAGTCAAAGCATCGCCGACATATTGACTCAACCGCGATAAAATCAGCAACGCCAACTCCTGAAGTTTAGCGTTATACGAAACCAAACACTGAAAAATAAACGGGAGAAGTTCGGGCCAAGCGCCGTCAGGCAAAATTGAGGCACCGAGTTCCGAAATGGCGTCGCACAGCTTTTTTGATATCGACTTGTTGTCCTCTTTCTGCAATTGAAGTAACAAAACGGATTTGAGATTCGATTGCGTGGACGGCATGAGGCGCGTGTAGATAAACGAGGAAGAATCGTCGCGCGTGAGATGTTTACGGAGGAGAATTGTGGACATGGCGCGGCACTCGGGTAGGTTGGAGGAGGTGAGAGTGCGAGCGAGATTGAGAGCGAGGGCGTCGGGGTGGGACTGGCGAAGAAGAGAAAGAAGAGACTCGGCGGAGGAGCGGTGTTCGTTGGAGGAAGACATAAGGTGAGAAATTAGGGTTTCGAAGTGGACCGGGTCGGGTCCGAGAAGGAGAGCGAGTTGAAGCTGAGTTGGATCGGTGGCCATGGCGATGCGAGACGAAGGCGTGGAGTGGAGTGGAGAGCGAGGCGAGTTTAGGGTTTAATCAGTTGGAGGGAAGAAAGGAGGGAAGGTGGTTATAATAAATAATAATAAAATAATATTGGGTGAAGAGAGAAAAAATGGAGGGTTTGTGTAGGTTTGGGGAGGTTTCAAAAGGGTGGAAGGGTTTGTGCTATCAAGTTGGACAGGGTACGGTTTTCTACTATGAGTATGACAGATGAGGTTCTGCCACGTCGGTGATACGTCATAAATTGAGAGGATAAAACGGACATTTTGATTAAGCATAGAGGATAAGGATCGTACAAGGCTAAAAAGGTTACAAGTTGTAACTCTGTTGAAGATTTTAATTCAAAGAATTAATAAATACAGTAATTAGTGTATAATTGATTTGATTAACTTATAATATTATTAAAGAAAAAATATATGTAGTTTATTAATCTTATGTCATTGTTTTTGGAAGTCTACGTAAATTATGTCAAGACTCAATATAGAACTTATGATATGTTATTAATATAATATTATATTAATTTTTTTTAAACTACAGTATAATTCAAATTTGTTAGTTGTATTTTAGTATCTTTTATATTTTAAAATATCTTTGATATAATTTAAAAACAGTTTTAAAATTAAATTTATTTTCTAATTTTATATTAGTTTTTAATTTGTATCTGAAAATTGTTTGCAAAACATTTCAATTTATTTTTAACAAAAACATTTTTATGAGATTTGTTACATCCTTTATTTTCAAAAACAAAAAATTATATTTAAATTATATATAATTCCTCTCTATTACTAATAGCAATAATCGATCACTAAAAAGTTTATCCATTCACTTCAACTCCTTGACCAATATATAAATTATAAAATTAATAGTATATATTAATTAAGAATTAGATATTATATATTTTTTAACTCAATCTCGGGATTATCCTTTTGAAAATATAAGCAAAGTCTAATACAAAAAATCTAAAGCATAAAACTTTTGTCTAATATTATTCAAATAATTAAAATTTTTAATTTAACACAATTAATTATAAGAGGGTTGATTGTACTTAGAAATCTGAATTAAATATATAATCTATGCTACTTTAGGATTAATATGATGCATAAATTTCTTAAACGTTGGTTCACGTTTTCAGTAATATGTTTGTTTATGTATGCACTAACTACCAGCCAGGTCTCGTGTTATAAGTGGACCAATTTAATAATAATTTTATTTATTTTTTATTATTATTTTTAAAAGATAAACATTGAGAGTGGAGTAGAAAAGAATAAAAGTTTCACAGAAGTGCTTTCTTTTATTTTATTTTTATTAACTTTAAAAATATATCTTAGAATAATACGTAGGTTACAGCAATAATTTAAAATATTTATTTTATTATTTTTGTAAAAGTAGAAATAAAAGCTCGAAAATTGAGGAGAGTTTGTCTTGTTATGTATTTGGAACAAAACAAAGGCTAAGAAACGCGCATATGATTATCATTATAGTACCTTGGAGACACCAATAGCACACACGATTCCACGCCAATTTCCGTGAAACACTTTCTTCTTATGACTTGGGTTTTCACCCAAAGTAATACTAACTTTATAAAGAAATATATAAAAAATTAAATTTAATCTTTAAAAAAAAGAAAAAAAAGAAAAAAAAAAGACAATCATAAATTTTAAGGGTTGAATTTAACTCTTTATATGATTTTTTGTATGCCTATTTATAAGATTAGTATTACTTTTTCACAAATATAACACATAGTTTTCCCAACTTCAATAAAACATACATGTATCATGATTTGTTATTGTATAATTGGTCTTTCCTTAAGATTATTTAGTGAGGAATGACTATAAATTCACCGGTTTCCTTCATTTTGTATATAACCTTAGGAATTAGTTAATAAGATCTCTATCACTCTTTTAAGTCTCTTTATCATGGTCATTTATTTTAATCTTTCTTAGTTTGTTTTCTTGCAATTACACCATTAAATTGATCACATGTTATCAACACAAATAGCTACGGTTTTGAAACATCGAACCTTGTGAAGCTTTAATATGATGCCCTAGACTAGACGGAAATAACTACGTTGAATGGGCCTTGGACACAGTTCTCCACTTGAAATCCATGAACTTGGTTGGGGTGATTAAAAAAAAGAAATAAAACGTCCCTATAGGAGTAGGAGTAGGACACATCGAAACCCACTATTTTCCTCCGACATCATATATATGAATTATTACGAGCTGCGTACATGGATATAAAAGATCATTGCGTTAGTGGTACATTTGTTAGCAATATTTAGCTCAACACCAGCTATATTGAAATAGGATCAAACATATATTTGTTACCTTTGTGGAACAAAAAACTTAGGATTACTTTATCCAAAAAAATATGTTATTAATCATAAATTAGTTGGCTATGCGAATGTTGGGTACTTTTTTTATCCCCACAAAACACACTCATAAGCGGGATATGTTTTTACTTACAATGGCACTGCATTATCATGGTACTCTACAAAACAAATATATGTTTCTACTTCTTCCAATCATTATGATATTCTTGCGTTTCATGAACGCCAGTTGACAATATGCATGATTGAGATTTGTCATACATCATATCAAGAATACATGCAAGTTATCATGTACCTCAAATACTCCTACAAGTATAAATGAAGACAATGCAACATGTATTGTTTAACTCCGAAGAAGATATATGAAATGTTCTTCTACACTCACGAACTCTAAGAAAATTGAGAGAATTGATGTCAAACAAATATGTTATAGTAATAATTCTTGCAAATTTATTCACTAAAACTTTACTAACATCAACATTTGAAAAGTTAGTGTATGACATCGATACGTAGCAGCTTAATAAGTAACCAAGTTAATTTTGTCATTATGAGAGGGAGTATTGATTATGGGGAGTTTGAAAAGGATTATTGTGTTGGACATATGTGTATTGTACTATTTTTCCCCTCACCAAGTTTTATCCTAGTGGATTTTCCTAGTAAAGTTTTTCATAAGATAGTATGAAGCATACCCAACACCACTTTACAGTTTTATAATAGAATTTTCTTAAGTTTTATTCCGATGGGTTTTTTTTTTTTTTTTTGTTTTCTTGAGTAAAATTAAATGCAATTATCTATAATTGGTGGATGTTCGGGGGAGTGTTGTCTGTGGTGGATTTCTATCAATTTGACACATGGCTTACGCAACCTTACGTGAAAAGACTTGTATAATGATTTGCTATCGTGTAATTGGTCCTTATGGGAGGTTGGTCGGTAGGAATGACTATAAATTCAGCCTGTTTTCTTCCCTTTGTATACAACCCTAGAAATGAGTTAATGAGATCTATTACTTTTAAGTCTCTTTATCTTGCTCATTTATTTTAGGTGTTTTTAGTTTATTTTCTTTAATTACACCACTAAAATTATCAGATTTCTTTTTTTTTTTTTTAAGATTTTTTTTTTTAATTTGTTCAAATCATATTTGACAAATACAAACTCAGAATTTTTTTTTGAAAAAAATACTCCTACTCTAGGATTCATACAACATTAAATGATTTTTTAAGAAACAACATGAAGTAACACATTAATTATATGTTTTCATTTACGAAATATTGTAGAAATACCCCTAACCCATTTCAAAGTCTTATATATTAACCTAAATTAATGATAAGGAGTGATAAAAATAATTTTTTAAAATTTTAATATTAAAGAAGTCATATCTAAATTTATATATTTTATTGTAGAGAGAGAAAGGTTTTATCCATCTTGAGGTTTTAGTTAGCTATTTTTAGGTCATGCATTTTAAAATAGAATTTATCTCCTTAAATTTAGTAAAAGTTAGTACGATTTTTCTGTTTAAAAACAAAAATAACCCTCATTTTGATATTCGTCCTAATTTTTAAAGCCTAAATTCTACTCCAAAGGATTTTAAATTACGAGACTTAGATAACAAACCTAAAACCCTAGGGGGTAAATGGAAATTAACTCTAATAGCTGACGACAACAAAGAATCGTTTGTTAGGTGTTACTATCAATAATTAAAATTCGTATATATATTAAAGTCTAAATTAATAATAATTGAAAAAATAGTATGGGCATAGCCACTGCCCACTTGGTATGCCAAAATTTTTGTAATTTTGTTGTGGAGGGAAAGAGGAGGAGCTGTTCCGAGTAGAGAGGAATATGCTTTACAGATCTCATAAATCATCGTCAATCAACAACTCAATGCTGGCCCACTCTTATCAAGATTAAAAACAAGAAAATTGGAAAAATGTTTATTCTTTGGGTCAGGTGAATCAGTTTGGACCATCTGATCTTTGAGACAATCATCATCAGATAAATATAAAATATATATTGCTTTAGAGTCCATATGTTGTATCCCACTCAAAGCTGAATTGTGTTTTGAAAGATACTATTCTTACAAAGACAGTATAAAGAGGGTCAAAAGTGATGTCAGTAAGAAGGAAAAAACAAAGAAAGAATGGAAAGAGAGAGAGAGAGATCATGAAGATCAAGGGTATCAATTGTCTTTGTATGCCCTCTTTATATTTGTCTTGGTAAGACTAGTATTACTCTTGTGTTTTATATGTAAGCTCCCATTAAAGCCAGTCCCATGTTTGAGCTCCACACGTCCAGTTATTTTTTTCTTTTTCTTTTTTAAAGGAGATAAGAGAAGTTAAAAAAGAATAGAAAAACCTCAATGGATTGGTCTAACGGTTAAGAAAGTTTGTTCTCTTCATTGAACTTCTGGGCTCAAACCACCATGGGGTCACCTATCACATTTATGGCTTATCTTAGAACATTAGGCTTGTAGGGTATTCAATAGACATCAGAGATTAGTTGATATATGCACAAGCTAAGTTGGACATCCTAGCCATTAAAAAATAATAATAATAAAAGTTGAAAAATAAACAAAAAACATTTTAATTTTGTTAATGGCTTTTGTGACTTACAAAGAGATTAGGTAGGGCTTAATTTGTCAAATATTTGAAATATAAGATCCTTCAAACTCTTATGATCCATTATAGAAATTGAAAACAGTTTTCGCAAATTTGTCGACCATCGCCAAGATTAACGAACCTTGCATCTAGTCCTTGCATATTGTAAGAGTTGTAATAAGAAAATGGATAAACTTATCATCCCTAAGGTTTCATAAATTGAAACTTAGATTCTGACTTTAGGGGTATTATACAAACACTACCCCCATGGTTTTGAAGATTATTAAGATACCACCCTTAGGGTGTGTTTGGTTGGAGGTAATGTTGGATTATGAAGGTAATGTCATATTATATTACTTGTATATGAGCCAAAAATTGTATTGGACCTGACGAGACTCAATAACAAAATAAACAAGTTACGGCACCCTAGGCCTTAGCCCAATTCTAGTTGGGCCTACGCTTAAACATACTTTGCGAGCTGTCTTCTCTACGAGTGGGGCTACCCTGCAAATTAAGCTTAATTGGGCTCTGGCCCATTAGCCCACACCGGTTCGATAAACAGAGAATCAGAATCCAATTCTACTTCCTCTTCTGGTGAGATCCAGAATCTTACCCAAATTGGTGAGCCTTACCTGATAAAGGCAAGGAATTATATCTCTTCCTAAGGAGGAATTCGCCCACGAGGCGGGACTAATAATCCCATTAGGTTTCTAACCCTCCGGGTTCACTATATAAATAGAGGCAAACCCTCTCATTAGGCAGTCAAAAATCACCCTTTAGCTCTAGCATTTTCGCTCTCAAACCACAACATTATTCCGCCCCAAGCCTCCACAACCTTCACTGTTTTACTCACAGGTCCATCAGGCTGCCAGTGGCTCGCATCACTAGATTCAACCCTACATTTGTAACCGTAGATTTTACCGTCTACAACTTTATTATCACGTTTAGTTGTCAAGTAATTATAATATAAGATTTCGGTAATCTTCCAAAACCAATAATAGTTACTGTTGGTAATATAGGAGGTAATCTAATTATCTCTATATTCTTATGTATTTTAAGATTACTTGGTAATCTTATTTTTGTTACAATTTTATATCTTATTAATAAATTTTTTGGACAATAATGTCCTGTTTTAAAAACAATTTACATTAATCTGCCATTACAATTTACCTTTGTTTAATTAAGTTTTTGGATAATAATGCTTTATATTTAAAACAAATTGTAGACCACCAGTACCACCACCGCTAGCAGTTAGCCAACCACCGTCGACAGTCGCTGGAAGTCATTGGAAGTGGCCGGCATGGCTGTTTTCGGCCATATTGATGGCCAAAAATGGCCAGAACGATGCATGGAGGCCATTTTTGGCTGTCCGTGTGTCGTTGGATTGCCGACAGTAGGCAATGGCTGGGTTGTTAGGGGTGCATTCGTTGATTTTTCAAACTTTTATTATGAGATTTTTTTTGGCTAAGTTTTTAAATGTAGGGGGTTATATTTAATAATCTAAAGGGTGTGTTTGGTTCAGAGAATGTTATATTATTGAGGAATGTATTACTGGAAAGATAGATAACTAGGGAATTTTTAGATGAATGTGTTTGGCTGGTCAGAATAAATTGGTGGGTATGTTATAATAATATTTGGTTTGGAGGATAAATGAGTGGGTATGTTATGTAGATTACTAAATTTCCCTCATTTTTAAATAATAATATAATAATATTTTATTCTATTATTTTTTAAATTATTTCTTTTAACCTCCTATATTTGGAATTTTGCTAAACCACCCAAACCATATAAAACTTTAATTTGTAGCAAAAACAGCCTCACCCACCCCAAGCCACTGCTAGTAGCCACCGTAATGGCGCACGACTGGCCGGATTAGGCTGGTCGTGCGCTGGTAAGGCCTAATCCGGCCATGGATCGGCTACATCTAGCCATGAATATGGCTATGAACTTGAAAATGGCCACAAATTTGGCCTTTTCACGGTCATATCTTTGGTTGTGAAACAGCCAGATCTGGTAGTTTTTGGCCATGGATCACAAATCCATGGCCAGAAACGTCCTTAACGGCATAGGATCGACAAGGTTCCGCTGGTCTTGTGCTAATATGATGACTTTTGCCGGCGGCCAGCGGTGGTGGCTAGTGGTCAGCGGTGGTCTTGGGTGGTTAGGGGTATTTTGTTAACTTTTAAACTTTTTGGTGGCTAGAGTGTTTTAACTAAATTCTCAAATGTACGGAGTCTGGGCTAATTGTTATTTGGTAGACATATGAGGGCAAATGTGTCTGAAATGATAAAAGGTTAAGGGCAAAATAGGGTTAAAATTAAGATTACATCGGTAATCTTATATTAACACCCCTTCGGAAGGTAATTTGATTACTCCCAATATTACCAACAGTAAATGCTATTTGCAATAAAAAATTACGTAATATTTTATTACTTGACAACCAAACGAAGGAATATTGAAAATTAAACAAAGATTACATGATTAATCTTATATCACCCCGAATCAAACGCAACTAAATAGTAATATAATAATAATATTTAATGTTGAGCATTCAGTAATTTAAATAACATATCCACAAATTTATTCATCTCAACTAAACATATTAATATAATATATTCACCAATTTATTCAAACCAATTAAGCACATTTCCTTAAATATTTCTAATAATCTTCAAAGTAATCTATATTTTTATTACTATAACATTCAAGTTAATCTATATTTCATTATTTCTATTATCCGAATCAAGCGCACCCTTATAGGTAATCACCCTTATAGCCAAGGTTGTTACAAATTCCATTAAAAATTTCGTGGCTCCTTAGGGGTGAGTTTGTCTTTCTGATTAATTATTTGCATCTGCTTCTTTGTGTCAAGTCTTGAAGCCTGCCGTCAAGATTGAAACACAACATCGCAACCACTAGGAAAGATCCAAGATTGACGGTGAGTTTGTCTTTTCAGTTGCCTTACACTAAAAAGTAAAAGTAAATAAAAACCCTGAAAATTTTAAAGACCCTAAAAAATTCAAATCACTTTTTCTTTTGTTGTTGCTGTTTTTTTTTGTTTTAATAGAGGTATCCGGGTCTAGCGGGAAATCAAACCTGGACAACCTCGCTTTTTACCCTTACCTTGCCCAACCCACCAACCTCCCCTCCCACTCCCAACAGCTCCCTTATTTACGAATCTATTTGAAGACAGCCACAACTTTAATGCTTGTGATTAATTGATTTCTTTTACTTCTTTCATTTTATTCTTGAATTTACGGCAAGTTAAGAGTGGGATTTAAGCATTATTGGATTTCAAATCGCCATCACAAAGCAGCCCCTATCTTCCCTCCCACTCCCAGTAGACCTATCGCCACCTTTCAAGGTTACCACGACAGCCTCAACCAAGTCCGTGATCGTTTGGGTTTTTGCTTGAAGATTGCAGTTTTGACTTGATTTTTTGCTTGGGTAGTTTGATCTTCTTTTGACACTTGCAGTTTTGGCTTGGATTTTTCTTGAAACTTTGCAGTTTTGGTAGGAAATTTTATTGGGTATTTGGATTTTGCATCTAGGCACTTGGATTTTTTGAGAATGGGTATATGAATTTTTGGCATTCAGACAGATTTACTCAGTTTCAGACAAAAAACAATCACCATATATGACTTCTCCTATGATTTTTGGATACTTCTATTCTACCCTATCTTTCACACTTAATCACATAAATACCGTCGTTTCTATATATATATGTAAACTTTTGATTTAATATTAAAATGTAGAACAGTATGGTTTTTCGGTTGATTATTTGAAAAAAAATATAATGTTAAAAGATATATGAAATGTGGAAAATATGTTTAGTGTATAAATATAGAAAAAAAAAAAAAAAGATATATCAATTGAAATTGGGTTGAAAAATCATTTTTTCGGAAAACGTATGAGCAAACTCGAGCAATGTATTTTTTTAATATTTTATATGGATCAAATTGATATTATATAATCTATTAAGTAAAATATTGATATTTATATGTAAACTTAATTGGTAAAGGGGCATTTTAGTCCTTAAATAACACATAAAATTTAGAAAACCGGTTTGGACATACTAACTCAATAACCATATTTTCCTGAAATGTACAGGTTTTATTTAAATGATAAGTCTAACTGTAAAATTCAATGAATTACCTATTATACCCTTAATAAATCAAAAAATGATATATTTTAATATTCACCCTTTGACTATCCGGTCTAGTATAATTGTACGGTTTAATAGTGTAAATGTTTAATTAAAACATTTATTTTAATATATTCTCAATTTTTCCCTATAGCGTGTCACACGTTAACAAGCTAAATTGTGTCAACGGTTTCTTTGGCAGAAGACTAGCTTATTTTAACAAAAAAGGGCTCACGTTAGCAATGTCCAAGTCGATGATTTTTTGGTTTTTTCAACCGATTCCGAAGTGTAAAATCATTTCCAAGACCACCGTTAGACTCCACACAACCGCCTCTACAAAACTCATACCTTCACTTGTCGACCTCACTCACGATTTTTGATCACTTCCAATAGTCACTAACGGTGTTAATTTAAGGGTAAAAATCTAGAATAAATACAACCAGGGATATCAAATTAAGATTTCGCTAAACCTCATGTGGGAATGTGCCATTTACTCTTTTTATCAAGGGCAATTAGATTGAGTAATGTGATTTTATGACTAAATATGTCTTTAAACAAAACCTTGGTATTTTGAGAATTAAGATAAATTAAGATGACTATAAATGAGATTTAAGATTTTTGCCTTTCATGGTGGAACTCACGGTTTGGCCCTTTGAAAGATGGCAACTATTTGCGGATTTGGGTAGCCGATGAGTTGCCAGGCCACAATGGCCTATGAGGTAGCTATTCCAGGCTTTTTGGCGAATGCCCAGATTGGCGGCGTGAAGGTTCATCCAAGAAGAGGAAAGAACCCAGATCGCAGTGTTTTGAAACCCGCAAGAGATAGCAAGGGTCTGTTTATTAAAATCATACATATAAATTTTAATTTTCATATTATCTGATATTTTTTTGTCATTATTATATTTTTCAATTAACAATCAATTAAATCATATATTTACTTAATGTAAAAAAAGAAAAAGAAAAAAAAACATTAGTACTAAACAGAAGAGATAATTTGGTAGGCCGGTAAAATGGGACCCATTATATGGATAAGGTCAAATTCACATTATCCATAAAATAAAAGACGTAAAATTCTTATTCAAAACCTAATGCTTAAGCAAAAGGGCAAGCATTGCCAACCAAGTAAATTATTATCTGATGTGGCAATTTCACATTAATTTCTTTTTATTTTTTATTTTCTCTAAATTTCTTCTAAATTTTTGGAAACGGAAAGACCACTAATATGGGGACAGTCGGACAGGTCAAAGAGTACCAGCCAGCCGCCCGTGCAATCAAAATACAGTACTATTAAAGAGTCAGCAGCTTTTTTCCACCTTAAGGTTTACCTTAATAACATTAAAAAAAGTTTCAAAATACTATTTTCTTACCCAATATTTATATTAAGTTAATATTTAAAATATACTTCATTTTCTTATCTAATATTCAGTGACTTATTAAGAACTAGAATAAAAGAGTTTTTATAAAGTAGAGATCTATAGATCAAATAGTGGTGACTGATAGAATATATTTCTTACCAAAATAAACAGAAATTAGTTAAGAAAAAGAAATCTTTGTTTTACGATGGTTGATAATCGATAAGAAATCAGGTGTAGGAGTGAGAAAGGTTTTATAAATGCACAATGACCTTTTTCCTATTGACTTATAATGCTACTTTTCTGCTACCCACATGTGATTTATATTACTATAAAATAATCTTTGTTTTTGCTCTCATAAAATGTAAAAAATAAATGAAAAAATAATACTACTTAAATATCTCAAATATATCAAAATGATGCCAAAGAATGTAATCTTTGAGCAGTCTTCTACTGTGTGCAGGGTCTAAGGGTGGATGTGTCTGCATCATGCTCGTTTACTAGTTACTACTTTACTTAATCTTTGCCTTTTCACATCTGCAAAAACACTCTCTCCATCCCCGACCTTGAACCCTAATCTTTACTTTCTTCATTAATTCATTCCTCCATCGAGCTTTACCTCCCACACAAACCAGCCCTTGAAAGAAAGCAACGCTTGAAAATTTCATTAGCAGTTAATATGAGAAACCCTTCTTCTGGTACTAGAACCCCGTGTTGTAGCAAGGTGGGCATCAAGAAAGGCCCGTGGACTCCGGAGGAAGACGAGATCTTATCCAATTATGTCAAGAGAGAAGGTGAAGGCCGCTGGCGTACGCTCCCGAAGCGTGCCGGGCTGCTTCGTTGCGGCAAGAGTTGCCGTCTCCGGTGGATGAATTATCTCAGACCCTGTGTTAAAAGAGGTCGCATAGCTCCTGACGAAGAAGATCTCATTCTTCGCCTCCATCGCCTGCTCGGGAACAGGTACTCTTTGTTCTGTTTCTTCCGGTCCTCTCATTTTCTATGCAATCAGGTTATTTTCCAGTAAGAGCTCCGTCAATCTCCGGTTCTTCTTAACCCAATATGAATCTCTTCCAATTGATCTTCTATTGCTGCAAGATGAATTTGAACTAGGAGCTTTTGTGCTTCATCTCTTTCTTCCGGTAATTTGGTGTTTAATCATTTCTTCCCCAAATTAATCTTTCAATTCTCCATCAATATTCAGAGGATGATCACGCGCATTACAAGAAAAAAAGGGACTCCTTATCGGTCATAAACCGTGATTACTATCAGATGTTCACAGTTTACTGACTTTCCTTGTATCCAGCGTCAAGAGTTCATTTGTTTTACATTTTTTTTATCGATGAATGATTTGTTAATGTCAACCTTCATTTTCTTACTCTCAGGTGGTCTTTGATAGCGGGAAGAATCCCGGGACGCACTGACAATGAGATCAAGAATTATTGGAATACCCATCTTAGCAAAAAGCTGATTAATCAAGGAATTGATCCAAGAACCCACAAGCCGTTAGACCCATTACCTACTTCCTCAGATGTTATCGGAAATAATGATCATCTCGCTTCAACTTCAAACCCTAACCCTAATCCTCATCCCAATCTCAATCCCGAATCTTTAGACACAGAAGCAACAGCTACTGAAAGCAATGAAAACTTCATTACCAATCTTCATCATCATAATCAAAATCATCAAGTGGAGGATAACGAAATGGAGATGGATGGTTTCATGATGGGTTTACCAACTAGCCACTCTGCACACATCAACCAGGAAAATTATGTCGAAACCTATAACGAAGATACATTCTCTTCATTTCTTGATTCTCTAATCAATGACACGATGTTTGTGAGCCGACAGCAGCCGCAGCCAAACCCAGTTCATCACCTCGTGAATAGTGGTCTTGGTAACATTTGGGAAGGTGAAGGTGCATCAACGATGACTAGTTTAAGTGAGGAAGAAAGAGCGTTGGATCACCATCTTCGTCACCATCACCTTGCATGAAGCTGCAAACGAATTGAATCAAAGATTAAATATAGGTTTGATCAGTTCTATGATTTTATGGTTGTGGTGTGTTTTTCTCCTATATTACTCTACCAGACCTGGTTTTCTTTTGCATGTTGTTGTGCTCTTATTTAAGATCTATTGCTCTTTGTTGTAAAACCTTAAAAAAAAAAAAAAAAATTAAAAAAATTAAAAAAAACAAGCCTTATGCTGAATTTTTTATAATGGATATGAATACTTAATTAAGCATGTATTTACGTCCATTTATTGGACCATTTCACACATATATAATTGATTATTGTATTATTATTTTTTATTTTGTTTATAAATGTATGATCATTGAGCCAAACACATTATGCCACATCAGTTTATACGTATTCAATATTTATTAGTTTATAGAGATTTAAAACTTTCTTCACCACTAATTTCTCTTTCTTCCCTTCGTTGATTACTGGATTAATCCCTTCTTTTTCTCATAATCCAATTGTCTACTGCTGCCGTTGTTTTAATGATTTTCTCTCATTAAGATCTACACTAATGTATTGCATGTAGAATTGTATGAATTTATCCTTTAACTGCACGTTTAAGTTTAACCTATTACTAGGCACGTTTAAGTTATCCTGTTATATAAAATGAAAAAGGGAAGCAGATTTTGTACTTTACATATCAGACTAAATATATACGTGCAATAGTGTTGTATTTTTACAAGTATTTTACGATGGGCAATATTATGTCAATAAATGAATTCCTTAAATTTTCTCTCATAAACCCGACGTAATACTTCCACCACATTGCTAGGTGATGTTAGTAGACAAAAAAATTTAATCAAAAACCAATAATCAACATGACGTGTAAAGTTTATGAGAGAAAGTATGTTAACTGATTTTTATTATTTTGATATTATTAAGCCTTACTGTAATTTAATTTGGGTGATTCATATATTTATATTATTTTAATTTTTTCTAACTTATGTTAGTTTGTAAGATAAAAATTATTAAGAATTTTTTTTTGGCTTTTATCTTGATACCAAGACATCTAAAATTATTTATTTTTTGTTTTTTTGTTTTTTTTTTTTTATCAATAATAGCCTTATTAAATTCATTGAATTCAAAATCTAATTATCTTTTCTTTTGGATTCTTCGATTTGTTACAATTTCAAAAAAAAAAATATATATTAACTCATCAAACATTATATCAACTCATCATATTTTCTATCATTACTAGAAAAAATTGCAAATGAACAATAATGTTAATAAAATAGAGTAAATTACTAAAATAAATATAATGTAGTTTTGTTTCTTAATTTTTTTT
Organism: Pistacia integerrima; assembly: GCA_026225825.1. Lineage (NCBI taxonomy): Eukaryota > Viridiplantae > Streptophyta > Magnoliopsida > Sapindales > Anacardiaceae > Pistacia > Pistacia integerrima. The sequence goes on from CM047748.1 coordinate 5,546,297, forward strand.
TTATTAATATACCTAATTTCTTAATTTTATTACTTTAAAGATTTTTAATGAAATAATATAATTATCTTTAACTCATACATTTGTTTTGTTTTGATTCTCACAATTAAATTGTTTATTTTTTTTTTAAACATGTAAATTGTAAAATATAATATGACATTTAACAATGACATATATGTCCAAATACTAATTTTAAGATGTTTAACATTTACAAAAAGAGTAAATGACATGTTCCCACCCGAGGTTTAGCAAAATGGCACGTATATACCCTTGGTTTCATTTACTCTAGATTCCTATCCTTAAAGTAACACCGTTAATTTCGTGGTGATAAGGTTGCTTCTGGGCACTAGTTGGGTGAGGACTTTAATCAAGCAGGTTATGGGCATTAATTTAGGCTTTGATTTTCGACGATTTGGGAGTCACCAATGGCCAAAAAACACGTCGCAAAAATCAGCTGATCATGGAGAAGTTGGTGGTGAAGTCTGGAGAGGTCAGTTGTACTCAAATCGATCGGAAAAAGCTTGAGAAGTAACTTAATCTCACAAGGTGGCAAGAATGGAGGTGGTTCGAAAATGTTGAGTGAGGTCGAAAAATGAAGGTATAAGTTTTATAGAGGAGGTTCTGGAGAGTCCAACGTGATTTCGGAAGTGGTTTTGGATTTCGGAATCGGCTAGAAAAAGCCAAAAATTGCCGGCTTGGATGCTGCTAACATGAGCTTGTCTCTTACAAAAGAAAACGGCAACGCACTTTAGTGTGCTAACGTGCATCTCGCTACAGTGTATATGACCATTTTAGCAAATAGTGTTATTTTAAGAGTAAGAATTTGGAAAAAATAAAACCAGGGATATCAACTTGCCATTTCGTTAAACCTCATGTGGGAACATGTCGTTTACTCTTATAAAAATTAACAACTCAACACTTGTAATCACACATTAAAAGTGAAAAAAACAAAAATATTTTTCATATTTACACTTTTCATATTAATTCAGATTTTTTTTTTCCAATTTAGGACTTATTTAGCTTTCAGATAAAAAAAAAAAAATGCCACCTTAATTAGTATTTTGATGAAGTAAATAAAAGTTTTGCATGCTTAATTTTCAAATCCCAGTTGTCTAAAGTATTGATGCGTGATTATGGCACCAACTACTCACACGTGCAAAGTACTAAGTTGTTTTTAGAAAATACACGTGAATGATTATGAGAGTTGATTATGGTGTAGAGATTATATATGTTTGTAGAAACATAAATAATAGATTGACAAGAGACATTTTTATAATGGTTCGGATGCTTAAAGCGAATCCTACATCCACTATTATTTTATTATTCTTTGGCTATTTTTCTGATATTGCTTATAAAACGTACAAAAATGGAGAAATGATTTGTTTATAGAGAGAAAATAATAAGGTTCAAATGTTTGTCTACCTCTCATATACCTAGCTAGCCCATTTTTCACGAAGAGAGGTAGCCATTTACATCTTTGAGGTCAATGTAATGAGTATTTTTGCAAGTTGTCTTGACATGTGGGGACTACTTCTTAATCCTTATCTTAAAATAGGATAGGATTGATATAAAATATATCTTAGAGACAGTTTGGGTTTTTGACAGCTAATATCACCTTATCTTTAAGTGCTTGTTGAACTTTGATTGGTGGTGTTGACACTAATGTGTATTTTTGGCACAACAGAACCCCCCTAGTTTTTAGAGTGCGTAATTGCACTTCAAAAACTCATGTCTTAGATCTAAATGACTGTTGCACTATAGGCTACAATCTCGAACTGAAGAGCTTGAACTATGCTAGGCATAATTGGGTGTTGAAAGCTAGAACTGTGATCTGAGAGCTTGGAGCAATCGAAAGCTGAGCGCAATCTAAGAACTGACATAAAATGTCCAGTAGATGAATTCCTATAGATAGCTGACATCAGAAGCCCAAATGCATGGCTTAGAAACCCTAAACGGACAAGCCAACTTAAAACAACTATAACTTTTGATCTGGGAGAAGTTTTATAGCCCGTAAGATATCCACAAAAAGCTTATTCCGAGCTCTATGTCATGGCAGTAGAGGAACCTATTTGAGACCATTTTCGAGGCCAAAACCCACCGTTTCAACATGTTTCAATGTTGTTTTGAGTTTTTTACACATTTTTTTCTAACGCTGGCAACTGGTCGCAATCTGAGAGCTGACAACACAACCTAAGGCTGTTGACAATCTCAGAGCTAAGAGTTGATCACGATTTGAGAGCTAGGAGCTGATCACAATCTGATAGGGGCTTGACTTGAGAGCTTGAGGCGTGCGATCTGAATTATCCACAACGTATGATCTCAATCAAATGAGCGAGCTTATGAGCTTGATCAGACAACATAAGGAACCTGATATGAAGCGCAAGGAGCTTTGATTTGAGAACTTGAGAGCTCTTTACGATCTGAGAGCTTGAAAGCTCTTTATGATCTAAGAGCACAAGGAGTTTGATCAGAAAACACAAAGCTTGATCTGAGAACACAAGTGTGTGTTGATCGAGAAAATAAGTGACTTGATCTGAAAACTCGAGATCAGCAATCTAAGCACTCAGAAGCGCAATCTGGGTTCTCAGAAACACGATCTAAATGATCTGAACGCATGATCTCAACGATCTTGAATGCCTGATCTAAGTGCTTGGAAGCACGATCTAAGAGCTCTGATGCGTGTGATCTGTGATCTGATCACACGATCTGAGAGCTCTGATGTGTGCGATCTATAATGTGACCCAACGATCTGAGAGCTCTGATGCTTGTGATCTATGATCTAGCCATGCGATCTAAGAGCTCTGATGCATGTGATCTATGATTTAACCACACGATCTGAGAACTCTGTTGCATGCGATTTGCGATATAGCCACGTGATCTGAGAGCTCTGATCTAGAATAAGTTTCAGTATTTTAGCAATAACTTGAGCGGTAGACCTCAGATTTAGATTATTCTTAGACCATCGGAAAACTAACTCAAAGGGCTACAACTCTTATGTTTATCACATCGCCAGATTCAGATTTTCACATCTGATAACGTGAAGATTTTGAGGCTTGTTGAAAAAACATGGAGAGCTAATGTGAATCATGCTCCTCCTTCTAGCGTTAAACTGTTGATTCTTGATTTTGACACCAACGACTCACATGTGCAAAGTGCTAAGCTGTTCTTAGAAATTACACGTAAATGATTATGATCAGATACAAAATTGAATAATAAATGAGAGATATGATTTTTAAAGTGGTTCGGATGCCTAAAGCGAATATTACGTCCATTTTTTCTTTTATATATGAGAGATTACAAGAGGTCGCGTATAGTGAACAACGAACAGAGGTACAATAACTGAGTATTCAAAGAGAATGTCAAATTAGTCTCTTTCTCATAGGTTATCTTTGCTCTGAAAATAAAAATTACAATCAAAATGAGGATTTAGGATCATAATCCTGAAAATAAGAGAGGAGGTTCTCTATTTATAGTAAAGGAATTCAAGGTGATGATTACAAATCTACAAGTGGGTAGGTGCAGTGCAAATCTTTCATTGCCTCCCCTTGACTGGTAACTTAAGAAATATCCTCAAATTACATGGGGCTTGGATAGATGTGCGACCCTCAATCACTCATAGATAAAACTTGAATATGTTTTTAAAATCTCGGTATATATACTACAAGCATTTTCAATTTCTTTTGGGAATTTATAAATAGAAAATAAATTTGAAATACAACATCCAAGGGAGCTACACAGCTTTGATTTACATTAGATTTTAATTATTTTTATAATATACTACTATTTTATTTCTTCTTAGAATTTCTCAACTAACCAGTTAAACAAAAAAATACATTTACGAGAAGATGAAAACCTTGCTAGGTATGCGTGGTTTGGTTAATTAGTTTGTTCGGTTACTGAGTTTTGTGTATAGCATTAGACACTACAGTATTAATCTTAATCTTCTCTTTCGATTTGGTTAATCGGTTTTGTGTATAGTATTAGACATGTCATATATTATAATACTTGAATAATTCTTTAATAAGGATGCCTTTACATAAATTTTATGAGGACTATCATTAAATATCATTTAAATGATATAAAATAAATGAAAATATAACTTTAAAAAATATATAAAATAAAAAAGCAAAGAAATTTGTCAAAAGATTATTATTTATATATTTTTAGAGTTAAATTTTGTATGTGTATATTTTATTGTAAATGCGATTAATGTGAATACAATAATACAAAATATCATACCTATAAAATGCAAATAAAATAAAATAATGATTTTTCATACCTAATATTTTGAAGGTGCCTTTCACAGACGTCTTCAGTCCCATCTCGCTTTTATACACAAAGAAAATGATATTTGATTCACTAAATCTGTAAATACATATATATGATTATTAAGTAACAATACATGCAGGTAGAATCATTTTGATAAAAGGAAATTGGAATAATAAAGAAAGTATGCTCTATGAACTGAATTAAGAGATAGTTAATTTGGCTGATTGATAAAATTCATTGGCTTTTGACATATCAGCTCACATAGGTCCTAATTGGATCGACTATGAGGAGCAGCATACAATTGCCTAAACTTGGCTATTACCATTGACCTACCACCGTCGACAGATTCTAGTTGATTTTTCTTCTTCTAAATAATATCTTATATAACATAAATTCTTTTTAATATTTATTAAACCATTGTACAATTTTATAATTATCCAATATTTGTAAAAAATAAATTATATTATTTTTTGTCATTATACCTAGTAAAGCAATTTAAAAAAAAAATATGTTTTGCCAAACATATTCGAAATTATTTTGAAAGCCAAGTAAAAACTGATTAAATTTATAACTACAACAATTCAAACTAACTCTTAATTAATTCCATGCATATAAATAATCAATTTGAGAAACCTAAGAAAGGAAACTATATATAAAAAGAAAAAAAGAAATGGGAAGACTTCACCTAATCTTCATGGACGTGAAAGAGAAACTGGTTTACCTAATCTTCATTATTCACATGCAAATAAATATCCATCGCTCATCAATATATTTTCTACTTTCTAGACCTAATCTTCATTGCTCATATATATATATATATATACACGTTAAAATAACTAAAATAACATAAAATAAAAGAAGTATGACATAATAATAATGTTGACATGCACTAAAGCGACAACGTATTTGACCTTAATAATATTGTGTGGCCTCTATCTTTTTCTCATTTAATACCAAAATAAATACATAAATAATTGTAATTGTTTTATTATAATGGTAATTCAGTTTTCGGAATATTCCTGAGTCAGAATCCAGGGTAGTTGGGATACTATACTATATAATATAATAAAAGAAATTTAATAATTTTATGTACAAACAATTAATTGAAAATAAAAATTTTATTTCTTAAAATTACTTTCATGTTAAGTTTTAAGTCAATTTTTTACAGAAATAAAAGTTATAACTTACTTCACCTGAACAAAACGAAGCTTACCAAATTTAATTAATAATTATTTTCCTTGTCTTACCGTAATTAATTAAAATCCTCTCAGCACGTTTACTTCTCCATGTATATATATGAAACATTATTTTAATTTTTCTGATTCCCTCCATTTCTGGCTTTAATTTAACTCTTCATTTTTCTATCTATGCATGCCAAAGGGCTAGCTTAGGATGTTTCGAAAATAATTAATCAAAAGGAAGAAGGGACAACCTTCTTCTTTTTGATTAATTAATCAGAGTTTCTGCCTCTCAAGGTACAGCAAACAACATGAAGGAGCTAGATGACATAAGTTTTATATATATATATATATATATCACAAGTAAACAACATAAGTTATCCCATTAATTGATGATATTTAAACAAAGAGAAAAAGACACATAAAGGAGAGTGTTTTCAGCATGAATGTTAATGGCTACAAGGAAAACAAGAAGAAGACCAGTCGACGACCAACCTGGAAACTTTAATGTCATCTGTAGCAGGCAAAATTCTACACCCAACCTCCACCGATATTCCCTTTGTCGTTCCATTCCATTCAAATATTCGATCGACGCAAGAGGATCAAAGAAAATGAATGAATGAAAGTCACTGAGAAAGAAGAAGAAAGAGAAAAAAGATAACTGAGGATCAAAGAAACTGAATGAATGAGGAAGAAAAGAAAAAAAGAATATTGGATGGTGTCTATAGTTCAAATAGTAAGAGCAAAAGGTGTTAGATTAGTGTCACATGGTTTAGTGTTTGGTCAAATACTTCAGCTTCACCAATCGTTCTCAATTCCCAAAGAAGAGAACAACTAATAATAATATATATATACTTCTATTTATGAAAATAAATAGACAAAGGGACCTACCCTTCTGTGGCTATTTATTTAGTGATGAGACCACGAATTAGATTCTGGTCGTTTCCGCATGAAGGACAAAGGGCTCCTTGATCTTAAAGGGGAAATCTGATGGATAGATATAGTGTTTGGATTTTAGTCTAAGCATTGTTCTATTTCTGATAATTTTGATTTCGTTTCTCTTCATTACCATTGTCTTCAAAAAGAATAACTTCTTATGCTAGCTTAAATTATTGTTTCTCTGATATTATTGAGTTTGTTTTGGCAATTTATTCTGTTGAGTGTCTTGTTACATGTCTTCCTTTTTCCAGGTTTGATGTATAGTACTAACGAGGTTGACGTCAAATTTAATTAGAGTTGGTGCCTGTTTAATATATGATTTGAGAATGGCCTGATATGTAGGCATTGTTTTGGGTGGTTTAGCCTGTCTTAGGTTTGTTTACACAACAATTAAGAGTTGCTAATAGAAGCATTTTGCAAATTGCTTCTGCTTTCTTTGTATATCTTAAATGTTAAGACATTCTGCTGTATTGAATTCATAGCTTTGGTTTCTTTGTAACTCATGAAGAACTTCATTACAGATGAATCTTGCTCGTTTATGTTGTTTACCTTCAGCCATAAATGTTCTTGTTCTTCTCCGGGACTGCACAACAAGTTTAAACTTTCCAGTTTCCACCAACTAACTTTAAATTTTTGCTAGCAAAACAGGGACGAATTGGTCATGTTTCAATTTTTAAAAATTCCAACGACGACTTCAGTGTTACAAAATGATAGGGACAAACTGGTCATGTCATTAACCCATAAATAGTTGATGGCATACTCGTAATTTAATTTAAAGTTGGTGGTTATCTACATAATTGAATGAGTTGAATTGACGTAAATTAGTAAAAAAATATGAAATCAAACTCTCAATGCCACTTCAGTCTTTTCCTCATTGTTGTCTTTCAACATACGGAATTTACTAATAGAACCTAACAGAAAGTGGATGTTTGTCATTTTAAAAATTTTTGGGGACTACATTATCTTTCAGGCAAAATTTGGGTGGGAGTCTGTCGTTTGGCGAATTGGAAAAATGTTTATTCTTTTGGTCAGGTGAATCAGTTTGGACCATCGGATCTTTGGGACACAATCATCATCAGGCAAATATAAATATATATTGCTTTAGAGTCCATATGCTGTATCCCACCCAAATCTGAATTGTGCTCTTTATGTAAGCTCCCAATAAGGCCAGGCCCATGCTTGAGCTCCACAAGTTCAGTTATTATTATTATTATTATTATTTTTTGAAGAGAGAAGAAGAGTTAAAAAAGAATAGAAAAACCCCAATGGATTGATCTAGTGGTTAAGACTTTCTGGGTTCAAACCGCTATAGGGTCAACTATCATATTTGTAGTTTATCTTGGAATATTAAATTTGTAGGGTGTTCAATAGGTTTCGAATATTAGTTGATGTATGTACAAACTGACTCTGACATCCCAGTCATTAAAAACAAAAAGTTGAAAAATAAACAAAAAATATTTTAATTTTGTTAATGGATTTCGAGACTTACAAAGAGATTAGGTAGGGCTTAATTTGTCAAATATTTGAAATATAAGATTCTTCAAACTCTTATGATCCATTATAGAAATTGAAAAACAGTTTCCGCAAATTTGTCGACCATCGCCAAGATTAACGAACCTTGCATCTGGTTCCTGCATATTATAAGAGTTGTAATAAGAAAATTGATGCACTTATCATTCTTGAGGTTTCAGAAACTGAAACTTAGATTCTGACTTTAGGGGTATTATACAAAAACTACCCTCACGGGTTTGAAGATTATTAAGATACCACCCTTAGGGTGTATTTGGTTGGAGGTAATATTGGATTACTAAGGTAATATCATCATATATTACTTGATTATCACGTTTAGTTGTCAAGTAATTATAATATAAGATTTCGGTAATCTTCCAAAACCAATAGTAATTACTATTAGTAATATAGGAGGTAATTTAATCACCTCCATTTCCTTATATATTTTAAGATTACTTGGTAATCTTATTTTTGTTATAATTTTACCCTTTATTAATAAAATTTTTGGACAATAATGCCCTTATTTTGAAAACAATTTTAATTAATCAACCATTACAATTTACCCTTGTTTGATTAAGTTTTTAGACAATAATGCCCTTATACTTAAAACAAATTGCAGACCACCACTGTCGACCGCTGTTGGGAGTCGTCGACATGGTCGGGGGCCTTTTATATTGATGGATCCGAAAATGGCCGATGTGATGTAACTAACCATTCTTGGCATATATTTGGCCAGAAATGGCCAAAGCAGCGCATGAAGGCCATTTCTGATTGCTCGTGTGCCGTTGGGTTGCCGACGGCCAACAATGGCTGGGTTGTTGGGGGTGCATTTGTTGATTTTCTAAACTTTTATTATGGGGTTGTTTTTACTAAGTTTTTAAATGTAAGGGGTTATAAATAATTTAAATAATAATATTTAATAAGAGGGCATTCATTAATTTAAATAAAGTACCTACAAATCTATTTCTCCCGATCAAATATATTAATATAACATACCCACTAATTTATTCTAAACAACTAAATACATTTTTCTAAATATTCTTAGTAATCTTCAAGGTAATCTATCTTTTTATTATTATAATATTCCCTGAATCAAATACACCCTTATAGCTAACCACCCTTATAACTAACGTCATTACAAATCTGTTAAGAAATTCATGGTTCTTTAGGGGTGAGTTTGTCTCTTCAATTGCTTTACACTAGAAAGTAGAAGTTACTAAAAACCACGAAAATTCAAAAGACCCTAAAAAATTCAAATCACTTTTTCTTTTGTTTGTTTGTTTGTTTTTTTAAAAAGAGATATTTGGGCAAGTTACTTAGAACTCAATTAATCTTTAATGAAAATTATCTTACGGTAATTCGCCGCAGCAACCCCCAACTAAATCATAGGCAAAGGTTTACGGTCTACCTTTACCTCTAGAGAGAGAAATCAAACCTGCATAGGTAAATCGTAGTGCACCGATCTAGTATTTTCTGGTCAGATCTACGATGGATCTGGTCGAAAAAGGCCAGATCTAAGACCAAAGACCGAGTCGTTGACGATCAGATCTTTGACCGTAACCAAACTTCAACGACGGCTAACATATGGTTGTTGTTGATCATCAACAACGGTCGTATTTTTTATTGTCGTTGACGAGCAAATGCGGCTATATCTGATCAAAAAATGTCATATCGATGCACGACTGACAAGATCCAGTCGATCATGTGCCGATATGGCGACTCCGGCCACCCTTCGACAGTAGTGGCCGACTGTCCATATTTGATGGGTGAATTGAGGGTGTTTTTATTAACTTTTAATATTTTATTATAGGAGTATTTTATTAAAAAAATAAACATATGAGGTATTTTATTAATTTATAAATTCTACATCGTAATACTAATCAAATTCATCTTTTTTTAACTTTTTTCATCAAACTTTTCTCAAAAAGATAAAATTGTGAACAAACGGAACCCAAATCACTTTTTCTTTTGTTTGGATGTTTTTTTTTTTTTTGAGAAACAGAGATATCCTTACCAGCTTACATATAATTAACTAATCCTCGGAGAAAGTTATCTGCCGCCGTGACCCCCAGTTAAATCATGGGCAAAGGTCTACCGGTACGTCTAGTGGGAATCAAACCTGCACAACCTCCTTGCTTTTTACCCTTACCTTGCCCAACCCACCAACCTCCCCTCCCACTCCCAACAGCTCCCTTATTTACGAATCTATTTGAAGACAACCACAACTTTAATGCTTGTGATTAATTGATTTCTTTTACTTCTTGCATTTTAATCTTGAATTTACGGCAAGTTAAGGGTGGAATTGAAGCATTATTGGATTTCAAATTGCCATCACAAAGCAGCCCTTATCTTCCCTCCCACTCCTAGTAGACCTATCGCCACCTTTCAAGGTTACAACGACAGCCTCAACCAAGTCCGTGATCGTTTGGATTTTTGCTTGAAGCTTGCAGTTTTGACTTGATTTTTTGCTTGGGTATTTTGATCTTCTTTTGAAACTTGCAGTTTTGGCTTGGATTTTTCTTAGTAACTTTGCAGTTTTGGTAGGAAATTTTATTGGGTATTTTGATCCTCTTTTGAAACTTGCAGTTTTGGCTTGGATTTTTCTTTAAACTTTGCAGTTTTGGTAGGAACTTTTATTGGGTATTTGGATTTTGCATCTAGGCACTTGGATTTTTTGAGAATGGGCATTCAGACAGATTTACTCAGTTTCAGACAAAGGAAAAAAAAAAGAAAAAAAGCAATCACCATATAAGACTTCTCCTATGATTTTTGAATACTTCTATTGTATCCTGTCTTTCACACTTAATCACATAAATACCGTCGTTTCTATATATATATATATATATACATATATATAACTTTTGATTTAATATTAAAATGTAGAACAGTAGTTTTTTGGTTGATTATTTGAAAAAAAAAATATAATGTTAAAAGATATATGAAATGTGGAAAATATGTTTAGTGTATAAATATAGGAAAAAAAAAAAAGAAAGGATATATCAATTTAAATTGGGTTGGAAATTCATTTTTTCGGAAAACATATGAGCAAACTGAGCAATGTATATTTTTAATATTTTATATGGATCAAATTGATATATTATATAATCTATTAAGTAAAATATTGATATTTATATGTAAACTTAATTGGTAAAGGGGCATTTTGGTCCTTAAATAGCACATAAAATTTACAAAAAGGGGTTTGGACATACCAACTCAATCATCATATTTTCCTAAAATGTACAGGTTTTATTTAAATGGTAAGTCTAACTGCAAAATTCAGTGAATTACCTATTATACCCTTAATAAATCAAAAAATGATATATTTTAATATTCACCCTTTGACTATTAGTGATGGCAATGGGCCGGGCCTGGGCCGGGTACCCCTTGGCCCAGGCCCAAGCCCGACCTCATGACATAGGCCCAAGCCCGGCCCGAGCCCGCCTCTACGGGTATGATAGGCAAAGCCCAAGCCCGCCCTGACGGGTTTTTTATAACACGAGCCCGCCCCCGCCCTCCCGCCTTTTTTAATAATGTTTATTTTTTAAATATTAATAAATTTCAAATTTTTTTATATTTTTAATTTTAGAAATGGTTTTTAAATATTAATTGAAGTTATTTCCACAAATAATTTAAGCAATAAGTGAGCAATTAAAACTCTATAATAGTTGATTATACTAACTTTTCAGCTGTGCATAATATGTTATGGTTAAATCCACTTTAATAAGTTGAACTAAACCCATCTAATTCATTTAAAGGCAATTTTAACATGTTAAACCTTTAATATGGGATGAAAATTGAGGTTATATATATATATATATATATAGTATAAGGGTAAATTAGTAAAATTAATACTAAAATTTTCGAGACGGTAGGGCGGGCGGGCCTGCCTAAAGATATACCCATGCCCGGCCCGTGCACTCCCGAGGTCGGGCCTTAAAATCAAGCCCTGTGCCCAAGCCCAAGCCCGCCAACCTCGGGTAAAGCCCGCCCCTTTCGGGCCGGGCCGGGCCGGGTACCCGAAAATATCGGGCCCATTGCCATCTCTATTGACTATCCAGTCTAGTATAATTGTATAGTTTAATAGTGTAAATGTTTAATTAAAGCCTTTATTTTAATAGATTCCTAACTTTTCATTATAGCATGGCGTACATTAACAAGTTAAAGTGTGTCAACACTTTCTTTGGTAGAAGACTGGCTTATTTTAGCAAAAAGCAGCTCACGTTAGCAATGTTCAAGTCGACGATTTTTGGCTTTTTCCAACCGATTCCGAAGTCCAAAATCATTTTCGAGACCACTGTTGGATTCCACACAACCTCCTCTACAAAACTCATACCTTCACTTGTCGACCTCACTCATTGTTTTCAATCACCTCCAACAGTCACTAACGGTGTTAATTTAAGAGTAAAATATTATTGTTAAGTAGAGTTTGATGATTATTACGAGGTAATTGGGTGGTTATTACGAGGTAGAATTTAAAAATTAAAAATAGTTGAATTATTTGGTGTAGTATTTTGATAATAGGGAAACAAATATGTATTTTGATTTGGAATATGAATAGGATATTTAAATAAACGCTATTAAAGGATGAATCATCACAACACCACATCAACGAAGAGAAGGATGGCATGGTTACCTGAATTCTGTTACTCTGTTTATTTGTTATTTGTCGCCTCTGTAATGAGTTGTACATAAAGGGTAGTATTGTCATTGTATGGGATCAATTAGTTAGAATATTCTTTGGTTATTTTATATATTTGTGTCATTGGCATCATTCATAATATACACGAGGAAATTTTTCTCTGTAATTCTATCTTCCTCTGTTTCGTTTTCCTTTGTTTCATGGTATCAGAGCTTCCGATCAATGGTCGACGCTCGTAAAGAAAATGATTCCAAATCTTCCAAAGATACAAACTCCAAAAACAAGTACCTCAATTTCTTTGACCCTTTCAACCCATTTTGAATTGAGACTGGTGATAACCCAACTGCTGCCCTTGTTTTCGAACTCTTGACTGTTGATAATTATGTCAGTTGGTCCCGTGCGATTTCTCGAGCTCTTCGCTCGAAGAACAAACTTGCATTTATCAATGGTACATTGCCTAGACCTACTGATCTCTCAGACCCTCTTTTCGAAGCTTGGGAGAGATGCAACGACTTGGTTGTTTCATGGCTCCAGAATTCTGTAAGTCCATCTGTCAAATCTAGTCTTACTTTAGTTGATGATTCAAGAGTGTTGTGGCTGGAACTTAGGGATCGTTTTACCCATCAAAATGGCCCCTAAATTTTTCAAGTCAAACGTGACTTAGCCATCTTATCTCAAAACCAAGAAAATGTCAGTACCTATTTTGGTCATCTCAAAGCCTTGTGGGATGAACTTGCTATCTATGACCCTCTTCTCGATTGTGAATGTGGGAAATTAAAAATCCTCCATGACCGATATGACTGAGATTGTGTCATTCAATTTCTTATGCGGTTGTCTGATTCATTCTCAAACATCAGAGATCAAATAATGCTACTTGACCCTCTCCCACCTCTTAACCGTGTGTTTTCCATGATCCAACAACAAGAACGACAACATTTGATGATTCCTTCTACCAATTCCCCTGACCTTATGGTAATGATGGCCAAACCAACCTTTAACTCCAGCAAATATTCCTCCATGTCTACTCCCCAGAAAACTAATTGCCCATACTGCTCTTCCTGCAAGATTCCTGGCCATTCTCTTGAAAACTGTTTTAAGATTGGAAATGTCGATCCACCACAATGCACTTATTGTAATATGACTAGCCACATTGCTGAGAGATGTTATAAATTGCATGGCTACCCGCCTAGCCATAAACTCCATGGAAAAACTAAAGGCACAGCAGCAGTTGTTACTCAATCCTGAGCACTCTCGGATGGTGATCATGAGGAGGATATAACTGAATCCATGATGCTTACCAGGAGTTAATACTAACAATTGCTTTCTGTTTTGCATTCCAAGGAGACTAGTTCAGCCATGGCTTCACTATCCATTACACAACCACCTTCTTCCTCTCCTAGTCCTTAAGTCAGCAACTCTCGAGTTTCTGGTATGGTCACTTGCTTCAGCACACGCACACACTCATCTCATCACACACACCTCTCACCTTGGATTATTGATACTGGTGCAACATATCATATGATTTGTTGTACCTCCCTTTTTATGTCTATCACAGCCACCGTTTCCTATCAAGTCAAACTTCCAAATGGCCAAGATGTTCCTGTTACCCACATTGGTGTCGTAAGATTATCTGAGCATCTTATATTAACTCATGTTTTGTGTATGCCTTCATTCAACTTCAATTTGGTTTTTGCCAAGAAACTTACCCAACATCATTCTTGCTGTCTCATATTTTTATCCAATGCATGTTTTTTTTTCAAGACTTAGCATCATGGACAACGACTAGACTGGGTGAAGTTAGAGGTGGTTTGTATCACCTCCTTAGGTCTCAAGTGTCACCATTTGCTGTAGTTGATGCACTGCCTCACTTTCATCACTCAACTTCATTTCCTTCTACTTCCGCTACTCACACTACTTCATTGTGTGATTTATGGCATTATCTTTTAGGCAACATTTCTATTTTCAGATTAGCTTTAATCACTGATCCCATTGTAACACACAATCAAACATTTCATAATCAAATACCATTTTCAATTTGTCCTTTGGCTAAGCAGCGGCATGTTTCTTTCCCAACTTCTGCACATTCTGCTTTAAATAATTTTGTGTTAGTAAACGATCCAGTTACGCAATGGAAAAAAGAAAAAACATTTACAACAATGGATCGTTCCTTAGAACCAAGATTAGGGCACAAATTTATAGTTTATATATAAAATAAGAATCTGTAGAAAATCAATTTAGAGTTTAAGAAATCATACGCATGTTTGGAGGCTCCTCTAACTTGTCTCTTAGCATATTTCGCTACCGACCCAAGTGTAGGATAGAACCGGTGTAGTCCACACGAGGATAACCTCAAGGAACTAGAGAGGGATTTGCTAGATCCTCTTTAGCCTTTAAGAACCAAGAAGAAATCAATTGTATTTGATTTTTAGCAAAAAAGCAAAACTAGCGTGAGGGTGTTTTAAGGGACTGGAGTGTTTTTCTTTTCAATGAATGAGTGAATGAATATTTTTTCTCACTCATTCACAAAAAAACTTACACTTGTAATTGCCCTATTCCCTTATGGAATAGGCTTGGACTCCAACCCAAACACCCCTTGTATCCAAACATTCCCATTTAAATATTTTAATTTTAATTTATCATTATCTCAATTAAATTTAATTAATATATATTAACATTTAACAATAATGATAATTTATTTAAATATATGCGAACACATATTTAAACGTAATTTCACTTCTTTAATTTTAATATTAAATTAAATAAAGGCTACGACCTCAGCAAATTTAATTGCATTGTGAAATTATCAAAATACCATTTCATCTAAAAAGATGAAAACGCCCTTCTTATAAACTGGTTCTTAAATTATCTTCTATGTGTGTGACCTATAGGCTCCTTATCATACCAATAGTATATAGTATCGCGATTAACACCAATTAATTGTCTCACTACACATAGATCAAGATTGGCCCCTAGCAAGGCATCATGGCCATCTGATAGATTCAGATTCAGTGAAGTAGCTACCCGTTAATGATATGGTTACCGTACAATTCGATCATTTCATCATCCGTTATCTCAATGAGACTGAGGCATAAAAATAGCATTACCTTCGGTTACTCTCGATATTATGTATTCAGTTATTGGACCAATGACCTGTATAATAAACTAGATAGATCAACAACTCAATCCCACTGTGGCCACAGTTTTAGTGTCATTGCCATTTACTAAATTGCACCGTGAAATAACTTCTTCCGTACTCAGGAGTAATGAATCCTCTATCTATCCACCATAGTGTTGATACACTCCTTGATGCAGCCAATCACCACCGTATTGACAGCTCTGAATAGAACTGTGTTAGACTAGTGTCAACCTACACCAATTGGTGTACAAGATGCTCCGGTGATCTCAAGTCTAAGGATCACATGCAGCACCATTCGTTAGAGGATTTGTTCCATAGACACTAGGGTTACCATCCACATGGAATCCTCTGGTAGGTCAGTCTAGTGAACTTGCCTACAGCAAACACCCATGTATTGCACCAGGTTGTCACCAAACAACCTTGACAAATGAGATCGGTCAATGCCTTTCGACAGGGTCGTTCAACACTATGATAGCCTTACTGTATTGTCTGTGCCCTTACTTTAGAATAATACTGGGACTACGGACGTTTCTAGAATGACCGTCATATGTACTCATAGGGTTCTCATAGGCATTATCCACAAAGGAGTTATGTAGAAACACCCTAACAAAATGGAAGAGTCGAGAGAAAGCATCAACATATAATGAATATTGCCCGAGCCTTAATGTTTCAATCCCACCTTCCACCTCGATATTGGGCTGACTGTGTTCTCACAACAGTCTACCTTATTAATCGTACCCCTACCCCTCTTCTTCATAACAAAACACCCTATGAGTACCTCTTCCAAACACACCCCGCCCCCAATACAAACACTTGAGAGTTTTTGGTTGCCTTGCATATGCCTCTACCTTATCACACGGGCGCAGAAAGTTTGATCCTTGAGGAAGAGCATGTGTGTTTTTAGGCTACCCTTTTGGACTTAAAGCATATAGATTACTTGATCTACAAACTGATCAAATTTTTTTATCCCAAGATGTTCATTTTCATGAATCAATTTTTCCCTTCCATTCTATCATTTCACCTTCTGTTCCACCTTCCAACTCTATCACACATCCTTTAAATTCTTCAATGCCCTATTCTATCTCTCTTCCTACTCCACCACAATCTAGTCCTTCTCCCCACTCCATTACTCTGTCACCTTCACTTACCCTTCCAGATAACCCGTCTCCACCTCCCACATTTTTAGCTCCCAGTTCTCCCCCTCCTACTTCCTCCTTACCACAGACTTCCATTTCTCCATCACCATTACCTCTTGCTACTTTACATCCCCCTCCTTTTTCAGTTTCACATGTTCCTATTCGCAGGACACCTAGAACCAGGCATGCTCTTGAGTACCTGCAGGATTACCATTGCCATCAGACTACTCTAACTCCTCCTATCCCGAAGTTGGACAAGTTGCTATATTCACCATCAGGTACAACTTCACCTCTACACAACACTATTTCTTACTAGCATTTTTCTCCTACTTATAAAGCTTTTCAACCACTATTTCCACCCACATTGAACCAAAAACATATAAGCAAGCTCTTAAAGACCCCAGATGGTGTAAGGCCATGGACACTGAATTAGCAGCCTTGGAGGCGAATCAGACTTGGCAACTTATAGATTTGCCTCCTGGAAAATTCCCATTGATTGTAAATATGTTTATAAAATTAAGTATAACTCTGATGGGAGTGTTGAACGACTCAAAGCAAGACTAGTGGCTCGAGGTTTCACCCAACTTGAGGGAGTGGACTATCAAAAGACTTTTTCTCCTGTGGCTAAGTTGGTTACCGGGCAGTGTCTTTTAGCTTTTGCATCAGTTAAAGGCTAGCATTTACATCAATTTGATGTAAATAATGCGTTCTTGCATGGGGACTTGAATGAAGATATTTATATGAATAAACCACCTGGCTACACAAAAGGGTCACCCACTCAAGTTTGTAAATTGCTTAAGAGCTTGTATGGCCTCAAACAAGCTTCAAGACAATGGTATTCCAAATTTTCTAATGTTCTTTTTGTTGCAGGTTTCTCTCAATCCAAGGCTGACTATAGCCTTTTCACCCGTGACATTAATGGCACATTTGTTGTTATCCTTGTTTATGTCGACGATATATTGGTTGCAAGCAATGACATTGCTGTTGTGCACGAGTTGAAGTCTCTTTTTCACAGGCATTTTCAGATCAAGGATCTTGGAACATTACGCTACTTTCTCGGCATAGAGGTTGCGAGATCATCAAGCGACATTCATCTCTGCCAGAGGAAGTACATACTAGATATTCTTGCACATTCCGGCACCTTAGGCAGCACCCCTGCTAAGGTTCCAATGCAGCAAAACCTCAACCTTACTCAGGCAACTGGCACTCCATTATCTGATCCAAGTATTTATTGACGTCTTATTGGCAGGCTCCTATACCTTACAGTCTCTCGGCCTGATATTTGCTATAGTGTCCAGAATTTGAGCCAATTCACGGCAAATCCTACTGATGCTCATTTACATGAGGCCCACAAAGTCCTTCGATACCTTAAAGGTGCACCAGGTCTAGGACTTACGTTCCCTAGTACATAAAAGGTAGTATTGTCATTGTATGGGATAAGTTAGAATATTATTTGGTTATTGTATATATTTGTATCATTGGCATCATTCATAATATACACGAGGAAATTTCTCTCTGCAATTCCGTCTTCCTCTGTTTTGTTTTCCTTTGTTTCAAACGCACTTGATATTTTGAGAATTAAGATAAATTAAGATGACTATAAATGAGATTTGAGACTTTTGCCTTTCATGGTGGAACTCGTGGCTTGGCCCTTTGAAGGATGGCAACTTTTTGCGGATTTGGGTAGCCGATGAGATGCCTGGCCACAATGGCCCACGAGGTAGTTGTCCCAGGCGCTTCCAGGCTTTGTGGCGAATGCCCAAATTGGCGGCTTGAAGGTTCATCCAAGAAGATGAAAGAACCCAGATCACAGGGTCCAATTGTAGGTTTTGAAACCTGCAAGAGATAGCAAGGGTCTGTTTATTGAAATCACACATATAAGTTTTAATTTTCATATTATCTGATTTTTTTTGTTATTATTCTATTTTTCAATTAACAACAAATTAAATCATATATTTACTTAACGTAAAAAAAGAAAAGAAAAAAAACATTAGTCCTAAAAAGAAGAGATAATTTGGTAGGCCGGTGAAATGGGACCCATTATATGGATAAGGTCAAATTCACATTATCCATAAAATAAAAGATGTAAAATCCTGATTCAAAACTTAATGCTTAAGCAAATGGGCAAGCATTACCAACCAGGTAAATTATTATTGACGTGGCAGTTTCACATTAATTTCTTTTTATTTTTTATTTTCTCTAAATTGTTTACAAAATTTAGAAAGTGAGAAGATTCTTTTTCTTCTAAATTTTTGGAAACAAAAGACCATTAATATGGGGACAGGTCAAAGAGTACCAGCCAGCCGCCCGTGCAATCAAAATACAGTACTATTAAAGAGTAAGCAAGTTTCTCCCACCTAAGGTTTGCCTGAATTACACTTTCTACAAAAAAGAGTTTCAAAATATCATTTTCTTACCCAATATTTATATTATGTTAATACCTAAAATATACATCACTTTTTCATCTAATATTCGACGAGTTATTAGAAACTAAGTTAAAAAGATTTTTATAGAGTGGAGGCCTGTATATCAAATGGTGGTGACCCATTATATATTCTTTGTCAAAATCAAACAGAAATCAACTAAGAACAAGAAATCTTAACTTTACTGTGGTTAGTAATTGGTGAGAAATCAGGTACTACAATGAAAAAAGTTTTATAGAGAGAAGACTAGAGATTCAAATAGTAATGACACAGATAATTTTTACTATCGAAATTGACCGTGGATAATAACAAAATATTAATAACAAAATATCAACTTTAAGTGGGAAAGGGTCAATAAGGCAAACCTTGGGTGGAAAAAAAATTCATTTACTCTACTATTAAATGCACAATGACCTTTCCTTTTGACCTATACCTACACAATTGATAGATGATATTTTATAAATAAATATATTCACTTTTTTTTTTTTATGCTAATTAATGTATATATATATATATATATATTTTATGGTTTTTATCACGACAAGTGAGGATAATAGAATAATGTGTAACCTGTTTTGCTGCTGTTTTCTGCTACCCACATGTGATTTATATTACTATTAAATAATCTTTATTTTTGCTCTCATAAAATTTAAAAAATAAATGAAAAAATAATTCTACTTAATTATCTCAAATATATCTAAATGATGCCAAAGAATGTAATCTTTGAGCAGTCTTCTACTGTGTGTAGGGTCTAAGGGTGATGTGTCTGCATCATACTCGTTTACTAGTTACTACTTTACTTCATCTTTGCCTCTTCACATCTGCAAAAACACTCTCTCCATCCCCAACCCTGAACCCTAATCTTTAATTTCTTCATTGATTCATTCCTCCATCGAGCTTTACCTCCCACACAAACCAGCCCTTGAAAGAAAGCAACGCTTGAAAATTTCATTAGCAGTTAATATGAGAAACCCTTCTTCTGGTACTAGAACCCCGTGTTGTAGCAAGGTGGGCATCAAGAAAGGCCCGTGGACTCGGGAGGAAGACGAGATCTTATCCAATTATATCAAGAGAGAAGGTGAAGGCCGCTGGCGTACGCTCCCGAAGCGTGCCGGGCTGCTTCGTTGCGGCAAGAGTTGCCGCCTCCGGTGGATGAATTATCTCAGACCCTGTGTTAAACGAGGTCGCATAGCTCCTGACGAAGAAGATCTCATTCTTCGCCTCCATCGCCTGCTCGGGAACAGGTACTCTTTGTTCTGTTTCTTCGGGTCCTCTCATTTTCTATGCAATCACGTTATTTGCCAATAAGAGCTCCGTCAATCTCCGGTTCTTCTTAACCCAATATGAATCTCTTCCAATTGATCTTCTACTGCTGCAAGATGAATTTGAACTGGGAGCTTTTGTGCTTCATCTCTTTCTTCCGGTAATTTGGTGTTTAATCATTTCTTCCCCAAATTAATCGTTCAATTCTCCATCAATATTCAGACGATGATCACGCGCATTACAAGAAAAAAAGGGACTCCTTATCGGCCATAAACCGTGAATACTATCAGATGTTCACAGTTTACTGACTTTCCTTGTATCCAGCGTCAAGAGTTCACTTGTTTTACCTTTTTATCGATGAAAGATTTGTTAATGTCAACCTTCATTTTCTTACTCTCAGGTGGTCTTTGATAGCGGGAAGAATCCCGGGACGCACTGACAATGAGATCAAGAATTATTGGAATACCCATCTTAGCAAAAAGCTGATTAATCAAGGAATTGATCCAAGAACCCACAAGCCGTTAGACCCATCACCTACTTCCTCAGATGTTATCGGAAATAATGATCATCTCGCTTCAACTTCAAATCCTAACCCTAATCCTCATCCCAATCTCAATCCCGAATCTTTAGACACAGAAGCAACAGCTACTGAAAGCAATGAAAACTTCGTTACCAATCTTCATCATCATAATCAAAATCATCAAGTGGAGGATAACGAAATGGAGATGGATGGTTTCATGATGGGTTTACCGACTAGCCATTCTGCACGCATCAACCAGGAAAATTATGTCGAAACCTATAACGAAGATGCATTCTCTTCATTTCTCGATTCTCTAATCAATGACACGATGTTTGTGAGCCAACAGCAGCAGCAGCCAAACCCAGTTCATCACCTCGTGAATAGTGGTCATGGTAACATTTGGGAAGGTGACGTTGCATCAACGATGACTGGTTTAAGTGAGGAAGAAAGAGCGTTGGATCACCATCACCATCTTCGTCACCATCACCTTGCATGAAGCTGAAAACGAATTGAATCAAAGATTAAATATAGGTTTGATCAGTTCCATGATTTATGGTTGTGGTGTGTATTTCTCCTATATTACTCTACTAGACTTGGTTTTCTTTTGCATGTTGTTGTGCTCTTATTTAAGATCTACTACTCTTTGTTGTAAAACCTTAAAAACAAAAACAAACCTTATGCTGAACTTTTTATAATGTATTTGAATACTTAATTAAGCATGTATTTACGTACATTTATTTGACCATTTCATATATACATCTATATATACCATTTCATACATATATAATTTATTATTGTATTATTATATTTTATTTTGTTCATAAATGTATGATCATTGAGCCAAACACATTATGCCATATCAGTTTATACGTATTCAATATACGGTGTTTGTATATAGAGATTTAAAACTTTCTTCACCACTAATTCCTCTTTCTTCCCTCGTTGATTACTGGATTAATCCCTTCTGTTTCTCATAATCCAATTGTCTACTGCTGCTGTTGTTTTAATGATTTTTCTCTCATTAAGATCTACATTAATGTATTGCATGTAGAATTGTATGAAGTTATCCTTTATCTGCACGTTTAAGTTTAACCTATTACTAGGCACAGCTTTAAATAACTTGTTTGTTTCTTCACTACTTCCTGTTTTAGAAGTCTCGTCGATTAATTAAATGCATGCATATTACTTTAAAAACTAAAAATCCAATGTTTTGGTGTTTTCCATGAAAATCTTAGGGTCATTTGCTCGTGTTTGATGTTTCATTTAATTGTTTTCCAAAAAAACCTGTTTTATAAAATGAAAAAGGGAAGTAGATTTTGTACTTTACATATAGACTGAATATATAAGTGCAACAGTGTTGTATTTTTAAAAGTATTTTATGATTTGCAATATTATGTTGGTAAATAGATTTCATAAACCTTCTCTTACAAACCTGGCGTGACACTCCCATCACGTTGCTAGGTGATTTTAGTAGACAAAAAAACCTTAATAAAAAACCAGTCAGGTTTACGAGAGAAGGTTTGTTAACCGATTTTTATTATTTCGATATTGTTAAGTCTTATTGTAATTAAATTTGGGTGATTCATATATATATATATATATATATATATATATATATTTAACTTATGTTAGTTTATAAGATAAAAATTATTAAGCAAATTTTTTTGGCTTTTATCTTGATACCAAGACATCTAAAATTATTTAATTATTGTTTTATTTTTTTTATCAATAATAGCCTTATTAAATTCATTGAATTCCAAATCTAATTATCTTTTCTTTTGGATTCTTCAATTTGTTACAATTTCCAAAAAAAATATATTAACTCATCAAACATTATATCAACTCATCATATTTTCTATCATTACTAGAAAAAATTGCAAATGAACAATAATGTTAATAAAATAGAGTAAATTACTAAAATAAATATAATGTAGTTTTGTTTCTTAAATATTTTTTTTTTATTAATATACCTAATTTCTTAATTTTATTACTTTGAAGATTTTTAATGAAATAATATAATTATCTTTAACTCATACATTTGTTTTGTTTTGATTCTCACAATTTAATTGTTTATTTTTTCTTTAAACATGTAAATTGTAAAATATAATATGACATTTAAAAATGACATAATTGTCAAAATACTAATTTTAAGATGTTTAACATTTACAAAAAGAGTAAACGACATGTTCCCACCTGAGGTTTAGTGAAATGGCAAGTTGATACCCCTGGTTTCATTTACTCTAGATTCCTACCCTTAAAGTAACACCGTTAATTTAGTGGTGATGAAGTTGGCTTATGGACAGTAGCTGGGTGAGGACTTTAATCGAGCAGGTTATGGAAATTAATTTAGGCTTCAATTTTCGGCAATTTGGGAGTCACCAACAAATAAAAAATATTTCACAACAATCAACTAATGGTGGAGAAGCTAGTGGTGAAGTCTGGAGAGGTCGGTTGTACTTAAATCGACTGAAAAAAGCTTACAAAGTAACCTAATCTCACAGGGTGGCAAGAATGGAGGTGGTTTGGAAATGTTGAGTGAGGTCAAAAAGTGAAGGTATAAGTTTTATAAAGGAGGTTATGGGAAGTCCAACGGTGATCTTGGAAGTGATTTTGGATTTCGGAATCGGCCGAAAAATGCCAAAAATTGCTGGCTTGGATGCTGCTAACGTGAGCTTGTCTGCTGCCAAAGAAAACGCCGACGCACTTTAGCATGCTAACGTGCATCTCACTACAGTGTATATGACCATTTCAGCAAATGATGTTATTTTAAGAGTAGGAATCTGGAAAATATGAAACCAGAGGTATCAACTTGCCATTTCGTTAAACCTCGAGTGGGAACATGTCGTTTACAAATTAACAACTCAACACTTGTAATCACATATTAAAAGTGAAAAAACAAAAATATTTTTCATATTTATTCAGATTTTTTTTTTTCCAATTTATGACTTATTTAGCTTTCAGATGGAAAAAAAAAATGCCACATTAATTAGTATTTTGATGAAGTAAATAAAAGTTTTGCATGCATAATTTTCAAATCCCGGTTGTCTAAAGTGTTGATGTGTGATTATGCAAAATGTTAAGTTGTTCTTAGAAATTACACGTGAACGATTATGAGAGTTGATTATGGCGTAGAGATTATATATGTTTGCAAAAATATAAATAATAGATTGACAAGAGACATTTTTATAGTGGTTCGGATGCTTAAAGCGAATCCTACATTCACTGTTATTTTCTTATTCTCTTGCTATTTTTCTGATATTGTTTGTAAGGTGTACAAAAATGGAGATATGCTTTGTTTGCAGAGAGAAAATAATAAAGTTTAAATGTTTGTCTAGCTTTCATATGCCTAGCCAACCCTTTTTTCACGAAGAGGGGTGCCCATTTATACCTTTGAAGTCAATGTAATGAGTGTTTTTGTAAGTTGTCTTGACATGTCGGGACTACTACTTAATCCTTATCTTAAAATGGGACATGATTGATATAAAATATCTCTTAGAGGTAGTTTGGGTTTTTGATAGCTAATATTACCTAATCTTTAAGTGCTTGTTGAACTCTGATTGGTGGTGCTGACATTAGTGTGTATGTTTGGCACAACAGAACCCCCCTAGTTTTTGGAGTGCATAATTACACTTCAAAAACCCATGTCTTAAATCTAAATGGCTGTTGCACTATAGGCTACAGTCTCGAACTGAAGAGCTTGAACTATGTCAGGTATAATTGGGTGTTGAGAGCTAAGATTGCGATCTGAGAGCTTGGAGCGATCTGAAGCTGAGCGCAATATAAGAACTAACATAAAATGTCCAGTAAATGAATTCCTGAAGAGAGCTGATGTCAAAAGCCCAAACGCACGGCTTAGAAACCCTAAACGGACAAGTCAACTTAAAATAGCTATAACTTTTGATCCGGGAGGAGTTTTGGAGCCCGTAGGATATCTATGAAAATCTTGTTTTGAGCTCTACGTCGTGGCAATAAGAGAACCTAGTTGAGGCCCTTTTTGAGGCCAAAATCCATCGTTTCGACATGTTTAGAGGCTGTTTTGAGTTTTCTACGCGTTTTTTCTGAAGTTGGCAACTAGTCCCGATCTGAGAACTGATCATGATTTGAGAGCTAAGAACACGACCTGAGGCTGTTCGCAATCTTAGAGTTAAGAGCTGATCGCGATTTGAGAGCTAGGAGCTAATCACGATCTGATAGGGGCTTGACCTGAGAGATTGAGGCGTGCGATCTGAATGATCCACAATGTGTGATCTCAAGCAAATGAGCGAGCTTATGAGATTGATATGAAGCGCACAGAGCTTTGATCTAAGAACTTGAGAGCTCTTTGCGATCTGAGAGCTTGAGAGCTCTTTATGATTTAAGAGCACAAGGAGTTCGATTAGAAAATGCGAAGCTTAATATGAGAATACAAGGAATTCAATCAGAAAGCATATAGCTCAAAGAGTTTGATTAGAAAGTGTGAAGCTTGATCTGAGAACATAAGGAGTTTGATCAAAAAGTGCGAAGCTTGATCTGAAAACTCAATATCACTGAAAACTCAATATCAGCGATCTGAGAGCTCGGAAGCGTGATATGGGTGCTCGGAAGCATGATCTAAATGATTCAAACGCGTGATCTCAATGATCTTGAATGCGTGATCTAAGTGCTCGAAAGCATGATCTAAGAGCTCTGATGCGTGCGATCTGCGATCTGAGAGCTCTGAGGCGTGCGATCTATGATCTAGCTATGCTATCTGATAGCTCTAATGCACACGATCTATAATCTAGCCACGCGATCTGAGAGCTCTGATGCGTGCGATCTATGATCTAGCCACGCAATCTGAGAGCTCTAATGCATGTGATCTATGATCTAGCCATGCGATCTGAGAGCTCTGATGCGTGCGATATGCGATATAGCCATGCGATCTGAAAGCTATGATCTATAATAAGTTTCCATATTTTGACAATAACTTGAGCTGTAGACCTCGGATTTGGATGATTCTTCAACCATCAGAAAGCTAACTCAAAGGGGTACAACTCTTATGTTTATCACATCATTAGATTCAGACTTTATTAGGCTCAAATTTTCACATTTGATAACATGAAGATTTTGAGGCTTGTTGGAAAAACATGGAGAGCTGATGTGAATCATGCCCCTCCTTCTAATGCCAAACTATTGATGCTTGATTTTGATACCAACAACTCACATGTGCAAAGTGCTAAACTATTCTTAGAAATTACACATAAATGATTATGATCAAATACAAAGATTGAATAATAAATGAGAGATATGATTTTTAAAGTGGTTCGGATGCCTAAAGCGAATCTTACGTCCATTGTTTCTTTTATATATGAGAGATTACAAGTGATCGCGTATAGCGAACAATGAGCAGAGGTACAATAACTGAGTATTCAAAGAGAATATCAAGTTAGTATCTTTCTCATGGGTTATCTTTGCTCTGAAAATAAATATTACAATCAGAATGAGGATTCAGGATCAGAATCCTGAAAATAAGAGAGGAGGTCCTCTATTTATAGTAGAGGAATTCAAGGTGATGATTACAAATCTATAAGTGGGTAGGTGCCGTGCAAGTCTCTCCTTGCCTCCCCTTGACTGGTAACTTAATAAATATCCTCAAATTACCTAGGGCTTAGATAGGTGTGCAACCCTCAGTCACTCATAGACAAAACCTGAATCTGCTAAGTTGGTGACAACCATATTCTTTCTGTCATGGAGCGACATGGCAGCTCCTAGGCATTGCAAAGCCTTCTTAAACTCTGATTGGTGTCTACTAATATAGGCTAACGTCAGCCTTGATTTTTTAGGCATAACATAAAGTATTTTAGTTATTATCTCCGACATTTCCTAAGATATAAGAAATCATCGATAACCTCTTCTCAGATTTGACAAAATCATCACTTACCTCCCTATGAACGTAAAATATAACAATCAAAATTATGAACTATGAGGGGAGGTAATAAATGATTTCTAATACCTCTGAGGTTTTCCTGACATTTCTTTAAACCCCAGGGAAGTAAGAGACGACATACCAAATTATACAAAGCATGCATATTAATTATATAAGAATTTAATCTGTCCAATTCTGTTTTTAAAATCTCAGTATATATACTACAAGCATTTTCAATTTCTTTTGGGAATTTATAAATAGAAAATAAATTTGAAATACAACATCCAAGGTAGCTACACAGCTTTGATTTACATTAGATTTTAATTATTTTTATAATATACTACTATTTTATTTCTTCTTAGAATTTCTCAACTAACCAATTAAAAAAAAAAATACATTTAAGAGAAGATGAAAACCTTGCTAGGTATGCGTGGTTTGGTTAATTGGTTTGTTCGGTTAATGAGTTTTGTGTATAGCATTAGACACTACATTATTAATCTTAATCTTCTCCTTCGATTAGGTTAATCGGTTTTGTGTATAGTATTAGACATGTCATATATTATAATACTTGAATAATTCTTTAATAAGGATGGCTTTACATAAATTTAATGAGGACTATAATTAAATATCATTTAAATGATATAAAATAAATGAAAATATAACTTTAAAAAATATATAAAATAAAAAAGCAGAGAAATTTGTCTAAAGATTATTATTTATATATTTTTAGAGTTAAATTTTGCACGTGTCTATTTTATTGTAAATGCAATTAATGTGAATACAATAATACTAAATATCATACCTATAAAATGCAAATAAAATAAAATAATGATTTTTCATACCTAATATTTTGAAGGTGCCTTTGACAGACGTCTTCAGTCCCATCTCGTTTTTATACACATAAAGAAAATGATATTTGATTCACTAAATCTGTAAATACATATATATGATTATTAAGTAACAATACATGTGGGTATAATCATTTTGATAAAAGGAAATTGGAATAATAAAGAAGGTATGCTCTATGAACTGAATTAAGAGATAGTCAATTCGGCTGATTGATAAAAATCACCGAATTTTGACATATCAGCTCATGTCGGTCCTAACTGGATCGACAATGAGGAGCAACATGCAATTGCCTGAACTTGGCTATTACCATTGACCTACCACCGTCGACAGATTCTAGTTGATTTTTTTCTTCTAAATAATATCTTATTTAATATAAATTCTTTTTAATATTTATTAAACCTTTGTACAATTTTATAATTATCCAATATTTGTAAAAAATAAATTATATTATTTTTTGTCATTATACCTAGTAAAGCAATTTAAAAAAAATATGTTTTGCCAAACATATTCAAAATTATTTTGAAAGCCAAGTAAAAACTGATTAAATTTATAACTACAACAATTCAAACTAACTCTTAATTAATTCCATGCATATAAATAATCAATTTGAGAAACCTAAGAAAGGAAACTATATATAAAAAGAAAAAAAGAAATGGGAAGACTTCACCTAATCTTCATGGACGTGAAAGAGAAACTGGCTTACCTAATCTTCATTATTCACATGCAAATAAATATCCATCGCTCATCAATATATTTTCTACTTTCTAGACCTAATCTTCATTGCTCATATATATATATATATATATATATATATATATATATATATATATATATATATATGTTAAAATAACTAAAATAACATAAAATAAAAGAAGTATGACATAATAATAATGTTGACATGCACTAAAGCGACAACGTATTTGACCTTAATAATATTGTGTGGCCTCTATCTTTTTCTCATTTAATACCAAAATAAATACATAAATAATTGTAATTGTTTTATTATAACGGTAATTCAGTTTTCGGAATATTCCTGAGTCAGAATCCAGGGTAGTTGGGATACTATCCCATATAATATAATCAAATATAAAAGAAATTTAATAATTTTATATATAAATAATTAATTGAAAATAAAAATTTTATTTGTTAAAATTACTTTCATGTTAAGTTTTAAGTCAATTTTTTACAGAAATAAAAGTTATAACCTACTTCACCTGAACAAAACAAAGCTTACCAAATTTAATTAATAATTATTTTCCTTGTCTTACCGTAATTAATTAAAATCCTCTCAGCACGTTTACTTCTCCATGTATATATATGAAACATTATTTTAATTTTTCTGATTCCCTGCATCTCTGGCTTTAATTTAACTCTTCATTTTTCTATCTATGCATGCCAAAGGGCTAGCTTAGGATGTTTCGAAAATAATTAATCAAAAAGAAGAAGGGACAACCTTCTTCTTTTTGATTAATTAATCAGAGTTTCTGCCTCTCAAGGTACAGCAAACAACATGAAGGAGCTAGATGACATAAGTTTTATATATATATATATATATATCACAAGTAAACAACATAAGTTATCCCATTAATTGATGATATTTAAACAAAGAGAAAAAGACACATAAAGGAGAGTGTTTTCAGCATGAATGTTAATGGCTACAAGGAAAACAAGAAGAAGACCAGTCGATGACCAACCTGGAAACTTTAATGTCATCTGTAGCAGGCAAAATTCTACACCCAACCTCCACCGATATTCCCTTTGTCGTTCCATTCCATTCAAATATTCGATCGACGCAAGAGGATCAAAGAAAATGAATGAATGAAAGTCACTGAGAAAGAAGAAGAAATAAAAAAAAGATAACTGAGGATCAAAGAAACTGAATGAATGAGGAAGAAAAGAGAAAAAGAATATTGGATGGTGTTTATAGTTCAAATAGTAAGAGCAAAAGGTGTTAGATTAGTGTCACATGGTTTAGTGTTTGGTCAAATACTTCAGCTTCAGCTTCAGCTTCACCAACCAATCGTTCTCAATTCTCAAAGAAGAGAACAACTAATAATAATATATACTTCTATTTATGAAAATAAATAGACAGAGGGACCTACCCTTCTGTGGCTATTTATTTAGTGATGAGACCACGGATTAGATTCTGGTCGTTTCCGCATGAAGGAGAAAGGGCTGCTTGATCTTAAAGGGGAAATCTGATGGATAGATATGGTGTTTGGATTTTAGTCTAAGCATTGTTCTATTTCTGATAATTTTGATTTCGTTTCTCTTCATTACCATTGTCTTCAAAAAGAATAACTTCTTATGTTGGCTTAAATTATTGTTTCTCTGATATTATTGAGTTTGTTTTGGCAATTTATTCTGTTGAGTGTCTTGTTACATGTGCTTCCGGTTGACGTCAAATTTGATTGGCACTATCAGGTGGGCATCACACTTGAAGCATCTCATCTACCCCTTTCAGATATTATGGCCTTCGGCTTCAGGGATTGCAGCATTCAGGAAGTAAACTGTTTTCAAAAGAAATTAGAGTTGGTGCCTGTTTAATATTTGATTTGAGAATGGCCTGATATGTAGGCATTGTTTTGGGTGGTTTAGCCTGTCTAAGGTTTGTTTACACAACAATTAAGAGTTGGTAATAGAAGCATTTTGCAAATTGCTTCTGCTTTCTTTGTATATCTTAACTGTTAAGACATTCTGCTGTATTGAATTCATAGTTTTGGTTTCTTTGTAACTCATGAAGAACTTCATTACAAATGAATCTTGCTCGTTTATGTTGTTTACCTTCAGCCATAAATGTTCTTGTTCTTCTCCGGGACTGCACAACAAGTTTAAACTTTCCCGTTTCCACCAACTAACTTTAAATTTTTGCTAGCAAAACAGGGACGAATTGGTCATGTTTCAATTTTTAAAAATTCCAACGACGGCTTCAGTGTTACAAAATGATAGGGACAAACTGGTCATTTCATTAACCCATAAATAGTTGATGGCATACTCGTAATTTAATTTAAAGTTGGTGGTTATCTACATAATTGAATGAGTTGAATTGACGTAAATTAGTGAAAAAATATGAAATCAAACTCTCAACGCCACTTCAGTCTTTTCCTCGTTGTTGTCTTTCAACATACGGAATTTACTAATAGAACCTAACAGAAAGTGGATGTTTGTCATTTTAAAAAATTTTGGGTATTAAATTGTCTTTCAGGCAAAATTTGGGTGGGAATCGTTGTTTGGCGAATTGGAAAAATGTTTATTCTTTTGGTCAGGTGAATCAAGTTTGGACCATCGGATCTTTGAGACACAATCATCATCAAGCAAATATAAATATATATTGCTTTAGAGTCCATATGCTGTATCCCACCCAAATCTGAATTGTGTTTTTAATGTAAGCTCCCATTAAGGCCAGGCCCATGCTTGAGCTCCACAAGTCCAGTTATTATTATTATTATTTTTTTTTTTTTGAAGAGAGAAGAGAAGTTAAAAAAGAATAGAAAAACCCCAATGGGTTGGTCTAGTGGTTAAGATTTTTTGGGTTCAAACCACTGTAGGGTCAACTATCACATTTATGGTTTATCTTAGAATATTAGATTTGTAGGGTATTCAATAGGTTTCGAATATTAGTTGATGTATGTACAAACTGACTCTGACATCCCAGTTATTAAAAAAAAAAGTTGAAAAATAAACAAAAAACATTTTAATTTTGTTAATGGATTTCGAGACTTACAAAGAGATTAGGTAGGGCTTAATTTGTCAAATATTTGAAATATAAGATTCTTCAAACTCTTATGATCCATTATAGAAACTGAAAAACAGTTTCGCAAATTTGTCGACCATCGCCAAGATTAACGAACCTTGCATCTAGTTCCTGCATATTATAAGAGTTGTAATAAGAAAATTGATGCACTTATCATCCTTGAGGTTTCAGAAACTGAAACTTAGATTCTGACTTTAGGGGTATTATACAAACACTACCCTCACGGGTTTGAAGATTATTAAGATACCACCCTTAGGGTGTGTTTGGTTTGAGGTAATATTGGATTACTAAGGTAATGTCATCGTATATTACTTGATTATCACGTTTAGTTGTCAAGTAATTATAATATAAGATTTCGGTAATCTTCCAAAACCAATAGTAATTACTATTGATAATATAGGAGGTAATCTAATTATCTCTATTTTCTTATATATTTTAAGATTACTTGGTAATCTTATTTTTGTTACAAGTTTACCCTTTATTAATAAAATTTTGAACAATTATACCCTTATTTTGACAACAATTTACATTAATCAACAATTACAATTTACCCTTGTTTAATTAAGTTTTTGGACAATAATGACCTTATACTTAAAACAAATTGCAGACCACCACTGTCAAGCGCTGCTGAGAGAAATCTTGCTTTTTACCTCTAGAGAGAAATCAAACCTGCACAACCTCCTTGCTTTTTACCCTTAACTTGCCCGACCCACCAACCTCCCCTCCCACTCCGTACAGCTCCCTTATTTACGAATCTATTTGAAGACAACCACAACTTTAATGCTTGTGATTAATTGATTTCTTTTACTTCTTGCATTTTAATCTTGAATTTACGGCAAGTTAAGGGTGGAATTGAAGCATTATTGGATTTCAAATTGCCATCACAAAGCAGCCCCTATCTTCCCTCCCACTCCCAGTAGACCTATCGCCACCTTTCAAGGTTACCACGACAGCCTCAACGAAGTCCGTGATCGTTTGGTTTTTGCTTGAAGATTGCAGTTTTGACTTGATTTTTTGCTTGGGTATTTTGATCTTCTTTTGACACTTGCAGTTTTGGCTTGGATTTTTCTTGAAACTTTGCAGTTTTGGTAGGATATTTTTTTGGGTATTTGGATTTTGCATCTAGGCACTTGGA
The DNA here is from genome assembly GCA_026225825.1 of Pistacia integerrima. NCBI lineage: Eukaryota > Viridiplantae > Streptophyta > Magnoliopsida > Sapindales > Anacardiaceae > Pistacia > Pistacia integerrima. The sequence continues at coordinate 5,578,928 of CM047748.1, forward strand.
TTTTTTGAGAATTAGTATATGAATTTTTGGCATTCAGACAGATTTACTCAGTTTCAGACAAAAAACAATCACCATATAATACCGTCGTTTCTATATATATATATAAACTTTTGATTTAATATTAAAATGTAGAACAGTATGATTATTTGAAAAAAAAAAATATAATGTTAAAAGATATATGAAATGTGGAAAATATGTTTAGTGTATAAATATAGAAAAAAAAAAAGATATATCAATTGAAATTGGGTTGAAAAATCATTTTTTCGGAAAACATATGAGCAAACTCGAGCAATGTATTTTTTTAATATTTTATATGGATCAAATTGATATTATATAATCTATTAAGTAAAACATTGATATTTATATATAAACTTAATTGGTAAAGGGGCATTTTAGTCCTTAAATAACACATAAAAATTGGAAAAACGGGTTTGGACATACCAACTCAATAACCATATTTTCCTAAAATGTACAGGTTTTATTTAAATGATAAGTCTAACTGCAAACTTTAATGAATTACCTATTATACCCTCAATAAATAAAAAAATGTTTAATCACCCTTTGACTATCCAGTCAAGTATAATTGTATGGTTTAATAGTGTAAATGTTTAATCAAACCCTTTATTTTAATAGATTTTTAACTTTTTACTATAGCGTATCACACGTTAACAGGCTAAAGTATGTCGACGCTTTCTTTGACAAAAAATTGGCTTATTTTAGTAAAAAGCAACTAACGTTTGCAATATCTAAGCCGACGATTTTTGGCTTTCTCCAACCGATTCCGAAGTTCAAAATTATTTTCGAGATCATCGTTGGACTCCACATAACCTCTTCTACAAAACTCATACATTCACTTGTTAACCTCACTCACTGTTTCCAAACACCTCCAACAGTCACTAACGATGTTAATTTAAGGGCAAAAATCTAGAATAATGTGATTTTATGACTAAATATGTCTTTAACAAGGGGTGCGTTTGTTTAGTTATTTAAAGTAGTATTTTTGAAATATTATTGTTAGATAGAGTTTGGTGGTTCTTACAAGGTAAAATTTGAAAATTAAAAATAGTTGAATAATTTAGGATCGGATTTTGAGAATAAGGAAATAAATATGCATTTTGATTTTGAATATGGATAGGATAGGAAAACAAACGTTTATTTTAGTTACTTGGAATAGTATTTTTAAAATATTATTATTAGGTAGAGTTTAATGATTATTACGAGATACTTGGGTGATTATTACAATGTAGAATTTAAAAATTAAAAATAGTTGAATAATTTAGAATAATATTTTGAGAATATGAAAAAAAATGTTTATTTTGATTTAGAATAAGAATAAGACGTTTAAACAAATGCGCCATTTTGACAATTAAGATAAATTAAGATGACCATAAATGAGATTTAAGATTTTTGCCTTTCATGGTGGAGCTCAAGGCTTGGCCCTTTGAAAAGTGGCAACTTTTTGAGGATTTGGGTAGCCGATGAGTTGCCAGGCCACAACGGCCTACGAGGTAGCTGTCCCGGGCGCTTCCAAGCTTTTTGGCGAATGCCCAAATTGGTGGGGTGAAGGTTCATCCAAGAAGATGAAAGAACCCAGATCGCAGGTTCTAATTGCAGGGTTTTGAAACCTGCAAGAGATAGCAAGGGTCTGTTTATTAAAATCATACATATAAATTTTAATTTTCATATTATCTGATATTTTTTTGTTATTATTATATTTTTCAATTCACAATCAATTAAATCATATATTTACTTAACGGAAAAAAAAAAAAAAGAAAAAAAATATTAGTCCTAAACAGTAGAGATAATTTGGTAGGCCGGTGAAATGGGACCCATTATATGGATAAGGTCAAAGGCACATTATCCATAAAATAAAAGATGTAAAATTCTGATTCAAAACTTAATGCTTAAGCAAATGGGCAAGCATTACCAACCAGGTAAACTATTATCTGACGTGGCAATTTCACATTAATTTCTTTTTATTTTTTATTTTCTCTAAATTGTTTACAAAATTTAGAAAGTGAGAAGATTCTTTTTCTTCTAAATTTTTGGAAACAGAAAGACCATTATGGGGACAGCCGGAACGGTCAAAGAGTACCAGCCAGCCGCCCGTGCAATCAAAATACAGTATTATTAAAGAGTAAGCAACTTTTTCCTCCCTAAGGGTTGCCTTACTAACACTTTCTACCAAATAAGTTTTAAAATATTATTTTTTTATCGATATTTATATTTTATTAATACCTAAAATATATTTTATTTTCTCATCTAGTGTTGGACGAATTACTGAGAATTACAGTAAAAATATTTTTATAGAGTAGAGGCTTATAGATCAAATGATAGTGATTAATAAAATGTTTCTTGTTAAAATCAAATAAAAATTAATTAAGAACAAAAACTCTTAATTTTATAATAATTGATAATCGATAAGAAATTAGGTGTTAGAATAAAATAAATTTTATAAAAAAGAGATCAAAAATTCAAATGATGATAAAAGGGAATTTTTATTACCCAGATTAATTTTGGATAGTAACAAAATATCCACGTTAGATGGAAAAGTGTCAAAAAGGCAAATCTTGGTGGGAAAGAAATCGTTTACTCTACTATTAAATGCACAATGACCTTTTTCCTTTTGACCTATACGGCTATACGCACACAATCGATAGATGACATTTTATAAATAAATATATTCACTTTTTTATGCTAATTAATGCATGTATCTATATATATATATATATATAGTAAAACATTTTATGATTTTTATCACGACAGCTGCTGTTTTTCTGCTACCCACATGTGATTTATATTACTATTAAATAATCTTTATTTTTGCTTTCATAAAATTTTAAAAATAAATGAAAAAATAATACTACTTAATTATCTCAAATATATCAAAATGATGCCAAAGAATGTAAACTTTGAGCAGTCTTCCTACTGTGCGTAGGGTCTAAGGGTAATGTGTCTGCATCATGCTCGTTTGCTACTTTACTTCATCTTTGCCTCTTCACATCCGCGAAAACACTCTCTCCATCCCCGACCTTGAACCCTAATCTTTACTTTCTTCATTAATTCATTCCTCCATCGAGCTTTACCTCCCACACAAACCAGCCCTTGAAAGAAAGCAACGCTTGAAAATTTCATTAGCAGTTAATATGAGAAACCCTTCTTCTGGTACTAGAACCCCGTGTTGTAGCAAGGTGGGCATCAAGAAAGGCCCGTGGACTCCGGAGGAAGACGAGATCTTATCCAATTATATCAAGAGAGAAGGTGAAGGCCGCTGGCGTACGCTCCCGAAGCGTGCCGGGCTGCTTCGTTGCGGCAAGAGTTGCCGTCTCCGGTGGATGAATTATCTCAGACCCTGTGTTAAAAGAGGTCGCATAGCTCCTGACGAAGAAGATCTCATTCTTCGCCTCCATCGCTTGCTCGGGAACAGGTACTCTTTGTTCTGTTTCTTCCGGCCCTCTCATTTTCTATTCAATCACGTTATGTGCCAATAAGAGCTCCGTCAATCTGCGGTTCTTCTTAACCCAATATGAATCTCTTCTAATTGATCTTCTATTGCTGCAAGATGAATTTGAACTAGGAGCTTTTGTGCTTCATCTCTTTCTTCCGGTAATTTGGTGTTTAATCATTTCTTCCCCAAATTAATCTTTCAATTCTCCATAAATATTCAGAGGATGATCGCGCGCATTACAAGAAAAAAAAGGGATTCCTTATCGGTCATAAACCTTGAATACTATCAGATGTTCACAGTTTACTGACTTTCCATGTATCCAGCGTCAAGAGTTCACTTGTTTTACTTTTTTCATCGATGAATGATTTGTTAATGTCAACCTTCATGTTCTTACTCTCAGGTGGTCTTTGATAGCGGGAAGAATCCCAGGACGCACTGACAATGAGATCAAGAATTATTGGAATACCCATCTTAGCAAAAAGCTGATTAATCAAGGAATTGATCCAAGAACCCACAAGCCGTTAGACCCATTACCTACTTCCTCAGATGTTATCGGAAATAATGATCATCTTGCTTTAACTTCAAACCCTAACCCTAATACTCATCCCAATCTCAATCCCGAATCTTTAGACACAGAAGCAACAGCTACTGAAAGCAATGAAAACTTCATTACCAATCTTCATCATCATAATAAAAATCATCAAGTGGAGGATAACGAAATGGAGATGGATGGTTTCATGATGGGTTTACCAACTAGCCACTCTGCACACATCAACCAGGAAAACTATGTCGAAACCTATAACGAAGATACATTCTCTTCATTTCTCGATTCTCTAATCAATGACACGATGTTTGTGAGCCAACAGCAGCAGCAGCCAAACCCAGTTCATCACCTTGCGAGTAGTGGTCATGGTAACATTTGGGAAGGTGAAGTTGCATCAACGATGACTTGTTTAAGTGAGGAAGAAAGAGCGTTGGATCACCATCACCATCACCATCTTCGTCACCATCACCTTGCATGAAGCTGCAAACGAATTGAATCAAAGATTAAATATAGGTTTGATCAGTTCTATGATTTATGGTTGTGGTGTGTTTTTCTCCTATATTACTCTACTAGACTTGGTTTTCTTTTGCATGCTGTTGTGCTCTTATTTAAGATCTATTACTCTTTGTTGTAAAACCTTAAAAAAAAAAAAACAAACCTGATGCGGATTTTTTTATAATGGATATGAATACTTAATTAAGCATGTATTTATGTACATTTATTGGACCATTTCATATATACCATTTCACACATATATAATTTATTATTGTATTATTATATTTTATTTTGTTTATAAATGTATGATCATTGAGCCAAACACATTATGCCATATCAGTTTAAACGTATTCAATATTTATTAGTTTATACGGTGTTTTTATATAGAGATTTAAAACTTTCTTCACCACTAATTTCTTTCTTCCATTCGTTGATTACTGGATTAATCCGTTCTGTTTCTCATAATCCAATTGTCTACTGCTGCCGTTGTTTTAATGATTTTCTCTCATTAAGATCTACATTAATGTATTGCATGTAGAATTGTATGAAGTTATTCTTTATCTGCACGTTTAAGTTTAACCTATTACTAGGCACAGCTTTATATAACATCTGCTACTTGTTTGTTTCTTCAATACTTCCTGTTTCTTCAATTAATTAAATGCATGCATATTACTTTAAAAACTCAAATTCCAATGTTTTGGTGTTTTCCATGTAAATCTCAGGGTCATTTGCTCGTGTTTGATGTTTCATTTAATTGTTTTCCAATAAAACCTGTTTTATAAAATGAAAAAGGGAAGTAGATTTTGTACTTTACATATCAGACTGAATATATACGTGCAATAGTGTTGTATTTTTAAGAGTATTTTATGATGGGCAATATCATGTTGATAAATGGATTTCATAAACTTTCTCTCTCAACCCCGACGTGACGCTCCCACCACATTGCTAGGTGATGTTAATAGACAAAAAAATTTAATCAATAATCAATAATCAACATGTCACGTCAAGTTTACGAGAGAAAATATATTAACTGATTGTTATTATTTTGATATTATTAAGTATTTTGATATTATTAAGTCTTACTGTAATTAAATTTGGGTGATTCATATATTTATACTGTATTATTTTAATTTTTTTTTAACTTATGTTAGTTTGTAAGATAAAAATTATTAAGCAAATTTTTTTGGCTTTTATCTTGATACCAAGACATCTAAAATTATTTAATTATTATGGTTCTTTTTTTTTTTATCAATAATAGCCTTATTAAATTCATCGAATTCCAAATCTAATTATCTTTTCTTTTGGATTCTTCAATTTGTTACAATTTCCAAAAAAAAAAATATATTAACTCATCAAACATTATATCAACTCATCATATTTTCTATCATTACTAGAAAAAATTGCAAATGAACAATAATATTAATAAAATAGAGTAAATTACTAAAATAAATATAATGTAGTTTTGTTTCTTAAATTTTTTTTTTATTAATATACCTAATTTCTTAATTTTATTACTTTGAAGATTTTTAATGAAATAATATAATTATCTTTAACTCATACATTAGTTTTGTTTTGATTCTCACAATTTAATTATTTTTTTTTTTTTAAACATGTAAATTGTAAAATATAATATGACATTTAACAATGACATATATGTCAAAATACTCATTTTAAGATGTTTAACATTTACAAAAAGAGTAAACGACATGTTCCCACCCGAGGTTTAGCGAAATAGCAAGTTGATACCCCTGGTTTCATTTACTCCAGATTCCTACCCTTAAAGTAACACCATTAATTTGGTGGTGATGAGGTTGGCTTATGGGCAGTAGTTGGGCGAGGACTTTAATCGAGCAGGTTATGGACATTAATTATGGCTTCAATTTTCGACGATTTGGGAGTCACCAACGGCCAAAAAACACATCACAACAATCAACTGATGATGGAGAAGCTGGTGGTGAAGTTTGGAGAGGTCGATTGTGCTTAAATCGATCAAAAAAAGCTTGAGAAGTAACCTAGTCTCACAAGGTGGCAAGAATGGAGGTGGTTTGGAAATGTTGAGTGAGGTCAAAAAATAAAGGTATAAGTTTTATAGAGGAGGTTATGGGGAGTCCAATGGTGATCTCGGAAGTGATTTTGGATTTTGGAATCCGCCGAAAAAAGCCAAAAATTGCTGGCTTGGATGCTGCTAAAGTGAGCTTGTCTCCTGCCAAAGAAAACGTCGACGCACTTCAGCGTGCTAACATGCGTCTCGTTACAGTGTATATGACCATTTTAGCAAATGGTGTTATTTTAAGAGTAAGAATTTGGAATAAATGAAACCAGAGGTATCAAGTTGCTATTTCGTTAAACCTCGAGTGGGAACATGTCGTTTATAAATTAACAACTCAACACTTGTAATCACACATTAAAAGTGAAAAAACAAAAATATTTTTCATATTTATTCAGATTTTTTTTTCTTCCAATTTAGGACTTATTTAGCTTTCAGATAAAAAAATAAAAATAAAAAAATGCCACCTTAATTAGTATTTTGATGAAGTAAATAAAAGTTTTGCATGCTTAATTTTCAAATCTCGGTTGTCTAAAGTGTTGATGCGTGATTATGACACCAACCACTCGCACGTGCAAAGTGTTAAGTTGTTCTTAGAAATTACACGTGAATGATTATGAGAGTTGATTATGGTGTAGAGATTATATATGTTTGCAGAAACATAAATAATAGATTGACAAAAGATATTTTTATAGTGGTTCGGATGCTTAAAGCGAATCCTACATCCATTGTTATTTTATTATTCTCTGGCTATTTTTCTGATATTGCCTGTAAGACATACAAAAATGGAGAAATGCTTTGTTTACAGAGAGAAAATAACAAAGCTCAAATGTTTGTCTAACTCTCATATGCCTAGCAAGCCCCTTTTTCACGAAGAGAAGTGTCCATTTATACATTTAAGGTCAATGTAATGAGTGTTTTTGCAAGTTGTTTTGACATGTGGGGACCACTCCTTAATCCTTATCTTAAAATGGGATAGGATTGATATAAAATATCTCTTAGAGGCAGTTTGAGGTTTTGATAGCTAATATTACCTAATCTTTAAGTGCTTGTTGAACTCTGATTGGTGGTGCTAATACTAGTGTGTATTTTTGGCACAACAGAACCCCCCTAGTTTTTGGAGTGCGTAATTGCACTTCAAAAACTCATGTCTTAGATCTAAATGGTTGTTACACTATAGGCTATAGTCTCGAACTAAAGAGCTCAAACTATGTCAGACATAATTGGGTGTTGAGAGCTAGGATTACGATCTGAGAGCTTGAAGCGATCCGAAGCTGAGCGCAATCTAAGAACTGACATAAAATGTCCAGTAGATGAATTCCTAAAGAGAGCTGACGCCAGAAGCCCAAATGCACGGTTTAGAAACCCTAAATAGACAGGCCAACTTAAAACAACTATAACTTTTGATCCATGAGGAGTTTTAGAGCCCGTAAGATATCCACAGAAAGCTTGTTCCGAGCTCTACGTTGTGGCAATAGGGGAACCTATTTGAGGCCATTTTCGAGGCCAAAACCCACCGTTTCAAGGTTGTTTTGAGTTTTCTACGCGTTTTTTTTAACGCTGGCAAGTGGTTGCAACCTGAGAGCTGAGAACACAACTTGAGGTTGTTCACAATCTCATAGCTAATAGCTGATCATGATTTCAGAGCTAAGAGCTGATCACGATTTGAGAGCTAGGAGCTAGGAGCTGATCACGATCTGATCGGGGCTCGACCTGAGAGCTTGAGGCTTGCGATCTGAATTATCCACAACGTGTGATCTCAAGCAAATGAGCGAGCTTATGAGCTCGATCAGACAACATAAGGAACTCGATATGAAGCGCAAGGAGCTTTGATTTGAGAACTTGAGAGCTCTTTACGATCTAAGAGCTTGAGAGCTCTTTATGATTTGAGAGCACAATGAGTTCGGTCAGAAAACACGAAGCTTGATCTGAGAACACAAGGAATTCGATCAAAAAGCATATAGCACAAAGAGTTTAATCAGCAAGTGCGAAGCTTGATCTGAGAACACAAGGAGTTCTATCAGAAAGTGCGAAGCTTGATTTGGAAACTCGAGATCAGCGATCTAAGCGCTCAAAAGCGCAATTTGGGTGCTCGGAAGCGCGATCTAAATGATCTGAATGCATGATCTCAATGATCTTGAATGCGTGATCTAAGTGCTCGGAAGCACGATTAAGAGCTCTGATGCGTGCGATTTGAGATCTGACCACACGATCTAAGAGCTCTGATGCGTGCGATCTATAATTTGGCCATGCGATCTGAGAGCTCGGATGCGTGCGATCTGTGATATGGCCACGCGATCTGAGAGCTCTGATGCATGCGATCTGTGATCTAGCCATGCGATCTAAGAGCTCTGATGTGTGTGATCTGGGATCTGGCCACGCGATCAGAGAGCTATGATCTAGAATAAGTTTCAGTATTTTGACAATAACTTGAGCTGTATACCTCAAATTTGGATGAATCTTGGACCATCGGAAAACTAACTCAGAGGGCTACACCTCGTGTTTATCACATTGCCAGATTCAGACTTTATTAGGCGCATATTTTCACATCTGATAACGTGAAGATTTTGAGGCTTGTTGAAAAAACATGGAGAGCTTATGTGAATCATGCCTCTCCTTCTAGCGTCAAACTATTGATGCTTGATTTTGGTACCAACGACTTGCATATGCAAAGTGGTAAGGTGTTCTTAGAAATTACATGTAAATGATTATGATCAGATACAAAGATTGAATAATAAATGAGAGATATGATTTTTAAAGTGGTTCGTATGCCTAAAACGAATCTTACGTCCTCTGTTTCTTTTATATATGAGAGATTACAAAAGATCGTATATAGCGAACATCAAGCAAAGGTACAATAATTGAGTATTCAAAGAGAATATCAAGTTAGTCTCTTTCTCATGAGTTATCTTTGCTCTGAAAATAAAGATTACAATCAGAATGAGGGTTTAGGATCAGAATCCCTAAAATGAGAGAGGAAGTCCTCTATTTATAGTAGATGAATTCAAGGTGATGATTACAAATCTGCAAGTGCATAGGTGCCGTGCAAGTCCTTTCTTACCTCCTATTAGCTGGTAACTTAAGAAATATCCTCAAACTACATGGGGCTTGGACAAGTGTGCAGGCCTTAATCACTCATAGACAAAACCTGAATCTGTCAAGTTGGTGACAACCATATTCTTTCTATCATGGAGCAACATGACAGCTCATAGGCAGTGCAAAGACGTCATGAACTCTGATTGGTCTCTACTAATGTAGGCTAACGCTAGCCTTTATTTTTTAAGCATAACATAAAGTATTTTAGTTATTATCTCTTACATTTCCTAAGATATAAGAAATCATCGATAATCTCTTCTCAGATTTGACAAAATCATCACTTACCTCCCTATGAACGTAAAATATAACAATCAAAATTATGAACTATGAGGGGAGGTAATAGATGATTTCTAATACCTCTGAGGTTTTCCTGACATTTCTTTAAACCCCAAGGAAGTAAGAGACGACAGACCAAATTATACAAAACATGCATATTAATTATATAAGAATTTAGTTGTCCAATTCTGTTTTTAAAATCTCAGTATATATACTACAAGCATTTTCAATTTCTTTTGGGAATTTATAAATAGAAAATAAATTTGAAATACAATATCCAAGGGAGCTACACACCTTTGATTTACTTTAGATTTTAATTATTTTTATAATATACTACCATTTTTATTTCTTCTTAGAATTTCTCAACTAACCAATTAAACAAAAAATACATTTAAGAGAAGATGAAAACCTTGCTAGGTATGCATGGTTTGGTTAATTGGTTTGTTCGGTTAATGAGTTTTGTGTATAGCATTAGACACTACAAATATTAATCTTAATCTTCTGTTTCGATTTGGTTAATCGGTTTTGTGTATAGTATTAGACATGTTATATATTATAATACTTGAATAATTCTTTAATAAGGATGTCTTTACATAAATTTTATGAGGACTATAATTAAATATCATTGAAATGATATAAAATAAATGAAAATATAACTTTAAAAAATATATAAAATAAAAAAGCAAAGAAATTTTTCAAAAGATTATTATTTATATATTTTTAGAGTTAAATTTTTTATGTGTATATTTTATTGTAAATGCGATTAATGCGAATATAAAATAATACAAAATATCATACCTATAAAATGCAAATAAAATAAAATAATGATACCTGATATTTTGAAGGTGCCTTTGACAGACGTCTTCAGTCCCATCTCACTTTTATACACATAAAGAAAATGATATTTGATCCACTAAATCTGTAAATACATATATATGATTATTAATTAACAATACATGCGGGTAGAATCATTTTGATAAAAGGAAATTAGAATAATAAAGAAAGTATGCTCTACGAACTGAATTAAGAGATAGTTAATTCGGCTAATTGATCAAGTTCATCGGATTTTGACATATCAGCTCACATCAGTCCTAACTGGATCGACTGTGAGGAGCAACATGCGATTGCCTAAACTCGGCTGCTGCCATTGACCTACCATTGTTGACATATTCTAGTTGATTTTTTTCTAAATAATATCTTATTTAATATAAATTCCTTTTAATATTTATTAAACCATTGTACAATTTTATAATTATCCAATATTTTTAAAAAATAAATTATATTATTTTTTGTCATTATACCTAGTAAAGCAATTTAAAAAAAATATGTTTTGCCAAACATATTCGAAATTATTTGGAAAGCTTAGTAAAAACTGATTAAATTTATAACTACAACAATCTCAAACTAACTCTTAATTAATTCCATGCATATAAATGATCAATGTGAGAAACCTAAGAAAGGAAAATATATATAAAAAGAAAAAAAGAAATGGGAAGACTTCACCTAATCTTCATGGACGTGAAAGAGAAACTGGTTTACCTAATCTTCATTATTCACATGCAAATAAATATCCATCGCTCATCGATATATTTTCTACTTTCTAGACCTAATCTTCATTGCTCATAAATGTAACTTTTTATATAAATATTTGTTAAAATAAAATAAAATAAAAGAAGTATGAATGGCAGATGATATAATAATAATGTTAAATGCACTAAAGCGACATCGTATTTGGCCTTATTAATATTGTGTGGCCTCTATCTTTTTCTCATGTAATACCAAAATAAATACATAAATAATTGTAATTGTTTTATTATAATGGTAATTCAGTTTTCGGAATATTCCTGAATCAGAATCCAGGGTAGTTGGGATACTATACGATATAATATAATCAAATATAAAAGAAATTTAATAATTTTATGTATAAACAATTAATTGAAAATAAAAATTTTATTTCGTAAAATTACTTTCATGTTAAGTTTTAAGTCAATTTTTTACAGAAACAAAAGTTATAACCTACTTCACCTGAACAAACCAAAGCTTACCAAATTTAATTAACAATTATTTACCTTGTCTTACCGTAATTAATTAAAATCCTCTCAGCACGTTTACTTCTCCATGTATATATATGAAACATTATTTTAATTTTTCTGATTCCCTCCATTTCTGGCTTTAATTTTACTCTTCATTTTTCTATCTATGAATGCCAAAGGGCTAGCTTAGGATGTTTTCGAAAATAATTAATCAAAAAGAAGAAGGGACAGCCTTCTTCTTTTTGATTAATTAATCAGAGTTTCTGCCTCTCAAGGTACAGGAAACAACATGAAGGAGCTAGATGACATAAGTTTTTTGCATGGTCAGCAGCATATATATGTATATCACAAGTAAACAACATAAGTTATCCCATTAATTGATGATATTTAAACAAAGAGAAAAAGACACATAAAGGAGAGTGTTTTCAGCATGAATGTTAATGGCTACAAGGAAAACAAGAAGAAGACCAGTCGATGACCTACCTGGAAACTTTAATGTCATCTGTAGCAGGCAAAATTCTACACCCAACCTCCACCGATATTCCCTTTCTCGTTCCATTCCATTCAAATATTCGATCGAAGCAAGAGGATCAAAGAAAATGAATGAATGAAAGTCACTGAGAAAAAAGAAGAAAGAAAAAAAAGACAACTGAGGATCAAAGAAGAAACTGAATGAATGAGGAAGAAAAGAAAAAAAGAATATTGGATGGTGTCTATACTTCAAATAGTAAGAGCAAAAGGTGTTAGATTAGTGTCACATGGTTTAGTGTTTGGTCAAATACTTCACCTTCACCTTCACCTTCAGCTTCACCAACCAATCGTTCTCAATTCCCAAAGAAGAGAACAACTAATAATATAATACTTCTATTTATGAAAATAAATAGACAGATGGACCTACCCTTCTGTGGCTATTTATTTGGTGATTTGGTCCAAACTAATGCTTTGCCTGTTTTTCTGGTATCAGTGTGACCTTGCTAGCCTTCCAACTGCATTTATATTTATGTACATAATTAGCATGTGTTTGTAATGTCACTAATATTTTTTTGTCTTCTCATTTTTTTTTTTTTTTTTTTTTGGACATCAACTATTTTTATGATAAGGGAATCCATAAGTTAAAGAGAAGCAAGAATATGTTTAGAGATTTGATCGAGGGGCGACGTTATTGGATATATTTTTTTTTTTTTTATAACTAAAGTATTCGAGTTAGTTTACGCCTATTTAACTAATCTTTAAGAGAAACTAACACAGTAACCCACTGCCACGATCTCCCACTTAAAAGAACTTGAGATTGTGCGTCTATTTGTATTATCCCTAATTCGCCATAACCATCTAAGCTATCTACAGATGGGTGACGTTATTGAATATATAATGTATTATTTATTTTTATGGAATTTTCTGTCTTATTCTTGGGCCTCTCTATGGGGTTTCTTAAGTGAAATCGTCCTATTTCTAAATTTACTAAAAAAAAAACTCCAATGACAACTAGATCCCACTGTTAGCTAACCATTATGGGTTTATTTCATATGAGATCATTTAACATTAAACACACCACATTTATTAAACTATGAAGAGTGATATTATAAGATAAATATTGTTTAATTTATAATGTAGAAGCACTTCTATAAGAATAAATTAGTGTTATTAAAATTCTTGTTTAGGGTTTTGACCTAAATTAAATAAAGTTTTTGTAAGAATAATTGAGAGATAGGCCACCTAAACCTTTCTTTAAAGGGACTCTTAAGTGAATAATTAAATCATGGGGCCAGATTTTGTGAATCATATTGATGTATTACTTGCTTAAATAATCTGTTAATTATATATTTTTTGGATTAATATATTGTATTTTATAAGTCAAAATATATGTTATAAAGCATAGATCAACCTCATCTTATTTATCTAATGTACACAAATTATTAAATTGTCAAGCCACTAAATTATTGTACTTTCCATTGTTATATACCATCACCAAAAAATACTAATGGTGTGTTTGGTTCAGGGAATGTTGGATTACTGGAATCTTATATTACCTTGAAGATTACTGGAATCTTTAGAAAAATGTGTTTGGTTGGTTGGTGGGTATGTTGTATTAATATGTTTGGCTAGGGGGAATAAATTGGTGAGTATATTATTTAAATTACTAAATTGCCCTCTTTTTAAATATTAATATAATATTATTTTTATTATTAATTTTTTAATAATTTATTTTAACCCCTAATATTTTAGATTTAGCTAAAACATTCCTGCTTATATAAAACTTTAATTTATGATAAAATCACCCCCACCCCTTGCCGCCACCGCAAACCATCGCCGGAAGTCTCTGAAAGTCACCGTGAGTAGCTCACTATGACCATGAGGCTCCGATATGGCCGTTTCTGGCCATATTGAAGCCTCCCAGTGAATCTCGGTCAGTTTTAGGGACTTCGATGACTTTTCGAAGACGATTCATGGTGATTGGCCCGTTGTCGACGGTGGTGGTTGGGTGGCGGTGATGGTCTATAATTTGTTTTAAATATAAGGACATTATTGTCCAAAAACTTAATTAAACAAGGGTAAAATTGTAATAGTATATTAATATAAATTTATTTTAAAACAGGGGCATTATTGTCCAAAATTTTTATTAATAAGGGATAGATTTGTAATAAAAATAAGATTACTTTGGTAATCTTACAATACCTAAGAAAATAGAGGTAATCAAATTATCTCCAATATTACTAACAGTAACAACTATTGGTAATGTAGGATTACCGGTATCTTATATTATTTGATTCTTGACATCCAAACATGATAATCAAGTAATATAAAATGACATAACCCTAGTAATCTTCCATTACCTCCAACCAAATGCCCCCTAAGAATCATAAACGTTAAAGTAAACGATGCTATTTATTATTTATTTTGTAATAGTTTAGATTTAAAAGTTGATATGATAAATGAACTTGGGTAGAACTCAAGCCCAAAAACTAGCTAAAGGAAGGAGTAAGCCTAACCACACATATATACACCATAACAGCACACTAATCTAGCAATGTGAAACATATTCAACTTCTGACACCCTCTCTCATGCTCGGCGTGTAACGCCAAAACATGCTTAGGTCCAAACCTTACTCCCAAACAAATGTAACTCTGATACCTTGATAAATATGTTTGGTAGAACTTACTCTCAAAAGCTAATTCAAGAGAGAAAGGAGCCCAAACAACTTACCAACTTAACGATGTAAGACAAATTCAACATCTAACAGATACATTTGGTTAACTAACACATTCTACCATATTGAAAATATAAATATTAACCACTAGCCTTATGTCTGGGCGGCAAGACTTTAGTCATTTAGGTGGGTTACCCAGAAGTCTTGTGTTCGAGTTTCACAAAGTGGTCATCTATCACATTTTTGTCTTATCTTACCCATTAGGCTTGTAGGATGTTCAATGAGCCTCAGGATTAGTTGAGGTGCAAGCAAACTGACATGGACACCCCGATTATCAACCATATATACAGTAAAACCTCTCTATAGTGATACTCTATATAGGAATAAACTCTACGTAGTCATAAAAAATTATATTCCCAATTTGGGATAGTTATAAATAAGAATAAACTCCACATTGTAATAAGTTATAATTTTTCGAATTCCCGTCTTAAGGAAAGTTGCCTCTACATAGTAATAATTATCTGTATATTCCAAAAAAAAAAAAAAAATATGGTATGTTACATTAAAGTTTAAGATGAAATAAAATATTTATTTGAAGTTGTTTGAGACAATAATTTATACTTTAGAGTTGTTACTACATCTTTTAACTTGCGGGTATATTACTTTCTAGCATAAACATTTTCTTGTTAAAGCCAAAACATTTATAGCTTCTCAAGCATGTTTAAAGTTTCTTGATATGAAACTTTTTGTATTTCCATACTATCATCCCCATAATTATTTTCTTTCTCTTCTTGTTTAATTGTATAAATGATTTTTTCTTTTATTAAAATATATATGACTTGTTACTCATTTGGATGATTAAAGAAGTCATTAATATTAATTCGATTAGTGTAATGAAGTTGTCGAATCCGATCACTCAATTCTGCAATGACTCTTTGATTCTTATCATTCACTTCATTTGTAACTTGCAATTCATTAACATCAGATGTCCTAATTTTGTAATGCTTAAAACAATTGACAATTATCTGTGGCTTCACATCAGTTGTCATGCAGCAAGTACCTTTACAATTTCATTAAGGACAGTTATTTTTGTTGGTTTCAAAACACGATATTTTATCCGTTTCAAAAATAGGTAATTGAAACGCTGAATTGAAATTCTAATATTATTAAAACATAAATTGAAATCCTAATATTGTACTACTAAAACATGAATTATAAAATAAGAAATTTTTTTAACTGCATCTCTATTAAGTTATAACCTCCTTATAGTAATAAAATTAGTTAGTCTCACTATTATGATTATTGAGAGGTTTTATTGTATATTGTTTTTAAAAAAATAGCTAAACTATATATTATAGCCAGATATTAAAAGTAAAACTTATGACATGAATAATTAATTGTATTACTTATAATATGTAATATAAATAAATATTTTAAATCAATATGTTTGGATTTGACGGGCTTCAATTCTAGATATACAGTGTATCTCTAGTTGATGTTGCCATTGACGGGGTGTCAACTCCCTTGTAAATTACATATTTGTCCTCGTTGACTTGTACTTTTAACACTTGGGGTTTGCTTGAAAGTTTTTTTCCGCTTGTGTTGCGGAGTTTTTAATTATACTGGTTTTGAGTGTTCTAAAATCATTACTTATCAGTTTTTTATGCACTACTTTTGACAGGTTCAAAAATCCCCCATAACCAGTATAGTGTATTTTTTAGGCATTTATAAAATACCTCAAATTAGGGTGTTTTGGTTAGTTTTAAAATTTTATTCCACAAATACCCTATCTACTACAAAACTATCTCAATTATATCAAAAAAAAAAAAAAAAAACTTAACCATATTATACGCGTCTCCAACCATATTAAATATAAAGTAATTTTAAGAAATCATACATTTTTTTTTTTATTAAAATCTAATTTCTAGATGCTTTCTTGGAGAAGTGAAACTACAATTTTTTAATTATTTCATATGCTGCAAAGAATAACGAAGAAGGATAAAGAAACTTTATCACATTTAAAGTTATAAAATATTAATAAGTAGAAAACAAATAAAGAACCCTTAATTTGTAATTGAAAAAACAAAACTTCCAAGTACTGATTGAAGTTTGGGTATTTTTATGGGTATATATATAAATTTATCATTTTAAAAAATTATCAGAACTGCTGGAAAATAAACTCTCAAGCATATGTTGGGTGTTTTAAAAATCGCTACTAAAAACCTCTTAAAACTGTTACGATGGTTTACCCTCAAAATCGTTACGATAATTTATCCTTATAATCGCTATCATGAAACTCTCAAACGGACCCTTTCCCTAAAAGGAAGGAATAGTAGGTTTTGATTTGAAAAGAAAATTATATGAAATAAGAATTTGAATTAGGGTAATTTTTTAAAATATTTTCAGATATAATTTTCCAAAAAAAAAAAAAAAAAAAAGGTCTAAAAAAGTATTGAGAATTATTGTGGAATTTTAGTCCATAAAATTCGGAATGTTGATGTATTAGTTACTCGAAGACATGAAAGGTACATGAAATACCAGACAGCGAAGTAAGCTCAACCAATGAGCACGCTTCACTCTTCTTTAAGTCTTCGTTTTTAAGAATTTTGCCTTGTGTTTTGTTACTTGAAACCAAGTTTACAATCAATGGCGGACTCTTCATTAATCTTCCACTACTTCTCTCACCAGCGATCCTTATTCAAAACCTTCTTCTTCATACCCACAACCTTAGCTCTCATTACCACTCTCTTTATTCTCTTTAACATCTCCACTACTTCCCATTTCTTCTTCACTCACCACCAACAACAATTCACTCGTTTTGTTTACCCAAAACACTCACCTTCCCCACCCCACAATGTTTCTAACGACACCCACTTGTTTCTTGATTTGCCCCGTGGTGGTGGTGGTGGGAGTGTCTCTGTGAGTCAACGCTCTGTCGGATATCATTTGGGATCACCTGGTATGTGATTTGAAGACCATTTGTTTGCGGGTATTTTTTGCTTTTTCAATTTGACTTTTTTTGTTTATTTATTGGGTTGTTGAATTTCTCTATCTGTTTGATGTTTTTGCTAAAATAGAATCTTTTGATGGGAATAAATTTCCCACATTGTGTTTTGTGAAGTCCTACCATTAGAAAGATTTGAGACTTTTGATTCACACTGTGGTTGAAGTTGAAAGAGAGTGGGAGACATGTATTTTTGAAGCTTAAAATTGGTTCAATGTGTATGAAAGTTTGAATTTTTGTGCTAAAAGGATTTTGTTTCATTCTTTTTTCTGGTATATATTAGCTTACAGTTTCTGTTTCTATACGTTAAATCAAGGGTATTAGATAAAAGCATGAAAATTTTTGGCTTCTATTTGTGCTGCTGAAATGCATGATAAGGAGAGAAATATATGATGTATCATTTTAATCGGAAAATAGAATGAAACCATTTGGTATTGTTGAACTTCTTACAGTTTTTTTATGGCCATATTTTGCTGTTGTCGGTTTACTGAGAACATAAGACTTCTCAACCCAAAATCTTGAAACTGCTGGTTTTTATGGTTCAGGGAACTATATGAATAACAAGGAGGTATTCCATGACAGAGATATATTTTTGGAAGACTATAAACAAATGAACAGGAGCTTTAGGATATATGTTTACCCTCACAAGCGGAATGATCCTTTTGCAAGTGTACTTTTGCCAGTGAATTTTGAACCCGGTGGTAATTATGCTAGTGAAAGCTACTTTAAGAGGGTCCTTATGAAGAGCCATTTTATCACAAAGGATCCGAATAAAGCAGATCTTTTCTTTTTGCCTTTCTCAATAGCAAGGTTGCGGCATGAACCGGGAATTGGTGCAGAGGGAATTAAAGATTTTATCCAACATTACATTCTCAATATCAGTCGGAAGTACTCTTATTGGAATCGGACTGGGGGGGCTGATCATTTTTATGTTGCTTGTCATTCCATTGGACGATCTGCTATGGACAAAGCTTGGACGGTTAAATTCAATGCGATACAAGTTGTGTGCTCATCAAGCTATTTTTTATCAGGTTATATTTCTCACAAGGATGCATCTTTGCCACAAATTTGGCCAAGACAAAAAGACCCCCCTAACCTTGCTTCATCTAAAAGGTGAACTACTTGTTCCAATATGTTGTTCATTTAGAACAAATTAGACTCACTAAAATTCTGATTGTAAACTTTTGTCTTTGGCATAGTTTCATTCAGTATAAATTATGGGTATCATTTGCCAGAGTTTTTTTTCATTTCTACAATTGGTTACGCAAAAGTGATTTATTACTCCTCTTATAATGTCTGTTTATTGTGTCTCTGTTTATCATCAGCGGAAGTGTAAGTCTTTGCAACCAAGAGATTTGTGGTTTACTTGACTGTGCATTCACTAGGACTCATTCTAAGTAAACCAGTGTATCAAAACAGTCCTTTACTCTAGCAGAATTCTGATATAGCTGGTTGATAATGTCCTTGAGCACATGCACATCTAATGAAGAAGAAATGTTTATCTATGTGTGCTTTTTGGTCCATTTCTTTATGTATAGTTATTAAAGTTCTCTACTCATGTAGAGGTAGGAGAACCTCTTCATATTTTTGACTTTAGAATATAAACATATTTGCAAATGGAGCCAGTTCTGGCTCATGATTTGTCATGTGTTGAATCCTAATTGTGAAATTGATGCTACTTACTTGCCTAACTCGTATTGAGTGTTTGATTGATACCATATCTATGCCATATTTTACTTGCAAACAAACAAAACGTTAGTATGGACCATTACATTGCGAATTAATTTTAAAGTTCAAACCACATTCGCCATTATCGTGAATTTAGCTACTGCCCTTTGTGTATGTGTTAAATTTAGCTACTGTTGTACTCTCAGAGGCATTGAGGAAATATCGTCTCTTTTTGATTTATTCCCAGAGTTCCTCACTTCTCCTGGCATTTCAGGAAGGAATTTTTCAGGATTTAAAAAACACCGAAGGTTTTTTTCAGCTGATATAAAGATAATTATTTATTTTCAGGATATTGTTCTGTTGCTGATTCAAAGGAATGAAATTATGGATACACGCTAGTATTGGGACTAAATTTGTTTTTATTAATTAGGAATTGTTGTCCACTTTTATTGCCTTTGGCATGCTGCCTGAGATCTTGTCATCTAACTTTCATTGCAAATATGGAATTACAGGAAGAAACTTGCATTTTTTGCTGGATCAATCAACTCCCCAGTTCGTGAAAAACTTATTCAATATTGGAGAAATGACTCTGAGATTTATGCTCACTTTGGCCGGCTCACAACACCTTATGCTGATGAGCTACTTGGGAGCAAGTTTTGCCTTCATGTCAAAGGCTTTGAAGTAAATACAGCTCGTATAGCAGATTCATTATATTACGGATGTGTACCTGTGATCATTGCCAACCACTATGATCTTCCATTTGCTGACGTACTAAATTGGAAGAGCTTCTCAATTGTTGTCGCTACTCTAGATATCCCATTGCTGAAGAAAATTCTAAAAGAAATAAACTCTGACAAATATTTATTGCTTCAAAGCAATGTGATGAAGGTGCGCAAACATTTTCAGTGGCATCTTTTACCTGTTGATTATGATGCTTTTTACATGGTGATGTATGAGTTATGGCTCAGACGAAGTTCTCTGAGGGTTCAGTTGAGTTCTTCAATTGATTCCCATTGATGATTGTATATTATTTTCAAAGGTGGTTTTGTGGGTCCAGTTGGTGGGACTTTGTACATTTTTTGATTGATTTTTTTACTCCTGATTCCTGAAGTAGCTTACAAGGTTAAAAGTCTAATATTTTTATGTTTTGTAACTGATTATAATTTATACATAATGGAATTTTTAACTTCTTTTATTTTATTAATAATAGCTTCTTTGGCACCTGAGTTTATGTTTCCAATATTTAACTTTCGTTTCTTCTTTTTATGTTCTGTAACTAATAGCGCCTTTAGCATGTCAATTTGTAGCATTTCATTCTTTTATGAATTTATTTACTATTTGCAGATTTCATATAATGTTGACTTGGATTTAGGACCTTTTAGAGTAGTTAAATTTAACTCTCTGATAGGTTAAGGTTTGTTAAATGAGATAGAATATTTTCTCATATTCATGAAAAACGCAAGAGGCAAATATGATGTAACTGGTTATTCATGATGGTAATAACATTCTGAAATCTCAACAATTTATCATATTAATTTATTTACATTGCTCAATCATAACTTGATACTTGGTACACGAAAGCCATGTATGGTTGCTGATGCATGCAAAAGGCAGCAAATGATTCAGAAATCTGTATCGAAAATGAATTAGAGGTATCAGATGTGTACAAGTGATTAATGAAATGCTCCATTTTTTCAAAAAGCTGCATTGCAATATATGTGTAGTGAAAGTATACCTTTTATTCAACATTTCTTGAAATTAATTTTTGAAACAGCCAATCATACAGATATTTTACCTGATTTTTAATGTTCTTCTGATCTAGACAATCTTTTTTGACAATTTTTAGTGCATGTTGCTGTCTCTAAGTTCCTTTGAAGTATGGATTAAACTATGTATTCCTTTATAAAAAGGCTACTGATTTTCATTTGTAACTACTTATCTTCTTCTTCTCAATGGGTTATTCATCCTGTTGTATCTCTTATCCACGCCAGAAACATTCTTCTAAAGTGATTTTGTTCCTCATACTATTAAGTTTAGCTGTTGTTTGCTCTCATGTCATTCTCATCTACATATCCAAAACTTCAGAGCTGTTGCCAATTGATCAAATAGAATACAGGCGTAATCGAGAATCTTTAATTGGACACTTACCGATTTCAGCTGTAACCCGACAAACCATCCCAGTTGCACTTCACAATGCTTCAAAAAACTTGTTTGAATCATTGGAAACTGCTACGCTGACAGAGGATAACCTTCAGTTGGGTTTGAAAGGTATGTCAGCTTTGTGTTTCTCTCTTTTCATTTTTTCTTATTTTTGACTGTTAACTGGCATTCTTTTATTAGTGCTTATTGGATTTGCAGGAGAATCAGCTGGATTGAAAAAATACTTTGTTTGCTTCTCTTTTCTTGGTTTTGTTTGTTGAAAATAAAACAAGAGGTCTCTACCTTACGTGTCATGTTATATTGCTAAACTAAGACTATGTTAGCAGCATAAATAGTATGTGACTTTTGAATTTTATGATTATGGGATCAGTTTCAATCTGTTTCCTTCCCATCCTTTATATAGTGTAGAACTCATGTTGTTTATGTACAATAAATGACATCTAAGTCCATGCACTTGTTAGATAGAATACAAATCCAGAAGAACTCACATTACGCATGATATTTCTTTTTATATATGTAAGAGAATAAGGATTGTAAGGAAGAAATGAAATCATTAGACATAGCACTTCCATATTCCATTTTTTGTGAAAGGAAAAAGAACTTGTTTATACTAATTGGTTCTT
This sequence comes from Pistacia integerrima, assembly GCA_026225825.1. Classification (NCBI taxonomy): domain Eukaryota; kingdom Viridiplantae; phylum Streptophyta; class Magnoliopsida; order Sapindales; family Anacardiaceae; genus Pistacia; species Pistacia integerrima. The sequence goes on from CM047748.1 coordinate 5,601,468, forward strand.
TAATATATTCTTAGTGTTTGATGAGGATAAAATTGTTTGTATTTACTAGATTTGTTTATGAATTCCCAAAAATTGAGTGCTCGGTATTCCATTCTTAGTGTTTGAGATTTGTGCTTTAGCATTTGGGTTTATGTGTAATCAGTTGGCCCCTTCTTTTACTGCATTTTTCTAGTTTCTTATGAGCATTGGCTTGGATTTTTTGTTAGTACTAGTGTATTAAGGATGCTGGAAGAAATTATGATTTTCTTTTGTTTACTTCAGTTTGTACGAGTATGCAGATGATAAAAGAACATAAAACTTTCATGTTTGAAATTTTAAGACTAGATATATCAATTTTACCACCAATGTAGTGGTATTTTCTCTTCGTAGTTTTAAGGATATCTAAATGACATGATAAGCATCTGGCGAAGCTGATAGAATTATTCTGATGTTTGTTACTTACAAAATAATGAGAGCAGCTCCGTTGTTTTAACTGTTTGTCAATATTCAAGTGGTAACATAGCACAAACCATTGATGCACGCGTGTCTGTGGTTCATGGTTCACATAGGATATTTAGAGTATCCAATTTGATGTAGTTTCCCCAGATTTATCTATGAGAGAAATTCATGATATTTCAGTCAATTGTAATAAACATTCATTTCCTAGCCTCGCAATTTAAAAATGGTTGGTTGTTGTGGTTCAGGGATCTCTGCAAGTGACAACGAGGTTTACCATGATGGTGATGTCTTTCTAAAAGACTATAAAGAAATGAATAGGAGCTTTAAGATATATGTATATCCTCACCGCCAAGATGATCCCTTTGCAAATATACTCTTGCCCACACAAGAAGAGCCTACTGGTAATTATGCGAGTGAGCATTATTTCAAGAATGTTCTGATGAAAAGCCACTTCATTACAGAGGACCCAAGCGAGGCAGATCTTTTCTATATGCCTTTCTCAATTGTAAAGATGCGGCGTGACCCCAGGATTGACGTACCAGGTATCCCATATTTTGTCAGAGATTACGTCTTCAACATCAGTCAAAGGTACCCTTATTGGAATCGAACAGGTGGGGCAGATCATTTTTATGTTTGTTGTCATTCCATTGGTAAGAAAGCTGCACAACAAGCAGCTTCTGTGAAACTCAATGCCATTCAAGTTGTTTGCTCTGCAAACTACTTTGTATCGGCGTACATTCCTCGTAAGGATGCATCTATGCCACAAATTTGGAATAGACCGCAAGAAGATCCCCAAAACCTTGTTTCATCAGAAAGGTAAACTTTCATTTCAACGGCTGTTCATCCTTCGTTCTGTACTGGACAAATGCTGTGTTTTTAATTGACAATATAATGCATTTTAGAGAAATAATCATGAAAAATGAAATGAAAAGCAACTCCAGTTGTTGATCCAGTCTCATCTTTCTCAATTTCGGTAATTTAGACGTTGGATGACATAGCTCTTTAAACACGTCTCGAAAGTTGGAAAAGCTCATCCTTTCTTGTTAGTTCTTCAACATGACTTTGCTAGAGTGCTTGAAGCCTAGATGCACCTTGTCCAAGACAAATAGGTTCTGTTACATTACTGGTTTAGTGTTTGTGCATATTTTTTTTGTCCTTTCAAGAAAAATAATATACCAGGTCGATAACATGCATCAAGAATTACCTATTTTAACTTCTGAAAACATTAAACTTTGAAAATATGTTAGAAAATCTCAATTTTATTACCGTTGTCTTTGATTGATTGCGACTTCCTTACTCTTTTGGTGAAATGAGAATACAGGAATAAGCTTGCATTCTTTGCTGGAAGAAACAATTCTCCAGTACGAGAAAGGGTTCATCGAATTTGGGGAAATGATACTGAGATCAGAGCAAATTCTGACTGGGTTAGCAATATTGCTGAAGAGCAGCTTGGGAGCAAGTTCTGCCTCCATGTCAAAGGCTATGAAGTAAATACAGCCCGTGCTTCTGATGCTCTACTTTACGGTTGTGTTCCAGTGATCATTGCTAATCACTACCATCTTCCATTTGCGGATGTTGTAAATTGGAAGAGCTTCTCAGTAGTCCTTGAAGACGGAGACATTCCATCACTGAAAAAAATCCTGAAAGGTATAAACTCTGAACAATATTTGATGTTACGAAGGAATGTGTTGCAGGTGCGTAAACATTTCCAGTGGCATACTCCACCGGTTGATTATGATGCATTTTACACAACCATGTATCAGTTGTGGCTCAGGAGAAGTGCTGTCAGGATTTCTTCTGTTGTGTGAACTCCATTCAGAAATTTATGTCAAATGGCATTTTTATCAAATTTTTAGCTTTTGTACTCCTACAGAAGCTTGAAACATTGTGTTTAATCCACTATTATGCAATAAAATTCTCATAAAGAGAGAGCTCAGAATCTGGTTCAAAGGGGTTAGTCTTCAAAATTTTGCAGATATCTTTTTAATTTCTCAGATAAAATTGAGCCAGGGGACCTCTGGAAGCACTGAAAGAGGCCAGATTATGAACAAAACCTAGATTTGCATTTGTATAAGAAGCTAGTTTTATTTATTTTAATTATATGTTAAAAAGGCTTAACCATGTAACTGAACCGCAGTTGTTTTTTAAGGGAGAAAACAAAAAAAAAAAAAAAAATCAAAGGCATTATAATTTGAATTTTGAGATTTATCATGTGTTAATTACATTATTTGACTGATATTACAGTCTCACCCATATTAAAACAGAGTTAAAATGATTTTAAAAACTAATTATAACCTTTTTTTAATATATTAAATATATGTATATATCAAACCTATATACATTCAATGATAATTTGAGAATTGTGCGACATTAACCATCATTGAATGATCGAGTAGTTAATTAGGACTCTTGAATATATTGCTTAAGAGATTTTTAAATGTATTTAATTATTAAAAATATATAATTTAATTTTTTAATTAATAATTGATACAATTAACTCCATCAATTTAAAAAAAGAAAAATTGTGTCCGGACACATGTATTTAGATTAATGTAGAGAGGTGAAAAATTATTAAAGTAATTAATTATTTATTTCTTCGATAAGACGCAAAGGATATTTCATTATTTTCCATGAATCTACCAAGTAGTTAACTCCAGAAGATTACTTAAAACAGAAAAACTCAGAATCCAATCAAATCAAATTTCACTTCACTTTCACTCTCAAACAAAACCAACCCTACAAAATCCCCTGCCAGATTTAACGTTTCCTCGGAAAATATTTTCTCATCTTCCAAACACTCTCCATTTCTCTTACTCCCTTTGTCATCCCAGATTCAAAACCCCATGTTTGGTTCCCGAGAAAGTAGTGGGAAAACTAAAAGAAAGTCAAAATTTGAACCCAAAACTTTCATTTTTATTCTTTTAATTTAAATCAGTTGACTTGAAGCTTTGCCCTTCTCCAGGTAACTTCATATCGCGTTTCTTTACAATGTAATTAGTTTGTTGGGTTTTCTGTTTTTTATCAAGATTTGATTTCTGTTGCTTGAATTTTAAATTTGTAGTGCAGGGTTTTGTTGTTGGATATCAGGATTGAATTTCTTTGATGAGAAATGATGTTGTTCAAATCAAAGCTAAAATGGGTAGCTTTGTTTGTGCTTGGTATGTCAATGGCATCTCTAGTGGTGCACCTTTCTATCACAAAATTTTCAGGTATGGGGTTGGTGCAATATAGTCCCGTGGCTGGTTTTCGCCAGGAATTTGGTTCTTTGATTGGAATTCAGGTGAGTTTGGTATTTTATTTATTTATTTATTGTACTAATGTGTAATTATGCATGGATGGGATGTTTAGTTGATTTGTTAGCTATTGTGCTTTGTTATTTAATAGGGTCGTTGGAACAAGAAGCTATGGGGGCCTATCAACTCATTAGAGTCTTTGCAGCCATATGCCAACCCAAGGACCAATTATCCTGGTACTGGGTTTACTTCAACTTGCTATGCATTTATATATCTACCTATGGAATTTTTTTTATTTTTTTATTTTTTTATTTTTTTATTTTTTTAATCTTGTCCATTTTATTTGGTTGCATCCGCCTTTTTTTTTCTTTCTGATAATTTGATTGAAGGAGGTATTGTGAAATGGTTTTTATCTGCAGCAATAATGGATTTACTTTCTTTTGAGAGTAAGAACATAATTCTGAAGTTTAGTAAGCTAAGTGGTCATTCAGAATATGATTTCTTGATCCTTGCATTAGAGCGAAGTAATTTTGGGATGAATTATTGATGAGTTATTGTTCTTTGGTTAGATGGTGTACCTGTAAATGATTGAAAAGATGCTTTGTAATTGTTTTCTTCTTTTGTCTTTTTATTTTTTCTTTCCCCAAAAGTTTTTAGAATTTTTAAAAGAAATGTAATAGATTAAATAGCTGTTTACTTTCCTTGTAAACTCTGTATGTGGTTGAAAGAGGAGTTTTACTTTGGTAAAATCTCAGACTCACTTTTATGTAGTTTATTCATTTAGGTTGTGAGGGAAGAATGGTACACAAACATTGATTTAAGATGTTAAGATTAAATCACTTTGCATTCCACGGGATCTTTTAATGTCGTTGATCTTGTATGATATGTCCCCTGTGTAAACTTTTATGCTCATTATTAATATACTTTTTTTTGTTTATGAAAAAAATAAAAACAATAAATTCTCACGATCTTTGACTATATCCTTACTTTTAATTTTTAATTAACATAATTCTTCATTTTTTCAGTTAATTGCTAACTCTATAGTTTTAACTGCAACACTACTTCTCCTCTTGGTTGATTAATACCTGTTCTTTTGTATTTGTATACAGCTCCAAGTGAAAAGAGCAATGGTCTCATCTATGCAAAAGTTTTTGGTGGGTTTGAGAAGATAAGATCTTCGGTATGATTCATTGGACATATAAGAACTATCTTTGTTATAATTTCTATAGGGGAGTTCATAACATTTTTGTTAATTTTCTAGATATGTGATCTTGTCACCATATCCAGGCTTCTAAATGCTACTCTTGTCATTCCAGAGATTCAAGAAAGTCTTCGCTCAAAGGGAATCAGGTGTCTTAAACTAGCTTTCTTAAACATTTGTTTAAATGTAAGTCTCTGGTGCTAGTAGCGCTAATAGTTTTCTCGCTTCTTTTCCTTTCTATTGACACGCAGCTATAAGTTCAAGAGTTTTTCCTATCTCTACGATGAAGAGCAATTCATAGCATCACTCACAAATGATATAATCATTGTGAAGAGCCTCCCTGAAAATTTGAAGGCAGCAAGGAAGAGGAACGAGTTCCCTAATTTTAAGCCCAAAAGTTCAGCTTCTCCGGATTATTATATCAAAGAAATTTTACCGCAATTAAAGAAATCCAAAGTTATTGGATTGATTCTTACTGATGGAGGATGCCTGCAGGTTGGTTAATATCATAAAATTATGAATAATTTAGTGAACCATTTCTGCAAATTGTATTCTCTTCTTCATGGAACTTTTGAGTTTCCTCTATTATAGATTACATATTATGAGTTTGTTTGGTATGACTTATTTGAGTTGAGCTTATAGAAGAAGAGCTTATTGGAGAGAACTTATGAAAATATAGCTTAAAAATTTGTTAGTTTTTTAGTTAGGACAATGTAAAAGAGTCTTTTCTTGTATCAATTTACTAGGAGTAGTTTCAATATACAAGAATAGATCAAGCTAAATTTATAAAATAAAACGTGGTTACTTTTCAAATTCCAACACTTTCAGTAAGCTCAAATCTTGAGCTTCTCCCATAAGTCGTAAAATAACATATTTAAAATTTTATAAGTTCTTAGAAATGCAATCAAACAACTTAAAAACATTTCAAAAGTGCTTTTGACTTAGAATAAGCCCATTTGGCCAGTAAATGAGCTCAACCAATTAGGCTCTATATGTGTGTAGAAGAGGTTCAAGAAGTTTCTTCTTTGGAGAATTATAAATGAACTATGTTGCTTTTTATTTGCAGCATTGTAACTTTCCAGTGTCACTATTTCAATTATTGATGTTGTTGATATCAAATCTTCTACTAGCATTTGGATGTTTTCGATGTAACCTTCTTTGAATTTTCTCATTATCTTTTTCCTTTTGTACCTTGCTAGTAATTTTGTGTTGCTGTGTGTTTTCCTTTCTTAGGAGTCTTCGTTTAATATCTCAATGCCTCCCATAGGAAAAAATAGCTCATAAATAAAGAAAGCTAGAAATTATGTTATCATCTTTCTTGCATCTAGGGCAATCGTTTCTCACATTTTGTTTAGATAGGCTGGAGCATTTTAGAGGAAGGTCTCTTCTGCCTTGTGTGTGGAGGTTGATGGATATAGCAACTGGTCTTGTGGACATGTTGTATTGACAATTTTTACCCTACTCGAGAAATTTAGGTTTCATTTTGGTTCTATTTTTCAAAATCATTTTCTGTTTTACAAATCCAAAAACACATAATTGAACATGTTTGCTTCTATGTTTGGAAACTATGATTTGAAAACACAATGTTCATTTTTTGAAAGCTAGTCTTAAACTTGAAGGCAACAAAATGTTGTTTCATGTGTTTTTTGAAAACATGATTTGAAGAACACAAAATTCATTCTCTGTTCTAAAATACTAGTGATAAAACCATTCTCATTATTGTTATTCTTCCAAAAATTGTTTCCGAAGTATTCTACTAGGCTTTTAAAATCCAGTTTTTTTTTTTCTTCATTTTATGAAACGGTTTTTCGAAAAAAAAATTTGTAAAATGATGCTGACCAAACTTGTAAATTCTTATCGCCTGCTTTGCTTGATGAAGAACTTCATTCCTAGTAGGTTTTAGTCACTTTTGTCTCATTCTGTCTTGTTCTAAGATTGTCATGATTGGTATTCATATTGGTTTTAATTTTTATTAAGTAATGGTTATTGGCCAAAACTAGTATTCAGGAATTGATTATGGATGATATTTTTGTAATCTATTTTGTTGGAGCTGTATAATTACGCTCTTAGTAAAGTTTAAGAGTCTAAATCTTTTGTTAGAATTCCTGTAATTTTAGATGATTTAAAGAGTCCTATTAAAGCAATTTTTTTCTTCTTTTCAGTCCATTCTTCCACCAAGCATGTCCGAGTTTCAGAGACTTAGATGCAGGGTTGCCTTCCATGCTCTCCAGTTTCGTCCTGGAATTCAGATTCTTGGCCAGCGTATGTTGGAGAGGTATTCCTGCTTCCCTTACTGCCAGGATGTAATTGCATGTGGCAAGATTAAGGATTGAGGAATACACTTCTACTTGTGGTTAAAAGATATCTGCTAGCTGCTTTTCTTATAAAGAAAAATTTCTCAGTTTTTTCCTTGTTGAAGTTATTGGGTTTCAGCTAGGCAGGGGAGCTGTATACTGAAAAATTGAAACTGATTGTTTCTTTTGTGGGAAACAAATCTATTTATTTTTTTATGGTTGTTGAGTTCTCTGTTTCTTAGTATACACCAGAATTCTTAGCATATGCCAGAATTGTTTCGCTGCCGTTGATGAATCTGATCTTTCTAATTTTCTATCCACAGATTACGATCATGGGGCCATCCAATTCTAGCTTATCATCCTGGTTTAGTGAGAGACACCTTGGCGTATCATGGTTGTGCAGAACTTTTTCAGGTTGGTCGTTTAAGTCTTTTCCCTTGTTTTTCTTTTTTTTTTTTTTACCATTTTTTAAGATTTAAAACGACTCTTTATCTGTTCCTTACTTTTTTAAGTCTCACCATATTTTTGATCATTTTATTTGCTAGATCTAAAATGGAAGGTGAACAAGTAGTATGAGTGCTTTTTTCCTCTTAATGTATTTCATGGGTGTTTCTGCTCATAATAGCTCAATAAAGAATGAATTAACATCTTCATCAAGTTATCAGTAATTTTCCTGATGTCATTGTATAACTTGGTGCTTCTTCTAGGATGTTCACACTGAGCTCATACAACACCGAAGGGCTCAAATGATCAAACAAGGGATTGTTAAAGAAAAACTTAGCGTAGACTCACACTTGCGTAGGGAAAATGGTTCATGTCCCCTAATGCCTGAAGAGGTATGCCTGATTCTTAATGATGTATGTGAGCATTTCGGTTTGTAGCCTTGATTGGTACTTAGTTTACTGGACTGGTCTTATAATTCCAAGTTTTTTAATCCTTGGGTTTTGTGAAAGCTTTAGCAAATCAACAACCGCATGGAACATTGTAATTGACAGGATTTTTTGACATTCAAACCTTTCAGGTTGGAGTTCTCCTTCGGGCAATGGGCTATTCTCCTAAAACAATTATATACCTTGCAGGTTCTGAAACTTTTGGTGGTCAACGTGTTCTTATCCCTCTGCGTGCCATGTTTGCCAATTTAGTGGATCGCACTTCCTTGTGCAGCAAGAAAGAATTGTCTGACCTTATTGGTCCCGAAACATCACTTCCACTAGATCTTTCTCAACCACCTCCTGCCAAAAGTGCGAAACAATTGAAAGAAGAGTGGAATAAGGCTGGTCCACGGCCTCGACCTCTTCCTCCACCTCCAGATAGACCCATTTATCGACATGAAAAAGAAGGTTGGTACGGGTGGATCACTGAGACTGACATGGAACCAATTCCTTCTGCTATGGATTTGAGGATGCAAGCACACAGGTTACTCTGGGATGCTCTTGATTATATTATCTCTGTTGAAGCTGATGCATTCTTTCCTGGTTTTCACAATGATGGTAAATGGCCAGATTTTGCTAGTTTGGTTATGGGACAAAGGCTTTACGAGAGTGCCTCTTCTAGAACATATAGGCCAGACAGGTAAGATGAGCATAAGTTCATGTCATGAATTTTGATGTCTTGATGCTTTTTCTGCAATGCTTAGATAGTGATAGTGTTTGATTCTTTTTCTTAAGTCTCAGCACAAGTTTGAGTTAGGTAGGAAAAAATCTAGAATACCAGGGGATTACGGCACACTACTAGTCTATTTACTAATATCATGTATGAATTCTTTTCTCTTTCATTTTCTCTTTACAGTTTAATAGGATTGATGGTTGTTAAATCAAATAGTTATGTGACATGCATCCATTGACTTATAAATATGGAGATGCAATACCAAAGACTGTTATGAGTTTGTATTTTTTCTTAAATGTAAGTGGATCATTTGCTTTTTCAAACCAAAAACATATGAAAAGTAATAATTTTATACTTATGTCCTTTTTAAATGTAAGTTTCACTTGTATTTTTGTTTCAAATGTAAAAAATATTGACAGATCAACATTTTTTTTGAATAAATAGCAAGAGATTAAAAAAAAAAAAAAAATACAATAGCTTTTGGTTTTATGGGTAGGAAATAAATGTATTTTATACATGTATGTTATGGTCTGTATTCAGAATTAACATCGGTTCTAGTTAACACATTTGCATTCAAATAAAAGCTGCCATAATATTTGGCCTTTTGTAATGATAAAATTATCTTACAATTGAGGTTCACGTTAGTCTATCATAAGCCAAGCCAATGTTTTTGTGTTACCTATGGTATCTTTCATTCTCATCTATCTTTATAATTAATGTGATTGGTGGTTGTAAAATTGAATAATCTACATGACATGCATTGGTTTCTGGTGCGATTGATGTATTATCCCTGGGTACCAAAATAAGAAATTATTTGAATGATTTACATAAGTTATATACCGACCAAAAAAAAAAAAAAAAAAAAACCTTAATTCATGATGTCTACTTCTGGATTCATAAATGTGCATGTGTTTTACCAATATTCAGCTAGATCTGATGATTTAGAAAGCACAAAGCGGTTGGTTCTTGTTCAGTTTGACTTTTCCAAAAAGTTATAATGTTCTTTTGATTGTTATGGAAAAGTACTGGCAACTTCGAGTAAAAAAACTATTAAGTTTTATTATATGTCTAGATAATGTAGATGTGAGCATAATTAATGGATAGTTACCATTCTTTGATAACATCTTGTCATTTTGGCTTAATCTAGCTTATTTTTCTTATTGGACTTACCTACTTTTTATCAGATAAAATATTTATTTATTTATTTATTTTTTAAATAAAAGATTAGATTACCTTTGGTAGCTCTGATTTTATGCATCTTGATAGTACTTCTCTAACACTTGCATTTTTTTTTTAATCAGAAAAGTTACTGCCAAATTATTCAAAATTACTCGTGAGAATATGTACCATCCCAAGCATAATTGGACTCTTTCAGTGAAGGAACATCTGAACAAAAGCTTGGCTGAAGAGGGCCTTATTAGGCAATCGTTGGTTTCGAAACCAAGGTCATTTTTGTCACATCCACTTCCAGAATGCTCTTGTAGAATTTCGTCTGTTAAGGTCCCAAATCAAATAAAAGGTAATGGTGGTCATTTTCTGTATGGTGGTGAAGATGAATGCCCCAAATGGATACAGCATGGTCAAGAAAAAGCTGCTTCTTTGGAGGCACGTGGTATAAATGATGATAGTGAATCTTCAGATTATGAAGATGCAACTGAACTGCCGGAATCTGATGATAATGATGGCAAAAATACTGCAACTTTACCCTTTGATCGTGATGAAGAATGGGATCCTAATGACTAGAATTTAATACGAAAAATGATAAGATTTCCTGTTATTATCAACAGCAATGGCACTCAGTTTCCGGTTTTTCTTCTGGAATGTAATTCTTTTGGGGATAGAAGGTAACATACAAAGGTATTTTATTTCATTTCACACTTGCAGCATAGTACCGGAAGTATTCAAATTTATTCTTTTTGAGTACATTCAAGAAATTCTCCAGTTACAGAATAGAAAATTAGTTGTATACCTTCATAGATCGAACTTTTTTTGGTGGGAAAGACTAATACAGCGAGTACAAGATGATTACAGGCATAGCAGAAATAGGTCATTTTTCTTTTGGGAAACTGGGAATGTTCCATAGTGGGGAAGTTGTATGTGGATGTTAGAGTTTTATACTACCATCTAAATCTGAATCTCTATGCTGTGATCATTGAGTTACCAAGAATTTTTGTTTTGTATATTGAGAACTTCATTTCATGTCAAGAGTGTAAATTTGGTTTCGGAAGAATATCAATGATGAGACAAATATTTTTTTCTTGGTGATGTTTCTCTTAATTTTTGGGCATGACACTGTCATATGCCTTCCTAATGTGCTTTATGTTGTTAATGTCTTAAAAGACTTTGATGACACCTCTTTTATCTTCATCCATTTTAATTGGTTAGGTTTTGAAGCTGATCTCTCTTCTTTCCGCTTTATGATAAGTCTTTCTAAAGCTTTAAGTGGGTTCCTTTTGTAGTGTAGTGGACAATTTCTAAAGCTTTCCGCTTTATGTTTCCTGCAAAACTCTGGGAGATTCTGCAGGTTACAACTCTATGCCATGAAGGGGTTTCATGATGTTGAATATTTAGTTGGTGAAATTTGATTGGATAAAGATGAGTATTAAGTCTTTTTGTATCATTAGATAAACATAACAACTTAAATGAAAAGAATATACTAACTGCTTTTATCTAATGTTTTTAACTTTGAGCAAACAACATATTCCTACCCGAAGTTTAGCATAGCAAAATCTCAAGTTCATACATTTGATTGCATTTATTTTAGATTCTTACCTCTAAAGTAACGTTGTTTTTTTTATTTTAATAGATTTCAAACTTTTAACTGTAGCGTTGCGCACGTTAGCATGCTAAAGTGCATCGGTGCTTTCTTCAGCAAAAGATGGGCTTATGTTAGCAAAAAATGGCTCATGTTAGTAGCGGTCGGCGGTTTTTTGGTCGATTCCAAAGTCTAAAATCATTTTTGAGACGACCGTTGGACTCCCCACAACCTCCTTCACTTGATGACGTTACTCACCGTTTCCAATCATCATTGACAATCATCAATGGTGTTAGTTTAAGAATGAGAATTTGAAATAAATGCAATAAGAGGTATCTAACTTAAAATTTCGTTAAACCTTACGTGGGAATATGTCATTACTCTTTTAACTTTTATAATATATTAGTTACTATTGTAGATATATAAAACCATGAAATGAATACCAATTTCTCCTATCAAAGATAGTGAAAGAAATAATATGCTCTTAGAGGTGAGATACTACATAAAACGACTTTTTATCTTCTTAATTCGTGAATGCCCCGTTGATGGTTAAAGTTCAACATGTGTTTGAACTTAACTAAATCATTTTACTAAAGACAGCGAAGCATCTTATTTACTACTTGTTTCTTGTGAGGCATCTCTCAACTTGAACCTGGGTAATGTTAAATTTTGCTTGTCAAAAGCATCATCATACACCACTGGCCATGGCTAAATAAAACAAGTGAAAAGTGCAGCCTATAAAGAGTGATTTTTCTTTTGTTTTATGTGCATTAGCAGCATTACTAGAATTCGACAGGGCGCCAAATTACTGCTTCCCAACACTCCATTTGACATAGCACTATATATTTTTATATTGTAACATGTTTCAATCATTCAAAAAAAACAATAAAAATTTCTGCTTAGGCTAGACAGAGCCTTGATTAATGTTTTTTACCTTCCAATGAGTTTTAAGAGAATTGATCTGATTGCCTGTAAAATCCAAGCCAGATTGCCTTAAATTGTGCGGAAAAGTATAATTTTAATGCCTCATTTCATTAGAATTGGAAAACAGAAAGGCATTGGGACAAAGCTGAACAAGAAAAACTTATGCAGCTGAAAGTTTCAAATTATAGGCAAAGATGGAATCTTTCAAGAGTACACGTATCCGAAAATTGGCCGTAAAGATGCTAAGAATTTGTTTCTTGATTTTTGGAAGAGGGTGCAAATTGCAGGCCAGGTTTTGTGTTTGACAGCAATTCTGGCCCTACATTACATTTGCAGAAGAAAATTCCACCTAGTCATTGCCCTCAGAATTGTCAAAATCAAGGTCTATTCCAGCTAGACATGACATCAACAATGAAAACAGAAAATCTGACAACAATTCTTGCCAAGAATTTGGATTAGCATGAAGACAAATAGACAGTAAACAAGATCACAGAATGAATGTACTGGGTACTATTAATATATCTTGGTGGAATTATGGAAACAGAATCAATATTCCTGACAAAATATATATTAATCCTCGCCGGCTTATTCAAAACATATTAACTCCATATGGCATTGGCATTAGAAGTGAATGGAATAAAGACAACATAAACATATAAAGGCCTGCCAATGAGATGTGACTAGCAGAAGTACATGGTACATAACACTGGATATAAAAAGCAATCTTTGTTAGAATGAAGAATTGATGAAGTTGATAGTAGATTTGAGAGAAAAAAAAAAATATGGGGGCCAAAGATAGTATGTTTCGATTCGCGGATGGCAAGGACAAGTTGTTAATGTTATTAGGGACAATGGGAAGCATTGGAGATGGACTGCAATATCCTCTGATGATGTTTGTTCTTAGCAGTGTGATCAATGACTATGGAAATCCTGCAAACAGCTCTTTGACTAATGATGATGTAGACAAGGTTTGTTCATTTAACAGCTTCACTTCTACAGAATCAATAAAAAAATTAGCCCCCTCAGCATACTTCATTTATATTTTCAATCTTCTATGCACATTACTTCCCTCACTGCCTTGCTTTTTGAGTTGAGGTGGCTAGCATATTCATCTATTGCTTCAGTTTAAGGTCTAAAATATGAATATTTAACCATGGTACCATGAACTTGATTACTTAGTTCCTGTAAATTGTATATTTCAGTATGCGCTGAGGCTGCTATATGTTGCAATTGGAGTTGGTCTTTCTGCTTTTGTTGGTAAGATTGGAACATTTGATTACTTCAACAAGCCTCTTCCAGAAAAAATAATTGATTAAGAAATACTCATGAGCTCTTAGAACTGGATTTTAACTACCTTATTGTCGGAATTTATTTTTTGCAGAAGGAATTTGTTGGACAAGAACAGCAGAGAGACAGACTTCTAGAATGAGAATGGAATACCTGAAAGCTGTCCTGAGACAAGAAGTAGGTTTCTTTGACACCCAAGAACAAGGTTCTTCGACAACTTTCCAAGTTGTCTCAACTATCTCAAATGATGCCAATTCAATCCAAGTTGCCATATGCGAAAAGGTATGGATTTAGTACTGTTAAACCTCTTATAAGTTGCATCAATAGAAAGATGTGCTTGTTGGATCAATATATTTTCACACACATAATTTCCTAGAGCCTATCCACCTAGATGGACTTGGCTATACATTCTCAATGTTTACCTTTTTGTATGTCCTCAAAATGAACAATATTTTGGCTAGGGTCTAGTCATAATTTGCTCGTTTCGTGTTTGCAGATACCCGATTGCCTTGCATTCATGTCAACTTTCTTCTTCTGCCTCCTATTATCCTTCATACTCTCTTGGAGACTTACATTAGCAGCTCTCCCTTTGACACTGATGTTCATTGTTCCTGGACTGACGTTCGGGAAGATGATGATGGGAGTTATAATGAAAATGATTGAATCTTATGGAGTTGCTGGCGGGATTGCAGAACAAGCAATTTCTTCCATAAGAACTGTATATTCATTTGTCGCGGAGAATCAAACACTAAATAGGTTCAGCAATGCTCTTCAGATAACTATGGAATTGGGAATAAAGCAAGGTTTCATTAAGGGTTTGTTGATGGGAAGCATGGGAATGATTTATGTAGGTTGGGCTTTTCAGGCTTGGGTGGGGACTTATTTGGTCACTGAGAAAAGAGAAAAAGGTGGCTCTATTTTTGTAGCTGGAATCAATGTAATCATGGGAGGATTGTGAGTTTTTTCTCCCATAAGTTATCTTAATGATAGGTTTCATAAGTGAACTTATTTCAGTTGTAAACTCATGGTTTCTGTTGTGTGTTTGCAGGAGTATTTTGGGTGCACTACCAAATCTAGCTTCCATAACCGAGGCAACAGTTGCAGCTACTCGAATCTTCGAAATGGTTGACCGGAATCCTGCTATTGACACAGAGGATAGAAAGGGGAAGGCTTTGTCATATGTAAGAGGAGAGATTGAATTTAAGGGCATCTACTTTAGTTATCCATCAAGACCTGAAACACCAGTCTTACAAGGGTTGAATCTAAGGGTTCCAGCTGGTAAAACTGTTGGTCTTGTGGGCGGTAGTGGTTCTGGAAAGTCCACTACCATTGCATTGCTGCAAAGATTCTATGATCCTATTGAAGGAGAAGTTCTCTTGGATGGATACAAAATAAGGAAACTTCAGCTGAAGTGGCTGAGATCACAAATGGGTCTCGTTAATCAAGAACCAGTCCTCTTCGCGACATCTATTATAGAGAACATCCTGTTTGGAAAGGAAGGAGCTTCTATGGATGATGTGATCAGCGCGGCTAAAGCTGCCAATGCACATGACTTCATTTCCAAGTTACCAGAAGGATATGAAACTCAAGTAAGCTAACTTCAACTCTCTGAACTCAACCAACTGCTATTAGGATTTGAGCTTTGGTTAATTTTTAAATGCAATTTTGATAAGTATACACATCAAATGGCAAATAGAAGGATTTTGAATGAAATGATTTGGATTTTTCTTTCTTCTACTATAGCAAAGAGCTTGTAAATCATATTTTCTTTTGAAATTTTACTCTTCCTTTAGAAAAGTTTTTACCTTGAAACACTTCATTGATGATCTTTTTGTCTCTTTCCCAGGTTGGCCAATTCGGATTCCAATTGTCAGGTGGGCAAAAGCAGAGGATTGCCATAGCAAGGGCTCTAATCAGGGACCCAAAAATCCTGCTGCTTGATGAAGCCACTAGTGCACTGGATGCACAATCTGAAAGAGTAGTACAGGATGCAATTGATCAAGCATCAGTAGGGAGGACAACTATCATCATTGCTCACCGCCTGTCCACAATACGAGCAGCGAACCTGATTATGGTTTTTAAAGCTGGTAAAGTGATTGAATCTGGTTCCCACAACGAGCTGATGAATCGCGGAGAGAGTGGGGAATACTACCAGATGGTAGAACTGCAGCAGATGTCATCGCAAAGTGACACTTCTTATGAATTCAACCATCATATGGATGCAAGAAATCTCTATAGAATGAGCCTTGCACAAAGTCCTATGAGCGTCAGGTCAAGTGCCCCAAGCACACCAGTGATTCACCCCTTCAGCCCGGCTCTTTCCATTGGCACACCCTATTCCTACATCATCCAGTATGATCCTGATGATGGAAGTTTTGAAGATGGCATAAACGAATCAAGTTATGCTCCTCCCTCCCAATGGCGTCTGCTCAGAATGAACGCGCCTGAGTTGGGGCAAGCATTGCTAGGATGCATAGCTGCAATAGGTTCCGGAGCAGTTCAACCCATTAATGCCTATTGTGTGGGTTCACTTATATCAATTTACTTCCGCACTGAAAAATCCGAGATCAAGTCTAGATCAAGAACCTTGTCTTTCGTTTTCTTAGGCATTGCAGCTCTCAACTTCACCTCCAGTCTCCTCCAACACTACAGTTTTTCAGTTATGGGAGAAAAATTGACCAAAAGGGTACGCGAAAAACTGCTTGAAAAGCTGATGACTTTTGAGATAGGATGGTTTGATCAAGAAGACAATACAAGTGCAGCCATATGTGCAAGATTGGCTACTGAAGCAAATATGGTTCGGTCCCTTGTTGGCGATCGAATGTCACTACTAGTTCAAGCAATCTTTGGTTCCATCTTTGCTTATGCACTAGGACTTGTACTGTCTTGGAGGCTAACACTTGTGATGATCGCAGTACAGCCATTAGTAATAGGGAGCTATTACGGAAGGAGTGTTTTGATGAAGAGTATGGCTGGAAAAGCTCAAAAAGCACAAAAGGAGGGAAGCCAATTAGCAAGTGAAGCTGTAATTAACCATAGAACTATAACCGCCTTCTCTTCTCAGAAGAGAATGTTGGGGCTATTCAAGGACACATTGAGAGGTCCAAAAGAGGAGAGTGTTAAACATTCTTGGTTTTCTGGTTTTGGCCTTTTTAGTTCTCAATTTTTCAACACAGCTTCTACAGCATTAGCTTATTGGTATGGTGGGAGACTCTTGACACAAGGGTTAATAACCCCGGAGCACCTTTTCCAAGCATTTTTGATATTGCTATTTACTGCTTATGTCATTGCAGAAGCTGGAAGCATGACTTCAGATTTATCTAAAGGAAGCAACGCTGTTCGATCAGTTTTTGCTATCTTAGACAGGAGAAGTGAGATCGATCCAGATAGCACATTTAATCGAGACATGAAAAGAGGAATAAGGGGACGTATAGAGCTGAAGAATGTGTTCTTTGCTTATCCAGCTAGACCTGAACAATTGATATTCAAGGGTCTGAATCTCAGAATTGAAGCAGGGAGGACAGTTGCACTAGTGGGGCAGAGTGGTTCTGGCAAATCTACCATCATTGGGCTTATTGAAAGGTTTTATGATCCACAAAAAGGATCAGTGTTTATAGATGAACAGGACATAAAAAGCTACAATTTAAGAATGTTGAGGTCACATATTGCATTAGTCAGTCAAGAGCCAACCCTTTTCGCTGGAACCATCCGCGAAAACATTGCTTACGGAGAAGAGAATGTTAAAGAATCCGAGATTAAGAAGGCTGCAGTTCATGCCAATGCTCATGAATTCATAAGGTATGATACATATTTTTACAAAACCAACTTCTAATGAAGCAAATGACTTTGCTAATAATGTCTGTTGTTTATTTGCAGTGGCATGAAAGATGGATATGACACATACTGTGGAGAAAGAGGAGTTCAGCTCTCAGGAGGTCAAAAACAAAGGATTGCACTGGCTCGCGCCATCCTAAAGAACCCGGCAATCCTCCTATTGGATGAAGCTACCAGTGCATTAGACAGTGTATCAGAAAGCTTGGTTCAAGAAGCGCTTGAAAACATGATGGTTGGCAGAACATGTGTAGTTGTTGCTCACAGGCTCTCCACAATACAGAAATCAGACACCATTGCTGTTATCAAAAATGGAAAAGTTGCAGAACAAGGTTCACACAATGAACTCATGTCCTTAGGCCGCGGTGGAGCTTACTATTCCCTGATTAAATTACAACGCGGCAGCTCCATCAACCAGTAAACTCGAGCAAATCCGACTGTACACCAACAATTAATGTTGCATATTACAATTAGCCTGTTTCAGAAGTTAGGTTTGGTCATTTAAGCTCTTTGTAAATATGAGACTCATAATCAACATTCTGCGTATTATTAAGGTGTAACTTTTTTTTCCAGGTTATATATATATATATATAGATTACGTTCAGTACTGGGTTGGATTTATATAATTATAAACATATTTAAATTTTCTTTCTTTCCAATAATCATATTTCTCTTCCGTAAATTTCTTATAAAAGAATCAAGTTCCGAAAATTCAAGAAAAAATCATAAGAATATCAAATTTCCCTATAAATTAAGCAAAACAAAAACCAAAAAATTCAACAAAACTCCCACTTCTCTACAAAACCTCACACTCATTGTCGCCTGAGAAAGCTTAATGTTCTTCTCGTTGAATGTACCATGATCATTGACCATCACATCAGCCCCAACCCTGATCCTATGCCTCTTCGTCTTCCACGCCATGATCTTGAACCTCACGGCTGTCGCCAAATCCACTCTGAAAATCGCCGTCCCGTCAGAAAAAACCACCCGTGAAAGCACCCTCTTGTCAACTTTAACACTGCCATGTTTCCTAGCTTTCTTCTTATGGCCTTGATAAAACTTGGGAACGACGTAGTTTCCAATGTAGTCAGTGGCATTTGCTTTGTTAACAATGGTGAAGTTCACAGGATCGTAGTAAACGCCCTTGTCAGTGTTGGTGTTTACAAGCTTTAACGTAAAGTAAAGAGTGGTGTTGTGGGGAGAGTTTAAAGATTTGTTGAGAGCTGGAAGATAGAAGTCTTGAATGGAGCATTTGGGGTTTGAAGTACGTAGATTTAGCCACATGAAGAGCGAGGTTAGACCTAAAGAGAAAATCAAATTGCAGCAACATCTGCACCATCCACGACGCTGCTCCTGACCCTCAGGCATGGTGAAAACAAAAATAAAGACTGTTATTTATTTATTTTTTTTCTCATAGATTTCGAGAAAAGGAAAACAAAGGCAACATTGGATAGTAAATGACTCTGTTTGTGAAGCAAAATGAAGAAGAAGAAGAAGAAGAAGAAGAAGGGTGATTGATAATAAAGGAAAGAATGTTTCTTTTTTGTGAAGAAACTTTGGATTCCTCTAAAGCTACATGGAGGTGAAGGTGAGGGTGGAATTGTGAATTATGTTTTTGTTTATGTCATTCAACCCCACATGGACATTCAAATTCTTTTCTAATTTATGAAGACAAAAAAAGTGTAAAGAAAAAGGAGATATTTGAAACAAAAGAGTGAAAAGAAAAAGAAAAAGAGTGGGATAACAATGAATTTACGGAAATAAAAAGAGAAAGAAAGGAAGAAATAATGTTCCTAAATAATAACTTCAAGGGGCTAACTTGGCTGTCGAGAAAGTTTGCTCCTTTAATTGACTTTTTGGGTTTAAACCTTGGGACATTTGTGACTTAACTTAGAATATTGAGTTTGTAAGATATTCGATAGGCATCAAGGTATAAGGTATTCAATGGGCTCTGAAGATTAATCGAGGTACCAACAAACTGGCTCGGACATCCCGATTATAAAAAAAAAAAAAAGTTCCTAAATAATCATGTCCAAGAAAATTACATTGTTAAATTTTATGAAATTAGAGGCATTTGTTGGACCTAGCAATGGCATAAAGAAATTGGGCCAAAATGTAGCCCACAATACAGAAACATATAGTTAATCAAGACCCATCTGTTTGAAAGCTTTGAAAGAAGCTAATACTTGAAAGGTATGTTTGACACTCGTAACATAACATAGCATTAAGCACATTGTATAATGTATAATATAGTATAACATTACATTGTATTATATAATGCTATGCTGAATGTTGTATGGTGTTTAGTAGAATATTGCACTATATTAATTTGTATACTATGCTATATTTGCTGTATGAATTACATTACATAATGTTAGTTTTATTCTTAACAAATATTCATTTATTAAAAATTAATATATTTTTCAAAAATTATTTAACTAATAATTTTTTTTTTTTTAAAAAAGTCAAAAGTTGAATGGGTTAATGGTCAATACCGATAAAAAACATTGATCAACACCAATCAAACTCTGGTCAACAATGGTAAATGAAGGTGAAACACCATTGACCGACGATTGGATATTTAAATTAATTGGCAATTTTCATTTGTTTAAAATTATTGTTAAGTAACATTATATTAACTAGTGTAATGGTTTTAGTAAACATTATTTATTATAGAGTACATTATAATTATATTATTTAATACCATTAATCTCAAGGGATTGCCTAACGATAAAAAAAGTCAGTTTCCTTCATAGACTTCTTAGGTACACGTAAACTAATCCAGACACATCGGTCATTAAGAAAAAAAAAAAAAAGAGAGAGATACGAGATTACTTCCAAATTCCAATTCATAGCTAGAGTTCAGATGAAGATAGAAAGAAAATCTAAACCCAATTTAGATAATTGTCTCTAGAAAATTTATACGTCTTTGAACCTCTAAGATTAAACATTATTACAGTCAGTGGCGAATCCAGGATTTTTGTCGAGGGGAGACCTCCGAGGCTCCGTCATTGTTTGCTAAACAACTAGTAAAAACTTAAAAAAAATCATAAAACCTTAAGCAAAGAAAATAATACAATATCAAGAATCTGAGAAAAAAGAATGCAACAACGCAATACTTTCCTATTTGAATAAATTCATGAGAAGCAAAAATTTGAGTAAATGTGTTAAGTAAACCTTGAGCAAAACCTTCTTTTATTATTATTATTTTTTTTCCAAAGATTATAATATAAATTTTCATGACTTTGACTAGACCTAACCTAAGCTAAAGTCAACCAAAATTTAAATCAAGTCAGCATTGCGTTGACTTTTAATATGAATTAATAAATAAAAAAAATTCTTGATATAAACATAGATAGTAACTCAAATTTATTTATTTATTTTGAGTAGCAGGATGGTGATGTTTGAAATGTAGAAAAGTGGTGGGTGAAGGGTGAAGAATAATGTCTTTTAAAATATAGTTAAGGTTTTAATTTGGGGAAACAAGTTCATTCTTAAACACAAAACACAAAATAAACTCATAAGATCCATGTCTTTTCTTCTCAAATTAGAATAAAAAACCTCAAAAAAAAAAAAAAAAAAAAAAAAGAGCACGATTCAACCCTAAAATAAACTAAATTGAAATGAGCAATATACATACCTAAAACTGATAAAATAGAAAACAGAGCTAATTGTGACATCTTGAGTAGTGAAAGCTTCAACAATTTCAGTCTTAAAAGTTTTAAGATTGAATAGCATAAGGAAGAGAACGAGAGAATGAGGGAGTAAAAAATTTTGGGGATAAAATCATAAAAAGCAAGTAGAGCCGGAAGAAGAGTGGATAGAGTTTTAAACTTTTAATATGAAGTGGACTTGGAAAATATATATTAATAACAAGTTTTTTGTGGGTCTATATATATAATAATTCTCGTTTTTTTTAAATTCGAGGACAGCCTAGGTATATATGTTAATATCAATTTTTGTGGGTATATTATTAATAATTTTTAAAAAAAACTTGAGGGATAGCCTGGGTATATATGTTAATATCAATTTTTGTAGGTCTATATATTAATAGTTTTTCTTTAAAACTTGAGGGTTGGCCTGGGCCTATTCTCAAAGGGGTTGAATCTGCCCCTGATTACAGTATCTATGCAAATTACAGAAAAATAAATAAATAATATTTCATTGTTCTACATACACAAATGCATATGTAAATCTTCACGAAACAAAGACAATTATCAATCGTTTCATGGAAGCATTTGATTCTTATAAGAATTTTTTAGTTCTTCATTAGTTTTAAATTTTGGAGTAAAACTAGTACAAAATACTATCTATTCATCATAAATATTATATTGTTCGAATTAGATTACTAGAATCTAATTATTATAATAAGAATATTGATTAAAAAACTTCAAAAAAAAAAAAAAAAAAAAGGTTTTAGATCTTTAATAAATAATAAATAATGTCTAAATTACTCTAGAAAATTTGAATATGTATGGAAGCTAGTGTTATTGTTAATGATTTATCTTAATACTATTTACACTTTAAAAAAAAGAAAGAGGGGGGTTGTTAATAACAAAAATTGTGGGAGCTAAAAATGATTTAAGTTTAAACTTTAAAGGAGTAATTTTGGTATTAAATGATGTTTAAAAAAAGATTTTAAAATATAAATAGGGTATACCTAATAGTCGTGCTTCTGATAAATTATATTTTTAGCCTCCACCTAGTTGATTAGTAACCCCCATCACTAAATATATCTCTTTTATGATTAAAAAAAAAAAAAAAAATCCCTTTAAACCTCATTTTATATCGAAAATATTCTTCTAAGCTTAATTAGGTTTATTTTCGTCAATTTAAAACTTAATTAAGTTTTTTGTCTTACACATTTTTTCCCCTATCTCAAAACAATTAGGTTTTTTGCACCCATTTTCTCTAATTTCCTAATTTTAATTATCAAAATTACCTTTTTTTTTCTTCAGATTTAGATTAATCATGTTGTGTGATTACTTTTTCTATAGTTTTAGTATTATATATTAAAAAAAAAAATATTTAAAATAAAGAAATTTTTTTTAATGATTTTTAAATGTTAGGATTTGGATTTATATAAAATTAACGATAAAATTAAAATAATATAAAATATAATATGAATGACTTAGAGGTGGAAAAGGCCCGGGCCTAGTTGGTCTTAGGACTGGGCCATCAAGGTTCGGGCCCAATTTTGGCTTCGTCCTTGATAGCTCAGGCCCAAATAATCAGGGACCAGTCTTGCGGCCATGAGATTTCTCAGGGACCGATCATGGGCCCATAGGACTGGTCCTGGGATTGGTCTTATGGGCTTGGATAATTTTTTTTGTAAATTATTTTTTAACCTTTATATTTATTGTTAATTTCATATTAAATTGGAGGTTTTGGATATTTTATAGGGGTTAAAAGAAAATTGGAGAGGGGAGGTTTGGGCCTTGGAGGAAGGCCCAGACCCTCGTCCCTTGGGCCTGGTCTGGTCTTAGAACTGATTCTCCCAAGGACCGATTTTTTTGGTTGAGTTTTTGGGAGGCCTAATTCCCACCTCTAATGAATGTATTTAGAAATTAACCTCATTTCTAATCATTTGAGTAAAGGTTAAATTTGTCAATGCATCTACAGACTTTGAATTTTAAAAAGCACCAGATGTGACGGCGGCACTATAAAAAGGAAAAAGACAAAGAGGACTCACTTCACTGAAAATAATTTTCCACTTAGGTGCATTTGTTCGTAGCCACGTGGCACAATATCACTTGTTTATCATATGATATTCACGTGGGCATGATGAACAAAAAGACTTGAAAGTGAAACTATTACGTGAAATGGGTTATGACGTAAGCCTCTCCATAAAGGGTGTTTAAAAATTTTGGTATTTTTTAATGCATCAAATTCATAATCTTAAAACGATAATATTTTTATAAGAGTTTTTTTTTTTTTTTATAAATATATTAAATAAAAAATATAAAGGATTTATATATGTATATGTAATATAACTATTTTTGTGATTTTTCCAACTACATATCAAAGACATTAATAGTTATATTTTTTTTAATCACCGAGAGTGATTGAATCAGTTTTCGCATATTTCAACTAATTCTTTAGAATCTTAAAACTGTTGATCGGATAAAAATCCTACTGATCACCCCTATTAGTGTTTGGAGAGACTCAAATGAAGAGTTTATAAAGTTTCTTTTCGCTCTTTTACTATTAAACTATTCAGTAGTAGTTAATTAACGATTATATTTAAACATTAATAACATTTCAATAATAACATTAATATAAAAGGTTGGATGTGTTTTTGAATGAATAAATATTATATTGTAGAAAAAATGAAACAATTTCGGCAACCAAAAAGTTGATCAAGGAGTAGGTTAATCAACTTTTTGGTTGCCGACGTCTAACTATCATAATAGTGATATTTTCAAATCGAGGCAATAAGAATGACATTTTCCCACCCAAGGTTTGGCAAAATGACACTTTCCTATGCTTTGTTAGATTCTATTATGTTTTCATTAATATTTTATTAAAAAGATGAAAATACCCTTAAATATTTACCTTTTTTATTTTTTATTATTTTTAATTATTCAAAAAGTCAAATATTAAAAGTCAATAAAAAAAAAAAGTTAACTCTACTTAAAAAACTAGGAATAATACTATGTAATTGTTTAAAGTTAAATGATTTTAATATTTATTTATTTATTTATAATGTCATCAATATTTCATTATTATTATTCAATAATTTACTAAATTTATAATGTTTTTCATTTTTACTAATTAACATATAATATAAATATTCTTAATTAATTAAATAAACAAAGGAAAAAAATGTATCTTTACATTTGAACTAATAAATAATCGAGTAAAGACTTTGACTTAATTAAATTTTGATTTATAATAAACTAATTAAGAAATAAACCTTTTAAGAGTATTTTCGTCTTTTCAATCAAATATTAACAGAAAATACTACTAGAACTTGACGAAGGGTGGGAAAGTGTCATTTTAAAACTTAACGGGCGGAAAAGTGTTGTTTTGCCAAATCTTGAGTGGAAAAATGTTGTTCTCCCCAATAATATATGTCTAAATCATCAGCTTAATTTATCTTTCTTTTGTGGGGTATGTGATATTGATATATTATCAAATATCTTTATGAAATAATACACAAATTATATAAAATAATATAAATTTTTTTAAACACATTAGCTTTTATCACTTGACATGTATACAAGACATCAGAGAGTATAAATTGTCGGTATAATTAACTTGAAGCAAATATAATTAATTAATGGTCTTGTATTAATTGCAGGTATGTTAAATTAATAACATTGTCAGAATTTTATTTTATTTTTTTAATCATCAAGAGTGTATGAGTCAGCTTGTACGCATCTCAATTAATCATTTCTTTGAAGCCCTGGAATTACCAACCGAGTAAAAGTTTTAATGGTGGAATTGCCAACTGGGTGAGCCTCGATAGTCATCTTTATTAGTGTTTGAAATGACTTAAACTCAGAAATTCATGAAACCTCTTTTTACTATATTATTATTACACCATCCAGTGGCGATTATTGTTGCTGCAAATTATTGTAGTCAATTATATGAATTGGTTGTCAATTCATAATACATTATGAGACTTTTTATGATATACAGAGAAAGCAATGAAATGAAATTATATTGCAGATGAAAAGACCTCTCGACCCTTCGAGTTATTTATTTTCAAGTTGAACAAAGAATCTTTGGCCTTGTCAACATACAGCTCTTTTAATTTCTCTGTTCTTTGATTCTTTCTTTAGAAGCGTACGTGTTGTGTGTTTCAGCCATAAATTCTCACTCTGCAGAGCTCGAACCTCGCTTTTACAACTCCATAAATTCCCATGAACTCTCCAAACCCTAATTGTATTGGATGCACAACCAAAAACCTCAAATGTAAGTTGCTAAGTATAATGGTTTATCATTTACAGATGAAGTTATGGCTTCTTATGTTCTCTCTAAACTCTCATATTCACACAGTAACTCTCATATACGCCATGGGATGACACCGTTATTTTGCGAAGATCATTTTGCAGGAGCATCCTGACCACTGTGATAAATAATTCTCTTCCTCTCTCTCTTTATATGTCTCTGCACATTTATGTTTCGTAAATATTTATGGCAACCTCACTAATTTTTGTTATTTACGTGCTGACAGTATAATCTTTATATCTTTTCTTTATCATGATCTGCACTTTTTTGCGCTGGCAGGCCATGATAAGAATCACAAAAAACTTTTATGAAAACGATTTTAGAGTGAAAGGTTTGAATTCATGAGTGTAGTTGTATCATTGTCAAAGAGGCAACTATTTAATATAAACCTCAATTAAAGTTAATCAATCTGTTATGATTACATACTAGAAGACTCTAATTACTTGTAAGAGTAGCGTTACTAAATATACAAACCGATAGTGCTATCACTCATTGACACGTCATCATATATATTTATTTATTGAACATTTATTAAGTTGATTTTTTTATGTAATTTCATCTATTCACTTTGACACGTTAATTTGTATAAATTTTTTTTTTTATATCTAGTATTATTAATCTTATAATTAAAGATAATATTACGTTGACAAATAAATCTTACAAACTCAGTATGACAATTAATAATTGATTTTTAATAAATTTTTCTGTTTGTTGGATTCATCAGAAACCAATTATCATCAGTTACGTTGCATATGTTTGAGTTAATTTGTGAGATTTATTTTCAATCTATCTTTATGGTGTAATCAATTAGCAAAGCAAATCATATCAAATCAATTTGTTGCAACACATAGTCAAATAACGATTGCATTGTAAAAAAGCACTACAATTTTATTATTATTTTATTTTAAATTCTATTACTTTCTAGAAATATGAGCACTTTGATTTTAAGCCATTTTTTTTTTGTTAAAAAAAAAAGCCATACTCATATGGAGGGACACAGTCACTTTAAGGAGGTTGTATTAATATTAATAGGAATTGCATCAAAATTATTTTCCAATTGCAGCTACATATTGAACCTAATTTGCTCATATATACACACTGGTACCCTCGGTTTGAGAACATAAGAATCAATCAAATGAATTTTCACTATTGCTAAGGTGCATGATAGCTCTTATATATATAATTTAATTCATTTCAGGTCATATACAATCTTCACTGGTGTCTGGTTAATTTAATAAGACAGTCCGAACCATCTCTAGATCTCTCTTTCACATCATGGATGATATTGAACCTCCTTTTCAAGAAACCTACCCTTCTCTCTTCGAGAACCCTTCTGGGAAATTAGCAAGAGAAGAGAGGTTTGGCATGGATGATGATGAGGAATATTGTGAGCTTCCACTGATTGATCTTTCTCGTTTGGATTTCAGCAGGGATGGTTCAAGTAATTTCCAGGGCGACTTTGACGAGTGCATAAAAGAGATGGGTAAAGCTGCTAGTGAGTGGGGTTTCTTTGAGGTTGTGAATCATGGGATTCCTCATAAAGTTCTAAACAACATGCGATATGAGCAGAAGAAGTTGTTCCATCAGCCCTTCTGCAAAAAGGCTGAAGAAAACTTCATGAACTTATCAGCTAATAGCTACCGTTGGGGGAACCCTACAGCCACTTGTTTGAGGCAGTTTTCATGGTCAGAAGCCTTTCAGATTCCTCTTTCAGATATTTCGAGATCGGACGAATGCAACAGAACCAGGTATACTTACCTTTAATTTCAGCTAAATTAGCTTAATTTTGTAGTTATGTATATATACATATATGTATTTATTTATCACCGTAATTAACAAGGAAATGGACTTCACCTAAAACATGCGAAAGATAATTAAAAGATCTTTTTTTTTTTCAAGAGATCAATTAATTAACTTGGTTTATTGGCTTATGATTAACTTTAATACATAATTATCTTATAAAGAAATTGATAATACTGTATTATTTATTTTTAAACACAGTTCTATATGATCTATTTTATCAGCAGGCGATATATATTTAAATACATATTAATAAATATCATGGTATTAGTTTTCTTTTAGATTTCTAGCTACAATCATTATAAATACAAGCATGCATATACATGAAAATATATATATATATAATACGATAAGGATACCACATAATTTATACCACGTACAAACTAATAAGTTGAATGTTATTATTAGGAGTAAACAACTTATTTCCAACCAAATAATGACTTAATAACTCTTTTTCACCCACAAACTTTTAAAATATTACTTTACTACTCAAATTTATATTCTATTTCCGATTCCGGCATCGTTGTGACCTCACACTACCATCATTATTTTCTTTGATCATCACTTATCAAAACCCCTCAAACTCTACTTCTACCGACCTTGCCAATCGCTGGCAATCGAATGATTAAGATTTGTACAACTGCCTCTCAAATTGAATTCCGATCAATCATAACTATCAAAATCCAACATTCCAGCATAAAAAAACTCGCCAGTCTCCATTCTTCAAAAGCCTCAATAGTTGGACCGAGTTTGCTCTCTATTTGTCATCAGAATATAAATTAGGAGTAATAAAATAGTATTTTAAAAGTCTACAAGTGAGAAAGTATCATTAAACCATTGTTTTGGGTGCCAAAAAGTTCGTTAACTATATTATTAATTATTAAATGTATAATTATGTGTAGTATACATGCATTGATTTGTGATACCACATTATCAATACCATCATAGTATATGATCATAAAATTAGTGTATATGATGAGAGATTCTTGCAGTAATCTAATAAACTACTAAAAAAAAAGTACTTTATAATATCCAAATACGTATTTGAATTCATTTCATAGATCAAATGGATAAGATGCCATTTTCATATACTTTTGCAGAATGTATAACAAGCTTTGTGTGTAATATAATCAATCAAATGTTGTTAAAATTAATTGCTTATTACGTATTTTACTACTCTTCAGATCAAGTATTGGTTTGTTTGCAACAAAAGCTGCCTCTTTGGCTCAAAGGTTGGCCGAGTATTTGGCACAACATTTGGGTGCCAAATCGTCTTATTTTAGAGATTATTGCCCGCCAAGCTCCAGTTATCTTCGAATGAACAGATACCCTGCCTGTCCTTTATCTTTTGAGGTGTATGGCCTCATGCCCCACACTGATAGTGATTTTCTCACTATACTATATCAAGACCAGGTTGGAGGGTTGCAACTGAGGAAAGACGGAAGATGGCTCTCCGTTAAACCTAATCCTCAACTTCTAATCATCAACATCGGTGACTTATTCCAGGTAATTCATAATTCTACTACTTGAATTCAGTAACATATACAATGATATCTTTTTTTTTTTTTTTTTTGTTTGGTGGAGTTAGAACATTAAAAAGATGATCTTGAGATATAAATATTAATGCGGGGCAGGCATTGAGCAATGGAGCGTACAAGAGCATTGAACACCGAGTGATTACTCATCCAGAAGTTGAAAGATTCTCTGTGGCGTATTTCTATTGTCCGTCTTATGAAGCAGCGATTGAGAGCTTCAGCAAGCGAGCGGTGTATAGAAAGTTTAGCTTCAAAGAGTATAGACAGCAAGTCAAGGAGGATGTTCTCACTACAGGTGAAAAAGTAGGGCTCTCAAGGTTTCTCTTATAATAGGGAAGTTTTCAGCTTTACATGTACAAAATTTTCAGCTTATAAGCAAGTGTATCATATATCTACACATATTTGTGTATGTACAAATATGCTTCTGTTCATATGAGTTTAACCCCGAAACTATTTAATTATAGGGCATGGAGTAATGGTGAAAGAGCTAGCTAGCGACGACAGAACATTGATGATTGAAAACATATTTGGTCACCTTAGATAATATATAATAGAGTAAATGACATATTCCCACCGGAGGTTTAGTGAAATCTCAAGTTGATATCCCTGATTGCATTTATTTCAGATGCCCACCCTTAACACTATTAGTGACTATTGAAGGTGGTCGAAAACGGTGAATGAGGTTGACAAGTGAAAGTATAAGTTTTCTAGAGGAGGTTGTGGAGAGTCTAATGATGGTCTCGGAAGTGATTTTAGACTTCAGAATCAGTCAAAAAAAGCTAAAAAGACACCAACTTAGACATTGTTAACGTGAGCCGCTTTTTGTTAACATAACCCTTGTTGGCCAAAGAAAGTGCCAACGCACTTTAGCTAGCTAACATGTGCTACGTCACAGTAAAAAGTTAGGAATCTGTTAGTGGTATCAACTTGGGATTTCGCTAAACCTCGGATGAGAATATGTCGTTTGCTCTATATAATATGATCACCGTGTGTCTAGTTATATTTGGTCTTAGTGATAAATGACAGCACTGAGATAGATTGATGGTGGAGGATAATAGAAGTGTGGGAGGTTCAAAGAGGTGATCAGTGTGTACATATATGTTTCTTTTTTAATGGTGCAAAATTATGAGTGAACTGTCGATGGATCTCAATCTATATATAGAAATCTATTGAGCTGAAGCAAATACTATGTTTAACACTTAATTGCAATTAATGAAGATCAATCTTTAAGCTAAAGGCACGCATATGCAACTTGTCTGGCATTATGGCTTCTTCATAAAATTAAGCAGGCCACACATATATGTTAAGCGGTTACTGAATTGAATATTATGTATAATATTCTTTGGATGCTTGTCATGTGGGAGATTGACGCAGCGATTAGCGTAAAATAACATTAGTACTCGTCTATGTCTTTAGGATTGATACTAGCACTTGACTATGCCTTTAAGATTCATAAATAAGTCTCAATTGCAAGAAACTTAATTCAAGAAGTTGAAGGAAAATCTGAAAATTCAATCTATATCTTCAAAAGAAACGAATAATATGTTTATATAGAGTGGTGGCAGCTAACCTAACAAGACTCCCAATTAAATAAGAAAATAAAATCTTAATTAAACATGAAAATTAATTAAATGAAGAAATTTTAAATGTTGACTAATTATAAAATAAGAAAAAAACTCTAAATATAATAGAAAAAACACGCAGAAAATTTAAACAGCCATAAAACATGCCGAAACAATGGATTTTGGCCCGAAAATGATCCCCAATTGAGGTAAAGGGTTGGCACGATGTCAAGCTAGAAACAAACTTTCCGTTGATATTTTACAGGCCCTGTAACTCCTCTTGCATAAAAAGTATGATTGTTTTAAGTTAGCATACCTATTTAAGATTTATGACCTTTGGATCATGCGTTTGGGCTTCTGACGCCCAGCTTTCTCAAGGAATTCATATGCTAAATGTTTTACGTCCAAAATTAGGCTCTTGGTATCTCATATTAACTAATAATTATAGGCTAAAATTAAATGCTTTATATAATAGCCATGAACATATTGTGTTGGATGTCAAATTGTAGAACCATAGGGAATATCATATGCGTAACACGAATAATCAAATGTTTAGTAAATGATTGGGAATAATAGATATTGGACTTCAAAAAGCTTTGCCTTTAGCTAGCAGTTGGGATATACCGACGCCGCCTCGGCGTTAGCTAAGTGCAGCCATACCGATGCCTGCTTCTGACGTTGGCTATGGCCTCTCCACAGATACGTATTCCTGTAGTGGATCATTGGTTCGCTTAATATTGAACCTAAAATGTGATTAAAAAAACGACAGTTCATAACCATGTTAAAAAGTATAGTATTACAAAATAATAATAATAATAATAATAAGGGAACCAAAGCTCGTGCTTGATATGTCATGATCATAATATGCATTTGACAAATTAACTCCAAAATATGGCTAGCAATTGATGTATTTTGTGTTCTAAATATACAGGTTTTGAATTAATATATGACATAATGGCTGTAAAATTGTATTAATATTTTTTTTATGCCTAAAAAATCAGGGCTGATGCAAGCTTATGTTAGCGAGGACCAATCATGGTTCAAGAAGACATTATGCCGTCCAGGCGTTGTCACGTCGTCCAAGGACAAAAGAAGTAAGACTATCATCAACTTGCCAGGTAAAGACCTGGATAGTGAGTGGCTAGGAGTCACCCACCTGCCCAAGTCCTATGGATTTAAGGATATTTTCCGTGCAACCAGCAAATGGGAAGCATGGTAGGAAATGTACGACACCTGCCCGCTAGCAGACCCGTAATCATTACCTAGAAACCTCTTACTATAAATAGAAAGCTCCCCTCTCATTTTTTTGATTCTAATTCTGATAAAAAAAAACACTCACTCTCCCTCTCTGTATTTCTATTTCTTTGATCGCTACTTGCGACCTGATTGTAATATTTTATTTATAAAAAAGACAATGGACGTAGGATTTGCTTTGAGCATCCGAACCACTTTAAAAATCATCTCCCATTTATTTATTTCATTTTCCCATTCACGTGCAATTAATAAATCCGCTTAGCACTTTGCACGTGCAAATAGTTGGTGTCCAAAATCAAAATCAACAGTTTGGATTTAATATCCACTTTTCATCAGGAATCTCTGATTAATCGATTCTGTTCGCTGGCAAATGGCTTGTGGTTTTGAAACAGAGCGAGCTAG
Organism: Pistacia integerrima; assembly: GCA_026225825.1. Lineage (NCBI taxonomy): Eukaryota > Viridiplantae > Streptophyta > Magnoliopsida > Sapindales > Anacardiaceae > Pistacia > Pistacia integerrima. The sequence goes on from CM047748.1 coordinate 5,633,545, forward strand.
CCCCAACAACGAGAGGTCCCCCGGGTACAGGATGACACTTCTCCTGAAGTGCCCCAGATTCAACATAGTATCGCGGCAGACATTTATTTGAGCTCACAGCTCGACTCAGCTGTGATGGATTACTTGAAGAGGTTCAATAGTGCTCTCCAAATGGTTAACCGAAGGTTAGACCATTTGGATCAGGTCGTACCACCCGAGTCCTAGAAGGTGGTGCCATCGCAAAAATGTTTGTAGGTTGCGTTAAAGCACGGAAATGTGAGAAGGCGCATGCCGCGTGCACTACAACTTGTAAAGGCAAGGTAAAACAGGTGGCAGATAATGGGCCGAAGGGCTCCAAGGGACCAGTAAATACTGGTCGTGAAGCAGGTAGAATACTTGTGCTTTGAGACTTGGCGATATGTCACATCCTGAATCGTCCCACGCCACATCGTATGGGCATCCCCACAAGAGTGCAAGGCAGAGAAACTCCTAACACCCGTGGGTCAGTTTTGACCACTTAGGAGATCGGAATAACTCCCCAAATCATTCATTGCCTTCACAAGGCTCTATCAGCATGTGTCAAGATATGCCGGAGCCTCCGATCGAGGTGAGGAAGAGTTCAATTTGCTGTCTTTCCTCAACCATAAACGTGAGGGTCGAACCCATATTGCTGAAAGTGATCCTCAGGTAGCTTTGCTGCCTTGGATTGAAGAGTTACATCGAGCTTTGTATTAGCTTAGAGCTCAACAAAATGAGCGTGCGCAGGTCGCTTAGGCGTCTCCCTTTTCTTCAGCAGTGTTAGTTGCTCCTCTTCCGCTAATGTTTAGAATGCCAGATATAGGAGCATTCGATGAAAATTCTGATTTTTAGGATCACCTCTATGAGTTTAACAACCTTATGAAGCTTTACCAAGTTTCCAACTTGGCCAAAATGTCGCTGTTTGGCAATGACCTTGACTGCCCATGCCAAGCGCTGATTTAGATTGCTTTTTTCAAGATCTATTAACTCGTGGTAGCAGATAAGCTCGTTATTCTTGAGACATTTCCAGGCAAATAGGAAGTTCTCAATGTCGTTGAGCTATCTAAGCAACATACGGTAAGAGAAGAATGAATCCCTCCAATCCTACATTGTCAGATTCCACAAGGAGTTACACAAGGTGACTAACACACCTGAAGAATCTATTCGGACTTTCATTATTGCGAGAGTTCGCTCGCAGATCGACCTATGGAAAAAGCTGCAATCCAAGGATGACATTTTCCTCACCCGCTTCTACGACCTTTCGAAGAAGTACCTTTGAATAAAGAATTTCGTGGCTGCTCTCAATCACCACGAACCCAGTCCTTCGATCAGTGCTCCTAACTGGGGGGAGGGTAGTAGAAGAGTTGATCGTAGATAGGCTAATAATGATCAGCGGAAGGGGATAAAGCAGCAGTTTGAGCCCAAGAAATCCTACGCCTAGGTTCCTCGTCGTGATCGTGACAAGAATCAGTATACTCCTTTGAACGCTTTAGTATCGGCTATTCTGGATAAGTCAGAAAAAGCCAGCCTGCTCGGAGAGCTAGCGTCCATGAATAATCCCCCTTCGGCAAGAAATATTGCCGTAATCATCTGAATAATGAGCATCACACCGATGAGTGTCGGGCTCTCAAGTAAGCAATTGAAGACCTCATCAAGTAGGGGTACTTCAAGGAGTATGTTGATGGTTTGACCCCCATTCGGGAGAAGGATCAAAAGGAACATGGGAAGAAACACTGTGGTCGTAAGTGTCTCTACTTCGTGGGGATCATCTTTTGAAGATCATACCTCACTGGGAATTCTTCGAGGTGCCTAAGAAAGGTATGCTTAGGAAGCTTGCCATGAGCTTGTGAGTGTTATGAGCACGGCGTCGCAACCCGCAAAGGTTTACAGAGAATAAGAGATTACCTTCTCAAAGAAAGACGTCTTACGATTGCATCATCCCTATGAGGATGCACTTGTCATCGCACCTGAAATAGGTCAATGTGAAGTCCACATGATGGTGGTGGACAATGGCAGCGTTGTGAACATCCTATTTCAACGAACTTTTGAGGAGATGCAATTGGATAATGCAGATCTGAAGCCTGCCCCTACCTCTATCTATGGTTTTATTAGGGATCATCTGATTCCTAAGGGAACGATTGCACTTTTCGTCACTTTGGGTGAGACCAACAAAGTGACCAAGATGACATAATTCTTAGTGGTAGACTATCCATCCGTTTTTAATGGCATTTGGGGATGACCCATACTACGAAGTTTCAAGGTTGTCACCTCCATTTATCATATGAAAATGAAATTTTCCACTCCAAAGGGGTGTGAGGATATGAAAGGGTCTCAGAGCGAATCTCGCGGTTGTTATGTAAGAGCAGTGCAGATGGTATGCAAAGGGAAAGGGAAGCCGATGGGCATTCCCGAGTAGGCAATGATGATCAGCAGGATCGAACCATAACTGGGTCTAGTGGAAGATTGCATTGATCCTCGAGTTCAGGAGGAGTATTCCCATAGTGGGTCGGTAGAGTCTCTGTTTGAGGTATCTATCGATTAGAATGAGCTGGTGCGAGTGTTGAGAATCGGAAGTAATCTCAGCCCTCAGCTCACCGCAGATTTAACGAACTTCCTTAGATAGAATATCGATGTTTTTGCATGGACTCATGCTGATATGGTTGGGATCGGCTTGAGTATAATATGTCATGCGCTCAACATCGACAGTGCAGTCAAGCCAATTCGCCAAAAGAGAAGAGCCATGGATCTGAAGCGCTATGCTACTCTAAAAGTTGAGGTGGATAAGCTCCTCTCAAACGGGTTCATTCGGGAAGCTCATTATCCGAGTTGGGTTGCCAATCTAGTTTTGGTGAAGAAACCCAACGGCAAGCGGCGACCTTGCGTTGATTTCTTTGATCTCAACAAATCTTGTTTGAAGGACAGTTTCCCTTTGCCTAGGATTGATCAGCTTGTCAATGCCACTTCTAGGCACGAGCTGTTGAGATTCATGGATGCCTACTCAGGGTATAATCAGATCCTGATGTATGAGCCTAACGAGGAGCATACTTTGTTCATTACAGATCGGGGATTGTACTGTTATAAGGTCATACCCTTCGGTCTGAAGAACACTGGGGCAACCTAACAGCGTTTGGTTAACTGTATGTTTTCTGAGCAAATCGAAAAATCGATGGAAGTCTATGTTGATGACATGCTGGTTAAGTCGCATGCCACTTCAGATCACATAACATATCTCGCTGAGATGTTTGACGTACTTTAAAGATACAGAATGAAGCTTAATCCTTTAAAGTGTTTGTTCAGAGTATCTTTAGGGAAATTCCTAAGATATATGGTTAGCCACTAGGGGATTGAGATCAACCTAGAAAAGATTCGGGCTCTCCTAGATATGAAAAATCCCACAAACCGAAAGCAAGTTCAGAGCTTGAATGGGAAGATAGCAGCTTTCAGTTACTTCATATCAAGAGCAATAGATCGTTTCTTGTCGTTCTTTAATATACTTAAGGCCAACAAGAAGTTTGAATGGACTCTAGAATGTGAGCGAGCCTTCCAAAGCATAAAAAAACATCTCGGAAGGCCACATTTTCTATCCAGGCCTCTTCCCAAGGAAATTTTATTTATCTACCTATCCGTCTCTCAGTATGCGGTCAGCACTACTCTCATTTAGGAAGATGACAAAGTTCAGTAGCCAGTGTATTACACGAGCAAGTGATTGTTGGATGCCAAGACGCAGTATCTGGAGATGGAACGATTAGCATATGTCTTGTTGATCTCTTCCAGGAAGTTGCAACCTTATTTCCATGCTCATACCATCCATGTTTTGACCAACTACCCACTTAGGCAAGTTTTTCACAAGCCAAAGGCTTCGACAAGATCGAGAACCTAAACAACCAGCTAGTAAGGTTGTCCAGGAAATTGTTTAGGACTTATCAACTTAGAGTCTCTCTGTTGATGGGTTTTTAAACAAAAAAAGAATCGAAGCTAGTCTTTTACTCCTTAGCCTCAAAAGGACTCGGGTTCATGGAATCCTTCGGTTCGGATTCAAAACTACAAATAATGAGGCCGAATATGAAGCTCTACTTGCTGGTCTACGACTAGCAAGAGAAATGAGGTTGAAAATGATCGACATCTATAGTGACTCTCAGCTGGTTGTTAATCAGATCATAGGAGAATATCAAGCCAAAAAAGAGAACATGATTAGCTATCTGAGGAAAGCGAAGGTCGCGCTTGAGCCTTCAAGTATTATATGATCAATCAAATCTTTAGAGACAGTAACTTTGTTGCAGATGCTTTGGCAAAAATAGCTTGCTTGTTGGACTTCGATGTCTCGGACAACATTCCAGTTCGGTACATCGATGTTCTCAGCATTAGCTCGTCTGAGCAAGCTATATCTATGACCAAATCTACTTATTGGGTGATTCCAATTATTCAGTATCTCTGAGAAGAGACTCTACCCAGTGATAAAATTGAGGAAAGAATCCTGCGAACTAGAGCTACTCGTTACACACTTATCGGGAATCAACTATACAAGCAAGGGTTTAGCACTCCCCTCCTCCGATGTGTAACCGATGGTGAAGCAAATTACACCATGAGGGAGATACATGAAGGGATCTGTGGTAATCATACTGCTACAGATCTCTCGCCAATAAAATTGTCCGTTATAGATATTATTGGCCTCTAATTCAAGAGGACACCTTCAACTTTGTGAAAAAGTGTGGTAAGTGCCAGAGATTTGCGAATGTTCCACGAGCTCCTTCCCACTAGCTGACGATAATAACCAGTCCTTGGCCATTCTCTATGTGAGAAATTGATCTCATCGGGTCATGCTGATCGATAGAGGGGGCATTAAGTATACAATGATCACATCAGATTATTTAACTAAGTGGGTCGAAGCTGAGTCTTTGGCCACGATCACTATCAAGCCTAGTTAGTAAATACGGTTACGGCAAAAAAACGGTACGGGAATTTTACGGGTATAATACGGCAAATGGTGAAAAATATGTTTATAAAAATTCGGCCATAAAATTCGGGTACGGAAAAAATACGATACGGGTATATACAGGTTTAATACGGTGTATTGTCAATAATACGTTTTGAAAAATACGGCAATATTAATCTTAGTTTTAATACTTTTATGGATTACCTGGTTAAATAAGCTTATTCTTTATGTTAAATAACCTTAAATAAGGTTAAATAATAATTATTATAAAAAATAACTGATATTCAAATTGTAGGTTTTAGACTCAAACACAATATTTGGCCAATGATTCTTTACTAATTTAAAACTTGATAAGTTTGATATTAAATGCAACCAATTTTAACTTCCCATCAATCCATTAAATTATATTAAATCAAGAACTAAAATTTTATATCACAAATCTATATAAAATTTAGTGTTACAATACCCATAATATATGACTTTAATTGTTTATCATTTATTTATTTATTTTGATTCAATAAAAGTTAAGACTACTGGATTACTAGGTTGAATATCAGTTATTCTTTATAATAATTATTATTTAACCTTGTTTAAGGTTATTTAACATAAAGAATAAGATTATTTTAATATCATTAATTCAATCTAAAACCCCTTTTCCAATCTCTTCCCTTACAAAAGAAGACAATATAATTGTATTTTTATAATAATTATTATTAGGAAACCCATATATTTTTTGTTGGGTTAATTAGTATTTTATTTCGATTTTATAATCCCATGTTACTATACGTCACATATTGCTTTGGGATTCCGAATTTGGACAAAATAATTATATCTTGTCCCATTCCACTCTTCTTCTAACGGCTATTTAATTTCCACTGATTTTTATTTCTTCTTCCCCATCAAAACGACGTCGTTTCAATCAGCTCCATTTTTTTTCAATCATTCGTGAATTATACGGATGTCCCAAAAATTCGCGAATTATTCGGCACCCATTTAAAAAGTACGTAAATACGCGTTTTATACGCGTATTTACTAACTAGGCTACCAAGAAGCTCAAAGACTTCGTCATCAAGAATATAGTGTGCTGCTATGGGATTCCTCATACACTTATCTTTGATAATGGGAAACAATTTAACAATAAGGAATTCAAGCAGTTTTGCGACGAGATGGGGATTCATAAAAAGTTTGCCTTAGTAGCAAGACCACAAGCTAATGGTCAGGTTGAAGCTGTCAACAAGACCATTAAACACATATTGAAGGCCAAGAATTGGGCTGATGACTTCCTAGAAGTCCTATGGGCACATAGTACAACTCAAAGAACCTCTACTTCAAAAACATCCTTCTCGCTAGCGTATGGCTGCAAGGCGATGATTCTAGTGGAAGTAAGATCTGGTTCACTTTGTAGGGAGTTTTTCAATGACGTAGACAATGAAGCACTCTTACATGCAAGTCTGGACTTGGTTGAAGAGCACCGCGGCAAAGCTCGGTTAAGGATAGCTTCCTACCAGTAGCGGGAAAAAGATTCTTCGACTCCAAGGTTAGGCGAAAGGACTTTCAAGTTTGCGACCTAGCTCTGAAAGAAGTCATTCTTGGCACAAGAGAACCAAGTGTGGGGGTATTGGGACCCAATTGGGAAGGTCCATACCACATCGCAAAGGTAATACGACTTGTGACGTATCACCTTAAGAGGCTTAACGGCTTCGAAGTGCCGCAAGCTTGGAATGATGAGCATCTTCGCCCCTATTATTAGTAATTCCGAACTCGCTAACAGCTTTGATAATTTTTTTTTACTTGTAAATTTTTTCTTCTTGTAAGTATTGTGAATAAGATTGTTTCGCTTCTTCTCGAAGAAAAACTTGTGTCTTGATCTCAAGTCTTTTTGTTAATAATCTTGTTCTTTATAATATTTTGCAAGTTCAATGGTCAGATAAGTTATATTTATTTTATGAAGTCATTAAGTTATAAAAGTATTATCACAAGTGACTAAAAGTTCCTTTTATATATTAAGAAAATATTTATAAAAGGCAATAAGGAGTTACAAAGGTTAAAAGCTGGGAGACTTACAAGAACAGAAAGAAGAGTGATCATTGGTCTTCATTTCTAGGCCCCTCGGAAGCGACCTCCGATCCTCTGGATGATCGTTAGCCTCTGGATCGTCCGCCCGATCTTCGGGAATGTTCGATTGATCATCTTCCGGAGGAGGCTCATGTTCCTCCTGCTACTTGGCCTCTTCAGGCTGAAGCATGGAGACAAGAATGGACTAGTACTTGTCTGGAATATCTGAGTTCCTTGGCTGCAAGCTGTAAATAGCCTGTATCGCTCAATGAGTAGCCTTCGGTCAATGAAGCAACTCGCCCTTAAGACAGCTCGAGGTCTGCCTCTATCGCCCTTTTCCGCTTCTCAGAATTCTCCCACAACTAAGCCTGATTCTCCTTCGCCGCCCTCGCATGATCGGTGCTCACCTTCAGCTCTTTCTCTCTCTCTCTCGCTCAGCTTCTTGATGAGTCTTGCCATCTTTCGTTAGAGCTCCTTGTTGTCCCTATCTCTCTTTTTGAGTTCGACCTTCTGAAAGTCGGTAGCCCAAAATGTAGAATCCCTCTCTGCCAAGTACTAATCGGCCTGGATGCGAGTCGCTTTAGCCCCTACATCCATGGCCACGAGGTCCTGCTTTAGCTTGACATTCTCCTCCTTCAGCTTGTGGTGAAAGTTGGTAGCCCGAAGGGTAGAATCCCTCTCTGCCAAGTATTGATCTACCTGGATGCGAGTAGCTTTAGCCTCTACATCTATGGCCGCGAGGTTCTGCTTTAGCTTGGCATTCTCCTCCTTCAGCTCGTGGAGCTTGCCGACATAGTCCATATCGATCTTCTGTTGGGCCACGGTAAGGGCGAGTAGGGACTGCATGGGAAAAAAGACAAAAGTTAGTTTCCTTTTCTCAAAATCATAAAAAGCTAAGAAAGTTCTCGAAGGAAACATGCCATTTTACTTGATTGTGCAATTGGAGCGTAGTAGCCATTAGGTTGGTAGGTCGAGAAGCCATGAACTCTTAGAAGGTCGTGGCAAGCTGGCATTCTAGTAGGGAGTACATTACCGATTGTAAGTGCTTCGGCAATTGCTCTAGGGAATCCAACACGAATGGGTTTGGTCTTGAGGGGGCAAGTACATCCTCGACCTGTTGCTTGCCCGCTCTCTTTTGGGCAGCCGTGGTCGCTCCCACTCCCTTGCGTGAGCTCCCAGGGGCCGCCAAAGTGCTAAAGGGCCTATTGGGGGCACTCCCGAGTAGGTGACGGGGTAGGGCTGAGTTCTTTCCAACAGCACCTCGAAGCCCTCTCGGCTCGACTTCAGGGCCTTCCTCCTGCCGTCGCATTGTTTCATCTTCTTGGTCTTATGGCCCATGACTTTTTGTTTCGTGGCATGAGCAGCCATGGGCCGAGGAGCTTCTTTGCGTAGCTCCATGGGTGGTTGTCTTTCAACACCAATCTGTATCCCTCATGTGGGGATGACATTGGAGGTTAATTTGGCTAGCTTAGTCATGTTGACAAACCCCCCAACCTTTGTCGGTGGCTTCAGAACCCTTCGTGGTATGGTTACTAAACGCTATGAAAATGTGTTAAAAAAAAGGTCATCTTTGGTACAAGGCTAAAAGTTCTTCTAGATACGAAAATACTTACGGGCTGGAGCTTCCAAAGATGCCTCAGGGTTAAAAAATCCGTACTTTCGTAGGTTGGCAGTGGTTACGAGCAGTCTTGCGTCGCGACTCTGATCGGGTAAACAACCAAATGCCTCGATACGGCTGAAATTTGCTAGAGCCGACAACTTGTTTGTCTTGTTCTCTGCAAAAAAGAAAAATTCCGTTAGTCTTAACTACCAAAAGAGAGTTAAAGAAAAGGATAGTCAGTTTGGAAAATAAAAGAAAAAAAACCTACTTGGCTCCCTAAATTTACAAACGCCATCGTACTCGAAGAAGAAATATTTAGTGTCTTAAGCCTCAACGTTACTGGGGTAACCAAATATCTCTCCCTCAATCGTAGATCGCTTCGAGAGGTAGAAGGAATCATTGTCCTTGCTTTTCTTTAAGTAGTAAGCCCATGTGAGTTCCAATGCTGTTAACTCGCTGAACTCGTGTTCGTGGCATGCGATATACATAGTAATCGCTATCATCTACGCATTGGGTGTCAGTTGGAATGGCGTAACCTTGAAGTGGTCGAGGATTGATCTAATAAAAGGGTGAAAAGGTATCGTCACATTACATCTGAAGATTGCTTCTGAGATTGCAGCCATTCCCTCTGGAGGGTTCTGAGCGGTGTGCAACCTATGCTGGTAGACGTTTATGTTGATCGTAAACTACTCTACCACGTTTTGAATCTCATCTGTAGTGGCCGCTAATAGCACTGCCTATACGGGACCCGCGGAGGTGCTCGGGGACTGCAGCTTGTTCCTACGGTTGCTCTCATCTCCAAAGTGTCCACTGCTCTAAAAGTTTGAAAAGGTGTGACATGTAGAGGTGACCCAGTCTCGGTACACAGTGTTTCATACGATGACTTGAAAGAGTAAGAAAAACCCTAATTTTCCTCTGTTAGCCCATAAAAACCCTAAACGTCCTTGAGAATGAGTTCTCAAGGATCTGTGCCCTAGTTTTTCGATTCTTAAGAGCGTTTTTTTTTAACACTACCCAAGAATGTGCATCATATAAAGTTTACCAGGCGTTCAAACCAACCATTGCTATGAAAGAACTGAATTTTAACAGGAATGAAAAGAAAAAAGGGAAGAATTTTCCTTACCTCTTGGTTCTTGGGGAGGGGATGAACGTTCGTATGCTGGCAGTGCGCATCAAGCCTTGGAAGAAGGATGAACTGTTTTTTTTAGTGCTAAAACTCTGTTTTTTTCTCTGAAGATTTGAGTTCTATGAAAATCATGAAATGGGCTTAGGGTTTTATAGGGAAGAAGGCGACATTTGGTTTCCTTTGCAAGCAACGTTTGGGCGAGACGCGTTCCTGGCCGTTGGATGTGATCACGCGTCGCCAATCCTTGTGAAGAGTAACCTTCACTCTTCGTGAAAATCAATCGACGTTTTCCTTCGTTGGAGACAACAAACGTCGGCCTGGTTATCTTCATCGCATTAAATGCGCCCTCATCCGCATTTATTGCTTTAAAAGAGAATATCGTTTCAACATAGCTTACATTTAATGCTCATGGCTGACATTTATTGTGCAAGACATGTCTATCAGATAAATCTTACTTTATTGACCAGGCCAACTGTCAAGCACAATGGATAACATCTAAAGAGGTCGTTCGAATGAAACACTCTTCTCGATGGATTAAGCTCAAGCTTAAGTGAATTTGGACCTTTCGGATTAAGCTCGAAGTGAATTTCGATTTTCGGCGAAAATATTCCAAATGTTTTTAGGTTGCGAGCGATGGGCAAAGATCGAAGCATGTTGGTATAGCACTAAACAGGATCCGACCCTAGGTTGCTGAACCTTTAGGGGACAATCATCTCAAGTCGCTTGTGCAGTTCGCCATGTCCCACATCATGACCTCCACTTAGTTCGATGGTCGAGTAAAATCGTGAACTTTGTGTTATTTTAGCCATTCTCCACTTGCAGTTCAAGTAAGCGATCCTCTGGATGAGTCAAATCATGAAGTTCTCAAAGTTCAAGCCTTGAACCTTAAGAACTGGGGGGCTTCTGTTAAGCCTAAAAAATCAAGGTTGACGTAGGCTTATGTCAACAAGGACCAATTATAGTTCAAGAAGGCATTATGCCGTCCAGGCACTACCACGTCTTCTAAGGACAAAAGGAGTAATGCTGTCATCAACTTGGCAAGTAAAGACCTAGCTAGTAAGTGGTTAGGAGTCACCCACCTGCCCAAGCCTTGTGCGATTTGAGGATATCTTCCGTGTAGCCATCCAATAGGAAGCAGGGTAGGAACTGTATGACATTTGCCAGCTAGCAGACCCATAATCATTACCTATAAACCTCTTACTATAAATAGAGAGCTCCCCTCTCATTATTCTAATAACAAAAACCACTCACTCTCCCTCTCTGTATTTCTATTTCTCTGATCGGTACTTGTGACCTGATTGTAATCTTTTATTTATAAAAAAGATAGTGGACATAGGATTCACTTTGAGCATCCGAATCACTTTAAAAATCATCTCCCATTTATTTATTTCATTTTCCCATTCACGTGCAATTTCTAAGTCCGCTTAACACTTTGCACGTACGAATAATTGGTTTCCAAAATCAAGCATCAACAATTTTCATTTTGTTTCTTGCCATTTCTTGTCGACTCAAGTCCACGCGCACAATCAGAAACAAGCATGCCATTTGAAAGGAAAGAAGACTACCTCTGACCACAAAGATGTTATATCAATATAGGTGTCGTCTAAGTTCCAACCTTTGTAGAGACATGAACTCTCTCTCTCTCTCTCTCTCTCTCTCTCTCTCTCTCTCTATATATATATATATATATATATATATATATATATATATATATATATATATATATATATATATATATATATATATATATATATAACATATGAGGCGATGATAGACTGGCAAGGCCTTTGGTCCAAAGATGTTAGGTTATAAGAGTATTAGTGAGGTTTTAGGGTTATGAGTGATGAGTTAAGGATTTTTCTTTTTTTTTAATAACTGAGGTGTCTGGGTAAGTTTACGTGTACTTCGACTAATCCTCATAGAGAGTTATCTCACAACAACCCATCGTTACAATCCCCTAAGTAAATCATGGACAAAAGGGCTACCTTTGTGCCCAGTGGAGAATCAAACCTAGAATTGTGGGTTGGACCATTTGCAACCCAATTGATTCGCCCTTACCACTGGACTACCCATGGGTGGGTTATGAGTGATGAAATTTCCCAATAGCTCTAAGGGAGTTGATTAAAATGACAATAGTTACCATCTCAATGGAATTCTAAAGCTCACGAGGTGAGTGATTTTTGCCCATTATCATATTATCCTGTAATTAATGAGTCAAGAACTAAATTAATTGAGATAAACTGTAAATAGACATGTGAAGTTGTCATCAAAGTTATTAGAATGAAGGTGATGTGCCTTGTCTCTAATAATAGTAGACTTCTTAGTCATCTTCAATTGGCTCAAGGTAAAGTAAGTAGCTACTGCTTAGGACCCATGACCATGATTGGGTTTCTACAAATTTTGTACATTTTGCATAAAAAGTCTCCTGTTCCACAATCGTATAGCCCACCCAGAGAAAATAAATCTAATTACACAAGATTTGAGATATTGAAACAACTAAACATCCATATCAAATTTCGGAGCTTTGAATGGCAGTAAGTTTAGCTCTTGTTTTAACTTCAAAACTCATGAGAAATGCATATATGTAAAAGAAGATGAGCTGTTAAATTGCTATCTTTTAATCCGAACTAAAATAATAAACTCAATATATCACATCAGTAGCATGTTATTCATCATCCTTGTATGGGTACTCTTCCGGAACTTGCTTCACGAGTTTAACCTGAAGCTCGTATGCATCATCCCCTCGAAGCACATCGCGGATCCAAGTGACTTCAGTCTTCAGTGACACCTGGAGTGTTTAGAAATTCAGACCACAATTTTCACAGGGAAGAGAGGAAACTGAAGAAGAAACAAAAATACGGGCAAGAGCACCGTCCAAATTCCTCAATGCGACAACACTAAAGATACTCAGAACACCACAAAGAGTTGCAATGCAAATACCACCATTTCCTGGATTAAGTTGAAAAACAAATGGACCATTCCTCTAGTAACTCAACTCAATTACACCTCATTCCTTTGTCAGAAGAATTGATTATTTCATAGAATCTATATTTTATAAAAGCAAGATATTCCAACACACACACAAAAGATCCTAAGATAGAAACTTATGATATAGAAAATACTCAATAAAGTAGTCATTATAGTAAGAAACATATATACTTTTTCATCTGACATTTTCACATACAGGGGAGGGACTGTAGGAAAGATATGTCTACAGTAACACACAAAACAAAGTCATACAAGAGGTTTAGAAGTTAGCAATATTCACTACCATGATAACAAAGAGGTTTAAAACAGTAGCATCTTAAAACAGAGGAACTTGCATTTCCATAAAAGGAGTCACGGTCAGCCATGTTGAATTCACCCATCAGCAACATCTTGCTTAGCATATAAAAAGAAATTTTCATAATTACAAGTGCTTCACTTTTCAACCAAGTTTATATAATAAGCTCCATCAATGGACCGGCTCATTTAAGCATTGGTGAAATCTTAACTCTTCACAATAAAACAAATATGAATTGTACCAGGCATGTGGGAGACAGAGAATAGAACACCAAAAGAAAATAAAGCAGTGAGAGACATCCCATAAAAAGGAAGGTATTGAAGGCTGTGCAAAAGAAGAGGTGTTACTCACCATCTCTAGGGCTCCTCTAATGACTCCACTCAAGATGTTGCAATAGTAAAGACCTTGACAGGTATCAGGGAGCTCAACGAAATCCACTAAGGGATTATCTTCCAAAACTATACTGCAGCATGTCCCATCAGCATCCCAGTTGGTCACTGATGCAGTAACCCCTAAGAACATTTTGAAACCCACCTGTACAGAAGCTTTATGAGGTCATAAATTGAGCCTACTTTATGCTTAGAAGAAGAAATTGAGATAGTACATCAACTGCAACCATACAAACATGACTCAGTAAATATTATCAAACTCTTAAACACAAGAAGTATATTTCGCTTTTAAAAGCTCAGCTTTTTGGATGAAAACACACCAGCCAAAACCAACATAAAAGCCATAATATACATGTTGAAAAGAAGCTAAGTACAAGCAGCAGAACCACGTAACTATTGGACATCTGTTTAAAGCTGCAAACCAGTCTGGATCAATTAGCTTGGCGACCAGACCAAATCCAAATAGCATGATTCAACAGCTTTCAGAAGAGCAGTAAACCTAGCAACTGAACTGTTCTACTGTAGCCCTAATATAGCAAATTCAAAGACTAACTACATCACAATCAGATTTCAATACTTCTGGGAGCTTCCAGTCATGAGTTCATCACTATATATAGGTCTCTTAAAGCATTACTAACAGAATGCCCACATAATCAAAGTGATCCCAGTCAAATAGGTTCCAACAGTATTTAAGAGATTATGTGTTGATAGGAACTCACTCCAATAACTCAACAATTTGGGTTGGGCCATGGGTCTTTCATGGGTTTGGGTAGAACTCTCCTTGGAAAACCGGCTTGCCAAGGGAGGGTGCCCAAGCCTTTATAACCCACATGCCCACCCTTTTCCCTTTCAATGTGGGATCCTAACATTCCACCACGCTTCCGCAACCGACGTCCACGTCGGTCTCTTTACCCCTTGGGTGATTATGCGAATCCCCTTTCCCTCGGACCTCCATGCCCTTTCTGGGGTAGCAGCCCGGGCCCAAGGTCAGCCTGCCACGCGTGCGCTGCTACATAGGCGCAGGATCATGCTCTGATACCAATTGATAGGAACTCACTCCAATAACTCAACAATTTGGGTTGGGCCATGGGTCTTTCATGGGCTTGGGTAGAACTCTCCTTGGAAAACCGGCTTGCCAAGAGAGGGTACCCAAGCCTTTATAACCCACATGCCCACCCTTTTCCCTTTCAATGTGGGATCCTAACATGTGTCAACTGTTTAATATATCGCATGGAGATGCATCCTAGATCTTTAAATACACGCACTTACAGGGAGTCATATTTTTAGCTTCTGTTCACAGTTGGCCAAAATTTCAAGCTGAAAATAAAGAACTTAACTTGAATCTTATGTCAGCAAGTATCCAACAGCGACAGAGCAGAACAAAATTGAAGCCACCATAATTTTAATCTGTCATATTTTAGTAGGCAGCATTTATGAAGATCAAACTCATTTAACTGAGTTGAGGCGAAGCTCAACAACACACCTTTATATGTCAGTATATTGTGAATTCAATGAAGCATAATTATGCATGCATCATCAAAGACAGAGATCAATACACATCATTCACTCAATATACCCATGGACAGACTTGGCTGTGTGCTAGTTTTATTAGTCCGGAGCCAACATATATTGTTGATAGTAGTAACAGTTAATAGAATGTGGGAAAAAGAAAAAGAAAGTTATGAACTGATATGTTAAAGCTATATTTGTAAGTAAGGACATTAACAAATTCTGGAACAAAAAGCATGACTTTTTTTTAATTAACGTTAAACCAAGTTACTAAAGTAGACCTTAGCAATCACTTCAGCAGTCTCTTTGAAGTCCACGCATCTGGAGACATTAGATTTTGCCAGAAACTCGTCAACCAGTCGAATTCCAATATTGTAGCCCCTGCAATGTAATCAAATTCAAATGACAACAGCCAGAAATTCACATTGTTCAATCATCTAATACCAGAGATTCCATCAGAGATTAGAGCAGAAACACTTAGACCAGTCAGCAGAATAAGATGATTCATCTTAATTCAAAAGTGGACTCAAGACAAAAATTTACGACGTCACACGTCAGTTAAAGAAGTAACCTTGCCATATTAGTTTGATTTTTGAATGCTTATTCTTTTGAATTTTACTTTCAGATCAAATGCAACTGGCTCCCACATAACCAATTCCATCCAAACCAAACTTTTTTTTTTTCTCCTTCAGGCAGTCTATCTTCAATTATAGTGCTTAATTCAGCTTCATAATTAGACTACTCATTTCGTATTTCCTTCTGCATAGTTTAATACACGATAGTTTACATTTTATGAATAAATAATCTCTTCAATCCTTCAACATCAATAGCTCACTTAACTTGAATTTCCAAAAAAAAAAAAAAAAAAAAGGTAAAGATGGAAGTAAATTGAGAAGCGTACATTTGATCGAGCTGTTTGTTAACTTCGTCGACCTCTTCCAGATCCGTCAGTAACTGACGCACGGTGGCGCCATAAGTTAAGGTAAAAAGCTCAGCATTCTACACAACGAATTTCAAAGAACGAACAATTCAATTCAACAAACCCAATTTCACAAATAAAAATTTTAGAGATTACACAGTAACTAAATCAAACGGTTACCACGCGTTCCATGTTGGCGAAGATAGCATCACCGGATCGAGGACCAACAGGCGCCATGTTAAGATCTAAACTGAAAACAAGAATTTTCCTTCAATTTGTTTAATGTTTTGTTTTTCAACTTTAAAAATAAATAATAAAATAAAGAGAACAAGTGAAGCTAAACAGAGGAAGTTACTCGCTTTCTTCTCTTCCTCTTATTTAGGTCGTTTTGATTGAATTCAACGGACTGAACTGATTCGCTTACTCGTTTTCAATTAAATTCCTATCAATTTTAAAGTATTTTACTATTTCTTTCATTTATTTTATTTTCATTTACTCAGTTTAAATTCATTGTTTATTTTACTTCTTAATATATATATATAATTTAAATGATCGAGTGATTCGATAGAGATTCTTAAATGTATTATTTTAAAAGCTCTAAGTTCGAGTCTTACATCGATTGCTAAAGGGTTTCCATTTGACCTTTTACACAGACCGAATAGTTTTAAAATTTCGAAGATTAGTTTGAGATGTGTATAGGTTGGTTTGGACACACCTAGTTATCAAACCAAAAAAAAAAAAAAAGTAAGTTCGAGTCTCTTTTGACTGCTATTAAAGTTAACCACTGAAGCCTTTACTCGACTGATAATACCAGGATCTTAGGGATTGATTTAAGGTATGCGTAAACTAACTCAGATACCCCTGATCATCAAAGAAAAAAAAATATATATAGAATTCTTAGTTCACAAAATAAAGTAAAGGTCTATATATAATAATAAATCACAAATTTATTAAGTCCCCTAATGTTGTTTTATACGAATTAAACTTATATTTAATAATTTAAGATAAAATCTTAATAAATAATAAAAACTGGTTGAACAAACAAAGAGCTTTCATCCAATTTGAAAGGCACTACAAATTCTAACTTCAAGAGCCTCTAAATCCAGAATATCAAATCCATCATCAACATTGTTGAAGGCCAAAACATGTCATCAAGCTATAAACATACAAGTTTCTTCTGAATCAATCAAAATTTACATAGCTCATAGATACATGAATAGAACAAGAAAAATACCGAATCTCTTAGTGAAACTTCAGGAAGAAAACAGTCTAGAAAATAAGTAACCGTGACACCCCTGCACTGTATCAAGTAAAGGAGCCGTTTGGCAAGCTTCCTCCACAGGACGGTCTTTCCATTTCTTCAACATAGCTTCGGCAACAAAACCAATCTGATGCTGCAGTACGGCTGCGCCAAGTGGTCCAACTAGATTCAATCTTGTAGCGGCGGAAATAGCATCCCTTGTTGTGACAAACATGTAAGCTTTCTGAGAAATTTCGCTTTGCAACCCAAGAAGCCCACAAATAATCCCAAAAACAGGAGCATGGTGGGAAGTGAAAGTGCCAGAGCACAAAGAGATTTCCCTCATGCTTTTGAGAGATGGGATTTCTGTAAAAACAGCAGCAGCTACTCTCATAAGAGCCGACCCTTGTGCAATTGATGCCTTTCGACTTACTTCATTAGTTAAAGTTGCATCCAACACTCTGTCAAGTTTATGCCAGGTTTCTAAAGTCGGACTAACAGTTGCAGAGTACACAAAAGGAAGTAGTAAGCTCCCAGTATTCTCCAAGACATGAATCACATGAGTTCGAAGATCATCAGGAGATGAAATAATGCGGGCTTGAACGGCAGCCTCAATACCAAATGAATGAGCAAACCCTCCTGTGGGGAGAATGGAATCAAGGAGTTGCCATTCACTCCAGTGTAAGTCAAATTCTGCAGATCTTGGTCTTTTGCTCCCACAGCTTATTTTCATCTGATCATCCTCCATAGGAGCATGAAGATCCTATGGCAATGATAAATAACGAGCAGATACAAGTAATGAGCAAATCAACATTCTGCAAAAAATGTTACCATAAAATCGTCAACCAAAACAAAGGGGTAATAATTACATATCTACTATTCATAAACAACTAGATATAGAGTAACTATAGTTTGAATTAACACCTTCTCTCTGAAGGGCTGACGGATGATCAAAAATGTTTCTGAATCATTCAGATTGGAAGTTAATAAACTTCAGACCTTAGAATCCACAACAAAGCGATATCACCATTCATTACAAAGACACATATCACATAACATACCACAAATTGAATATATGAATACCGTAACGCAAAATTTCTTCTTTATTAAGGTTTAATCTAATTCAATCTCGAGAAAACTAGCAATAGACCTTAAATTTTGAATGTTATACAAAAATGCAAAGAGCTTATCAACGTACCTAATGAAATTGAATTGAGTTGTATTTCTGTTTTTTGTAAGTATTCAATGGGTACAATTGTTTGTTATTTTCTAGCTTCATTTTATTTTAAAGAAAAAAAATCATGCATTTGGGAGATGAGGTTTTTGGCCTTGGCTTTACAATCAAAACATCAGAAACACACATGATCATCTCAATTACATACAAAATTATTCACCACAACCAATAAAGCCTTGAAATTTATTCAACAACAAAACTGCTAACCAGCTCAAAACAATTAATTTCATCTCATATCAAACATTAAAAAAAATCAAAATTTAAATAATTACAGTAATCCAAACACAGCCCATAATTTTTTATCTCTTCTCCACTTCCACATGCAAGGCTTCTCAATAATTGCATTAAGAAACAACAAAGCTGAACAATAGAACAAACTTCTCTGATATCTCAAAAGCCAAATCCACGTAAACAAGTTGCAGCTTAATTAACTTTTGAACACAATATTACCTTTTTGCTACTTCCACATCAATTTGGTGGCGTTGGGATTGGTAGGCAGAAGTGAGGATGCATCAATAAGTTGTTGGGGTTTCGTACATCAGTAGTTGAGGAGTCGATTTGTGGTGGCGCCGTCGTTGATGGTGGACACGTGTGTTTCGTTTACTGAGATTTTGGACGTGCGAGGCGAACTACCAGAGGTACTGTGGTGGCCAAATTAGGTTGATTCTGCGGCTTTCTTCTCGACGAATCCGACTGGACTCTTGCTGTCGCCAGCGGTAACAGTGTGGAGGGGGCGAAATGGATTTGTGATTTGGTATGACAGAGAGACGACGTTAGCAATGTTAAATGACTGAACGCATGTTAAGGTCAGGTCAAGGACATACTTGCTATTTTTTGAAAGATCTGTCCTTGATAGAAAAACACAGGACCAAACTATTCTGAATATTCAGAAGTTATGTCGTATTGGACGTTTGATATGTAGGGCAAAATGGTAACTGGATTCAGCCCAGCCAAAGTAGGAGGGTTTTTGTACAGTGAAGGCCGATGGATCGAATGGTGATGATCGATTGAATATTCGTCGTTAAAATTAACTGAAAATCATATAAAAACAGGAAACCTTAACTTTGCAATGACCGACAATCAACGAGAAATCAAAGAATAATACTTTGGGTACTAACGGATTTTACTAACCAGTGTACTAATCTTTGTTAAAATCACACATAGTACCCGTACTATGCGTATGATACCCGTACTATGCTTTAAGTTAGTATATTGGTTAGTAAAATCCGTTAGTACCCATAGCATTACTCGAAATCAAATGCTGTAATAAGAAAGGTTTTGTAGAAAGGAGATCGAAGGTTTAAATGGTGGTGACGGAAAAAAATTTCTCCAATGGAATTGACTTTGGGAAGCAGTAGAATATTAACTTTGGGTGGGAAAGTGAACTTTTGAAACTTTTTGGTTGAAACTAATGGCAAACCTTGGGTGGGAAAAAGTGGTTTACTCTTTTTTTATTTTTGGTAAGAAAGATTTGTGACAAGTTTTAAAAAAATTAAAAGTTTTGTTATTAATTTCAGATCATCCAAATTTCTATGTATTTTAATTAAGGGATCTAGCACGTTACAAATTGTTTGGATTTAATTGATGATGGAAAATGAAAAACAAGAGAGAATGCGAAGAGATGGTGTACACTTTCGGGTCATCAAACAGCATCTCCAGATAAATCATTGGTACAAAGCAATCTGAATGAAAATTAACCAAATAATAAAACATTTCACTTTCTCAAATTACATCAAAGAATGTGGAAGCATGTACTTCAAGTTACATGGTGTACATTACAATTGTCATTCGACATGGCAAGAACTCAGGTTTGCTTGATCAAAAAAGGATGAGCAATCAAAGAGAATCTAGGTTTTCTAAATTGGACCTCAAATAGGTAACAGGAATAGGAGCAGCAGATCCGAGAAGGGTCGGACAAGTATACGGAAGGAAAGCATATATCATATTTGTACAATGTAGTCGGCTGAGCTGCTAAGCGCCCTTGTGGTTAACCCAGGGCTTGATCACGGCAACCACTATGATTGCAACAATGATGAGAAGAATGATAATGGCAATGCACATCCACTTCCTGGAACTCTTCTGTAACTTCTTTGCCTTTTGGAGTGCAGTGTTTCCTGATTGCACATGATCTACTGCACTGGACACCTAAAAACAGGGAAGACGGACATGAAACCGGGAAATTAATACCACGCCCAGGATATATATTTATATATATCCAATGTTAAAGTTTTCAACACTAATTTATTCCGATGCAGATATTCTGATATGAATGGATGCGTTTGGTTTATTATTTTGGATAGGATTTTGGGAATAATATTGAATAGTTGGATAGGGAAGTATTACGAAGTAAATTTTAAAAATTTATGAAAAAACCCCTAGGTTTGCTAATTTAATTAAATACCCTAATATATAAAATGACAAAAACACCCCCACCACCTGCAGTGCCAGATTCCGGCCACCACCACCGAAATCTGATTGGAAAATCGTGTTACGACACAGACCGGTCAGATCTGTGTCGTACCGCGTCGTTATGGCCTTTTCCGGCTAGATTCACCACGGATCTGGCCCGAAAAGGTCGAACTACGGCCTGTTGTGGCCGCGACGACCGAAAAAGACCAAAACGACGACCATCTTTGGCCGTCAGCGACAACCAAAGATATCCACTTAATCTTGACTGTCGTTGACCTCAACGACGGCCATATCTTTGACTGTTGTTCACGGCCAGATCTAGCCTTTTTCGACCAGATCCGTGGTGGATGGCAGGCCGAAAAAGAAAAAGCGTCGATGAACTTCCGACCATTTACGGTCGGCGGTGACCGTTATGCGTTCGGTGGTGTAGGAATCGCAAGCATAGGGTCACAGGGGTGTTTTTGATAATTTTTAAACTTTTTTTTCAGGGTGTATTTGATGAAATTAATAACCTTATGAGGTCTAAAAATAATTAAAAAAATAGGATAATATTTATGAAATAATATGCCAAACATTATTTAGAGAATAGGGTTGAAAATATGGATAAAAATAATAAGCCAAACATAGCCAATATTATTATATTTTCCATTGTCAATGTGTACTCATGCAGAGATTTTTCTGATGTGGACATTATTATATTTTTTCATTGTCAATGTGTACTCGTGCAGAGATTTTTCTGCTATGGACGTTATTATGTTTTTCATTGTCAATGTGTACTCGTGCAGAGATTTTTCTGCTATGGACGTTATTATGTTTTTCATTGTCAATGTGTACTCATGCAGAGATTTTGTACCAAGCACGATTATTTCTCCATTTTTTAAGGAGACAAGGAGAGTAGTTAAATTTACCTGAGATTCTATGTTGTCAAGCATGTCTCCCTGTGCATCCACCAATACCGCCATATCCAGAAAGATCTGCATAAGACAAGTGATTTAAATATAGAATCAAAATATATTCTTTCTTTCAGCCGTTCGGATTTCAAAGTCATTGATGGCAGACCATGCCTCTTTTAAGACTGTTTGGCTGCCCTCATCCATAAGGCTGGGCCAATCAAATTACGTGAATAGAAAGCTATCAGGCTGGACTAAGTGAAATTGTTAGGACTGCATCGGTTTCCACTGGAAATGTGGCAACACTACCCAACATTTGCCTACTCCTACTGCACAACCCAGATATTCCCAAATGCCGAGTTTGTGCGCAACACTTGAAAGTTCAATGGGAAAAGCACACTACCTTTACTACCATTTAAATCACTAAAGGAGCATTTAGATCATATAATGTTTTATTATAGGGATATATTATATTAACAGAAAGAAAAATCACCTTGAAGATTACTGTATTTATAAAATGTGTTTAGTTGATTCAAATAAATTGACGAATAATATGTTTGGTTGGAAGGATAAATGGATTGGTATGTTATATATATTACTAAATTACCTTTATTTTTAAATATTAATACAATAGTATTTTTTATTATTATTTCTTGAATTACTTTTAACCCCCTACATTTAAAAATTTGCTAACACACCCCAACCATTAAAACTTTAATTTGTAGCAAAATCACCCCCACCCACCCCGAGGCACTGTTGGCAACCAGACATCACAGCCCACTACCATCAACAATCAATGAAATTGCGCATGACTGGCCGTATATGGCTGACCGTACCCCGACAAAGCCGAAAATAGTCATGGATCATAAATCCATGTTCGAAAAACGGCTAGATCTATGGCCATTTCATGGCCACATCTTTGGCCATGAAACAGCCATAGAAATGCTAGATCTGGCCGTTTTCAGCCTTAGATCTGTGATCCATGACTGGGAAAGGCCTTATCGGCACACGACCGGCCAGATCCCGCCGGTCGTGCACCATTACGACGACTGGTGCCGACGGTGGTGAGTCACGCCGATAGTGGTCTTGGGAGGTTGGGGGGTATTTTGTTAACTTCTAAATTTTTTTGTGGTTGAGGTATTTTAGCTAATTTCTCAAATGTAAAGGGGCTAGGTAATTGTTATTTGGTAGACATTTAAGGACAATTGTGTCCGAAATGGTTTTTAATTAAGGGCAAAATGGGAAAAAAAATCATATTACCCTAATAATGTTTTAATAACACCCTCTTGCAAGGTAATCGGATTACCCCCCACATTACCAACAGTAATCACTATTTGCAATAAAAGATTACCGTAATATTTTATTACTTGCATACAAAACACAGGAATCTTGCAAAATAAATGAATATTACCTTATTTACCCTCGATCCAAACGACCCCTAAAGGATAACTTCTAATTGCTATTGGCAAAATAGTCCCAAAGGTTTGATCTGATTTTCTTGATAAACACAATTCACACCAATGCAATAAATTAATGAAATACCTGTTGTAACTCAAGAAGCTTCCTTTCCAAATCCCTAACAGCATCATGGCGCTCTTGAATTTCTGCCAGGGTGTCCATTATCTGCAAATAAACCATATATCAATTAATTTAATATCCATGAATACTCTCCAAGAAGTACCCAAAATATATCATTCCCATCCACCAATCCACCCCAATCTCCAACCAACAAAAAAGGGTTTGACAAAAGGAAGAAAAAACGCTTTTGACAAAAAGTATGGTATGTAGAAATAAAGAAAGACAAACCTGGCCCCGCCCTTGTTCCTGGATTGCCTTCTGGAATATTTGTTCACTGTCTCCAGTCTCAATCAATTTGTCAATTGTCTGTACATTGTTCAATAGTGAGAAATGAGCTTACAAGAAGCCAGATTACTTAGAATTCTGGGAAGTAATTTTACCTCTTCATCCGCAGTTGCGCCAGTTACTGAAACATTCAAATCAGGAAACACAAACAATTAGCTGCATAGTGGAAGGCCAGAGCATTGTATTCAGATATTATAACCATTAATAATAACAGGTGCTGGGTTCAAACCTGTATAAACACGCCTCTCAACAACCTCTCGGTACTCTTGATGGATGGTTTCCCTTAGAACCTGCAAAAAAAAAAAAAAATACTAAGGAACCGTATTGAAAAGATTCAAAACATCATAAAGAGTTTATACCAAACTTCTTTTTAAAAAATTAAAAAACAAAGGAATCTTATCCGATTTATTTATATCTGAACTACCTGAAATTCTGCCATTTTATCTTTCAACTTCTTTTTCAACGCTCTGCAACAAAAATAAGGTTACCAAGTCAGTCATGGTGAGTCTGACAGCTGAAACTCTATTATGCACAAAAATCAAAAAGTTGTTCAAACCATGTCAATCTCTCACAGAGAGTATCAAATAGAATTTTAAACTTCAGGACTTTACAGATGGTAGCTCTGGTGCATTTCTCTACCAATTGTATGTTCATGTCATTATCCAATAGATTAAATCATTAAAGGACTCAAGAAATTTCAGAGAAGATATTGTTCACATAACAGTGTAGTGGTAAACAGTAAGGAAAGAAGAAAATATAGAGAGGAAATTTAAATTACAGAGTTGTTGCAGTTCTTGATCTATCCACACCAGTTCCTTTTCCACACCCAGGCTTCTGCCTATTGGCTAAATTCTGGAACACATAAAAGAATGGACACATAAGCGATCCAAGAACTACAAATCATAGAACAAAAGCAGCAAGTTTTCTTACCTCTCTATCCAGTTCTTCAATCTTTGACTTTAGAAAACGAGCAATCTTTCCAACTTCATCAACATCTTTCTCCATTCGCTTCTTGATTGCTAATGACGAGAACAGGATCCATCATTATAATTTATCAAGTTAAAAAAAACTGCAACTACATTAAGTTGATGAATAGAAGAAAATAAAAAATTAACGAAACTTGACCATAATGGATCTAAAAGCATGCACAGAAGAAACTATTCAAATTTTGTGGACAATGTGGAAATTTGAGTGGTTTCCCACCCCCACACAGAAACACGTCTGTATGAATGTGCATAAACAGGACTCCACAAATGTAAATATATGTCATCAGTGGCTAACAGAAAGCAGCTTGTGGCTCACAGATATCTCATTGAAGGTCTTCTTGTTCTTTATTATTTGAAATCTGCATGGTTTTATCACCTACTATAAACTTCAAACTACTGTTGCTCTTACTGAATTCTTGAGCATTGCAAAATACAACCTGGGGCTTGGTTTGAACACGTGAAAATATGTATGGGCAATACAGTGAAACTTATTGTATAAAATATTGGCTCCGTTTGGTTCAAAATTTGGGGGTTTTGGGAAAAGTTTTTTGAAAAAAGTTGAAAAAAAGTTGAATTGGACAGGTATTATGATGTAGGATTTATAAATTAATAAAATACCCTATATATTTATTTTTTTACAAAATACCCCCTATAATAAAACATTAAAAGTTAACAAAAATACCCCTAACCCACCCTCAAACACCCCCAGTTGGCCACCACCACCGCAGGTGGCCGAAGTCACCTTATGGGCGCATGACCGGCTGGATCTTGCCGGTCATGCGCCGATATGGCCTTTTCCGGCCAGATCTACGGCCAGTCTGGCCGTCAACTGCCAGATCTGGCCGTATTTGCTCTCAACGATGGCCAACAAACGGTCGTCGTTTCAGCCGGTAGTGCGCCATCCTACCAGATTTCGGCCATTTTCCGGTGGTGGTGGCCGGAATCTGGTAAATGTGGATTATTGGGGTGTTTTTGTAATTTTTAAAAAAATATTTAGGGGTATTTAATTAAATTATCAAATTTAAGGGGTTTAAAAAAAGTTGAATAATATTGGGAGTAGTATTCCCAAAAATCTGAGTTTTTGGGTATTTTACTGTTTAACTTTTTTGGGAATACTAAAAGTAGTATTCCCAAAACTGAAACAAACGCAGCCATTATATTTATAAAGCTTTTTCATGAATAATTTTAACTCCCATCTTCTAAAGCACAGTTGTTTTACTTGATTTACAAAAAGGAAGAAATGGAAGAAAAAGGAATATCTATATAAAAAAATAAATGCACTTGAAGATCAAAAAGAACTGCATGAGATTACTGATTACCTTTCATGGCAGGAGCCTTGGTCACAGACTTTGACTCCTCATGTGCATCCTGAATTGATGATGTGCAGGAAAATGATAATAAAGCACACATTAGAAAAAGCAGGTCAATAAAGACATTGAAAATCTAGCTCTTTCTTGCTTAACACTAATTCAAGTTGAATTTCAACTCATATTTTCTCAACAATACCTTTAATAACTGATGGTGTAAAATAACTAGGGCATAAATCCAGCATAAATACAAATAGGAAGACTATGTTAATGTACATGAAAGACCAGTCCATTCTATTTTCCCCTCTAGGAAGGCTCAGTTCTAACTGCAATAAAGTTCAATTCTGAATGTTCTTAGATATGTCAACCTTACAGAGTTTCTGCATTTGGAATTTCTAAATTCTTCTGCTCAATCATCTTGTAAAAAACATTTACACTTGATCCTGGTAAACTCCTAACCAGATCTTCTTGCATCCCAAAGTAGCATCTTTAAAAAATAAATAAATAAATAAGATAGAAAATACGCACAAACCAAAAAAAAAATCTAAATGACTCCCTCTAAAGAAATGATTTTGAACATTTTTCCTAATATAAAACACGGATGACTAGACAGTTAAAATGCTGTCAACAAAACTTCCAACCAAATCAACATCACCAGAAAAAGAAAATTTTCTACCTGGAGCTTTTTAAGTAGTTTCTCAAGCTTTGCATATTCTTTATCGATCTCTTGAACCTGCCAAAAATAGGAAAAAACGATATGATAAGATGTAATATGATATTCTAAGACTCATATTGATTATCCAAACACTTGTATTTAGCCAGAATAATTATAATAAAAACAGATGACAATTGACAAGAAAGGACTAAAAAGGCAGAAAAGAATGTAACTACATTGATCTTCCTTCAGCCTTGCACATAAGAAACAAACGAAGTAAGAAGTTGAAATCACCTTTTTAAAGAAACTTTCCAAGCCCAGTTCTCCGGAATTCATTTGTGCCCCTAACTCAATATCTCCCCCTCTGGAACTTTGACTCCGAGGGAGCTCAAAAGAATTCTGCAAAAGTCATTAAGTTATTAGCAGATAAACTCAGCACCAAACTTTAAATTTTAACCATAACAGCACCAGTTCATCTATGAAGCAATGTAGCCAATAACAATAAAAGACAAGCCTCATAAAGCCTCTCAGATGTTCAGTTGCATATGAACTCAAAACTCGACACAGTAAAAACCTTATGAACTATATTAAACTAAAGCCAGGCCAAGTTAAACCCAAAAAGGACATTTCAAGAAACTCACCACTTGACACTAGGACATAAATAAATAGAAAGCATGACAGTTACGTAATTATGCAGATCCCTATACAATGTAATTACAGTTGACAATTATTAAGTACATTATTCTTTGTTTCAGATCAATTATTAATTTCTTCTCATGCAGTAATTCTTCTAGAGCACACAAATTTAATCATGTCCAATATGACCAAAAGAGCCACAAGATCTCAGAAACTCTATAACAAAATCAGGTTTCAATCAAGTCCACATAACATAAATTCGAATTTTTCTTGTTCTTTTTCTTTTTTTTTTTTAAAGGAAACCAAAAAACTGTAATCATATTAGTGAAAAATAAGCTCTTTTGATCATCAGAAACAACCTAATCTCCTACCAGATGCAACTCACTATTATGACAATTTGAATCTTAGTCCTTAATTAAGCTACGAGTCATTTTATGATACCGACAGTATTGCATTATGAATTCGAGACCCTTATAGAAGGATAACTAGCTAATCCTTTTGCAATGGTCTCCAAACCCATGGTATCCATATCTCAAAGTAGAGTTTTCCTTATATCACACATCAGAAATTCATTCTAAATCACCAAAGTTTGCTACAGCATTTTGTATTTTATGGGTCTCAGAACATCAATAATTCCTAAGAACACCATTCACCAAATAAGCAGAATAATCTTAAACTGAATTCCATGCTACTAATTAATTCAAATTGATCTCCTCGAAAACTTGAAGCTGATCATCCTTGTTATAAACCTTTTTACAACAAAATTTTTATGGTACTTCTTAAGCGATGTAGCTTCATTTCATTCCATTTTCTCATCTCTTTCTCAGCAAACAAACAGAAAATTCTAAGCTCCAATATTAAAAGAAATAAATAAAATTCAAAATTACGTAGTCAACAATCTTAATTCTTAATTGTAAATAAAACAAACAGGATTAAACAAAACTAATACAACCATCACAATCAAAACAGAACCAAGACAAAACAAATTCCACGTCCTCACAATCAAACAAAATAAAACCTAAATTAATTTACAACACTTAAAAAAAATTAAAAACAAATATGCGAGCTGATAAACTTACTCCTAAGAGGTCGTTCATTGTGGAAGAAGCTTGAAGACGAACCTCGAGAGAATAAAAAAATAAATAAACAAACACTTATTCGGTTACAAACCGAAACAATCAGAAATCCAGATCTAAATAAATTGAACAATGTGTTTTAATTTTTAATGAACTTGTAGATTCAAGACCTGGTTTCCACAAACAGAAACAAAATCAGGCCTCTTTTGGGCTTTCGTTTCTTCTCAGATAGAAAGAGAGCTTGAAACAGCGAGTTGGGGATTTTCTTGTTGAAACGAGAGATCAGTGGCAGCCTTTTTTTAGCGAAATCGTCTACAACGCGTTTCAGAAAGTCATCAGATTCTCACCCTGCGATATATTTTGATTTAAACTTTGATCTAATCTCAACCGTTAGGTCGGTCAAGATCCTTTTGTGTAGCATAGAGATGTGATACGTTCGTTGTAGAAGACTATAGTTTCGGTTTCTTAACAGTGTCACTGTTAATGAATTTGTTTTGTTACGAAAGGAATTTTTAAATTATTAATTTCTTGATTAAATATCAGAAATGACTATTATAACCTTTGAGGCGAGCGAGGGATTGGAAAGATGATTGGTGAGGGTAATTATGGCATTATGTTGGATCTGAATTAATTGATTATTGAAATGGAGAAAGTGAATATCCGAGTTGCAAGCATGACTTAATTAATGATTTGTTTTTTGGAAAATTGGGTTTAAGTGGGCCCTTCGTCCACCTAAGTTAAACTGGCAATTTTTGGATCATCGAGTTTGCCAGTTGTCTTTTTTTAGCCTTAAAAAAAAAGATAATAGCCATAATAACAATTTTGTCCCCAAGTTTTAGTATAATTACCGTTTAGTCTTATATAATTTTTGGGAACCTTTTGGTCCCTAACTCCCTACTAGTATTAGTAACTTTTTGATCCGTGAGATTTGCTAATGATATTTTAACCAAACCTTAGGGACAAAATTGTTATTTTTCTGAAATAATATCAACTACTACATCATTATGTTTGGAGTTAAATACATTTTAGCCCTTGAGGTTTGACCTAACGAGGTCTGGTAGAATCTAAAAGTAACCTTAGGTCCTTATTAGTTAATTACTATTGACATAAGTAAATTTGGTTTATAATAAGATGTGACATCCACGTAAAGCTGAGTCAATTCCTACTCCACATTTACTAGTTTTTTATTGGGTGTAATGTTTCCATATATGCATCCCCATTCTCACCTTGTGAATCCAACTTTTAGATTATGCCCCGATTGATGAAGTCTCAAAAAATCTTTGGACACTGTGATACAAAACGGTAGTTAATTATACAAGTAATAACAATAGGAAATGTAATGTTGATGACATAACATATTAATTGAGTACTTAATTATGGTTTGCCACTGAGATTTACTTAATAATGTCAATATATTAATTGAGTACAATCGGAAATGTAATATTGATGAAATAAATGTTATTTCACCTTATAGTTATGAATAAAATTTGTTTTGTCATTTTGTTTACCATCATTAGATAGGTATATTGATGGTTTGGTATTAACGTCTTGAACTGAAGCACGTTTTGATCAATTATAATTATAGTTGATTGTGTTGCAACTGGTTTCATAAAATTCCATACATGAATGTATTGTCTGCCATCTGTGTTATTGTCTCAATTGTTCCTATATTTCAAATCGGCTTTATGATACCAATCATGACGATTCATCATCGCCAAACCTCGAACAATAAAATGTTTAGGTCCTCATTCTATAAATCATGAAATCGTCCCTCAACTATTACCACATTATGTTACTTGATGTGAACAATATGGAAAAAGATTAATTGGTTTTCATATTAAGATAGCTAGGACATATACTTACACTTCGGTAGAACATAGTAACATCCTCAATTTCATTTTATTAAAATACATGAATGTTTTCCCTGAAAACAAAATAAACAAAAATTAATTGAATTTCATATTAAGATTGTTAAGAAATATATTTACTGTTCAACATAACAAAACCAATTATTCATTTAAATAACAACTGTTACCTGAAAACAAAATCAACAAAAATTAATTCATTTTTATATTAAGATTGTTAAGAGATATACTTACCGTTCAGTAGAACAAAAACAATTAATCATTCACATAACAACTGGTTTAATAGTCTGAATTCGACAATGGGTATACAGTTATCCAAATTTAGCGTATAATATATCAAATTAAAGTCATGTCTGTCTAGTTTCAAAAAATTCAAACCGTTAATCAATTAGATTTTTATTGAGTAAGTTATGACAAATTTACTACTATTTATTTAGTGAAAACTAAAAAACCTAGGAAACGAAAATATGTGTGATGATATAAATTAAACATTGTTCAACATATTTTTTGAATAGGTAATAGTAATTTTAATAGTGGATTTTTTAAAGATAATAAAAAACAAACTTCATAGGTTAAGGAAAACACTTACGTATAAACTTTGTAAGGACACTTTTCTGAATATAAAATGGAGAAAATTGAGAGAAAGCGAAGATAGATTAATTACATATTATATACTTCAATCCAATTTCAACATGGCTTAATTACAAATATTTACAGAGACCAATATCGAAATTCTAAATATGATCATTAGCACAATGTGCTGCGTAAAACTGAATTGCTCCGATTTGGCCATTATGAATTATGCGCATATCTTGCATATTAAAAGCTCCTAGAATAGATTTACTTTCTTCGGGCAATATTGCTACACAGAAATATCCTTCATCCTGACTTGCAATGCTGACAAACCCGGAATCTACTTCGGCAATAAGTGAGGTAAATGGAGCTCCGGAATCTATGAAGAAACCAGTATCAGAGGAAGGGTCGAAGGTACCTGGTGGTAAATTTAAGCGAGAACCTCCCACACTTATATCTAAAAGACGAAGGTAGTAGTAATCTGTATCTTCAACCAGTACATAATACGTTGTTGGAATGTTATGTGAAGGAATAAAAACATCCGCCCCAAACCTCAGTATATGAGGATGCTTATCGAATGGAAAATTATCATCATAGGGAACAATACAGTAAGAGAAGACATATGACAATTGGGACGCTAGTGAAATTGGATCCAAGTTTAATCCCAAGATCTCAGAAATCCTATTGTCTTCATCAAAAGTAAAACTGAATTTTTCGTTATTAGTGGAGCAACCGAAGAGAAGAGTAAATGTTTCCGTATCACCATTGTCGTTCACTAAAAAATTAAATGATTCGAAAGATGCAAAACCTATTGTCGGGCCACTGATATCTTCACCGTAACCATATTGCATACTGTAGGCGCAATTTCCATCAACACATTGGAAAAGGCTGCCTTCTTCATCATGGTTACAATTTGGGTGATTACAAGAAATTCCACAGTAAGTAGAGGAAGCTTGCCGATCGTAAATGGGAGAAGTTTGGTGGAAACAATTTACGCAAGTTTGACACTGTGTCCAAACTAGCGGACTACCAGTATCCACCATTAAATACACATATCGAGTTGGGTTTCCGATTAACATCTACGCCATAGAGCAGAAAAATGCTTGTCATCATCGAATGTCGAATTTTGAGTAGAACGCAATTTTGTCAGTTTAGCTTTAGCCAGGGTAACATTAACCATTCTCTCAATCTTTTGGCGGTGAGTAAGGTTGGGTACTTATAAAAGGGGGACTCCCGAGAGATTATTGTTGCTGCAAAACCAAAACTATGTCTAGAAAATATGACTAGACTTTGTGTGAGATTTGGAACAAAATTGAAAGAGAATTGAGAACTGAAATTCGTAGATCTGATTTCTTATTTCAGAATTTTACAAACTGCAGTAGACCTCTCTTTTATATGAAATGAGAGAGATGACAATGATAATAAAAACGACACCGCATGAGTTAGTAAACAAAACCATTGTCTTGACCTTTTTGCCCTTTCTTCTTTCTTTGGTCAACATCTCCCCTCAAACGCAACAGGGGTTATTCTATTCAACACTTCCCTTCAGAATTAAACTGGGATTGTGCCTGGTCTTTTAACTTGAGCAGCTCCAAGTTGTACCAACGTTAACAACTGCCAAGTTCCCCAAGCAGACAAGACAAACAAGAAATGACACACTCCATATGACAGCTACCAACTGGTACCAACTTTTAACTTCAGCAGCTGCCAAGTTCCCCAAGCAATATAACAGCTAGAAAACAAGAGAACTCCAGCAAACAGAAACATTTTGACACAGGAACTGTCAATAATCTGCAGAACTCCTTACTCCATTTGTACCATTGAAACAGGAACAAAAAATGTCAATAATCTGCAGTATGCCTTACTCCATTTGTACCATCGAAACATACTCCTCAAATCAACACATTGCAAAAAATGTCAATAATCTGCAGTATGCCTTACTCCATTTGTACCATCGAAACATACTCCTCAAATCAACACATTGCAGAGAGACTCAACATACTCAATAATCTGCAGAACTCTTACTCCATTTGTACCATCGAAACAGAAACAAAATGCTCAAATCAACACATTGCAAAGAGACTCAACATACTCAATAATCTGCAGAACTCTTACTCCATTTGTACCATTTTGCAATAATCTTCTCAAATCAGAAAGGACACACTCCATATACTCAAGAATCTGCCACACTCCTCAAAGCAGAAAAGTCACACTCCATATACTCAAGAATCTGCCATACTCCTTAAAACAGACAAGACAAACTCCATATACTCAAGAATCTGCCACACTCCTCAAAGCAGAAAAGTCACACTCCATATACTCAAGAATCTGCCACACTCCTCAAAGCAGAAAAGTCACACTCCATATACTCAAGAATCTGCCATACTCCTTAAAACAGACAAGACAAACTCCATATACTCAAGAATCTGCCATACTCCTCAAACAAGAAATGAAAAGAAAAACTACAGACACTGCAGTTTCAAAAAAAAAACAGATGCATCTTCAGTAGTTATAGGACACTACAGTTTTAGATCATTCCTTCAGCAGTACACTTCTCATATCAGAAACACTCCTTCAGTTTTTTTGAAGTTGGCACACCAACTTCTTCTTCACTGGAAATATTAACTGCAACTACATTGAGTTTTCGTTTCAGCTCTTGAAATTGAGCTACTGATAAGGACTTAGTCAGAACATCAGCAATTTGCAACTTCGAAGGAACATATTGGACTATCACCTTCTTAGCTAGAACTTGATCTCTTATATAATGTGTGTCAATCTCAATGTGTTTGGTTCTTGCATGATAAACAGGATTAGATGCCAAAGCTCCTACACTAAGGTTATCGCACCATATTACATGAGTGGCACTCAAGCTTATACCCAATTCAGAAAAAACACTGTCTAACCAAGCCAATTCAGTGGCTGTATGTGCAAGTGCCCTGTACTCAGCCTCTGTGGAAGATAATGCAACAACCTTTTGCTTACGAGAGCTCCATTGAATAAGATTAGGCCCTAAGTAAATACAATAACCACTTGTAGACCTTCGGTCATCAAGATTACTTCCCCAATCTGCATCTGTATAACACTCAACACAAAAAGTAGTTGCTGGCCTAAATTGCAGCCCATGAAACTGAGTGCCTTTAATATATCTTAAGACTCTCTTGCAGGCTTGCCATTGAAGTTCAGTTGGGGCTTGAAGAAATTGACTGAGTTTGTTGACAGTGAAGCTTATATCAGGCCTGGTCAAAGTTAGATATTGCAAGGCTCCTATGGTGCTTCTATATAAACTAGGATCCTTGAATAGCTCACTGTCAGAACTAAAAAGTTTTGTTCCAGCAGCCATAGGAGTAGAACAAGCATGAGCATCTTGCATCTTTGTTTTAGCCAACAGATCAACAATGTACTTAGTTTGTCGTAAATGAAGCCCTTCAGCATTTCGATGAGCTTCTAAACCAAGAAAGTAGGTGACAGAACCAAGAGTTTTCAGAGCAAATTCACTGTTTAACTCTACAAGTCAAGCTAAAATAAGCAGATTTGTCTGATCCAGTAACCAGAATATCATCAACATAGATGAGAATGTACAGAACCTGAGTTGCATTCTGAAAAATAAATAGACTTGAATCTGATACAGAATTTTTGAATCCTCTATTCACTAAGGCTTGCTTCAGCTTTTCAAACCAAGCCCTCGGAGCTTGTTTAAGACCATATAATGCCTTATTGAGTTTGCACACATGGGATGAAAGCTGAGGATGTTCAAAACCTTCAGGTTGACGCATGTAAACAGTTTCACTTAGGGTGCCATTAAGAAAGGCATTATTAACATCAACTTGTTGGATGTCCAAGCCTTTTGAGACAGCAAGGGTAAATATAATTCGGATAGTGGCAGGTTTGATAACTGGACTAAATGTTTCAAAATAGTCCAAACCAGGAGTTTGTTGAAAACCCTTTGCAACCAACCTGGCTTTATACTTTTGTAATGACCCATCAGCATGAAACTTGACTCTAAACACCCATTTATTTCCAACAATATTCATATCAGGTGTTTTTGGTACAAGAGTCCATGTCTCATTCTTTAGTAAGGCTGTAAACTCATCCTGCATAGCTATTCTCCACTCAACACTAGCAAGGGCTTCACTTACTGAAGTAGGTTCAGGTTGGACAGTTAATGGTTTTGACACTACAAGGACTGTTCTAGACTGATCAGCAAGTTTGGCTCGAGTAAGCATAGGATGTGTGTTGATAGATGATTCAGGTTTGGATAAATGTGCATGAGGATGAGGAAATGTATCAGAAAACTTATATGAGGACAGATCAACTACAAGTGGACAAGAAGTAGTCTTCAGTGATGCTAAAGAGGAAGTGGTGGCTGTTTCTATGGGTAATGTAAGCTGTGAAGACATAACTGGACAAGAATTATTTAGTAAATCTGGTGTGCAGGTAGAGGATGTTGGTGTGTGAGTGGCTGAATTTGTCTTGGTAGTAAAAGGTGCAGTAGACACTAATTTAGGATCAGTTACTGTTATTGATGAAATGGATTGAGGAGATGAAGGACTTGGTGATTGAGGTAACAACACGTGGCATGAAGAATGCTGAAGTACACGTGGCATGAAGAAGGATTAGGATAACCAGACCTGATGGAGAGTGGAATTGGCTTACCAGTTGCTGCCGAGGGACAAGTTGAGAACACACCGGCTTTGGAGAATCCAACGGCCCGGTTGAATCGGCTTGCAATGGGTACCGAGACAAAAGGAAAAGAAAATCGAACATAGTGGGAACAGATGATGAAGAAACAGGTTGAAGATTTTGATGACTGAAAACCAGTAGCAAAGGGAAATTGTGTTTCATTAAAATGAACACTAGGTGTGACAAAAAATTTTCCTTCAGTAGTGATACATTTATATCCCTTATGGATGAGACTATAACCAACAAAGACACATTTAGAAGAGTGAAAGCTGAGTTTATGTTTACTAAAATCTCTCAAGTAAGGAAAACAAGCACAACCAAAAACCTTTAAGGATGAGTAAAGAGGTGGTCTACCAAATAAAACTTGATAAGGTGATATAAAATTCAAAAGTGAGCTAGGCATCCTATTTATTAGAAAAACAGCAGTTTCAAAGGCCAACCACCAAAAATGCAAAGGCATGGATGCTTGTGCAAGTAATGTCAAACCAGTTTCAGCAATATGTCTATGTTTTCTCTCACTTCGTCCATTTTGTTGATGGACATACGCACACGAATGTCTAAACTGAATTCCAGCATTAGTAAGATAAGAAACTAACCCTTTATATTCACCTCCTTGGTCAGATTGTAAGCACTTGAGTTTGTAATTAAATTGTCTCTCAACTAAGTGATGAAATTTAATGAACACGGAATTAACCTCAGCTTTAGTTCTTAATGGAAAAATCCAGGTGAATCTACTGAAATCATCAATGAAATGAATATAGTACTTAAATCCATCAAAAGATGATATTGGAGCTGGCCCCCAAACATCACTATGAATAAGTTCAAGAGGTTGAGAAGCTCTAGAATGAGAAACAGGAAAACTGTTCCTATGGAGCTTTCCTAGTTTGCAGGCATCACAAAAGAAAGAAAAGGAAACAGACTGTGTATGATTAGGATGAAGATGAGACAAAATTTTAGTAAGCACATCAGAATGGGGATGTCCTAACCTATTGTGCCAGAGGAATGTATTAGCATTAGTGTGACTGACATGAAATGCTGATGATGTAGTAGTCAACATGGAGTGTTTATGATCAGCATTTGCAATGTTCAAACTAGTTTCAGAACTAGGAATTATATCTGTACTTAAATTAGTATTAACCAGAAAAGTTGCAGGAGTACAATCAGAACTTAAATTTTCAGACTTCTTAAACTGTCCAATATCAGTATTTTCATAATGCAATAAATTAGCAGAATTCACAATTTTATTATTATCAGTATTTGCAGAATTCAACAAAATTACAGGATTATGTTCATTATCTGTACTTAAATGATCAGTCATCAAAGAGGACATAGGAGTATAACTAGAATTGTAAGAAGTTTCATTCACTGAGCAAGAATTTGTATTACCAAAACAGATATTACAATTATGATCAGTATGCAGAGTACATTTATTGGAATTCAAAGCAGCATTGCTAGATGTAAATTTGACAGCAGAGTTATTTAGCTCATTCGGAAAAGTTTTATTACTACCTAACGAATTATGACCAACTGAAGAAACAAAAGCTTTTGAGTTCAAACTGATGGGAATGGTCTTCACAGGAAAACTAGATGAAGTGTTAACAGTCAAAG
Source organism: Pistacia integerrima (assembly GCA_026225825.1). Classification (NCBI taxonomy): domain Eukaryota; kingdom Viridiplantae; phylum Streptophyta; class Magnoliopsida; order Sapindales; family Anacardiaceae; genus Pistacia; species Pistacia integerrima. The sequence goes on from CM047748.1 coordinate 5,670,378, forward strand.
AAGGTGATGGCAGACTAGAGGGAATGTGCAACTGATACAAGCCAGCTTTAATTCCTCCCCTCACAATGCTAGCATTGCAGTATCTTTGTCCTTAACAAGGCAGCAATCAGAATTAAATTCCACAACTACATTATTATCCTGTGTAAATTTTGAAATACTAAGAAGATTCTTAGTTATTTTTGGCACACACAAAACATTTTTCAAATATAAACACTTAGACTGCAGAGAACTAGGTAACAAGGTAAAGCCAATATGTGAAATGTTGAGAGACTCACCGTTGCCTACTTGTAGTTGATCGACCCCCTCATAATTCCTGCTGGTTGCTAGTTGGTTAGGATCAGAAGTGACATGGTCGTGCTTTGAATCCATGTACCAGTCTGGATCAGGTGTGTTGGCAGTAGGGACAGTTATAGGTATTATGCTATTAGGAGGGTGAGATGGATTTTGATGAGTTGCAAAAAAATTCTGATTTGGTGATTGATATGGAGGAATAGTCATAGGTGCTATGGATTGTGGTTGATGTAAGGGAGTTTGATGAGACGCAAAGTAGGCTTGGCTGGGTGACTGCATTTGTTGACTGGGAACTGGAAAACTATGTTGCTGTGAACCTTGCTGCTGAGTGGAGAAAGAAGCATTGGTGCCTTCTTGTTGCAAATTATTTCCTAAATGAGAAACTCCAGGATAAGATGCTTGTGAAAGACTACCAGCAGAACTAGAATTTGGCCGAATACTAGAACCAAACTGTGGTGATGAAACCCCAAACTGAGTAGCAGGATTCGCACCATACTGAGACATAGAACCAGCATTGAACTGTGGAGAACCAACATTGAACTGTGGAGGAGCTCCATTATAGTTCGAATTGTATCTATGGTAGCTCTGGATTGCTTTGTATGACCAATTTTACTGCAGACTTGGCAGATTGGTTTACCTCGACCATTACCTCGACCTCTTCCTCTTCCAAAAGTGTTGTAACTAGGTGCTCTAAAGGATGGAAAGGAAGCACTAAAAGATCCACCAAACTGATTTTGATGTCCAGTAGGAAAATATGGATCACCATGAATAGACGGTGCATAAGCCTGATACATTGGCAGATTATGACTTAAGCTCATCATATTGTTAAGTGCGTTTGGAGTTCCAATTACATCAGCACTTGCATTGGTATATCCTTTCGCAGCAGTAGAGTGTACAGATTTGCCACCAGAATTATTGAGAGAAGCTAAATTGGCTGAGCTATTAGAAAAATCACCAGTATTAAACTTCTCAAGTCTCATCTCATACTTTTGAAGCAGGAATTGAGCTTCCTGTAATGTTACTGAATCAAACTTAGATTCAATGCGAGATGTCAAATTAACCACAGCAGCATCAAACTCTGGCCCTAGTCCATCTAATACATACTGAAGAAGATCTTCATCATTTATCACCTGACCACTGGCGGACAAACTCTCTGCAATCCCTTTCATTTTCTTAATGAATTCATTTACACTCATACTTCCTTTTTGAGTGTTTTGAAGTAAATTTTTCAAGTGAAGTGCTCTTGCTTTGGAATCGCTAAGAAATTCATTTTCAAGACTATACCAAATTTCAGAGGCAAACTGACATTTGGATATATGACTAAACATACATTCCGAAATAGAAGCCAAAAGCCAAGTTACAAGAAGCTTATCAGTCTTTTTCCAAGCTATATAAGCTGGATTAATCTTCCCTTTAGTTAGGTTATTTTCAATTGATTCAGTAGAACAGTCAATTTCTGAAGCAATCAAGGGTTCAGGACAAGGAACAAAACCTGTCAAATGTTCCTCCAATTCGTGCGCTCCTACGGCTGATAAGACTTGCAACCTCCAGAAGCGGTAATTGTCTTTGTAATTATCCCTTGTAAGCTTCGGATTCACTACTTGTAAGCTAGATGAGAAGATTGAAGATTGAGAAGAGTTGAACAGTGAAGACTGAGCTGAACCGAGAGTTGTTTTCTCCATGTTACAATCGGACTGAAAACCAGAAACCTTAGCCATGGACGCTAGTCACAGGCTCTGATACCATGTGAGATTTGGAACAAAATTGAAAGAGAATTGAGAACTGAAATTCGTAGATCTGATTTCTTATTTCAGAATTTTACAAACTGCAGTAGACCTCTCTTTTATATGAAATGAGAGAGATGACAATGATAATAAAAACGACACCGCATGAGTTAGTAAACAAAACCATTGTCTTGACCTTTTTGCCCTTTCTTCTTTCTTTGGTCAACACTTTGCAATACCAATACAACAGCGATTCTGAGGAATTGAAGCCCCACCATTATTTATTTTCCAAGAGTAAGGAATTGAGTCCTCATTCCCAACTCAACTACATATAATAAATAATGGTCCCAACAACCTTAACTATTATTTGTTAGAGAAATTTAATTAACAAAAAATAGTAAAAAGATATCAGTTTTTCAATTAATAATATCCAATATAGTTGATGTTAAATGTTTTCTAAATAGAAATATCAGTTAATAATTGATGTTAAATATTGATACAACCTATGATGTGTAAAAATGTTTAAATTTTTTACTTGTAAGTAAACCCTAAATTTATATATAAAATTCATAATTAATTATCATATAATATTCAAGATTTTTAATTCTATTAAATAATTTTAATTTTCTAATTTCTGAATATTTTTACTTTAGAATTTATTCTGTTGTTTTCATTCTCATCTTCCTTTGCTTTCTAAAATCTTAAACAAAAAAATAACTTCGTTCCTTTTTTACAAAAGATTGCAATAAATTCATATTATAGTATAAAATTTTCAAAATGAATATTGTCTTCCTTTTTCTTTCTTTTTATGCGTTTTCAAAGACAAAACTCACTATATTAAATTTGTACTTTATTGTTAATTCCGCCCTTGTTTAAAAATGAGGTTTTTATTCAAATTAAAAGCTAAAAATGTCTTTTTCAAAAATATATATTTATTTCTAATAAGTATATAAGGTCTTTGCCACATGAATCACAAAGTTTTTCTTGCCTGGTAGTGTTTTATATATTGTTGATACGAAAATTCGTACCAACCAAAAAGATTTGATTGACTTTAGCGGAATCGAAACAAATATGTGTGTGATTCAATGAAAACCAGCAATGTAAGCAAAAAATGCAATAAAATTAAAGAACACAAACATAATTTTTAAAGTGGTTTAGCAAGTTTGATTTTGAGCTTACATCCACTGTTATCTTATTACCTTTTGAGAGATTATATAAGTCTTTTCTCAACAAAAATGCTAACCCCTTTTTCATATTTGGAGGTGATATTTATACAAGATTACGGTAAAGGAAAGAGAGAGAAATTCGGGATTGTAATGAGATTTGATAAGCAATTCCGTGATTTCAGTGATTGCGCGGATATTAGCCCGATCTTATCTCCCTCGAGATGTTCAAGATAAGGCTTATCTAGTGACCTGTCGAACAACTGGAATGAATGGTCACGACGGGCTCATTCCAGGTCGAACTCCAACATTCCGCGACCATAAGGTCACATCGATCTACTGATTACTAGGCTACTGAAACCCTCGAACTTACGGAAAAATTTACACACAACATATATAAACTGGAAGACCTATTTTAAATGGAAAGATAGTGACAGATCTCACATGTCAAGGTTATGGGCATCAACCTGGTGCAACTTATGAGTGCTTGCTTGTGCAAGTCCACTAGACTGACCCATCAAAGGATTCCAAACAAGATGGTAAACCTAGTGTTTATGGAATATATTTTCTTATGGATAATGGTGCATGCGGTCCTTCAACTTAAGATCACTAGAGTGTCATATGTAAATATTGATGTGATTTGACACTAACCCAACGTCGTCTTTTTATGGATTACCAGAATGGTGGTGATTAGTTATATCGAAAAGTACACTATGACTATGGTCGATCAACAAAGGATTCATCACTCTTGGTTACAGGGGAACTTATCTCGACGAGATATTTGGTTAAGAACTACGATTGCAAATCCGTGGCCATGGTGGAATCGAGTTGGTGCTCGAATCCAATTTTATATAATCGTAAGATTTAAGAACCAAATATAAAACATGTCAAGGTAGACGTTTTGAAGTATATAAAACATGTCAAGGTAGACGTTTTGAAGTAGACACTATTTCTGTACTTCACTTGATGAGATATAAGATGATGAAACGGATCAAATTACACGATAACCATATCGTAGAAAAGGTAAGCCTAAATCGCCGATTCTTTACTTACTGGGGAATCATGATGCCCTGTTACAGGCCAATCTTGATTGATGTATGAAAACACTAATTGGTTAATGCTTAATTAGTTATCGAGACACTGTCGGCAAAGTAATGAGCCTTCGAGTCACACACATAAAAAGTAGTTAAGTGAGAAAGGGAAATGGAAGGACAATCTTGTCCTTGGGCCAAAAAGGGTATTTTAGTAATTTGGGAGTCTAGAGGTTATTTTGTCATTATGGGTGAAAAGGGCACTTTGGGAATTTTTCTAAGGTGTTAACACCATTATTCAATTTATTGGAAGAATTTTTAGCAAAATTGGAATAATATTAATTTTAATTAATATGGAGAATATATATTTAATTAAATTAAATATATATTAAAACCCAATTATTAAAAATATATATGGATTAAATAAATAATATTTATTTAATTAGAATATATATTTATGGAATTAAATAAATAGAAATATTTATTTAATTAATGAAGATTATATTTAATAGGATAATATCTTTAAAGAGATATTATTATCCCTTTAATATGATAATATCCTTAAGGGGATGTTTAGATCATATAATTTTTTTTATCTTACTAGGTAAGATTACTGGAAAGAAAAATTATATTGTAGATTACCGGGTTTAAATTATTATTGTGCTTGGTTCAATTGGGATGTATTAATAATTAATGTGTTTGGTTGACTGTAGTAACAGATGTCTTGAAATACCTTTTTACTAGAATGCCCTTGGGATGATTACTTGTATTACTAATTATTCTGTTTGGTTGGCTGTAAGAGCAGATATCTTGATTACATTTTACTAAAATGCCCTTTAGATGATTACTGGGTATAAATAATTAATGTGTTTGGTTAATAAAAGAAATTATCAATTAACAAATTTATTTTTCTTATATTTTAGCCAAGTATTTTATTGTTAAGTCATTTATTGACAAATTTACACAGACTATTGGAACTCTGAAAAAAACCTATTGTATTTTTTGTTGGGTATACATTCAATACCTCACTTGGTTATTGTAACTAATATAGTTCCCATCTCCCAATTTAAAACTCTTATTTGTGTACTGCCCCAAATTATAGTTCCTACATGTTGAGTTCTACTTTAGTCCAATTGAAGCCTTTTTTTTTTCAAGGCAAAAGAAAAATTGTATTTTTTTGGTTTACACCATGGCTGGAATTCAGATACAAGTTTCCAAATTTGAGGAATTTTGTTAACTTTTTCCACTTATCTTGGACCGAAATTATGTGTGAAAAGTGTGAGAATTATTGATACATTTGTAATATCACATATTTTGGAGTACCTGTGCATTTACATTATGCTGAATCCAAGCAATGTACCAATAAATAAACTACAAGCAGAATAACGATGCTCTTTAAATATGTGAACCAATAATAATACATAATTCCACACGTTGTAACAGTGAACGTAATTTTCACAATGTTTTAAGTGAACTCAATCTAACATTCGCAAATACAAATTACACAATACACAATAGTCATACATAAATGAATAAAAAACAGCCTATGCTACTCAACTTCACACAACATTTTGTCCCGAAAGGCTATAAATTCAGCGAGGGTAAACCAATCCTGTGTCATCTGTTGAGAATAAAAATCAACAATAACCCACATATTATAACTGAAGAGACAATAAACAAATCACCATGATCAATTAAATGACTGCAATACTTACAAAGTAAGGATACCCGTCGTTGATTGAAAAATATGCTGGGGCAACTTCCACAAACTTGGTTATATAATACAGTACAAAATATCCGCAATCCATGTCATTCTGTTGTTGAGGGACCTGGTGAGTGCATTTATCGGTCACAACAAATACATGAAATACTGAACATATCAACCACTATTTACCATCAACCAACACAATATACTATTTTATCACCTTGGGCACTAGAAAAGACACTTTATCAACCAATTTTGGATGCTTGGGCATTGTTCCTGATTAATAAATATCCCTCACAAACCTGTATAATTAAAGTTGGACAATTTCAAACCCATTCTAGTGCCACATCTCCAACAATACAGTTTCATCATCTGTCAAATGTGCTTGCAAAAAATTGTGAATTAATCAAAGTTTACCGTCAAATCAGAGGTTGTAGCCTCATTCCATTATTCGATCCAAGTGAATCAAGCAGCACCATGCATTGAGTTTTAATTTCCAAGTTCACATCTCCACCAAAGTTGCACAAAATTAATAAACTCCAATGACCCCTGTCAGCATAATTTATGCACATTATCAATGTCAAGTCTTAAGCAACCGAAATCAACCCATGTCCACCTTTGGTGAGTAAAAAACAAATGCCTACGGACACAAAATCTTCACTCGCTAGAGGACTATAGGAATGAACACATATTTTCTTGAGAATATGTCCAATTTGTCAATCCACTTCAGCACGTTCTCTTTGCAGACTTCTTCTGTGTACATAAAAAACCACATACAGTCCAAGATGATGAAATTGTGCAAGTTGTCTCCTTTAAAACTCCTCCACAATTCGCTGCAGAATAGAAATATGCAATCAATCATATGAGGTAAACATATTATGTAAATATGGCCTGAAACATCTGAATTGTAAAACAATTCCATACCCCATGTGGAGGTCAAACATACTGCTGCTCAACAACCCCCCTCCCATTCTGTTTGCCAATTGCCTACTTGACCTTCGTTGATTTGTGGCACCCACATATGTTTATCATGCATTTAAATTAGCAAACTATTCTAAACATCTTTCATAACCGAATGCATTAGTCCGTTTACGAGTTGTAATATTGGTGCCTTTACATTTGCTACCCTTTAAGGCTGAATGAATTTCTTGACATTCTTCATGTACGAATGACTGGTCCTGCCTACATCTACACATCAATCAATTATGAGCTACGTTAATAAGCATTATTACCAACCATACAACAAATTAACTTCATAACTATCCAACCATAATACCTTTCAGATTGTTATCCATACAAATTGTGTGGCTCTCTTGACATTGTTCACGAACTTTTGCGCTTTCGGTCATCACTGCTGGACAATGTGGTGGTCTTTGCATCATTCTTGCACACCAACCCACAAAACAAAGCACATCAAAAAGGCAAAGAAAACAGAAATTAGAGCACTGACACTTTATAAATGCTAGTATACCTTTATCGTACTATCGTGGTGAACTAAATGTCAATTTCCATAAGTAAATCAAAATGCCACATTCACCATATTAAGGCAACACAAACATTAAATGCATAGACATCCACACATCATTTTAT